>OX376352.1:7811375-9036296 GCA_947369235.1 Udea olivalis | reverse complement strand
GGAATAATTTTCGCAGCACTTTAACGCAAATGTAACGCAAGAATACATACACGTTTTACAGTTGTTGGTTGATGACTTCCTTGATTCTAAACAGGATTGTAGGACTTAGCTATAGATAAAGAAATAAAAGTATAAAATTCCCATATATCACTAAGAATAAAAAACATTATGACTTTATCTGAATTATCAGTGTATAATATGGTAATACAAATCATCAATACTCTGGTATTTTTTTGTAATTACATACTTTAAAAAAAAAAATCTGTGGCACTCAATATATTGAAGAAAATTCTTGTATTTATTATTCAAACCATAGAAATAAGGGAGTTACCTATTTGGCTGACAACAAAATCCTTAGAATTAATTTAAATTTTCTTGAAAAGAAGTGGCGCTAGCTCTTTTACTGGGAATAATCGTGTTAGATGAGGAAATTCCTAATAGGTTAAGGAAAATTGAGCGACAAACGTTGCTAGGTAACTAAGATAAAGTATATGGTCCTCAATTCCATATTTTTCAGTGTAAAAATTTAGTTATCTCATTACGAATTTACTAAACGGAAGACGGCCTGTGAATATACACGACTAGCTCACCGCCCGCGGCTACGCCCGCGTAATGTGCTTTTTTTCAGACTTACGATACTCATTTATATAAAACATATTAATGGGCCATTCCTTCACTCTTACAGCCATCGGACTGTGGAATAAGCTGCCTGACGCTATAAAATTGTCACAAACTAAAGCCACTTTCAAAAAATCAGCCCGTGAGCATCTGAGAAATTCTACGTAATTCCTACAGATTCCCCTCCATCATCTTCATTTCTTATGGAAAAGTGAGTATGTTATTTATATATATGTATATATTATTTGGTATGTGTATTTATATATATATATATTTTTTTTTGTTTGTTGTAATATTATTTATTTATTGATATAGGTATTAGGTATTTTTAGTAAGTTAAAGGTTATTTATTGTCTTTTTTAATATCTTTGTTTCTTTTATTTTCTTCTCAAACCCAGATACTAGCACCGCCAACAACATTTCTGTCCCGCCCAAAGGTTGACTGGTAGAGAATGCTTTTAGCATTAAGTCCGCCTTTTGTACTATTTTGTGCATTAAAGATTAAATAAATAAATAATAAATAATAAAACATGTCCAAATTACATAAAATCTTTATAAGTTTTAGCCTATGTGTTATTCTGAAACATATGTTGTACGAGTATTACTGCAAAGTTTCATCTAAATCCATTTTGTAGTTTTTGCGTGAAAGAGTAACAAACACATATACAAACGTACTCGCAAACTTTTGCATTTACGTATATAATTAAGAATTAAGATTAAGATTACGGTGAATAAAAAAATTGTTTGCAAAGTCGATTTGTATAGCTCTCGGAAAGTGTATGAGACAAGGGGCGAACAAGAAAAGCGAATGAAGCGAAAAAACCCAAACAGCCCGTATCAATTCCACAGGGCGGGCTGACAAAGTCGAAAACTGTATATGTTCCATTATAACTCCGGCCACCACTACACTGAGCACTCATAGGGGAAAAGTTGGATTTTCCTTATTTCCATTTTTACTTATTGTTCCTTTACTTTAACTCTGTGGGGAAAGCTGAGAAGAGATTCCAGTGAATAAAAAAATATCCACTTTATAAATAGAATTTGTGCAAGCGTGATAAACTTTTGTGTAAACGACGGGAAGCATTTAATAGACTTAAGAGTTTTGTGTCAAAGAGCTATTTGGAAACAAGCGGTAACAATCTAAAAACAACGCTTCCATCGTATTTCACTTTGATGGCGGTAATATGACAGAATTATTTCTAGCAGGTGTCGACGAGAGCTTTTAGGCGTCCTTGCGCATGAAATAATAAAAACGACACATTCAATCCGCAACAACGTAACATTTCAATTCCATCAAACATAGGGCCCCACTTTGCCGAGTCACCTGCGTCGCAAATCTCGGCCATGTATCAAAAGCGTAACGAATAAATCACGAATCATTTTACGGCGCGATACTAGGACGACCATATTTTACCAGGTCTCGTTTCCGCTGACGGCTTATGGGAAATATTTGTGGGTGTACTAGCGCTCCGTCGCGATGTTTTGTCAACTTTCACTCGGCGTCTAATTTTCGAATCGACAACGATAGATTTCAGTAGTTATTAGGACCGTTTGTTTATAAACTTCATATTTTTTTAGCAGTCAATTAGTTTACTTACACGTCATCAAAGCAAATCTTGAGTGAAACCATTAAATTGGGTTTAACATTCAGATTATACAGAGATCATAATATTAGCAACAACTCTCTTGCTCTCGCATTCCATTATGACCAGTTTTAACCTAATGGGAAATTACTTCTCCAAATAGACAGTTCTTGGCCCAGTGGCTGATATAATTATAAGCCGCACGTCCAATAAAAACATCACGTTAATTGGTCACCTCACGCGCTAGACGGGCGGCGTCTTTGAACTGGCGTATGAAAGGGCCGCCGCCCCACGTGGCGCCGCGCATTTTTCGCGACGAATATTCAAAAATAGACGCTACGCGCTCCACGGAAGTAATGAAGCTTACTTTATAAAAGATTTCAGTGAGTTTCATACGTCTAATTTTATTGGAAAGGTCACAAATTCTCCCCTCCACCACCTTCGTTGAACTAACACAAGCTAAGGTACAGAAGGAACAAGCTGTAGCGAACGAACTTAAATTTTGAAGAATAAAATATACATATTTTATGTTACTTATTTTATATGATTTGCTGTAAGTAGTTAACCCTTTAAACACCTCCTAAAGAAAACCCCCCCGAAAATTAACTTTTTAAAGTCATGAAGCATAAGAATTTTAGTTACAAGGCTAAAAGTGACATTCAGAAAGATACAGATTTGTGCGATATAAGAAAAAGACGCGTATGATTAATGACGTTATACGCATCTGAGGACAAGATCCGATTCGATACGCTGAGCCAGCGCAGCTTGCAGAGTCCAGCGTCATCGCGTCGTTTCGAGAAAATTATATAATAGTGTGACAAAAGACAAACTATGACTAGCTTTGAATTAATTGTTGGACAGTATGTCCCTGTACTCCATTAATTAAAGCTTAGGATAAAAATAAAAAAGGTTCTTTTCATGGTACACTTTTTGGTAAAAGTACAATAAACATTATTACTTTTAAGATTTATGCAGAATTGATTAAAATCTACTTACACAACAGCAGTCACATTTAATTGTTCTCATTTAAAGTAAAGTGACTTAAGAATTGATGTGGCTTTTGCTTAAATAAATTATTTTGTCTCGCATAAAACTACCTATATTATTGTCTCTATTATCTATCAGCATCAGAACCTTAGAGCAGTCTGAATGCTCAAATATCAGAACACATTTTTACTGTCACTATAACTCTACCAAATCTAAAATGTTACATAAACCCTTCATACGTTGCGGCGGAGTTTTCAGGGGTTTTCAATTTTGCCAGGTATATCATCCGGCATTGCAACATCAAATGCAAATAGTCATTCATTTTGCACCCCTGCTTCTATGAGCCTCTTATTACTAATGTTAAAATGAATAGAGTATAGACATTTTAGGACATCATCTGAACTATAGTTCAGAAGAGGCTGAATATTTCAATGATGTGCCAACTGTGCGAAATTTTTTAATTATATGGATTTGTTCTTGGGACCAGATTTTGCTATTTAAATGCTAATGGAATCTTAATGGCTTGATTTTGACAGTATACTACGCGACTCACTATAGCGTCCTATCTGTACGTTGTTGTTACGCCATGCTTACGTCTTTAAGTCGTTACTTTATCGTTCATGTTTCGCGTCTACGTCTCTGACGTTACGTGTAATTGTGCTGCGTATTCCCCCTGACGTGACATTTACGTTTATTGTTTCGCTGTAAAATTACGTTATGCGTTAACAAGACGCGTATAATAAATGACGTTATACGTAGCACGTTGACGACTGAAACATATTCTGCGAAGTTAATGCCTTTCGATGTCTTAATGCAGGACATATTTTTAAGTCTATAGGCATCATGCTAATATATTTATATCCTGCCTGCTCATTAGCGCAGGAAAACATGAACTTTAGACAGTTTTTGCTGAAACACCTACTAATAAAAAAATATGGTATTTCACTCCTAGTTTGGTGAAATAAGGAATAGGAGTTATTATGAAAAGTCACCGGTTAAGTACGTAAATCTATAAATACAACATACGTACAAAACGCTATTTTCACGGAATTTAAATGCGTAATTTATCGTTAAAATTTATTATTTTAATAAGTTTTGGTGATTTAAAAATGTAGAATAGTTAAACTATTCTAAACTGATGAAGTGATGATTAATTTTAACCGCAATATATACTAAATACACATAAGCTTACAAAATACCAATATACTGTTTGATGCCTAACCACTGTTTGGTTTGCGGAATTTCAAATACCCAGCTGAATGAACGTACGCTATGAACTATATCCTAATCCCTATCCTGAATTTCTACCAATGCATATTGCATCTATTCCATCGGATTGCATTACACAGGTAAGCGCATCACAATTCAGGAATTAACTCATGCATAATGCTACTTGGTTTACCTACATATCGCCCTGATTTGAATCAAAATAACGAAACACGATAGCTGTGTTTAGCTGCTAATGCTAATAGTGAAACTAAATTAAGTCGAATTTTGGAAAAAGTATGGAAACCTAGACTAATCGGTTTTTAAATGATATTCTGGGCGCCCGTATCGTAGAAAGTCTTCAAAGTATAAAGAACCTTCACCTCACTAAAAGAGAGTTATTCAAATAGACACCAAACACATTGTATTAACTCTACATCCTTATACAACCTTGACAGATAAGAGAACCAATTTTAATCATATTTGCTATTGAGGCGTTTTACCCAAATGATCTCTTCCCCACCCTAATTACAAAGTCCCCCCCCCCCCCCACCAACACTTATCGTCGGTGACCACATATCGATGTTTGCTTAGGACTGTTGTTTTAATGGACTCGTAGAATTTTGTGGCAGAGAATAGCCAGCCTTAATTGCAAAATCCAAGCCTGTGTGCTTGATAATTTTTGAGTATGTGAAAAATGAAATACTTAGTTGAAGTGTGGCCTTAAAGTTGCGATGATCCTACCCAAAACAGCTGTCAATGCTTCAAGTAAACTAAGAATATCAGACTAATGGAATTCGGAAGCAATCAACATATCATTACTTACCCCATTTACAAGCACCAACTCTGTTGGATTGGAACATAATCTCCTTCAAAAAAGTTCATCGGAAACGATTATAGTCATTCGCTTCGAAATTACTTTCTTTATATAAGTGACTCGTTAGTTTTCAGGCTGTATAAGCTTAACAGTTGCATTATATTCGTAGTCATGGTTATCAAAGTAAGGGATAAAAAAAAAAAACATATCTGGGACAATTTACACCAAGATCATCTGACCCCAAACTAAGCCGAGCTCGTACTATGGGCGTCAAAGACTGATAAACATACTTAAATATTCCTAATACATACATAAATAGATAATAACACCCAGGCACACAGCAAACACTAATGTTCGTCACAAAAATGTTTGTCTTGGGTGGGGATCGAACCTACGACCTCCGGCGCTAAAGGCAGGAACGCTGCCTTTGCGCCAACAGGTCAGTCAAGGATTGTGACTGCATGTGCGACCTTATTTTTAACCATTTGTTTGTAATCATGAGAGGATAAAAATAACTAATGCAATTCTAAAAGGCAAGCGGGTGAACACCCCTCTCCATGCCTTCAAAATCCTTGCCGTGTTCCGTTACCCGCGCGCGTATTGACTTTATCCCCAATAGTTTCCCGTCCCACGGCATCGGCGACACATATTATTCCCTAACACGTCTGAGACACAAAAGTGCTCGTCTCAACATTTACGATACATCGCCAATTCCCAGGAGCGCTCTATTGCCCAGGCAGAGGCGGAACTAATGTCTTGATACTTGCTTCAGATGTTGCGGTGCAGCAAGGTTTAGTAACAATAATGTGAGATTGACTGGACCGCATAAACAGTATCATCGTGGTAAAACTGCCACATTCATTGATAATTTCATTCTGTTTAAGAATAACTAATAATGCAGGAATTTGCATTGACAATTAAATCTTAGTAAAATGAGTAGCTGCTAAACAGAGAAGAGTAAAGTGTGGTTAAAACTACTAAAATATAGAGTACGTTGTGTGTGAGTGAGGAGAGGATGTCGGTTGACGAGGAAGAATGAAGTAGTTAGTATAAGAAGTTCCTGTTTTCAAGCTCTCTTATTATTATTATTATTATTTTTTGCGCCAGACAACACCTCTTGTAATGGTCTTGAAGTAGGGATTATTAAATCCCTGTGTTACGAGGTACCACACAAGGAAGTAAGCTAGGGGCGTCTCCCAGCACACCCAGACCCGAGTCAATTCAGAAAAGATCGTTTCCTGAATTGACCCGACCGGGAATCGAGCCCGGGACACTACGGAAATCGAGGCGAGAAACCGTGCTACAGCACACTACGCCAATCGTGTCGTCAAAAATCGTGTCGTTATTGAAAGGCATATTAATTTAATGTCTGTTATAATATTATTACACAAAATCCCTATTTAAAGGCAAAACAGTTACTAAGGTGGGTTAAAAATCTCAATACTGGCCGAGCACACTACACGAAAAACCGATAGATAAGAATCCACAAGTTCTAGAAACCGCAGACTACAACTTCCACGCCCACACTCGAGTGGAAAACTGCGTGAACGCACACACACGTCCGTCGCCGTGGCAACCGTGTGATTCCTCCGAGAGCGGGCAATAACTCGCGCCCGCCTAATAGGGTGCCGCGAAAATTAGGGAAAGCACCCAGCCTCGAAGTACTAGCTGATTAGAAGCGAGGAAAGCCGGATAATTGCCTAAATACTTGATGACATGACATTCCACCCCACATCCCGGCACACCGTTCCCTAAATATTTACTTTGCCGCCATAAAGCGCAGCTTGTTCATGTACAAAGTTTGAATTAACGACGTAAGAGTAAACACATGTTGCACTAAAAGTATTTTTTGGCATTTCATATAAAACTTTGGACTGTCCACTGGCTGTAAAGAAACTAAAACAGGACCAGGACAGGTTCACTATACGAGCTGAGTATCATAATGAAAAAAACGGATTTTAAATGGATTAAAGGTATCAACGGCGCACTATCCAAGTTTTTAACATCTTAAGTTTATAGCGGAAAACAAATTCTTAAGCTTTTGAAAAGCAAGGTAGTTACGAAAACCAGTGCCGGATTAAGACTACATCAAATAGTTAATACACATTATCCATTTAAAATCCGTTCTTTTCATTATGATGCTCAGCTCGTTCCTAGCTAGGGCAAGCAAGAGCTTGCTGGCCCTAAGCATCTGTTTCTGGTGCCCCCTAAGACGTGATGCCCTAAGCATTTGCTTAAGTTGCTTTAGGGCTAATCCGGTGCTGACAAAACACTTGGTAATTTTAAGTTCATGAAAACTTTATTACGCCTGCTCAAATATTAGCAGCAAACTCATTTTTCACGGACACAATCGCTTGTTTTATCATTCACAAAAGCCAAGGCGTTATATCTACATAGAAATGTCTGAGTTTATAAAGACTTCGATGTCACTTTAGAATGAAATAATTATTTACTTCAGAAAGCAAATAACTAACAGTTCAATGACGTACCTAATGAAATAAGTATAATGGCGACGACGACGACGATATAATCCGTACAGAGCGGTATTTCGGTACTGCAGCAGTAGTTTGGGAAGCTACCGCAATAAGTTTGAAAGGATTTCGAGACGGCACCGAGGCATCAAACGAATTTCTTCATTGAAACACGGACGGCAAAGAGTTTCTTGAGGAGTAAGTAACGTGAGATATTACTTCTGGAACTGCCATTGCGGGAATTTCAAATCAAATTCCACGTCAAAGTTTGTCAATTGTTTTGATGAATACTTCTAGTCAAGTATTTACTATCAACATAACGG
Source organism: Udea olivalis (assembly GCA_947369235.1). Classification (NCBI taxonomy): domain Eukaryota; kingdom Metazoa; phylum Arthropoda; class Insecta; order Lepidoptera; family Crambidae; genus Udea; species Udea olivalis. The sequence continues at coordinate 9,028,291 of OX376352.1, read as the reverse complement.
TTATTTGAAAACGCCGATACAAACAGCAATGAAATGTATTTTATTATCAAATTGAAATATAATTATAACAACTTTATGCGGTTTTCGGTGAAATAAACATGTATGTATTGCGAAAACATGGAACTGACAAACCAAAATTGATAGTGGTAGTCCGCAGTATCCGCTGTCGGTAAACATACGACAGTAAAATTATAACAAAACGTATACACAAGGAGTATATAATCACATTTTGCGGGTTGATTTATCTATAACTAGTTGTGGCTAACGGCTTTGTTCGTGAGGACTTAGCCTTAAGTTTTTATTTAAAATCTATATAAATACGAAAAAATACTTTTTAGAATTTAAAGCTTAGGGATTCATACTCCAGGGTGAACGAACATAATCCTAACGCAATCTGGTCCTTCTGATGTTTCATCTATCTAACAGATTACTTACATACATATGTTTTTCCTCTCCTTTGAACTTGACCTTTGAAGGTGAGCACATTACTGGTGGCACTCGCACGTGCGCCCTAGTAGTTAGGTAGACGATTCGATTGACCACGCTAATAGAGGACCACACTTATTGGTACGTTTTTAACAATGAATTTTGGGCACTGTTGGTATAGACCAACAGTAATAGTAATTTTGGGCATTGTTGGTCTTCTAACACAATAATGATTTAAAAGATCAAACATTGTAATATATATTACCTATATAGGTACGACTGTTTGATGGCAAAACAAATTTAAAAAAAGTTTTCATTCTTTCACGTATGAATAAAATTGTAAACTGATAGGTACATAATACATTAGCAAGAAAGCGTGATATTAGTTAAGATTACTGACCTACAAAAGGTTGATTATAAGTAGAGATTTATAAGTTAGCATTAGACATTAAAACATATAATAAGCTTATCAGTTAATAAGTTAACAGAATATCTTAGCTATAACCGTGGATCCTTAAAGCTTCACGGCCACGGCTGCACGGCACCTTAGCAGTTTAAGTCTGGCTAAGATGGATTTACGAGAAATAAAACACTTTTTATTCACCTAAGCTCTGCAGCATGAAATATCCGGATTAACGAAGTTACGAAGTTAATTTCCTCACAGAAATAAGCAGAGAGTTGCTCAAATTATCCCTCGGGTGACGAATGCTAGTGGCTCGACAGCAGTAATACATTTCGCGTGCTATTGAGACACGAGATGGATTAATTTCGCCGAGTCAAGATCCGTCTGCCGAGTCCGCTTCAGGATCCACCGTTCCCAAGAATACTACTTTAGCCAGCGTCCGGACTAAGTTTCAATTGAAACTGTTCTCGAGGAAGGGATACAGTTTGACAAGGGATTTGCGGCTGAATCCAGAGTTACTCCACATTAAATAACCGAATGCGCGAGCGGTGCACAACCACAAGATAAGCGTACTTCGATTGATTAAATTGGAAACTGGATACGTTGGTGCGCGGATTATGTTGGATAAATAAGGCAAATTGTGATTGAAGCCCTAAATAAATTAATTTGCGGATGCCGCAGTAACTGTGTTACATTGCGTAGATAAATCGGGATGAAAAACCTATCTGAGTTAATTTGATTTGAGGTTTAACCTTAACAAACCGAAAATACTAATATCGAACCATAAATCTCATTGGGTCCAATGAGCAAAGAAATTAAACCATTCCTAACTGTAGCTTAATAAAGATTGGCAATTCAATAACATTTTATACGTCTTATTTAAAATACATACGCCAACAAAAACCTACATAACATTAAAAGTTAACTGTAGCAATTTATCCTAAGTTCGAAAACCGTTAAGCTCCAATTTGAAATATAGGTTATAATATTATATATCACCGATGAAGGACGTACAAATCTCTATAGTCTATCAAATGACTCTCAACGGAATCCGAAAGGAGTTTTCGTAACTTGAATAATTTACACATTTTTTTTCATCAACTCATCGATTCAGCTCGCGAAAAAGTGTTTTATGGCGTGTTCCCTTTTCGGCCTTTTCATTGAGGAAGGAAGGGCGTCTTCCTTTGATAAAGTGAAAAATAGCACCTTCAGTAACTCGGTTCACCCTCAAAGTAGCTACAGGCTTGGTCTTTGTGTAGGAAGGTTCCAAACCTTTAGCTGTAGCGTCTTTATCGTATCTTTGAGGCTCGTCAATCTACAAAGCCGACATAGCTTCATCCATTTATCTATGTGGTTATTCAACTTGACGGTAGGTACATCATTTTTTTTACTCGGTAGCCTTTTAGAAATGAAAGCACGGATAGGATTATTCTTTATGAATTATTTGGTAGTAAGTTAATGAAAGCAGATTAAGGGAACTATCTAATGAACGCCCGTTAGAAATTATCCAAAGGAAATTCCATTCTAAATAGGAAAGTAAAAACCGTAAGTTCAAGTATGACTTCCGAATCGAGAGTTCGGTTTGATAAACTTTTACTGATTTGGACATGATGATTGATTGTATTGAGTATGTTTCTTGTAAATTAAACCTATGATCATGAGTCGATAGCATGGCTATCTTAATAATTTTCTTAGATTCCACCAGACAAAACGTAACAAAACTAAGTCCTATCGGACTAAAAAGTGAGAAACAAAACGTACTCGTCTCAGAACTTGTGGGTATTTAGTTTGTAGTCTGCTTTGCGAAGTAGGGAAACTTACAGGAGGCTTTATGAAACTTGCCGTAACTCCAAGAAAACAAACCATAAATATTGTTTTACCGTCGCAAGCTAAAGTTACTCATGTTCAATACGTATATATGTAAGCTAAAAGATTTGACTTTTTAAAAAAAAAACAAATTAAAAGTTCTTATTACATTGCTTGCCAGTTCACAACATAGAAGTAAAAAAAAAAAAAAAAAATATTTTTTCCTAGATTTTTACATTCATAAACTAGATGGCAATACATGGCAAAGATAGCGTATACTTTAATCATGGATTAGACACTATCATGTGCTTCAAGCAAGTCAAATGAGCAAATGTATTGCATGTAGACAAAAATTTACTACTTTCACCCAAATACAGTACAGCTCTAGAAAAGTGTCTCATGAACAAATTCAACTTTACCAAAACTACAAAAGAGTTCGCAACCTCTCGCGTCAAATAACTTCCCATGAAGGGGATCGTCAGCTAAAGTCCTGAGGACGACTAGCTCGGCTCTTTGTAACTCGTCCTGCGAATGCTTGCCTGTCTGGAGCTCAGCACACGCAACACAAGTGGATGCAGCGCTCAGTGAAACTGGTCAGATAATAACGGGCTGCTTAAAACTGACTCAGGTAAGCATGATACACCTAGGGGTGGAATTGCACTTACAGAAGTCGGATGACCAGTTGTATGCTGTATTAAAAGGCCTAAAATAAAACTGTTACTTTGAATTGTTTTATGATGTCCGATGAGAAGCATTATCAGTGGCAGTTCATCAATTGTGAATAATGGTGATTGAACGAATCGTCTAGATTTTTATGCCTATTTACATAACATGAGTGATTGTCTTGTCTGATTAAAGTTAAATAAGTTCTTGAATGTATACTTCCTACCTATAATAAATCCGAAAAAAATGGATGGCAATAAAATACTTGTACCTACTTTAAATTACAATGGCCAATCATAATAATCATTGCAAGCATATAAATGATAACAATCATCATCAGTCCAAACGTCCAAAACAAATCAGTCATTTGGAACGAAAAAAGATCACAAAAGCGAATCATCAGTCTGTTTCGTGCGACTAGAAACAATTTATAATTCATGCACCGGCCCCGGTACATGCGACGTAGTAGAGAACAAGTGTCGTCATCAAAAGCCCTCGTGACTCGCAGGTTGACAATGCGCGCCCCCGCCCCCGCCTTTGACCCGCTTGACGCTTTGTCGCCTGGAGGACAGATGAGATGGTGCCCTAAGCTACGCCTATACATCTATACACATGTACGGGCACCGTTAATTACGGAAAAAAATGAAACAAATGACAGCAGGAAGCGTTCATTCGTCTGACGTATGTAGTTGTGTGTAGGCTATGAGTTACGAGTTGTGACTTTGTGCAAGATCGGAATGACATAAACAAATATTAGTTGCATCATCTTTCGCAGCTATCAAACGTGCACTGTTAAACTGAACTCTTTCCCATAGATTGCAAGAGCGGCAGGGTTACTAACAGCTTGCATCGGCCGCATTCCAACTTTCAGGAGGTCATTCCTTTACCTTCCGGCTAAGGCTTTCGGTGGGCTGCGTATGCCTTCACAAGGTCTCCAATCAAAAACTTTTCTGCTCCAATGGCCATCACTTCTAAGCGCTTTGTGCTTGAATGTGCGCTTAGGGCGTAAAAATGTGCAACGAGATGAAAGTTTTCATAACCTTATCTTAATAGCACTAGGCTTACATGAGTAAGCCAAATCGCAGTAGGAAAGGCAAATTTATAGCACGAAGAACAAATAGCCATTTAGGCAAGTTCCGGAATATTTTCGGAAGGTTTTCTATAACAAGATTCGTTTGAATGACTGGGCTTGTCGAGCGAGGTCATCTTGACGGGCAATATAAAAAAAAATTGATGGCAAACGCACATGGTGTACGGTAGAATTTATAAAGATTGAAGAATTACAGTGCATGCAAGCAACTACAGCCTTTCTGGATCCTATATTCAGAACGGCTGGCTATAGAAGGCTGTTAGCGAGGCATTCAACAGTGCATGTTTTATGATGATGATGCATGGGATTAGTTTTATTGAGCCAGAACAAATTCGGAAATCAAACGGGGATAAATTAATAATAATGAACATTATCAATTATTGCTGGTATATCGTGATACAAACTCAAGAGCGTCCTTTTTCTAACGTTACAAAGTACAAATATTTTATATTCCGAGAAAGTTCTCTAATTAAGCAGAACTCGCGAAAGGCAAAGCAGTCTAGACGTTCAAGTGTACGAAACAACACTCGTCCCGCCAGCGACGCGAACCTACGCAGTACAATCAAAAAGAGACGACACAACTACCATGACCCACCTCGTTATCTTCCGGAATTGAGAAAATTCATTTTCTTACAAAAAAATAAACTCGACCACTCCCATGTACGTTATGCTCGAGCAGTAGAATCCAAAATGGAAGTCGACTCAAGTCGACACGAAATACACCCAAAATCTGCTTCGAATTCTTTACTTCTCAAAGACGCGCTCATGCGAAAATGTTAGCCGATTTCAAAATCATAAGAATATCTCAAATTACGGAAACTGCTAACAAGATTCTTGCCCCACTTAATTAATGAACCCTTAAGCGTTGCGAAATTAAATTAACGTCATAATATTTACATTCAAACAGGCCTTTGCTGAGCATATTTTTTGAAATCGACAGACCACACTGATTTTAATTGGACACTCATAGGACCTTTATTGCTAAAATGGTTACGAGCTTCCGAATGATTGATCAAGAAATTAACATAAATTCGACCAAAGTGATTGGAAAGAACTGATATACAGCTTGTTGCTGCCGATACCTATAAACTGCCATATTGTAATGAATTATGACACTCCACCGCCATGGCATGTATTTCACAGCGTAACGCTAGAGGTGAAACTAACTACTCTATTCAACTATGCTACAATGTTTGTTGAGGACATCCAAAAGCATAATCATACACAGAGCAATAATTAGCTTTGTTCTTCTATCTTGACTTCACACGTCATATCAAGCACCATCAAAGTAATGTCAGTCTATTGTTTTTCAATAAGAGTATCTTGTGTTTGACGGATTTAATACAAAATTTACTTTACATCTTTGCGAGTGATTGTACGTTACGTTACGTTCCCACCCCAAATCAGAAACATGACGATTGTGTGAATTTCACTCGTGAAAAATGAAATAAGAATTTCTTCTTATTTCAAGATAATCTAATTCAACATTCATATCACGTGTGACAACTTGATATCATATTTGGTGGTGACAAAAAAAATGAGTTTTATAAAAGACCGTCGAGACGCGAGAAGAATACAAAGTGTATCAACAGTCAAGTGTTGACGAGAAACAATGCTATCCATATTTACGGTACAATGTTATACTCTTATACGCCTATAAGGTTTTCTGTAATAATTTAAATAAAACAATATTAATGGAAATAAATGGTCACCGCGTATTAAATTACCTCATTAAAAACGTATCCAGAATGGATCTGTAATTAATTGGTCATTCATATCTTAATAATTTTGCGGAATGTTTGTCCAAAGATTATTCAGCTTATTGTCGATACTACTACAAACAAATAATGAATAAATCCTATAGTAAGAAGACGGGTGTACCTTTCAATTGCAAGGTATCGTTATATCCACATCTGTCTAAAATGACTTATGCCACACTATCGATCTGTGAAATGTGGAAATAACGAAAACTGAAAAAAAGCTTTTGTTTAATGCCAGGCCTTTCATATTCGATTTAACGACACGATTGGCGTAGTACGCTGTAGCACGGTTTCTCGCCTTGACTTTCATGGTGTCCTAGGTTCCAATCCCGGTCGAGTCAATTTAGGAAACGATCTTTTCCAAATTGACGCGGGCCTAGATGAGCTGGGAGACGCCCCTGGCTGAAATTCTTTGTCTGGTACCTCGCGACACGAGGTTATTTATTTATGCTAACCTCGAGACCATGATTTTGATGTCTGGCGCATATTTATTATGTTAGGTACCTACTAGCTTTCCGCCCGCGGCTTCGCCCGCGTGAACTTCATAATTATGGCCAAACTAAATAAAATCTTTAAAAATTATGGCCTATGTGTTATTCTAATATATTAACTGTATTACTGCAAAGTTTCATCTAAATCAAATCTTTGAAAGAGTAACAAACCCACATTACACACACACACCCACATTACCCACATTACACAACATACATACATGCTCAAGAACTTTCGCATTTATAATATTAGTAAGATTTGTCCCGGTTTGGGTTCGATAATATTACCAGGCGCCGTAGTGTCACCACCCACCACACTTTTTTCGACATTTGAATTTATTATTTATTCTTCATGTTTGATAGTAGGTAATATATTTATCATACTAAAATGACACGTGGTCAACATATTGTTCGTTGTAGCTATATGAATTATATGATACATAAAATATCAAAATACCTTTCGAGAGTAAATAAACATCACGCTCCAATATCGAATATAAACAGTAAACTAATTTTTGAGCGCAGTTACGGTGCTATAAGTGACTGTTACAGCCAGGTTTCCAGTTCGCCAAGCAACTCAAGTATGATTAGTATCAAATATTCTCGAGAATTTCAAGTTGATATTTTATCTCACAAACACCAATCTAAAATATTTCCCACGTTTTTGTTACGGTTACTGTCTGCTGGAATATAAGTCATTGAACAAAATTATCGTGTGAATTATCATGATCTTGTTTACCTTCAAAGAATCTAAACAATTTAATTGGGGTGTTTAGCTAGATGATTTAGAGACATTTAGCCTAAGTTAGAGGGGTATTTCGAGGATAGATGGCCATAGTTTTTTTATAATAATATAAAAAAAAAATTTGTTTTATCTAATTCTTTAATTAGTAAATAATCCACGGGATGGAATCAATCTATAGTTACATTTGTTTTTTGACCTTAGGTAGGCAATTTCTCATACACTACTCATCATAAAGACGACCATAGTGTTGATAAATCATTAAAATAATTATTATCAAATTGTCTTTTCAGTGTTGCATTATTAACCCATTCCTCATGCTTTAATAGAGCCTCATGAAATATTAAATGAAACAGTTGACTACACATTGGGCGCAATGCCGTCTCGTATCATTGTCCTGCGCCCGGCGGAGGCGCAGTTGACAGCGGCGACGGTACGGCACCAATCGACAGGTTTATTGTGTAATCAGCGCTGCCAACTCATCAGACATCATCGACAAACGACGCGACGCGTGCACGCGAAAACTCGGATTTAATGGCGGGTGAAAAAACAATGAATGTAGAAAATCAAAACGAAAGTACTATAATGATACAAGGGAAACCCAGTTCAGATCTAAACGAATTAATACTGGCAATTTTTTCTAGATTCAGACTTGGTAGCTTGTCGCATATATGAATAGTAAAATTATACGTAGAACGTCATGGTGTTCAAATTATAAGGTGAACATACCTCATTAAAAAGAAATGAATCCTACTACCTTATAGCAACTGTAAAGTAGTATTAGATGTTAAATAGCAAATAAAAAATGTTAGTAAAATCCGAAAAAAGGGTCTCTATTTATTTACATCAAATAACATGAATAATAAAAAATAGGTTATTCGATTGCAGGTAGGTTATTACTAGATATTTGTATAACGATTGATAACAAGTAAGGAAGATTAATTGATTTATGCATTTAATTCATTCATAGAAAAACCAAGGCTTTTACCTACAAATTAATCATTTGATAGTTCGAAGGATTATCGTGGATGCAGGCTGCCTACAGCCGGCCTTTCAAGGCTCTCATTAATTAGTGGTCGTTTCTCTGCAGGAATCCAAAGCGGCAGTCTGAAATGCAGCCTTTAACCGTGATCGTATACCGACAATTTGTCGGAAAATATACTAACGTTAAGTCTATTTAAGCAGCTTTGTAACTTAACGTCGGCAGAAATGCTTCATCGTCAATACTATGATAAATAATGACACTCTCGACGCGCAAAGTGCGTAGGTAGGAACCACACCAGCCGCAGAGAGGCTTATTGAAAATTTCCCGATAATTCATTACGGCATGATAAATGTTCCGCGCAGCGCCACCATTCAAAACGAGCCCTTTTTACTTTAACAGTGATACGCAAAAAGGGTGAACCGGGGACCGAAGTGGGAAAGGGGATGATATAATCAATCTAGGGTTGTCCCCGCCGGATGCGTATTGAAGTGACTCGAGTCGAGAGGCGGCCGATGTGTGACCCTGATATCTACGACTTTGTTTGTAGGGGGTTATTATTGTAGGAATTAGCGTAAAAAATGTGTTTTTAATTTTACTAAGGTTTCTGCCTAATACCTACATCACTTAGTAAATATTTATTTTGTGCTACTTGTCGATCTTATTAATATAACAATCATTTCTAGCTCTGAAAAAATTCACGTTATTGGTCGAACAAAGTATCTTACTAAATATTATACAAAAAATAAATAAAAACCAATTTCAAAAGTCGACATTACATTTTAGGTATGGTGTTACTTTAATTTTGATAACTAAACATATATTAGATAAGTTCCGAAATTCAGGGATATATTTATCGGAACCAATCTTCGATTTAACGAGTATACATTAATTAACACGAGCACACGCTTAGCTATTATTAATAGCAACAGGGTTTCCTAGTAAAATTTACTGCCGGAGTTGCTGTTTGGAGGTGTGTGCTTTTTTAACCTGTAAAATAATTGATCTATGCGCTTTATATTCAGAAATGAAAATGCGTTGGAAAATTCAGTTCTGGAAACATCGCCAAATCTATGTCTCATTGTATATTAATATAGTACCTATTGTAATCGGTTCAACGTTGCTTTGCCCTAATGTTGTTCAGTCCCAAGTTAACTAATACCTTAGTGAAATAATTGATCAGATATATCTCGTCTCTGAGGCATAGGATCAGGATATCATGCCATGCTTCCTATAATGGGTAGAAATGGACATTGTTAATATAGAAGCGATTGTTCACGGTAAGTCTAAGTTCTGTACCTTGCATAACTAATAACTTAGTAGCTGGCCGTCTAGTTATCATAATTATTTTGTTCAACCAAGCCAACTCCAAGTAATGAAGAAAGCTCTCAAGTGTTGATAACAAGCAAATTATGAGTCTATCCATATTACAATATGGCTAGACTGATAATTTGCTTGTTATCAACTTACCTCGAATCCCAATGTTGATACACAACAACAGACGCTTCTGAGTAATACTTACAGCAATTACATATTTCAGAAACATGACCGAAACTTATTCTCTTTTAAAATTTCATAGAGCAAGGTCGTGTTGGAAGATGAAAAATATTTTTATTTATTTAACCAATTACACTATCTTACAGGATAACACAACCTTATGCGATAGAGTAGTAAAAAACAGTAGAACGCATTTTACAAATTACAATCAAAAGATGTTTGGCTGTTAAAATGTTAGTATGTCCCAAAAAGTGTGCTTGAGTTATGCGAAGCTTTTCAAAGTTAATAGTTCATGGGGAGGTAAAAAAACCGACTGAGTAAGCGTGGTGAATTTCAGAAATGTCGGTTAAAACATTGCTTATCCATTCTGATTAAATTAACCTGGCTTTTAAGAAACTTTACTGCTGCTAGGCAGACAAATAGAAACGAGGGTCAAACGTGTACTCGTATATTTCTTCTTTGCAGCTTAAGTAAAGCCCTTGCACAGGTTTAAAAACAGGCATTTTACATGCCCCGATCTACCAAAAGAGACAATCGAAAGAAATTTCCTGAAAATAAAGCAATCAGTTCAATCAAAAGGGGGATTTACACCATACAACTGCGTCCTTTTACTGCCTGCAGCGATATCGTCGGTCGGGATCAACATTTCGCGTGACCGCACCGCCCTGTGTGCGTCCAATAAAATATTCAGATTAGACTAGTGCTATGCGGCGGGCGCGCGCGTCGTACGCAAATAAATCACTGCGCGCGCGTCAACCCCGCGTCCACACGCATCGTTCACAGCGACAGACGTTTTTAAGTAGAGGTAGCCATAACGTCTATAATGAGAATTATTTTTTCATTTGTATTCAAATAATACTTAAAAGCAACGTGTTGCCAAATACTGATCGAGCTCCATGCAAATACAAATAGTTTAATCGACTTGGTCAGATGAGATGAATCTCATGTAAACTGACTCAAATGCTGAACGATAGGTGTGAACACGGCTTAACTGCGCTGCAGACAATTTCCATCGAAAACACGTCAGTTGCGCTTCGACGAATTATTTGCTCGAGTGACGTTTGCTCGGTTCGAGAATCGGATGGGCGGCGACGAATGCGCCGGTTGAGATAAGCTTGTAGCAACTTTAGCTACTTCGTAAACGTGCTATTATGTCTTTTGACATCTTTGCGGTGGCTGAGTGGGAAGAATAGTCGGCCAGAAATATCGGGATCGTACTCTTATTGATTTAGAAATTGCCTTAAACAAAATGCCTTAAACTGATTATAAATTAATTTTGAAGTAGTTTAATTTAAGGGAAAAATTAAACGCTTAACATGTTCAGTGTTTAGAAACACAAAGGGATTGTTGTTAATGATATTCTTATTGGGATTTGGGACACACTAGAAACGCACAAATTATAACTCATATCACGTTAAAAGTACTTTTTGCAGTTTTTGCTCTAATTCAGACTTAACTTAAGTCTAATATTTGTTCGCACAATCTATCAATACACATCACGTAAGTCTATTATTTAAAAGCAGAAATGAAACTAGATCTAGATCAGTGCTAGGAAAACATTTATCAGTGGGTTACGAAACATTTGAAAGTTGCAATGCGTTCTGATGTGTAACAGAATCAGTTTCGATTACGTCGTCTTGGGTGTCAGCCGGGCGCAGGGAATGGCGGTCGCTCGCACATATCGTGTCAGTTCACTTTGCCAATAACAGTATTTCCGAATTCCCTTTTCACCTGATATTCACAATTTTCCACGCAATCAAAACTGGCTTAAAGTAAAGCAATTGGCCTATACAATACATCTTTTCCATAAAAACATATTTTTTAATATATGCCAGACTTTCGAATCTTTAAAGAAACACCATATTTTTTTTAAAGGAACAGCTGACCTATTATCAAAGATTTCTAATTTGGTCCCATACCAAATATTGTTTTTAGCACAGGTACTATTTCCCCTAAATATTCTACCCGATAACAAATTAAGGGTGTCTACTTGTACCACCGCTAAGCAATAGCCTTCATAGCTTCAACTGATAATTCATGGCTTGATCCCAATATCATCACTTCACAAAAACTACCACTACAATACTAAGACACAAAATATTCGTTTACCTGTGATCATGTATACTAGAAACGATAGCGAAGAACTTTTTGCCCATAGGGCAAATGCCAAAATGCCATTTTTGGTTCCATTTTGAACCACTAGGGGGCGCTGTACCGAAATCCCACACAAAAACGTCAAGCGCTTTACGCGGCCGCTAGCGGCTGTCATTGGTGTAAGTAAACTCATGGTAGGCATACAAATGGAAACAGATTTATTCGATAGTAAACGCAGCGCGATAGTGTTGCTTTTCTTATACGTTTTTTTTTCTCTGGCTTTTTGTGTGTTTTCCTTTTACACAAATTCTGCCAATGTCAAGTAAGGCTGAAAAAAGCCTTAAAGAGGATTGGTCGGTGGTTCTTATACGTTTGATCGATCATTAATTGCGAGTATGTGACAGAACTTAGCTAAGTGCTGTTAACATTACCTTACCTACTCTAAGGTACTGATAAGATTTATTTATAATTTTAAGATATGTCTTAGTATTTTATTGTATTAAGTTTTGAATCGGTGCTGATCTGTGTGTTTTATTAAGTAGGTACCTTTAATTATATCTCATCCTGTTATTGTCTGCTGGTCGTTTTCTAAAAATATGCTTTTGCAACAATATATTTTAATGTAGAAACTAATAAATAACAAGTATCATTGTTAAGCAACTCTGTAACCAAAAATAACACGAAGAGTTGAGTTTTACCTCTCGTTATAGCGAAAAATACAAGATCTCTAATAGCGCTCTTGGAGGATTTCCGACTTGATTGGATCCATTTTCTCTTGTTTAAAGATCAAGATTCAAGTCCAACTAACTATTTTCTTATTTAGTTCTGCGGGAATACTAAAGCCAACTTTGGCGTCTATAAATGTCCAAGTTAGGTTTATTATGATCACCTGAACAATAGACAGACATATTTAAGCTTACAGCTCGTTAACATCTTAGTATCCATAAATACTATAAAACAATACTTGGAAGAGACTTCAAAAGCGGTGTAAATCAGCACAAAATGTCAGTAAACGCTAGTTGGAGGGAAAATGATAGTATTACATCACTGAAGATCACTATATCCGTCAAAGAATGCAGTAATGAGGGCTCAACACCACATAAATTAGATAATTCCTTGAATATAGGTCACCTAATGGCCATGTGCTAGCCACGTGAGGTGGAAAATGCATATTGTAACACTCTGAATAGGTGATTCATTATTTACTCATCAGCAGATTAAATATATCCATATTTTTTGCTTTAATTTAATCCATATTGATCTACGGATTACTGTTTTTGCTGGATAAATGCTATTATTAAGTTATTTCTGCGTACAGTTTTTTTCCTAGAATATCTTTATGTATATCTAAAGAAGGTCGCGGTACTGACCGAGTTCAATGCTTTTATCGACCCTGAATACTGGCCAGAATATCAATATGTTTACGTCAAAACACCAAAAATAAATGCCGAATAGACACTGCTCTAGATCTTTATAAAATGACCGACCATCGACGTAATTCTGTCATCGGATACACAATTAGACGGCTGACGTGTCTTCACAGGCCAGACTGATGGAAGCAGGCTTCTATTTAGTGAAGTTTGACATTTCTAAAAGTATTTTCAACGAGTAAATAAAATATAGAGAGGAGTATCGCTGCAAGTCTGACAATATTGAGATAATTAGTGCAGTTGATGCACTCTGCTCTAATCTATTTATAGCTATACGCTGAAAAGTTTTACACTGAAATAGGGCATCAGCGCCAACTAAATCGCTTTAATAAATTGCACTCCCATTTATCGAAGGCAACCAATACACAGTTCCAATATCTTTACACAAAATAGATGAATGTAAACAAACAAAGTCAACTGTACACCAAAGTCAATTGTATTATTATTTACAATAAAGCTGTTGATTATTTAAATACATTTATTATCGCCTGCGGCCTCAGACAGAGTCTTTCACGACAACCGAATTCCTTTGATATTATTATACCCATTATTCTTTTAGCCGTTAATATAAAAAGCAGTTGCTGTTTTATACACAGGAAACAACAAATTATAAAATTTCTGAAACCGTGATACGGTGATCATAATTTTTTCTCGGATCTGAAATTATATTACAATGCTCATCTACTGAAAATATATTCAAAATACTGAATAACAAACTTTAAAATGTACGCTGCAGAATAGATTCTACTTTGAACCGGTCTATTTACACCACTGAATCTATTAGCACTATACGGCTTCAACATGAGTTTGATAATAATTTGTTTGATAAGAATTCAACATAGCAACGAATCGCAAATCTGTTGTCGAAGGCAAGAGGTATTCCGAAAATTTTCAATATTATTTCAATATGTTGCTCGTAAGATTTCTTTCGCATCCTAAAATTTATTCAACGAGAGCACGTGTTAAAATATCTAAGGTATTTGAAATTAGGTTCTAAAGTAATTCATATAAACTTAGGAATATAATGAGCCAGAGAATATTCGTCACAGTCAGGCCACTCGTACCCTGGACATCGTGAGACGCATAGCAAGGCTTTTACGACTTCCCGTGTCGTCGCGACCAAAATGTACCAAGAACACATCAAAACACTAGCCCATAACATCTAAATATACATACTAACTTTATTAATTCGGGTTATTATGCAGAAGTTCTCTTCAAAACTGAACGTTGAAAAAACATGAATACGAATCTTAAATATTAACCATGACAATCTTATACTTTGTTGTTAGGAATTCTAACTGGCTCTTACCTATTTATTTTCACGTAATTTATTCATACCACAAATTATACGTAATGTGTCTCGCAGTATATTTTTGTCATCCAATCATATATTTTGATAAGTAGGTTGTAGGTAGAGTGTATTGTCCTACCTACTCTTTTTTAGGGATGTAATGAATTCTTTGGATAATTTGCTTTAAACTAGAAAACATACTAATTTCGTTTAAGGCAATGTTAACTGGAAGCCTTAAGCTTATTGTACCAAGTGTAAGTGAGTACTCATGAACAAGCTATTAAATTTTAGCACTAAAATTTAATTTATATTAAAGCCCTAACGCTACTTATGTAGCGTAGGGCTTTCAAAAAATTGTTTACTAGTTTAATTATGTAGTAATTCACAACCAATCGTACCAAATAACAACAATAAATCATTTTGTGACAAATGCCATTAGGAGTTAACTATCCAAAGCTCGAGTATTGGAACATTTCACGTCAAAATTGACTCTGAGTTCTAAGCGTATTCCTGTCTTCACGTCTATTCTATCTCGCGCATGCAAAATCGTCGGAATCGTGCGTGTATATCAAAGCGCACGCGCATAGACGGGCGCGGTGAATCATGCGCTCCGTCATGTCGCGTTATTGTGACCTCGAACGTGCACAGCGATGGATGTAGGCCGTATAAGAAACTGAACTATATCGATAAATCTCAATTATTATATTTTTTTTGTGATTAACATGCTTTTTTTCATTTTTTTTAATAACATGCTAAGACCATTAAAATAAAATCGATCTTAGACAATTAAGTAAGAAGTTCAACTTAAAACCACTAATTGCTTCATCAACTCGTGTTCAAACTAGCAAGGAACGTTTTCGAGTCAAGTCTCTAAAGACTAAAACGTTAGATATTATTTATTCAAATACTATTACCAAGGGGAACTTTCATCCCCAACAAAGTGTATTCGGCGAGCATCACAAGAGTCAATAAATCGTGTTGGCGCACATAGTTATGGCGTTTTATTGTGCTGTTAAATACATTGTTACAATTGCATAATTTCCGCTAGACCGCTATTTAATTTAGCTGCATTGTATTTATTGTCATACAAATTAATTTTATCAAATATATATTCTAGGATATTTATATATTTAATTTATATCCTAGTATATTTATACATACGTAGTTACGGACCGAGAACAATGATATAAATAACCCATATTCAGGCATTAATAATAATAAAAAATTCCAATATGATATTAACATTAAAATTAAAAGATTATTGTTAATGTATGTGTAATGCATTAAACCATTAATAGTACATCGTTACCCTAGGGGTGAAAGTAACTTATTTAGTCCCGAGACGGGGTTTGGCGCCCGGAACGAAGTGAGGGCGCCAATAGTTCGAGGGACTAAATAAGTCTTTAACCCGAGGTAAACACTGTGCTTTTACACTTTTTAAACAATTATCTAAAGAAAAAATGAGTAAATTTTATTTTCCACTACCGCTTTAGCCTCTTCTCTTATAAAATCAGGCGTTAAATTCATATCAGAATCAGATGAACTCATTTTATAGGTACAAATCTCTGCTATACGTATAAACAAAAGTCTTCAAATCGAAAAAATAAATGAAGATCGAATTGCCGCTTTCCCGCTTATTTTGTTTGTTTTTTTTCTGTGGCCGGCCAGCTATTCAGCCATTATTTTTAATTTTCATCATTGGAAAAATGGTAAGTATTTTGCCCAAATCTAAGTTATTTTAAAGAAATCGTTGAAACGAAATTATAATAAAGTTGTTTAAAAATACATATATTCTATAAAATCAATACTTAACTTTAAGTTATTTCAATTTTACATCGTGGCTGTATAGAAAGTTGGAACATGGTTCAATAGATATGTGAAAAAGAACTAGTTTTTTTAAAAAAAATTGACAGCTGTCAGTTGAAAGTGATTCTCCCTAGTGATGAAAAGTGTTACTTTCATCCCGCTCCTCAGGCAACTTCAGACCTACTTTCAGAGTATGAGTAATGAAAAATGTTAATTATTTTCGCATTTGGGCACAGAACCCACTAAGGTGCTACCGGGAACGTTCCATAATCAAACTGCACTATTCCACACAGAGACCGGCTAAGGTAGAGTGTTAGTGACATACATACTCGTACATTGTCTACCTGCAGATACGATCGCGGACCTCTTACCTCCTCTGTAGGTTCTGGGCTTAAGATGTAAGTATCAAAGCAGATTTCACAAATTAGGCATCTACCCATTTATTTACCTTTCCCGTATGAATGCGTGGGCTAGGGGACCCCCCTTGATTGAACTGTATAAAAAAAATATTTCATTCATATAATATATTTTTACAATAATAATAAAATATGTAAAAACGGAGTAAGTACGAGTAGCATAATTTCGTCTGATTATACAAGTAATCTAATAGGAACATATCGATATCTGTTTAGTACCTCTGTGTCACATCACTAGTGTTATGCTAATCTGCGGCTCGGATGTCATCTTGCGCAACAGGCGGCATGTGTGTGTGTGCGTGGGGCTTAACTAGCCACTAGCTAACGCTCCATTTTAGGCGTTCAACTTTGAAAACAAACAATATTTACGTATCAAAAATTATACAAATGTGATTCATTTAAACACGCCAAAATGAAAACACGCGGACGGTTCAAGTTCCTTTATCTAACATTTAAAATAAATAAAAGAAATAAAAGAGGAATCAAACAGGTAAGTACGAGTATATCAAAACATAAGACAAATCACTATTTTCATTTTGACAGTTACATATTGTAAAGTTTGTGAATTAGAGACTTATTGCGCTCAGTAGGTACCTGAGATATCCTGACAAAATAAGTTAGATTTAACAAAGCTGTCGACAAAATAGCGTCAGCTGGCTATCTATTTTAGCTCGTAAGACATAACAGCTTCAAAATGAAAACAGGATTAAGCCATCCAACTACATAACTGCCGAACCGAGCCAAGATCTTTAATCGCATCACAGGAGGATTTGTAAACCTTCCACTGACTCGTGTACGAACTCAAGTTAAGCCTCCGCGCGGCAAAGTGACGAGCCCGAGCGGATACGAGCAGTTTAGGGCACGCCCCACTTCCGGTGGTCGCGCGCCGTTGAATGCAAATAGTTGAATGTCCGTCCGTCGAACTGTCCGACAGGTGACGAAAGTATTGGAAGGATGCGTCAGGCGCCGCTAACCTTTTTTTCGTTTTTTCAATGCGGCACGTGCTGCTGTTTTTGTTGTAGTATTCAGATAAATGTTGTCGGACAGGTTGTCCTTTTGCGAATTACTCTCAGAAGGACGATTAGCGGAAAAATTACCCAGCAAATGAGTCTAATAATTTATAGGTACTTTATTTTTAAGTTAATTCATAATGCGCTCTACATATGGCTCACATTAAAAGGCTCTAGTAACATAGAAGATTTTTTTCAACCGAGTAAGTAGGTCTGGCTAAGTCACAGGCAAAAGTTTGTAACAAACATAGAGACAAAACTATAGTCAGTCACGCTGGCACGTCACAGCCCACTGCCCCGGGGTCACACGTCGCGTCCGCCCTGTAGGCGCAATGTACCGTTGCGTGTAGCACATTTGAATTTTTATCCCCGATTATTTCCCTCTTCGATTATTTATCCGGTCCGTTCGACTCAAAAAGGTCCGGCGAACGTGATGCCAGTGTCACTATTATTGTCTTAATTCGCAAATCAACCCGGAAATTGATCAAATGACAATCATATTTATAGCCACTTGGCATCGATTCTGTTTTCATTATTGCAAACAAGCGCTATATGTTTATAAATCTGCATTTTAGAAGCACATAAACTGCAGACTTCTAGACTTAACAATATAAAAAAGCAAAGTCGAGCATAACCAACCAGTTCAGTGATAGATAATCAACCCGCATTTGGCAAGCGTGGTGATTAAGCAGATATCAATGGTAGCCATGACTTGATATAATTGATGCCTTTATGCCTTTGCTCGGCAGTGGATGAGCATTTAAGCTAATTATATTAATAAATAACAAACAGGCACAAACTTTGATCTACACACATAAAAACCAGAGCAAGTAGGTACAGGTGAAATTACCTACTCTGTGGAGTGTCGAAGATTTTTAAAATGCAACGTCTTCATAATGGAAATGTTTGAAACGCAATTACTTCTAACGGCATCAGCATTCGAAAGTAAGCTAATGACAATTCCAATTGCAAGCGACCCAAATAGCCACTTAGCGGAAATTTAGTAGCAAATCTCTTGAAAATGGCGGTCAAACAGTGACCATTAAAAACTCAGAGACAAAATGGCGGTCAAACAGTAACCATAAAAAAAATCACAGACATAAAGTGAATTAATAAATTATTTTTAATAATAAATGATTTATTGTTTGTTGTGCAAGTATGTAGGTACTATGCGTGTCAAAAGGAAGAGGAGCATTGCTCTTCCTTTTGACACGCATAGTACCTTCTTTGACGAATGCAATAGACCGCGCTCTGTCGATAAGGCTTCAGATGCAGCCACGTGCACAGGGCCTCACGATCCAGAGGGCTCCTCAATTTTTTTCAGATTTTAGAACATAAAAACAAGGTCAACTACTAATTTGCCCAGGGCTCCTTTTATAATCTGACTCTGAACACAGTCAAAACGGATTGAGAAATAAAGAGTTTCCACCACAAACAAAGCACGTGGCACGTTTGGTTTTGAGGCACTGACGCCCGAATCCAGGAACGATAAGCAAAAATTGATGCCATCCCGTCACATGTCAGTAGATGTGAAAGAGACAGGTATACATTTGAGTTTGCTGAACATTCGGGCGTGAGTCTACGAGAGTCGATTAATGGCTGTGGACTACAATACTAAGGCGTATTAACTATGAGTTAACACAGGCAGAGTTAATCTTCTGTTGCAAAAAATAGCCAACAATAACAACATGGGATTGCGTGCAAGAATTCAGCATAGAACAATAACCGGCCTTGAGGCGAAACGTAGTAATCAGTGTTCTCGGACCGAAGCACAATGCTGTATGTATAGAAGTATACGTGTGGTTAGTTGGTTTGTTCGTATTTGTCAGCTGCGACGCAACCAGAGGAGACAACGGGACTAGTCTGGTTTCTACGACTGTTTTGCCAAAGAAAGTTTAAAACTTAAACTTAACGCTCTATTTGTAATTCAGTTAAAAAACTACTCAGCCACTTTTAGAAATAACAAGATCGATGTTTTAGTCATCAAAAGGTGCAGTTTAGTAATACTCGTAATTCACATGACTGTACTCCGATACCAAATTAATTAGCAATAGTATAGAAAAACTGTCTTTCTGTTTTAAAGTCAGAGAAAACTGTCATTTTCAAGAATATCATAAATGTAAGTAACTATCGGTTATTATTTTTCTCTTTTAGATGATAAGTCTGTGTTACATTACATGAAGCCATAAAGACAGTATTATACTATTGCTTTCTATATCATCGTCCCGCTAGAATTTCTCTGAAAAATTTCTGTTATTTTCTACGATTACTTGGTAAGGAAAGCCTTATTATTTTTGTATTAGGTGATTGTGTTACGGAACCGGAATATACTTTCGAATTTCAATTGATTGAAATTTATTTGTAATCAGCGAAATAATACGCTTTCTTACTTCCACACTCTTATAAATAAGAACTCAAAACATAAATAGAAATAATTAGTATTAAATGAAAATCAGCTTTTGTTGACAGCGTACAATCAATTTAACTGTGATTTAAAACTCCAATAGGATGTAATTTAGCAATTGCATTAATTTTTCTTTTATTTGGTACTGTGTAAGCACTTTTATATATATTTACTAGCTACTACTACTAGCCGTCGGTGGCTTCGCCAGATTATTTCTCCCGTTAAAATATATGTTACTCGCTCATAACGTGGCTTAATTTGATAAAATAATTTAAAACTGATCCAGTAGTTTTGTAGCCTATTTAATTTAAACAAACAATCAAATGTTTTTTGTTTATACCTATATGAAGAATATTAGTAAAGACAAAAAAGAAATTGTATAAAAGTAACAGGAGGAACTTTTATTGTAAAATCACGTACAAAGTGGAAAATGCGAGACCCCACAGAACAACAGTAATTTTCTCCAATGTCGTGAGAACGCGGCGCTTGTGCAAGAGCTGCAACAACTCTGAACTAGTTCACAGATTTAATCTCGGGTTAATCTTAACAACAGTCATTATGATGCAGCGGTAAGCCACGCCGAGATAAAGACACGCATTACGCAATCCTTAAAAATTTTTCAACAACTCGTAATTATCTATAAAATGGACAGAAATCCTCAGATGAAGCAGTGTAGAAATGAATTTCAGAAAAGAAGGAATCTTGCGGTAAAGTTAGCAGTTGTAAGTATTCACTTACAGCTTAATACAGCATATATGATACTTAAGTTGTGGGCATCTTAAGTAAAAAACTGCTAAAATACATAAAGTAGTTAGACCAAGTTAACGTGCACGATTTAGGAGTCTAATCTAACGCAAGCATTAGAAATAGAAATCCTGAATAGGCCACAAAAACTATGCATTCCAGCAAAACCTTCTGCAATCAGAAACTCAATCAGCGAGCTTACAACACCGACACGGTCCAATACTAGGTGAAATCGAGTCGGCTCGCCACGGTTGCTGTAAGTGAAACCATACACTATGCAACTTCCGTCGGTGTTCGTGTGT
Organism: Udea olivalis; assembly: GCA_947369235.1. Taxonomy (NCBI): domain Eukaryota; kingdom Metazoa; phylum Arthropoda; class Insecta; order Lepidoptera; family Crambidae; genus Udea; species Udea olivalis. The sequence continues at coordinate 9,006,934 of OX376352.1, read as the reverse complement.
AGCCGTTGGAGATCCGAAGATATCCGATGACGGTGTTACCAGTGTATGGCGGTACCGCGCGGTGACGTTGCGGTTGGTCACGTCCGCCTCGCTTATTCCATTCATTATAGCATTAGACAGAAGTAAAAAAGGTTCTTTTTAGGGTACACTTTGTAGTAAAAGTACAATAAATATTTTTACTTTTAAGATTTATGCCGAATTAATCAAAATCTACTTATATAGCAGCTGTCACACTTGATTGTTCTCATTTAAAGTAAAGTAACTTCAGAATTTCTGAGGCTTTTGCTTAAATGAATTATTTTGTCTTGCATCAAACTACTCGTATGTTGTCGATGTCAAAACCTAAAAGAAACAGGGGTTTTTATCCGAACACATTTTTACTCTCACTATAACTCTACCAAAATCTCAAATGTTACATAATCCCTTCATACGTTGTGGCGGAACGGGTTTTCAATTTTGCCAGGTTATACTCAGGTATGTCATCGTCATGGCAACGTCAAATGCAAATTGTCATTCATTTTACACTCCTGCTTCTTATTTCTAATGTTATAATGAACAGAGAAGTACAGTCTCGTGATGAGAACTAGTCCAGCTGTTTTAAGTCTGATCACAGGTTTCGTATTATTTAATTTCTTTTACGATTTAGTATAACTTTCAGTACTATTCAAACTGCGCGAGGCAAATGGTGCCGCGGTGGTCGGAGTGTGGCTAGTGTTATTAAACTGTGTCTGCATATCTGACGCTTCAAGGTCATCACAGAAGTAGATATCACAGACAACCTGCCGTTCTATTCTTTGGGTGTATCGGATTTATCACTTGGTGTTGTTTAATAATGGCTTTTCGCCACTATAATAACTTTTTCATGAAAGGAGCCCTAAAAATCGTATAGTTAGGCATAAATAAAAATGCCAACGTAAATAATATCAGTTGAAGTTAGGAAGGTTTTATTACTATAAAAAAGATATCAGACACATTTCATGATCATATGAGATTTCACTTTCACCAAAATATTACGGCAAACAAACATAATAGAATCAATAAAGGAGCGGTACGAGGGGTATATAACATTATAGTACATGTCCGAGATTAATATTGTGGTCACAGCTGTACGGTATCACAATAAAAAATACATAAATAAGAAGCAACGGCAATGTACAGACCGACATATGATGTTACAACTTCTCTAGAGAGTAATAAAAATGATATAGGGTCTGCAGAGTATCACGCCGAGGAAATCGATAGATGAAATGTCAAACAAGGTTGAAGAAGTGTCTTCATAATAGTGTTTTGAGTCTCCTATAGTCGGGGGTAAAATCATATTACCACGTCTGATTTATTCGGAATAAAACAAACCTTTGATGAATCTCGCTCTGACGAAAGTGAAGTACAGAAATTGTGTATGATATTTACCTGTAACAATAAAACACAGATTTAAGTAAATAAGTCAATTCATTCCATCCAGTAATACGTGTGGTTACATATTAGAATATCAAAACTTCATCGAGCAAATTTCAAAAGAACAACGAACAAATCAACAAATTTGAAAATAACAATGGTCATTTGATCAACAGTTCAACTGACCAAAGTATGGAATGGAACATTTAAATTATTGGAAGGATATTTGGATAAACTATCAATTATCAACTGGTTTAACTGAAAAAGGTAAATAATACTTTCGTTTAGACTATACCAAGCAAGCATGCTTGTATAATACTAAGTAGCGAGTTTTCTGGCGCTTCGCCGGCCGCTTCCGCGGCACGCTCGCTACGCTCGCTCGGCTCGCGCGTTGCTTGGTCAAAGGTCTAGACTAACCTAGTTTTGGGGTTAGAAATACATCAAACTATGTTTTTAACGTATGTAAATTTTGTGGGTATTCATGATTTTTTTACTTTTTTCAATTGAAATTATGACAATAAGCATTATGCGTTTCAAAGTGTCACCCACTGAATGATAAATAATTTGCGATTATGAAATGATTTGGTACTTTAAATTTACGTCTAGCAACTTTTGGTCAGTCGTCCATTTGATGACACATAGATACATTTGGATTACAAAATTTTGGTAAATAAAACATTTGGTCTTTCGAATTTTGTTATTCCATTTGTTGTTTTATTGAAATTTGCCAGATGAAATTTGACTGTCTCATATGTAACCATGTCATTAGGTACATCACACAATACCCATCCCATGACATTGAAAACTGTTTCCGTGATTACAATTCCTTGCAAAACTACAAAACTATGAACGTTCATTACTCCCAATTTATAGTAGACAATATTATGTTAGCAGACCCACAAAATATATAAAATAAGAAAAAAAAATATGAAGGCAGAACTTAAACATATGTATAGCTATTCTTGTAAGGGGTCGTAAACATTGATAGTCGCTTGAGATTTCTGCGGTAAAACTAGGTACTTCGCAGCAATCGTGATCACGGGATATACAACGATTATACTGGTATAGATATTTTATTCCAATGAGCAATATGTTCAGTTAGGTATGCAATTTGCCAATATATGTTGGACACAAAGTACCTCCTGATGAGAACCAACTGGCCGCAAACGATCGCAAGAAACCAACCGTGTCTTGCTACTAATAGACAGATTTATATGTGTAGGTGATTTTATTGACATAAAGTCCTACATTTTATATCTGGCAAAGAATCTCTTTGAAGATTAAAATTTGATCGTTGACAGGCATTAGCGTTCGCATAAAATATTTGAATGCTTATGGATTTTCGCATTGATAGGATTTATATAGGATGTTGTTATTTAATTCTAAATGTTAATAGTGTCATTGAATGACGATAAATAGTGCCAATTATGCAACTAAGAAATGGAGAGCAAAAATAATAAAGTTTATATAACAGCGTGACGACGAGGGTTTGTCTGACAACTCACTTAAATGACAAAATGTATTTGTTACAGGAAATCAAGCGTTTCGCAGTTTTTCTCATAACACGTCACAAATTGACAACAACGAAATACCCTCTTTATTTCTACTAGTTCAGCAAATCGTTTTATATATAAAAGTGGCCTCATATATTTGCTCTCCGGTGTATCAAACTCATTGTTTGAATTGCAATGGGTATTTGGGAAGCGAATAATTTCCTAGAACACATGCACTAAAACGAGCTGAATACCTATACGAGTATAGTGACTACTTTACATAAACATTCTGTTGTAACGAGATTTGTGCAAGAAGTAACAATGTTGGACCTAAACCAACTCTTTGAGTGAAGTAATCTCATACAAATAGCTACTTAAATTCAGATATTGGAAAAGTTATTTACATTATACAATTACTGAAAATATGAATTCTATAAGAATTCATATTTTCAGAAAGTGATATATCACTTTTGCTTTAACTTTAAGTATTCCGTGCTATTACTTTAGATTTTTTTTAAATTATCACTTTTAGTTACAGCTTTTACCTGATTCAGTAAAATTATCTACTCTAACCGTGCTGATCATACCAATCACATAGCCAAGCTATCATTTGTTCGTACCACTGCTTGTAAGCCCAAACTAACAAGATTATCTGTACCAGACTAGAAGAATAGCATTATGTTTTTATCTGACTGGCCTATTGGCGCAATGGCAGCGATCCTGCCTTTAGCGCCGGAGGTCGTGGGTTCGATCCCCACCCATGACAAATATTTGTGTGACGAACAAATATTTGTTGTGTGTCTGGGTGTTATTATTTATATAAGTATGTATTTAGAAATATTTAAGTATGTTTATCAGTCTCTGACGCCCATATTACAAGCTCTGCTTAGTTTGGGGTCAGATGATCTTGGTGTGAATTGTCCCAGATATTTATTTATTTATTTATTTTATGTTTATGCTGAATTTACTTGTTTTCAGGGCCAATAAAGTTCAAAATAATTAGGAACATATCATTATGCTATTTATTAAGTAAAACTATCTAGTTAAATAAATTATCTATAGAGCGCACTTAAGACTCAATTTATAAAGCCGTTTAAGCACCAAGTACTTAGTCCTATCGCTACTCCAACCTCCGTTTTATCTTAGACGTGAAGAAAAAACAGGAAACAAGAGTGACTGTAAAATTTCAACGGTGGCTGTTTGCGCCGGTCCTTTTTACGATGTTGTTAACTGTTGATTCTTTTTAAACATCTGCGTTGGGAATTGTAAACTACATTGTTCGTCGTTTGAGAGCTAAAATGACGCTTCAAAGTGAGGTTTCCATGTTAATTGTTTCGTTTAACCATTGTTTGCCATTCACAATTTAGCAAAAGCCCTACTTAATCATGACAAAGGAGGCGTGTTGTTTAACCTTATTCATAAAAGGACTCACAAAATGGGCAAGGTTTTTCTGTGTATAGCAGATTTGTAGGTTCAGATTACATATTAGATACTATTAACGAAAAATCTGACCACTTATGTAGATTGGCGTTACAATCGCCAGCGCAAGATTTAGATATTTCGTTGACATAAAAAGATACAGATAATACTCAAACAGTATACTATAATGTCTAGACTATTTTATAAACATACTCGTATAGCTTAGAAATAAGAAAATTGCGTAGGAGGATAACATAATACGTATTAGACTAATGAAATAATATCAGATGGTATTCACTAGCAGCAATAGTAAAAGTGCCCAAAACGACTCATTGCTATCTTAGAGGTGTGATGGAACAGAAGCCAAGGACCCAAAAGCGCTATCTTATCCCCCAAGTCGTTAAACACCGAAGTCGAGTGTTTCTCACTTAATCGTCGCATCGAAAGACATGTTGTTTAATTTTCGAAGTCTGTAGGAAGTGAACGTCTCTATTCCATAGGGACGAGTATGGGAAAGTAGTTTTTATTCAAATGATTGCCGCGGTCTATTATGAACTTATGTCGACATTTTGAACGGTTTATTATTAAGACCACAGCAACACAAAGACCGTAGTAAGAGTATTACTAATTCTAATTTCGATTCGCAATGAAAAATATGAATGTTTACGATTCTCGACATATTCTTTGCACAGAAAAAGAACAATCCTACTAAAGCCAGCCATTCAAAATAAACGGTTATTAATTTTTCATATGTCGTCCGCAAAAGCCGTATTCATTTTCCGTGCATCGTATTGACACGTTTGCTGATCGGTTGACAAGCCTTCAAAAGCATCGTAAATCCGCACTACTGCCGTAGAAAAACGCCTGCCTACCGTCGCGTTAGTGTAGAAATTAAGTCGTTCTCATAAAAGGCAACGAAACGAGAACGACAGCGTTCAAACGTTATTTACAACGCTTCTTTGCGCAACAAATTTTCTGTTTTTCACCGCCTTGCGACGGAAGCCTTAATCGCCCTCAGCATCGATACAATTTAAATCAGAATAAAACGAGCAAAGCGAATCGATCTCTATCCTATCGAGAGCAAATCGCACGACTAAAGACGTTCTTTCGGGCGGAATGCTCCGAGCGATTGGAAATACTTGTGCCTGAAGTTCGGAAAGAAAAAAGTGAATTGGCGCTGTTTTTGTCATTGCAACATTCTCTCGCCACTTCGACTAATCTCTCTGTTTCCTAGAGACATTTCACCTACATTCGACTTTTACCTGAAATTGAAAATCAAAGCAAAAAATGAGGACGCTTTTTTCACTTTGCTATGAAAATTAATGCTTCGCTCTTTGCCGTGGAAATGCAAAGTATTAAACTCGATTTTCACAGTTAGTGATTTAATGGAAGTGATGAAACATCGTGAGCAAAATTTAAAGAAAGCCGTAAATTGTGTCCTGATTCGGACGGCTTTGAATCCCAATTTATGATGTATTGTTCGGAAATTACGCTATCAACGGCTGCTGGTTATAAACGACTGGAAATTATGATTTAGAAAACAAAACGTCGGAGAGCGACTCAGAGGCAGAACATTTGAGCGTTTGTTTGAATTATAAATCGTTTCTGAATATATCATTAGGCGATAAAAGCATAAATACTTGTGAGATGATAAATGTGTGATGTGATAAACGCAACATTCACGGGAGTTTTTATAAATTGTGAGATGTGGTTAAACAGCCATTCACGTACTAGCAGTCATGGTCAAACTAACGAGCCTATTAAAAAAACAATAGCTAGTCTCAGATTTATTAACTGAATGTCGAGTGCCGCTGAACCCCTCTACAGGGATCTGCTGAAATGTAAACAAAGACACGCGGTGTAAACAGTCTACCTCAAAGAGACGCACACTCTTTTACCTTTAAGAAAATGCAACAAGGTCTGAAATGGTATATTATATATTAATAAAGGAGACTGTACACGCTATCGCGCTAGAACTGTTGCGTACATCTTTAGAATAACATTTGCGAAGTTTTCCTGGGCTACCGGGTAGGTACTTAATTAAACATAAGACAAAACGTTATTTTACATTGAATACAGCGACTTCGTCTTGAAAGGTCTACTTCGCCGTATCACAAGTAAGACCTCAAAACAATAACAATACCATTTTTCCAAATTTTAGTTAGTTTTATTGCGTAATTGCTTGGTAATTAGTAAGCGGCAGATATTATTACTGGTTGAAAAATTAGTCAGTCTATAAGTCTTTAGCTATTTAGTATCAAACATTTAACCCAAACTATTTCCAAATAATTGAATGCCAGGTCACATTGTGTGGTATTTTGTCTACACCCCACATTTGCTGCGTACGCGATCAGGGTATAAGCAAACAACCATCCGCGCAGCGCTCTCATTTGCGAAAAAAAGCATGATCGTCAATATTTTTCCGTATATACATAATTGCGTTGGACCGTTCTCAATGTACTAATTGTTTACTTTCGCATTGACTCTGTCTCGCGTTGATTAAATTTTCTCGTCGTTGTCAACATCAAAATAAAAGACAGTGTGAGAAAGTCATCCGTCATTATCAGGCAGAACAATGAATCGACCAGTCACGTCGTTAGTAGGGTCCACAATGTCATTGCCAACTCGGGGCAGGCATGCTAGGATCCCAAATACTTTCGGTGCGCCTCAAAATGTTTCCGAATCTGTGAAGTCACGGCTTTACTCCTAATTACAAAATTACAGTCAACTATTTTGTACCGTCATAAGTTGTCGCGTAAAGTTAATAACATTGTTTCAACTCTCACGTGATTAATGGCAGGCTAATATTTAAATTTTAACTAATTTTAGAACCACACGTTAATGGTCAATGACTTGGCATTACTCGAGTACTGACAGACTCGTTGGCTCAATTGGTAGTGATCCTGCCTGGCTGTGCTGCAGATATTGAGTTTGATCCTGATCAGGTCAAGCATTCATGTAATAAACAATTATGTAGTTAGTTGTGTTGTGTGTCTCTTCTCATCCCACACATTAACTCTGACCTCTCACGTGTCAGTAGGAATGAAAGGGACAACAATACCAGTATGTTTGAATGTTGTTTGACAATTTGGACGCAACAAATTGTAATTGCAGTTAACACATTTTAAATCCACAATCTTTAACCTTTAGGGTTGAGTTTAGGATTTAATGTAAACACCTTAAACCCACATAATTACGGTCTATTTCAATTAATCTACTCACCCTACGCTCTAGTGCCTTAGTATCTGGGGTAAGACTGTTAAAATAACAAGCTGGGAGTTAGAAACTCATGAATTTACAACAAAAGAGATGATTCTGGTGCTGACTAAACATGCCACATAAGCGCTTGTCGTCACTCCAGTAGGGCTGTCATAACACCCTCTACTAAAAAACAAACTAAATTGAAGAAAATATACTGATTTAGTAAAATCTATACACTTAAACCGATAATATTAAACACTCACTAATAATGAAAAATATTTGATATGAATCAAAAATAGGTTGTTAGAGAAGAGGCTCTAAGGCCAGTGATAAACCTTACAGTCAGTTGTTATCAAGCGTCGTCGGAAGACGCTACGGCCTTCAACTAAGCCTAACCTGCGAGTTGGAGTGTGGCACGTACTTCCTCATAGTTGAGGTAAGGCCTATGCCCAGCAGTGGGACATATAAGGCTGTATTAGTTGTTCGTTCGTTGTTGTAAAAATACATGTGATCCGACATTAAACGTTCTTGTACGCCTGAGGTTGTGATGGTCTTGCAGAGTCATGGCGTGAGTGTATAGCGGGCATTAGACATTCGAACGTAGCATGTATTTTGTGATTGACATACAGCCAACATCTATCTATGTCACCTATGCCAGCCCTACCACGCACCAGACCGCAGGCAGTCGCGGTAATCCGCGCTACCTACCGACTGCTCTGTTGGCGATAACCGGCATCCGGCTGCCTCAAGACCCTTAGCAGGTCGGCGGTTTATATAACGACATTATTTGTGAATATTGTCTTAGAGCCATTAGTTTATAGTTTTAACTGTAAGGTACTCTCTTGAACCGGAGTGAAAGTTGAAAGCGAATGTTTTAAGCCATTGACAGATTCAGAAACCTGAACACCCACGGTTTTGTCAGCATGTATCGGTTCAGCATGTAGTGGATTAGTTAGTAATTTACCATTTTTTTGGTATTCGTCTGACATACCGGCGGAACTGATAGAGTTCATGTTCATGGCGCTAAAATGTATAGGTCCAAACTGTAATTTGACAAGTAACCCTACCTATCAACTGAATAATAAGATCAGTAACTTATCAATTTGACGCGCATTTATTTTCTTAGTCGTAAACTGTCTGATAGAACATCGCGCCCCAGAAACCTAGTTTTCACCACAATTTGTCTTCATCATTTAACAGAAAACCGCTCAACGTTGGCCATGATCGGTCTATTACTTAGTTCAATCTACCAAGAAGCTTTTCCATCAAATTGGGATTATAATAACTGATAAAACTCTAGTAGGGAACACAATCATAGGCTTCTTTGTGCAGGATTGGGGTCTTTTTACGAAGTACAAGCCTTTGGTCGTTAGGGCAAATGGCTTGACGCAAGAATCTGCATGGGCCGCTACTACGTGAGAGATTTTCGTGACTAGATCGTTGCTGCAAGTAATTGCTGGCTTAGAACAAGCTACTGTTTTAGATACAACAAACTTTTACCTGGTATATTACGTTGATTCGCACACCAGCTAGGTAAGTGGGTACTCTAATGATAACCTTTACGTGAATTAACTTGAAAAATTTAGAGACATTATTTTTTTTGTTGCATTGTATTCAATAAAAACAGGGCATGTCACAACACACATCAGCGTTAGTGCCCTCGAAGGTATGCGCAAATGGAATGATAAAAGTGCATCTACAGTACAATATAATGCTTATGTCGTCACAGCAAGGTTTGGATTATTTATCGTTGCTGTGTGACTAGCGAGGACCGTCAATAATCGGAGTCCCGAGGCGCTTCGGCCGGCGAGAGCGAAGTGAGTAGCAGAACTAGTTTCGACATCGTGCCATCTCAAAAAAACGACCACATCAATCATTGCAGCACTTTCTAAACTCTTTGTTGGTATTGTTACACTTATCTTTTGTTAAAACGAATTACTATGTGAGAATCTTCTCGTAGTTTCAATTGATACTGTATTTTCTGCCGGGTTGCTGGAGCGGATAGTAAAACAAACTATTGTGTTTGCACTGTGTTTTGAGCAAAGGATTTGCGTAGTTCATAATTCAATGATTTTGGCGTGAGTTGATCCTAATATTTTGATTTTAATTGTATCGTGAAACACTAATATACGATTACGCGTATATCCTTAATAATGGAGTCACATTAATATGGAAATATAGTGTAACTCCATTATTACATAATTTATGAATCTAAAAATAATAAAATTTGTTCTTACGCCTAGTTTCGAATCCCATTTGCATTGTTTGTTTCAGGTTATTCGAAACATAGTTCAGGATGTTGATCATCATCATCATAACTACACCCAGGAGTGTGGCAGTTTACAGTTTATAATGATCGATCTTATTAACCGACTAAGAAGCTACAGAGTTAATACCATTTGCTACGTTATAATTTATGTATCGTATGGCTTCCCTCAGTCCTGTCACTAGTGAAATCTCTTTGCCCCTTTGTGAGTTGTTAACGTTAGATATTCTTGTTTTGATCCCTGAATACATACTGTTTTGATACATAATGAACAATGTTTCATGTAGATTATACACAGTTAAATAATTGTTTAGCCCTGAGAGTATGTAAGGAATGGTATTTGTACAATGTAATCACGCCTACGCTAAACACACCCACTGTATATCAACAAAAACCTACTTAAAAAATACTAACCAGAATTTTGCGAATTCAGTAAAATTACCCAAACGAAACAGAGTCATATTTATAGGGTCCTTTAAAATTAAGACCCACATAAATACAGTATGCTTATTGCTCATACTTTTTTCTCTTATTTGCTATGCAAGAGAAGTTTGCCGCAAGGAATCGTAATTTTTTACAGTAGGCTGTTATCAATGCTTAGTAGGCTTTACCTGAAATAACCTGTTCCACAACTGGTCTAAAGCCTCCATTATTGAAATCAAGTCATTACAACTGATGGGTATCGGCTAAATTACCACGAATGCTAAGTTATGCGGGTCACCAACTATGTTACGAAAATACGCGTACCATTCCCATACATAAATAAATAGAGTCATTTTCTTCTACATCTCGTAGTAGGGGCGTTGGTTGGCTAAGGTCGTTGCACCGAGTTCTAGTTCAGCCGATAGCGGCGGATAAGGAGCAGTCAACACGCCGCCAAACAAAGGACGCACTTGTTTCACTTGTTTTGTTTATTTCGCAATGCACTTGCGCGGTATGCCTGTTCTACAGGAGGAGAGGTTGTTTCTTTAGAAGCATGATTTATTGATTTATGAATTTCTGATTGGTCTATTGTGTTGTTTAATCAGAAAGAAAGTACAAAATGTACTCTCTTTTGTGTAGAAGCTGGCTTATAGCGGCTCGTGGGTTACGAACTGGGCTTATTTTTAAATATGTTAAGAATATTTCATCATACAAATTCTGACCTATATACCTTCAATAAGCTTTTGCACCAATCGTGACAGAAGACGCATAGTAGCATCGCGCTAAATCATGCTTAATCCTAAATAAGTTGCTAACACTTGCGTCACGAGACCGTTCCTATTTGGTTGGAAGTTTCCGGTTACGAATTAGTAGTTGTGAGACCAATATGTGAAGGCTAGTACCACTTCTAATTACAAGAGGCAGGGTGAGAATAAATCCTTTGTAGGGTCATCTCAGCCCAAGCCGTATCAGTATCGTGTCAGTATCAGCTGAAAACCAAGGTAGTTAAGCTCAATTTACAACAGTTATGTTCCGGTACATTCGTGGTTAATATCTGTACGGTGTTTGTGTACGAGTATACATGTATTTAAGATTTATAATCATTCCCGGGCCGAAACTGCAAGGTTTTCATAGCAATTGACTGCTCAAATCATGCAAATGTGCAAAACTTTTGATAGCTTGGCCTCATATTTAAACTTCGCCACCGAAGGAAGAAATACTTTTGTAGCAATAACACCAGCTAAGTTTTACATTTAAGTCTTTACTTGCGGTTATTATACTATTTGTTATAATATTCTTTCGTTTACTGCTACTGAACAGATAGTACACGTGAAGGCGCTCCCTCACCGGGAACATTCGGCTGTAAGTTGTAATGTAATTCGACCATTACATCAGTAAGTGAAAACTGATTATTACAATGCTCAACTTGTAAAAATATATTTTTAACATTTAATCAGTGAGTGGGGGAAAAAAGCATTACGACGTGAAACGTGAAAGCTAATTCCCAAATGGAATCTCGGGTTGTTACATCGCAGGCAAATGCTCGCCAATCATTGAGTTAGGGTTGTAACTTAACGCTCAAATTCAAATATTAGATTGTTACATTACAGGCGAATGATTCCGGTGAAGGAGCACCTTAACATCACTCACATTACTCAACAATACCTGAGAATGCGCTATCTGTATCATCTTGTTTCTCTGGGAGAACAAATTGCCTCGCACCCGTGACAAAACAGTAGTCTACACGAGTGACACAATCGCAGGTCGTAATTAGGCTGGTACTCACCGAGGCCAAATAGTTGTGCCTCAAAAAGCCTCCTCCGTCCGTTACTCAACACGGCTCATTAGAACCGGGCCGTGGGAAGTGCCCGTTTAGTGATGGGATTCGTTAGCACGGTTTGTCGAGGTTTTAGATACCACAGATTTTGCACGGGAGAACCAATTAGATTCGAGTCGCTATTGGACACGTCATACTTAATGTTGGGCACATTATTGTTTCGTTTCTATTCACAACATAAATGTTTATCAGCTTAGCTCAAATTTATTTGTCCAGAAGTGTACAGCAAGTAAATTCAGCAACACAACACATAACTTATAACAGTCAAATCTCAGAGGAGAATACATTACTTTTTTACTTGATTCCCTTAATTTTGCATCATATTATTTTTTTTAAGAAAGAATATTTTATGTTGAAAATGGGCGCAGCAACAGAACACAAAAAACAAGTTAATAAGAGTAATTCGCGCCCGAAATATCAGATTTCAGAAAAAAAGTTCATATGTGAGAAAAAAGAAAAGCTTAGTAGCTTGCCAGTATACGAAGCCAGTGGTAGCCATTATTTATTTTTCCTCTTAATACCGTGTCATAAATGTTTGTAAATTCTAATTATAACGGTTTTTTGCAACGAATCAAAATTGCAGTAAATTGTTTTACCTTTTGTGACCACGGTAACATGCAATTGTCGCCGTAACGTCGAGAAAAATAGGTAAAACAATTTACCGTAATTTTGTTTCGTTGCAAAAATCCGTTTTTATTAGAATTAGTTAAAATGCAATAAGAAAGTTTAAAATGTTTGTGAATTTTAAAGAAGTAAAGATTTAATGTCACTTTATTAAAATTTCATTAATGAAAAAAGGGATAAGCGAAACATCGACATTGTTTACGTTCGTTAGGCTTCCCTAAGCTTGTAGCGCCGGGTTCACAGACAACGGCTCCGAGCGAGTGAGTGCATACGCGGACGGCTCACGTAAAGAAAGACACAAGCATTCATATCTACGTATACTCGCACCTTAAGTCGAAGGCATGGGTCAAATGTAATACGAATTGGTGCTTTAGATTGTACACTCAGTTTCAACGAGAGTGCGTTGTTAATGTATTTACTTAAAACTTATTTTGTGGTAACACGTTGAGACTTTTTTTTTTGATTTACAATACACAAGTCGCTAATGTAGTAAATTTTACCTATATGGTAAAATTCTGCCAACACTGAATCGCGCTTTGATAAATTGTGCTTTTGAAACCAGGTCGTAACAGTTATACTCAAATGTAATGTTGTAGTAATTATTACGTGGACACAGTGCGAGCTAAACCAGACACAATATAAGTTTTATTGTTATGACTTCATACACGATGGCCGTGCCCAAATGAGTAACGTAATCATCATCAGCATTTAAAAAATCATAATCCGTAGACATTAAATGAAATAAATAATGAACAAATTTTTTTTTTGTTTATATACCTTTATAAAACTTCATTCATATTATATTTAAAAAAAACGGTGACTACTGTTTTGCCGATGAAATATATCGTACTAAACGATATTACAAGCGCAGACACCGAATATTCAAACACACTCTATAGAAATATTTTGGGAACAGGATTGTAGTTCGCTTTTATAAAACTTAGCAGGCCAAAGTCACATGCAAAATTCTTGAAACGCTTAAATTTATCAAAAAATCTAAAAAGGAACTGAATCCCGAGCCATGGGCATATTACGCGGAAAATTTCATCTTGTTAAAGTTGAATCGTAACTTTTTATGGCGGCCTGTCCTGTCACACGGATCCACTCGACTGGTTTCCGCGGGGAACTAACATTTTTATGTTTTAATCCCAGTTAACAACGTTTTCGGAAATATTAAGTAGGTATCTATATAGTTCAATCTTGAAAAAAAATACAAAATTTTTGTTCAGCCAACACATCAAGATCAATCTACGCGGAGTTGGACAACATGATAGTATTTGGAAAAGGTCGAGTCAATATGATAAATAATTTACAAAAATAGCTCGGATTGGACACTCTATCATTCTTATTTTTGAACCCACGCTAATGGCGGAGTATCACAAACAAACTCTACTTGCGAAACTCATGATACATTTTGTTCAGATATACTTCCTACAAAAATAACTCAATGTAGAAATAAATTTAATTTTAAAAATAATTACTAAAAATCGGAAATGCAATTTATGGGCAGTTGAATTTCATTTTGTTTTATTTATGTCCAAAACAACTACAATAAGTCACCTGGCCAAGCGTATCTAACTGATTGAATTTGTCACAAAAAAATGTCTAGTTATTCAACTCAGCCTAGAAAATGTGGAGATCTTTAGTAGCATAATAAATATCATTATTTTTTCACACCTGAACACTTATACTTTTGGAAGGTTTCCAACTATCGAGAGAAGTTTCCGAGAGTTATTTGCATTTCCACAACCATTACTTTCATTGCTTGTACGAGTTCAAGATCTCGCTTATAAAACTGTCGATGTATGATGAAGAAAGTTACATGTTGGAGTGAGTGACTGAGGTCTTTTTATTATATTACATCGCTTGTAAAAGCGACATCATTTTATATCTTTTATCATAAAACTCGTTGTGGTTGCGATGGCAAAACATGTCTAGTTTAAAATGGATGTAGGTATTTCTTATTCTCTAAAATATAGAGCAACATTTGAATGTTTTAACAATAACTCATGACTGAATCACATCCAACAACGTGTTTTCAATCTACCTATTTCATGGATCTGACAAAATACTGTTGACAAAACTGAACCTACAAAAATAAGGCCAATCAGCAATAATTCTCATATCACATGAGTAGTTTTTTTCGTGTAACCAAATTTTCGGCACATCGGGTTATATTACAGCAGAAAATACTGTTTAAGTTAAGATAAAATAGTACATTGTTACCCTAGGGGTGAAAGTAACTTAGTTAGTCCCGAGACGGGGTTTGGCGCCCGGAACGAAGTGAGGGCGCCAATAGTTCGAGGGACTAAATAAGTCTTTAACTCGAGGTAAACACTGTGCTTTTCATTACAAATACAAGGAAAGTAAAAATAAAAACATGAATTAGCTAAAGAAAAAATGAGTAAATTTTATTTTCCACTTTCAATTTTACATCGTGGCTGTATAGAAAGTTGGAACATGGTTAAATAGATATGTGGAAAGAAACAGTTTTTTTTTTAAATAATTTGACAGCTGTCAGTTGAAAGTGATTTTTTTTTTTTAATAATAAAAAGCATTTATTTCTCCTTCACAATTATAGCTTACACTTCTAGGTCTAGCTTACATTTCACATTAAATAATGATGAGCTATAATGTGAGAGACTGGTATCCGCACTAGGTTAGAAACCTGTTTTTTTGATTGATTCTCCCTAGGGATGAAAAGAATTACTTTCATCCCGCTCCTCAGGCAACTTCAGACCTACTTTCAGAGTATGAGTAATGAAAAGATATTTTTTTAACCTGTATTCCAGCATTGCGTCTCCTAGGAACGTACCAAATCCAATCCAACCCAACCCGTTCACGGTGACGAAGACCGTAGCGTAGAGAACGGGATCCTGCCGTTTTGCCAAAAGAAATTTGCTAAAATTTCATTACCCAAACAAATTTTAGCAACCTTTTAATATGACAATGCAACATTTCGAATGATTTTAGTACGCAAATTTTCATTTGGACATAATTTTACTTGGCAGATTATCAGTATGGATAATGTCATTTGGACAATTGGTCTTTTACCAAATGATTTATTACGGCAAACAATCTTCAGACAATAGACATTTAGTCAAATGATTTGTTATGACAAAAAATATACAGAGAAAATGTTATGGGAATTATATAATAAAAATGCACTTTCATTTTAATGTTGTAAATCATTTAATCAAAACAAAATATTAACTTACAATTTTAAGTTTTTAGCAATAGACATTAACAATTGAATTTCTGAGTATTCGGACTTGTGTTGCAGAATTCGATTAATTCTGTCGTCTTTATCTGAATATTTTTTTTTCTTTTGCTGTGGAGGTTCACCTGATAGTATAATTTCAGTGTCAGCTAAATTTGATAAAAAAGTAAAAATAGTATGTTAAGCCGAACTGGCCGTGGTCCTTCGCCGTGATACTAGTCTGCCCTACACTAGAGTGTATATCAAGAGCCGGAGGCGCGGAGGGAGAGCAGCCCTCGCCCGCTGTAGTGAATCTCAGGCACCCGGGCGTGCCGAAGCGGCTGACCTCCGGCGACCAGCAAGCCGAAGCTGCGCAAGCGAGCGTGGGTGAGTGCGATTTAATACGCAAGGGCGAAAGGGCTGCACTTCCCGCAGCGCCGGAGAAGAGGCAAACAAAATGCATGCTAAACTAAAAAATTACGATACGTTAAATTTGGCAAATAACATTTTGCGTAAAATATATTTTGGCAACTGAAACATTTGATCAAATGAAAATTGGTAAAAATATTATTTGGTAAACGAGCTATTGGTCAAACGTTCATTTGGCAAACATTAGGTTTGGTTTACAATAATTTGCGAAAAATTTATTTGCTAAATGATAATTTGGGAAATGAAATTTTGCGAAAAATTGTTTGGGAAGTGATCATTTGGTAAATTTTTTTTTGATGAAACGAAGGAGACCCGTAGAGAACGCGTAGCAGCTCTTGACGATAGATTTGTACTAGCTTTTTTGCGAGTTTGACAACATCACTCTAGACAAAAACGGGTCAAGTTTTCCGTAATTTGGCCTTTAAATGCACATGAATTGAACGAACGAGCTGCGCCAAAACCGGCCTATTTTCACTTTAGCCAGTCGTCGCGGCATTATAACTAATGTCACATGCGGAATTTAAACTGCAACGCGACATCGCCGATAGGGTTACCATAACCAACAGTAAAGAAAACTTTGCATTATTTCAAATGATAGTTTTTACTATGGCATGCATTTGGATTTTTTGCAACTGGCAAATCATAATGAGGTGTACTCAGTTTCATGAGAACCCATTGCACATAACACTTCAAAAAACGTTTGACGTTATTTTTACCTTTACTTGCTCATTGCTGAGCACGAAAGAACAAAAGTGATCGCTGGCAATTCTAAGTACACACGCAATGATGATAAACATAAAGATTACAAACAAAATCACTATGGAAGTTTATTCATTATGATTGATTTTAAAGATGTGTCGCTGTTTCTCGCTGTTCTTAGTGAAAGGCATTCCTTTGAAAGTAGCATAATATGGAAAAAGCAATGTTGCCTATAAGCATCGCTCTATGCTAGAATCGGTTTATTTAAAGTAATCGTTTTATATTTTAGTTCTAAAATCTCCTACCTTATTTATCAGCCCTAATTTTGACACCGCGAAATTCTTATAGTTCTGTTACAAATCGTATATCATCGTATATAATTGCACAAACGACGTTAACCGCCTCACAGATACTTGCTACTGTCCAGAATGTTTGGATTTATATCGTATTTGATTATATTTTAGCGCGCGGTTTGCGTAGGTATTATAAGTTATATTTGAACAAACCCGGTGGAATACGGCTGCGGGCAGGTTCTAGAGTTCAGAAAAATAGTGTATTTTTTTCTAATTTAAGTTGACGAGATCGACAAGAAATCCCAGAAATATTAAGCCCGAATAGCTAGTCATAAGCGTTTCTTCATAATACTTACCTAAGTAAATTACCAAAGCCTTTGTATTTTTATCAAACTAAAATTTTTGATTTCACATGCTCCAAAATTTAATATGAAATAAAATATATTTCAGGACAAAGTTAATTTCATTTACAAATCATTTATTTTCCTCATAAGAACATGAGCATAATAATATAACAAGTCAACTTTCCCCATTGGACGGGCTTTGCCTAGTTAGGGGGCTGGAAATGTACCTATTTTGTTATTGGCGTTATTAATAAAATTTTACTTTACTTTATTTATTTAATTACTCTCCCAAAATCAATTGACTACGAGTATAATCTGCATAACATCCATCTTATCTTCAAACGCTACGTTCCAGACGCCCTACGCTAGCACTCGCAATATATAACGAGGCAAGTAGGCAAGAGACGAAAACCACACTCGGACAGAAATATCGGCCGGAATCTGTCAATTTGCAATCTTAAGCCGAGCTATCACTAAAAACGTATAAAACCATCTGGCGTGGGATCACACCAGATGTCGGACATCGAGACGTTATGGGGGTAATCCCGATCACATGTTGTAAGAAAAAGTGTTCGTGTATCGTATCGATTCTATGAGCGGGCTGCGTTATTCGAGGAATCGGTTCGGGCGCGAACGGCGCGTGCCGAACGTGAAATTCAAACACGTTGCGAGTATATGCGCTTTGGCGCGTTCGTGTTTGATATTTGTTCTGCGCGCGTATGCCTATACAGATATTATTATTGTACGCTTTTAGAACCATGTCTAACCGTAACTCAAAATATTTTCAGAAAGCGGTAAACATTTTGTAAACCATGTTTGTCATCAACTTATAGGTACCTATGCTAATAAACTTACTGAACGACATTATTTTCTGCCATATTCACTTTATATTTCCCATAAAAAATATTGAATGGAATGTGAAATAAAACAACCAACACAAATGCTCAACAAAATGTTCACACGGCCCAACGAAAAGGATAAAGCCTTACATACTTCTAAAAAACGCTACACTCAATCGGTAACCAGTAACTACGCGTACCCGTAACTATCCGGTACGCAATTCCGGGAATTACGTCGGATTTGTACGATTTTACGGTATCAAATGTAGCGCGCGGGGAGAAATTGCGCGAAAAAATTATATTTATCGAAAGGAAATATTTGTGCGTTTGTTTTCGTGTAGTGATACGGGCATAGAAGGTGGTTATCGACCATAGAACGTTACTCGTATAATTGGGTACGTACAAGACTAGAAGAAGGAAAATAGGCATAAGAAACGAAGAAATGCTTCAACTAACTTTCAATATTCATTTTTCTTATTGTGCCACCCCAAATTAAAATAAAGGAAAAAATTCATTGACACTGTATCTAAAAACTGGTTTTGAATGAAAATATTTTCAATAAGGATAAAATACGGTATGTTTTTATTAAGCGACTAAAGTGATAACGATATCACAACAGGCTATTGTAGGTTCTGATTTTATTGTAATTATTAAGTAGCAGTTGGTAATAGACTAAATTAATAGGGTTACCGTTGTAAACTAAGCAATGTTTGGGTGTGAGAGACTGTATCTTACTTCTTATAATCTTACTTTTATTATAAATACGAAAGTTTGTGAGGATGAATGTATGTACGAGTATATTATGCATGTTACTCTTCCACGCAAAACTACTGAACGGATTTGGATGAAACTTTACAGTAATACAGCTTATACATCAGAATAACACATGGGCTGCAATTTATAAAGATTTTATGTAATTTTGCCATGATGTATAACGATAACGCGGGCAAAGCCGCATACTTCAAAGGATACTAACACCTATACACAGATAAAAACATAAAAAAATTAGCACAATAATGGTTTTCTTAGTTGGGAATCGAATCCAAGACCTTCGACGCTAAAAGCAGAACATCTACCATATCACCAAAAGGCAGGTACCAATATACAATAATATTCAGACTTACAACGAGCACGCGAACCTCAGATAGATATTGGCCTCTAATAAGGAATCGAACATAAGCCGTGAACGCGAGCTTTTACCGGTCGATCCGATTGTACTTAAATTCCACGCTTACCTAGCGAGTGCTACCTAAATACGGGCCACGGGTTACGGCCAGGCTCCGTTTACAGAAACTTCTGAGAACTGAGAACAGCCAGTGACGCAATTCCGGCCCCAGTCGAAGTTTGAATCCGAATCTACAACTGCTCGAGCCAATTTCCGAACACTCTTGCTTTATATTTAATTTCCGATATCGCTTATTCTCTATCCGACGTTTTCTTTTTTAATCCCTCTTTTAAAAAAGCCTTTGTGGGCAAGTGGTGACAAAAGTGACAGAATTTTTGGGACCATAACTACGGAGTACTATTACTTATTCTCAGCCATAACCCCAGTATTAGACAAGCGTGATAGAGCAAAATCAGTGGGACAGAAAATAGGCTATTTACTTTAATAAACTTGCCTTCTTTTTAATTAAAAGCTCGGCTAAGGTTAGCATTACAAACGGCCTCATTTAATTATTGATGTTTGATGAGCTAAATAAGTAAAACAAAAGTATTATTAAGAAAAAAAAAGAAATATCCGAGCGCCTAAATTAAATTCCGCGTCCAGATTAACTTGAATTACGCAATTAGGGAAAATAAATTACTCCTAGGATTCCGAGTAGGCGCCGGAAAGGGAAACATTATATCGGAAACAGGGTGGATCTTATATAAATCACGAAGTATATAGTTATAGTACCATATATGTATACATGAAAAACAATCAATTATTACTAAGCCCAAAATTAAAAAACATAATTTCAGAAGAAAAGTGAGTAAAACTACAAATATGTATGTTCAATTTAAATAATTATGATCCATATAAAAATAGGTAGGTACTTACTATTCGGTGCAAAAAAAAATTACCGTCATGAAAAGTTAGGTTAATGAGGCAAAAACTGCCTCGTGCAAAGGTTTTGTGCGTTTGAAGTATTTTTATCGCTTTCTGAAAACTATAGACGTCAGTTTACATTTTCTTTAATGTTTAGATATCTACTCTAACCACTGTTACTGGCCTAGAAAGATAGAGCGCTCAATTCAACTATTAAAAAAGGAAAATATACCAATTTAATAAGTTAACATTAGCATGTAGGTACTTCTTTCTACGCAACGCATAAAGTATATTAAAATTTACTACAGCGCAGCTCGCAGGTGAAAATTACAATAAGGGAGACGTTAGGTACATGGCAGGGATAAAACAAGACAATGATTGATACACAAGGACTGGAGAAAAAAAACATTTTCATTTCGGATTCTCCTCCCCCCGTTATTTAACTGACGTCATAACGGGCTCGGGCCGAATATTAAATTTGCTTCGTCAGCGGAAAGCCGACAGAGTCGCAATATTGTGACGTTTGTCTAAATGAAGCCCGAGGTGCGTGCGGCCTTGTCACTGAAAGTCATTACCATTTTAGGGCTTATGAATATTCCAAATATGGTAATGCCCGCATCTATCTACAAACTACCTAAGTACTTCTTTTTTTTTCTGAATGACAAATGCTGTATTAACGCAGGTGGCATTGACAGCGTTAGCGGTCATCAGGTTGTGCGCAAGGGCCCTCAATTACGTAATAACGTGCCTGAGGATGCCCCATCAGACGACGTTAGTGGGGAAAGGTAAACGTAGAAATTACTTTGTCTAAAGTGCTGCACGAAGTCACATCCTGTTATAGAGACTACGTTATGGTACAAAAATCACAGAATCAAAAGTTATTTTATTTTAATGTATTATAAGTATACATAAATGTAACGCCTCTTTCTAAAAGAGCTGGGCAAAAACCGTAACTTTGCATTTGCTACGACCCTCATACATATTCTGCATTAAACTGTCATAAACCCCCTATTCATACATCCAATATTCTTTATAATACTCACACCAACACAATTTACTTATAAGTAATAAGTACAATTACCATATCATCCCTCACAGAAAGTCCAATTCTTCCTTGAAAAATAATTACATTCTATTACTTACACATTTAAGTGAATATCTGCTCACTTAATTAATAACGATCCAATTAACGAGGCGGCCCTAAGACGACTTACCTGAAATCAAAAGATAGTTGGTAATTAATTTCTCAAGTCGCAATCAAACGAGAAACACTTGGAAACTGAGTAAAGCTACAATTGAACAAGCTTAGAAACAGACTGCTTTAAATAGAAGACCGAAAAGGCGTGGAAACTTAATTTTAAGAGGCCGTAAAACTATTTGACTGAGACTTGTTCTAAGTGTATCGATTAAAAATGCAAGGTGAAAACCTTGCCTTGGAAACAAGAAACTCCGAAAAGGCACCACAGTTAAAATCAATCTGTTTGATACCAGAAAGTTAATGACAGATTTGAAAGAGTTTACGAGTAGGCTTAATTTCAACAATCTTTAAGTTGCCCAAATTTGGGCTATGTTCGGTAACCAAGTTTTCATGAATGAACCTAAAACTCAAAATTTTGAGCCGAATATTCTAACCATTCGGCCACTACAGCATGTAGTTAATAATACTAACTCAAATGTTTGTTTTTTTTCTATTTAGTCCGACGTTGACAAGTTTTCTGAGTCAATGTTTGTTTATACCCAACAAGATAATAATAAACACATTCAGAGACAAAAAGAAAAAACCCTATAACGGAAACCAAAATTATCTGACTGTCGCTATTAAAATATTAAGTAAGAATTCGGAATGGTCGCTTAAAAGTATCAAAACGCCATAACTCTCCGACCGGTCTGTTACCATGCAATTAGGAGGGGAAAAAACAAGACTGAACTGTAAAAAAAGCTAAAAGTGCATGCTCCAGACAGATGTTGGCGCAGCGTTGAGCGATCGGGGCAGGTGCATTTCTAATAGGGCTGTCGCGGCCGATCATTACGAATAGTTTCATTTTTTGTACTGTTTGGTGCATTTCTCTGGTAGTTCTAATTTCACGTGATCGGCTATAAAATCAAGTGAGTAAGAAGCTAATATGCTCCCTAAGTTAGATGTATTTATATTTTAATTGCTGACCCGTTTGCATAATACCTCCACGCCAAACCAAGAGCATGTGGAAAAAGTTTGTGTTTTCATTATTGTATAAATGATATGTTAACATTTATGAATATTGAAGTATGTAAATCAGTCTCTAAGATGATGTTGGTGTAAGTGTTCGCAGTTAAGTATTCATTTATTTGAATATGAATACAAATTGCTGAGCTAAACTCGTGAGTACACATATGCCAACAAAAACTTTCAAAATTTATTTTATTATGTTATAAAATTTGAAACAAATTATCAATTCTACCGGCCCGAATATAGACCTGGAGTCGTAATATAAATCGCGTTTTTCCACTTCAGTGATTACATCAATTCAATATAATCACAAAGAGCCCACCTGCCTCGTGGCACACCGCACGCAGCTTTGAGCTCGGTATTACCAAAATAATTATTCAGGGCTAACTTTTGCAATAAAATAGTGACTGTTATTAATTTGTTTTATCATATTTGTTTGCGGTCACTCCAAGTAATTACTATTGCGGTCCACGTTTCGTAAATGAAATTGTTAATTGGATTCATATTAATTAATTACGTACATCCACTATCAGAACATGCACGTTTCACAAATGTTTTATTTTTTTAATTTTTCAATAGTGTTCAGCTCATGGCCATTTAAACGGATAAAATCTGCATCTTGATAGCAGCTGGAACATTAAAATGTGTGTAGTGATAAGTGATTCATTATCATTAGGAGCCACTAGTTCCATATTTTATGAGATTATCACATCACATATTTATGTAACACCATTTTCGGAATCGTTGCAAATTTAATCTAACATTGCCATGTAGTCGTTCTAAAGTTTAATATTAAACTGACAATTTATCACACCCGTACGGAACGCTCTCAAAGGTCTATGAATCCGACAATTTGGCAAACCGAGCAATTATCGCTAATCGCTATAGTTTCCCGGCAATTTGAGTAAATGACGCGTTACAGCTCCACACGGATCCTGCACTAATGAACTATGCGAACAATAATTACGCCTTTGACGCTATCAGACACTTGGTTTTGTTACATATTAGGATTTTATTACGTTTCAAAACTACTTTCAATTTCGAGTTAGAAAAAATACTGTGAAGCCCAGAAAAATCAACGGATCTAAACGCGCATGTTTTATATCAAATAACAAAACTTAATGGGCACGTCGTTCGTATCGATTTCTCAAAATCTTGTACCTACCTAACATGAAAAAACCTTACGGAACCGCTGTTTTATTCTCTACGTCCAGTTTTCACCTCATTCACCTTTTATCAAGCAATAAAATCAGCTGGCCGACTGAACAAGAATGTTTAAATTGCTCTTTAATTCACGCGTCAACCCTACACAGCTGATCGAGCTATCGACATCGCGGGCGCTTCTTGGCCGCGTGCTAATCGACCTACAAATCGTGCCCGCCACGTCGTTAACCCCCCATCCACTACTACTAAATATGTGCTGGATTTACCTTCTTAATCATTTAGAATACTTTTAAGTACAAAAAATATATTAATATACATAATAATAATAATATCAATTGTGATTGCCCATTTTTGGTTTATTAATAAACATCAACTTAATGTAAAAGTAAAGTAAAAAGTAAAAAATCATTTATTCACTTAAGCTTTTACAAAGAAGCACTTATGAAATGTCAAAATTCACAAAAAAATATATATAAACGATAATAGACGTAAATAAAATAATACAATAATAGTACATATACTAAATAAACATAATGCGAATCTACCACCGGTTCGGAAGTTGCTTCTTATCGAGAAGACTCCGTCAAGAAACTCGATAGTTACTCTTTTGAACTTTGTTTTGTTTTACAACAAATAAATTCAGAGTACAGTCAAAAGAACAATAAAAATACATTATTTGAGCAGAGGAGCAGATTATTCCTACTATGACCACAAATTCTTGTCGTTCAAGTAATCCTCCACGTTATAATAACCTTGTTTTATCAACTTTGTTTTAATTGTAGACTTGAACTTGTGAAGAGGTAGATCAACAAGACTTTGAGGTATTTTGTTAAAGTACTTTACAGATTGACCCACAAAATAATTTCCTACCTTATGTAGCCTAAGACTTGGAGTAATAAGTTTGTTTTTATTTCTAGTATTGTGTGTATGAGTATCACAGTTTTTTTTTTAACATATGCAAGTTTTTGCGCACATACATTATGTTATCGAAAATATACTGAGCGTGCACAGTTAAAATATCAATCTTCTTAAATACTTCTCTGAGCGAGTCGCGTGGCCTAAGGTTGTATATCGACCGAATAGCTCTTTTTTGGAGTACAAAAATGGTGTTAAGGTCTACAGCTGAGCCCCACAACAGTAGACCATACGACATAACGCTATGAAAGTAACTAAAATACACTAGTCTTGCTGTTTCAATATCAGTCAGGAGTCTAATTTTTCGGACAGCACGAGCGGCCGAACTAAGTCTCCCTGCCAGAGCCGTTATATGGGGACCCCACTGTAACTTAGAATCTAGAGTAATTCCTAAAAATACCGTAGAGTTCGTAATTTCTAATGTCTCATCATTCAAGTTGATAATAGTATCAACCTTTTTAACACTGTGCATAGTGAATTTAATACACATCGTTTTCTTTGCATTAAGTAATAAATTGTTGCTTGTGAACCAACATAGTACTTTTGAAAGAGTGTTATTTACATCGTCAAATGCTTGCTTACCTCTGTTGATTTAAAAAATCAACGAGGTATCATCAGCAAATAATACTATTTCACAAATGTCTTTGACAAAGTAGGGAACGTCATTTATATAAATAAGAAAAAGCAGTGGGCCCAATATAGATCCCTGGGGCACTCCCATGCTAATGGTGGCACCGGAAGAGGTGGTTCCGTTTATACTCACTTTTTGTGTTCTGTCTGTGAGATAAGATTGTATAAGTTTAGACGAAATATCCGAAACACCGTAATGTCTCAGCTTAATCAGTAGGATTTCATAATCCACACAATCAAACGCTTTCGAAAGATCACAAAATATTCCTATTGCATCCTGCTTGCCTTCCCAAGCATCAAATATGTGTTTGATAAGTGCCATACCTGCATCAGTAGTGCTTCTATTTTTAGTAAAACCAAATTGTTTCTCATGTAGTAATTTATTTGAAGTAAAGTGTGAAAGCAGCTGATTTAATATAATTTTTTCAAAGATTTTACTAAGAGCTGGTAGTATAGAAATGGGTCTATAATTAGATGGGTCACTTTTGCTACCAGATTTAAAAAGCGGGAATGATTTTCATCGCTCAAAAACTGAATAGAGTTTGAGACGAATAAGGAATTTTATTCCTAAACTTGTAGTAGGTATAAGGAGTCATAGGAGTGAGCCAATGAAAACTTTTTCAACATATTAAGACCTACCCAAGAGTGATAACTTTAGTCAATCAATAATTATACACAAATTACATCAACAGCGACAATCCACAATGCAAAAACATTAAAATCCTGACGCAATTTGATACAAAAGTTTACAGAGAACAAGATCCGCTTGATATCACAGACACAAATACGAAGGAAAAGGAAAACTGAGAAATTACCGAAGTGGCGGTCGAAATATAATGCAAGGCGATCCCAACAAAGACATTCCAAGAGTCCGGCTTAGGGACAGCCGCTGAGGCACCCCCTCTTGTTTAATTCCATTAAACCACCCCTTTTATCTTTTCCCGCTTTTATCTTTGCTCTACTATGGGATTACTGAACAAAATGGCGAGCTGGATACACACGCAATCTTTGCCCTTTGCAACAGTTTCACCTATGCTTTTAGAATTGTTATTATTAGAGTTGGAAGGAATTTGTTTCATTTGTTATTGTAACGCAAGTTTCGTTTTTAGATTTGAGTATTTTTTCAGCAAGCAGTTAATTAATAAAAATATGATGACCAAGTCTTGATGGATCATTATCACATCAACGATTAGACATGCTGGCTGGAATCGTTCTTCTCGCGGAGTGTTAGGTAATCTATTTAAATTAAATGTCTGATATCTGTTCAAAATTTTACGAGTAAAATCAAGGATCTGAAGTTATTGTTATTGAAATTTCAAGCAGCTTAATTCATAGCATGAAATAAATAATAGTCGATGTCCAAGGCATCAAAACCATTAAAATTTGAGGTGAATTACAAAACTCTAAATTCAAGACAAAAAATAAGTAAATCTTCAGGTCTAACGGGTCTTAGCGCTGAACTATGTGAACATTCCGTCACTCAATCGATGCAAAAAAATTAATACAGCTTGAATTCATTGGTAAGTATGTATGCCTACTTACTGTAAACAAGAGTAACTTTTGTGTCTTATATTTGCCGAAAAACACACTTCATTTATAAAACTAAAAAAAATCTTACTCTCTTATTCCGTTTGAAACACCACTGTCGTGTTCCGAACTTATTTACATGAGCGGAATATGATTTAGCTAGAAATTTCACGGCAAATTGCCAACTTGACACGAAAGATAGGATGATAAAAAATAATAATTAGTTACATTTTAAACTGGATCCGCACTGGATGGACGGTTAAGATTACTGGTTTCGTGAAACAAACTGAATTTAACATCAAAATGTAACCGGATTGGCATTTCCATCAAGCATTCTTTATTTTATTTCTATTACTGCTACCACAGACACGGCGCAGATGGGCGTTACATTTTGAACTAGATACTTTTATTTTATACTGTTGCTATAAGCATCACTTTCCGTGCCATGTTTGATAAAATACATTTCTCTCACCTGGTTGTTCACATACAAATTGGATTCGTAATAGATTTCATGTGTTTTAAGCTGTGTCGAAATATCGGAATGGTATTTCCATAGAACTGGTGTACCTACTGACAGACACGCTTAGTGTTCGCCTTTAATTTGTTTCGTGTAGCACGCGAGCAAAGTACTTCGATTCAATTCAACTCCTTCAGATGAGCGGGTAGAGGGGGGGTGTTGTAGGTAAACTGTCAAACTAGCAGTGTAGTTTAAATGACGTTGCCAAATTGAAATACTTGCTCGGGGACGATGAATCGAGCAGTTCATTTCGCGTCACCCTAAACATGGATTCTCACTTAATTGGTAATACTCTGTAATTACTGCGCGATGCGGTGCCAATGTTCAGCACCTACTGTGTCGCTTCAAGCTTGAGCAATTACAGAGATTAAATACTGTTGTTTCGTTTATAATTTGTCAGTGTATTCTTCTATCGTCAACATAGGTCCACAATAGTTTTCCGAACAGCCCTGTAATTATATTAACATAACATAACATTATAACATACCATCACGACTTTATGTCAAATGGGGTAGTCAGAGGCAAGTGACTGTGCCGTCATGGTGAACGAAACACTCAGAAGCCCACTTTTCACCGAATAGTATTAGAAGCCTTCCGCCGTTATCCGGATAGAATTGATTTTTTATCGATGTTTTCTATCACCGGAGAGTAAGTCGGATATTTAATAATGAACACAAAGATTTTGGTTCTGGCCAGTGTTTAACTCGGGACCACACGATCCACGATCTGAGTTCGGGTGCTGGCTAGGCCACGACGCTCTCGAATTACATTGATATCAGGTTCATCAGAAAAAAAAACGCAGTGCATAGATTGCTTCCTTCCCCTGGATATTAATTTTCAAATGATGTTTATAAGCTTAATTGTATCACAAAGTGTGAGTGCAGTGCTGTGATTTATTTAAATGCTAATAAATGACTTTTTTTTTTATATTGCCCGTCAAGATGACCTCACTCCACCTGATGGAAAGCGGTCGTGAGGTCCAGATATGAGGTTGACAAGCCCAGTCATTCAAACGAATCACTGGGCTGGCCATCCTTACCTTGAAGGCCTGCAGAAATGCCTTTTCACGCCCCGCTTGAAACAAAAACACTTTTATACATAGGTACATCATTTTGAATGACCCTCTTTTACTGTCTACTTTACTTTTCTAAAATCAAATTTGCATAAATATTAGAAAAATAAACATGAAACTCATTATCACATGCATTGCCCACATTCCAAGAAAAAGTTTTCTCTTGCATTATGAGAATCATAAACCACGAAGCGACAAGCTTACGATAACATAAATAAATAAGCAAGCGACCAAAACCCAATTTTGACTATGGCTACGTCAGATATTAAGGGACATCGTCAATAAGTGACACTAACATTGTTAGTAGTTGCTGCCTCGGTGATACGCGGCCGTAGGCGTTACATTTTCCAGCGGAAAATTTCACTCATCAAAGTGATAGCAAAACTTGGCGCTCAGGTCGATTAGGGTAAGTAATGCAACTAATTTCAAATATGTTACGGTAACGGCACTTACGAGACCCATCCCGGCAAAATTTCGTCACATAGTTTACCAAGAAACTTACCCGTTTGATGTTAATCAATAAAGAGAAACCAAGTTAACGGACATTAATGATTATTTTATAGTTAGAATATCCAGTCTAGTCTTAAAAATATATGTTTTCTTAAACAAAAACACGTACAAAAGTAAATCTTTTATCGCATTTCATTTACCCCGAAACTGCGTAAAGAGACAAAAAATATAATTATAAAGAAGACTCGAACAATATCTGTTTCATATCTTGTTACTAATTAAGACAGAAATGTCGCAATATAATTTTATAATAACGCTCAGTTATCGGGTATCAGTCAGGGTAACAAACCAACTAAGTACGTAACGTTCCGTTTTCAAGAAAGCCAACTTTAAAATTCAATTTCTAACTAATTACCGCACGCGAGTTAACGTACTCTTACGCACACTCCACATATCATTTCCAATTAAGTCATGCGATTAAATACATTATCTTAGTTAAATTGGCAGTTGACGCAGAAATTATAAATAACAAAACGCATACTTAAAACGTTATTGGCAGTAGAGTTACAAACATGGTATGCGCGTGCGACACGTCTAGCATTTATTACAAATAGGGTTGTCCAAATATCAGTTATTGAATAGATAGAAAAAATGTGTTAGTGACCGCCCACTTAATATGTGTAAACAAAAATGCTGCTATGAATTGTCAGGTTTATTTGACAATTCATAGGAGCATTTTTAGCGCTTTTAGCGCAGCATTTTTAGTGCTTTAGCGCTAAATATAAAAAGTTCCTCAAAGTTACTTGTAAAATCACTATCATCATCCGTGATGCTGACATCAATATGAGGTACTCTTCCTTCTTTGAGTAACATTTGACGTTAATTTGATAGAAATTAAGCTCCTGCTTTTAGCGAGCACGGCTTGCAA
The DNA here is from genome assembly GCA_947369235.1 of Udea olivalis. Classification (NCBI taxonomy): domain Eukaryota; kingdom Metazoa; phylum Arthropoda; class Insecta; order Lepidoptera; family Crambidae; genus Udea; species Udea olivalis. The sequence continues at coordinate 8,977,035 of OX376352.1, read as the reverse complement.
GAGGTATTGAGGATATAATTTCGATCCATTCAGCGTGGATAGAAAATATGAAAACAAAATCTACAAAAAAATGTAATAACAGCATCGGGTTGCATTAAAAAAAATTACTACTTTTCTCTCTTTTGATAGCAGTTTTTCAGGTAGCAGCCCTATCGACCTACAAGAGCGTCGAGTTCCATTATCCATATTCAAACTGTCCACTCACTTTCCAGTGCTCGCGCGCTGAATCGCATTGAGTTGACGCGCAGACGCAAGCGATGCATTTGTATACAAGACAGAGAAGCACCATGTTGTAATCCGAACCTAATGCTTTGAATTTAAGGTGCAATAATGTGTACACATTAATGCTTCTTACTATACACGCGGCTTCAAACTATGAATGGAAAAAACCACTGAAAATACCCTATACATTTGAGGTTTTTCATATCAGTATTGTCGTATCGTCTATGCGCTTGATCAAATTTTATTATGAAAGTTGTTTCATTTTTGAATTCCTGAGATCTATAATTCTTATGGTCAATTAGCTTAAACGTGATAATACATGAATTAGCACAAGTCGCTATTGTTTTAAGTGTTTATTATCAAGTTCGCTGACTGTCTTTATATAATAACGTTCCGTTGGCAGGCTTAGTGCCTAATTGTGAAGAAAATCATAAGTTTTAAAAGAAAATATCAATCGTGTCAAAACAAAGACGAGGTAATTATTTGATAGTGAAAGGGCATAGTATGGAAATAGTATAATCGACCGTTTAACGCTTACTTTTAAAACTTTTTTTTTTATCACATACAGCTCTGAGATTACTCTGAGTGTAAGGTAGGTAATCTTGTTGTTATATAAACGAATACCAGTACAAAAAGACCAGCTCGCCATATTCAGACCCGAACCCCCAGTTGAGCACACGTTGCAAATGTCTCTCACTGTAATCACAAAAAGTGGTTAGTGGTAGTTTTTCCAAACATAATATCGCAAAAGAATCATTCAACAAGAAACATTGTGCGGTCAACCGCGAGTTAACCTACAAAGAACTGTCAATGCCACTCTTAGAGAAACAAAAGAACATTTTGAAACGGTAAAAATGGCCACTTTGAAATCTTTGCATAATAGAGCATCTGAAATGTTTTATTAACGTATCTCTGCTCTCGGCTTAATCTTGGGAGCAAGCTGACAGGTATCGTCACGGTGAATACTTATAACACTTATGCCCTCAAATTACCGAGCACCTACCACATTACTACGATTTTATTTGCAAAATACCTAGATACATTTTAGGTCGTTAAACGTCAGTCCTCGGTTCTAATTCAGTTTATTTTAAAATATCGTCATTATTATGACATCCGTGAAGCCTGTCCTCTGTTGTCCTCTATTGAAACCTAGTCCAATTACTAATTCCTATTACTTACACAATAAGTTGGTGGAAATAAGGAACGGCCTTAGACACAAGAAAATAATAATATGAAAGAAAGAAATAAAGAAATCATCAACTAATTGTAACGTACTAATATCAAATTCAGTGCTAAGCAGTAAAGCTAACATCGAATATATCAAATGTTTATAAACTCCGTTGTATTTGCATAAAAATACTCAAAAATATTCATAAAGTGTGCCACGCAAATGTCCCTCGGCTCGAACCCTCCTCGCCCCACACTTAGTCACTCCTTACAACTCCCTTTGCTCATTAGGAGAAGGACGTATGAATGAAAACATACTTTTTTGAGTCTTTCTTTACAACTGAATGTGACAGACGTAAATTAAAAAACTCTTAGTAGACACGCAAATACATATTTACGAGAAAACTCAAAGCATCAGACTTAACATGGCTTCACGAGTAAGTCGGAAAAACGTCTGAAACTTAGCTGGAGAAAACTCAGAAGTATTCAAAACTTGAAGGCGTAAAAGCGATATCGAGATCAAATGAGAAGAGGATAAACTCCAAAAACCGGATTCGTCTTGCGCATCAATCTAGCCAACTTAAATCAGCTGTCCGATACAATTTATTGGCAATGCTCGAAAGGAATTCCTTATTAGTCCTTGATTATAATCGAGCGCAAACATCAATCGGGCCGGTTTAACAACCGAGTCGCAATTAATATACGCCGAGAGCACCCTAGACGGTGACGCGCCTGTTTTCTAACCCCTTTGTGATCGGAATCACTTTGATCGGGACATTCGGAACCATTTACCAGACTGTAATCAACGGCGATTGTGACTCTGCGGTACTGCTTACACTGTGAAATGTCGCACAATCAATCAATACCCGGACGATAATGAGATTACCTGATTTTGTTCAGCGTTTTAATCTGTGGCATTTGGAATTTTGTGTAGGACTTGTTGAGTCAAGCTTGCTACCGGAGCGCAAGGGAATAGATTGCTCTACTTAAGAGGGTTTGCTTTTTGCGTTTGGGGTAGAGCGTAAACGTCGCATTTTTTTCAGGTTTTCGTGATTATTTAGCTGAATTCAAATTAAGTACAAATTATCTCTCAATTATCGAATGCACCATTTAATTTCATAATTATTATAACTATAACTGTGTACAGTATTTTTTTAAGTGTCTCATCAATTTAAAAAAAAACACGGTTCTGTATTTAATTTAGCAAATAATTGACGACTACCTAATTTTAGACAATTCAATGTGTTTTTAAATAGTATTATGCAGTATTATTTTTTGTATCAATTCAATGAAATAATAACGAAAATCTTACAGAAATGCAACAACGTTTTCGATCCATCCCCAGCTAACGCTCTTAATTTCGCACATTGTTTATCGGAAGACTAGACGAAAAGTGGCTTTTCAACCTTGAAATTTAGATTTTCGAACCGCAATCCTGTGACGCTGATTCATTTAAAGGTAATCTAAATGTTATTAGCTTCTGGTAAGTCATCACAAGACATGCTGTAGTCTTTCATATTTTAGAGGTATTTGCCTCTATAAAGACAGACAGCTCAATTACGGGTGGAATCTGAACCTATGTTGTTATACTGTCATTTGACTTGGTTAAACGCTCACCTTTGTAGGTAAACGTCAGTGACACCCGAGTAGGTACTACAAATTGTAACGTCAGAAACACATCAATCAATACGTGTCTGAAACGGGATACCTGATTGGAAGCGCTGTTGTTCCGACACGCGACGTTCGGATTCCACTTCTACGTTCTCATAAACGCCAAGATGCCATTATGATCTTAGCATCTGAGCACTGAGAATTTCAAGTACGGCATTTCTATTCTCAAATATCTCATTTCAACGTGAGTAATTTAGTTCATTAACTTTTCATGGCGTCTTATCTTTCAGATTCCATTTTGCTTAAAATTCAAAAAGCAGGCACGTAAGTGAGGCAAAATCAAGCGTAAATCTATGATTTGCAGACAGTATACTATTCTTAAAAGGTCAAAAGCTGTTAGATTCTCTCAGAATTACAGTAAACAATGTGAAAAATATTGATAGATGATATTATAACGGGCATCTCATGTAATCTTTAGTAAAAACCTAAATGGGTATTTTTCTCAATACACCACAATAATCCATTCTTCCCAGCTGACGAGGCACCCATTCTCCTGAATATCATTCTCTAACCGAAAATGACGGCATCAAAAATAATGGCTGTTAAGTTTTGCTTCGGTCAGTTTAAATTAATTAAATTAAATATTCATCCATAACGCAGTGGTCATTAGAGCAGCACACTGTACTTCGCGCGCGTCGCGTGGAATGACGGCGCCGCGGTCGACCCGATGTCGCTGCGTCATGCATTCTTTAATCTCCGGACGCATTGGGAATTAGTGCCCGAGGAACCGTGGCTGCATATTGTACTAGCTGACTATTTATTTTAAAATATAATGTTGACGGAAGTTAGGTCGGGTGGAATATTAAAAACTTTGGAGTTTATCGACTTGCCGTTGCCGCGTTGACGCCGTTGTTGTTTTGATCCACACTCAGGACAAACATACATTAAACAAACGTTCGTGTTGTTTTTCTTCCTATTAAAGTGTATATTTAGAAATATTTAAGATTTATGATCTTTGTGTTAATTGTTCTATATCCAAATTTATTTAATTATCTATAACGCAATTGCTTTAGATATTGATAAAAAACATTATTTTGTCAATGCATTGGTGAAAATTCGACAAAATAACGAAACTATTTACAAAAAAAAGAGAATGATGATTAATACGTTCGCGTTACACATACCTCATAGCCTTCACCCTCATAAACACATATCATACACATATGGTCTATGGATATGTTATTATAACAGTGGTCTTCGTGGTTTTAATAAAAACTCTTACTTGAGTGAATATTTTTCAAGAGTTTATATTTCCTAACAAAAATTTACGCAAGCCATTGATAATTTGATCACTTGTCTGTACTCAAAAATAAAACGGTTCATTTAATATTTCTTGTAAATATCCATTTCCAGGTAAATTTTAAACGAATGCTACAATTTTTTTATACGATGCGTTATCGTGATTACGTTAGGTATTAATAATAAATCTGACGAACGTTGCGGGCACCGACAAACCTTCACATCACTGTATCATGTTTGGTATGTAGACCTAAACGCGTTATACAAATCCGTTTCCAGCATTCTAATTCGTCGTATACCCTTCAGAGCTCGATGCCCACAATCTGTTCTGATTGAAACGCGGAGATGTGCTGGCTACGCGCTTCACCCCCAAGCCTTTGACGTAGACAGTCTGCAATCGAACCTAACGGTGGTAATCATTTTGCGCTCGTCCGCAAAAACTACCGATATCAGCATTTTTGGATATAAATTGCTAAAGTTAAGGCGAGACTTTGATAAAAAAATATTATCTGTACTCGACTTTGTTCGCATTCGCATAGACTAGTTCGAAAAAAATTTAATATTTTGATATAATTTACGTTTTAGCTTTAAATTAATTCGTGTAAGCCTTGAATAAGAAGCTTTATTACTTACTTACTCACTAAAAGCCTTCTTGATGACGCTTTATCAAACCTCTGAGAAATATTGAAAATGTATTTCATCTTAATCATCATTACAAATGGAGGCAGTTCTAAACAACTAGATCTTTAAAAATGTGAAGACCCCATCGCCCGCACGTTAATATAGAAATAAGAAAGAGGGCTAGTTCTCGATAATGTTTTGTATGATTAGATTGAACGTTAAAGTTATTCCATTTTAATTAAACATGATGATGTTATAATAAAAAGATAATTAATTATAAATTAAATAGATTAGAAGCGGCAAGAGAAAGTGCCGTAGACCATATTTAATGAATACGGCGGGGTTTCTAATATCATTTCACTATGACGCACTCAAATCAGAAGTATACTCGTGTTTATTGTACAGTCAGAAGCATTAATATATATACGTTACCTTTGAAACGTACATATATTTATGCTTTTGACTGTACATACCAGTATGTAAATATTAAGAAATTGAGTTTTCAGAGATTGAGATTCCAGATATCTGTTTCCCAGATAGGTAAGAAGGTACCTTCTCGGCCTGAAGCAAGGTCGCGCGGCAGGTCGTCGGTATGAAATAAATTTCCACGCACACTCGTTCCGACGTCGTTTAAGGATCGTTATGCATCCGAAATCGGCGAGCTGTCGTTTAAGTGGCGGATAATTTATTCCACATCCAGGAAAAACCGATTCCGATCCTGCGACACCCCCTTAATCCTTTGATGGATTCCACTGTGTAGACGGCGGTGGGGATACCTGAAAAGTGCACTCGGAGACGGAATAACACAAAAACTTATCTTTTATGGATTTCCGTATGCAAACGTTTAACGTGGATTCTTGTGTGAAGTGTTTTCTTAACGTTTCAATAAAAGAGTTCTCGTTGGATGTGAAGTTATACATGTTTTATTTAACAAAACACAGTTGAACTTTTCCAATACTTTCCTATTTTATTTCAACCAAGGATATTTAATTATAGAAAAAACATATCAAATAAGAGTTATTTGAGGTTTGGGATTTGAGGATATCAACTAAGTTATTTATTTCTTGTCTTGCAGGAAGGTTTTGGATGGGAAAGACAGTGTTTTTCAAAAATTGGTCGAAAGCATTTGAAATAATCCTCCTTATTTCAAGCTGCGAGTTGCACCGTGCATTAAAAACTAGAACTTGTTATCTTCCCGTAAACAGTAACCATTAGATTCTTAGTTATAATAACGGTAGCAGTTTAGTTAATTAACAAAAATATCATTATCGTCGGCGCACGCGCCGCTGCTGTCATTGCGCAGGCCAATCAGAGCGGGTCCTGGCAAGTCAACGACCTCGGACCGGCCAATGGCAACATGCCCCACTATCCGTCATCCAAGACAAATCGGCTTCTTTCTCGTCACGATCGCTGCGCTCGCGGTAATCGAAGTTAGTCAAAGTCTATCTTAAAAAAGTGTTACATAAACTGTGAACCGCTGCTTCTAGATATTTAATTGATTTTTAAAATGGGTTGTCTACCTAAGTTATATCGAGAGATTTTTTAACACCGAGATTCTGCCATTTGTTAAGCATTTCAGTAGAATTTATCTGAAGATAACTCACGAGTAGTCATGGTAAAATGGTTTATTTTTATAATTGTTAAAATATAATCAGTTTTAATATTTTAACCGTGCTTTGCGTAGACGCAAAAAACCTCATCTGCCTATTGATCACTTATATCTAGTTTTCAGGCTTACGATAAGTCGCCTTTGCTCATGCTTGGCTTAGATATGCTGTGATTCTCTGGGGAAATGGTACGGAAAGTGATCGTATATTCATCCTACAAAAGCGATGTATTCGAATATTAGCTGATATACGAGTAACACATAGAGAAACATGTAGACCTTACTTCATTAAATTTAACATTTTAACTTTGACCTCCTTAAACATATTGGAAATGTGCATTTTCGTTAAAAAATATCCCCATCTTTACACACAAGCTGATAGCTATTATGCTCAGTCCCGTAATCTCCGTCACAGGCACAGACTGGTAGCCCCTCTCACGAAGCTACATATTGTTAGTTCGGGACCATACCACATGTCGGTAAAGATATTTAATAAATTACCTCTTTTAATAAAGGGTATAAATAGTTTGTCCTTATTTAGTTCTAGTGTCAAAAGATTTTTGCTATCAAACTGTTTTAATTCTATGCAGGAGTATTTTGAAAGTGTTTAAATTGATCATAAATGTTAAAATGTGCATGAATAAGTTTGTAAATAACTTACCTAATTATTTCAAAAATATCTTGCAGTGCCCTAGCACGGTTCATGTGTATGTACTATATTTTCATTTAAGACCTGTAACTTACCACACGAACCATCGAATAAATGAATTATGAATTAAGTTCACGACTGCCTAAAATGCGAAAATATACCGCGCCCCGCAAAATTACAGCCCCAAATAAAAGTCCAAATTAGACCTTGTTAACTTAAATATGATTGGTGTGCGTTTACGGAGGCGGCACGCAAACTATCTGCTTACCAAATTGTTAATCCCACGAGCGCACATTACCCGCTCCGCTGACTCTTGGCGCGCGTCCACAACATGCATCTTCTGTCCCGCGCTCTTCGCGCCGCTAATCCATTGTTATTTATAGTCAGCGAAGTGCATAATAATTACCGGTGCAGTGCCGCATTCAAGCTAATTATAAGGTGCGGATTCTGTTATGATATTTTGGTAACAAGTAGATCAAAGAATGGCCAAAATAAGTCTTAGATTGTGGCTTGCACATGAGATAGTTATGCACCAGTTTTTAGAAAGTTGATAATCAAAATATGCTGTTAACATAAATACTGCGCATTAAAGTGCTGTCACAAGTGAGCACTAGGTTAAGATTATGTGACACTGGCAGTGCCACTCAAAATACACACCGATTACCTAGCCTACCAAATGTTGATATTTTCAACCGCAATCGTTGTTAAAGTCAATGGAGCAACCAACTGCTAGTTGAAATATAGAATGACATTAAAAAAATCTAATATAATATTTACAAACCACATTCCGTTCGCTCTATTTGTCGTCATTCCATTAAGATAAAACTTACCTGGAAAAAAAAAATATTATTAGCGACATGCTCACTGACAAATAAATTATTATGTGAGAATATAATATAACCTCAAGCTCTAAAAGACATAGGTAATGAAACACTGTGATGAAGCCCTCAATAGACTAAACTACAGAGAGAAAACAGACATAACCTTATTGATTACTTACATAATTGTTACTCACCTTATTAATATTTTTGAGTAACCTTAAAGTAATAATGATTAGTCCAATAAAGTTTAAGTTATCTTAACCCCACCCATAATGCATATTATTTTTCTAGTAAGGCGCAGACAATCATAATTATTCGGTACGGTGCATGAAGCTCATTAAGGAGCACTGTTAGAGGAACGGTATTCGCTGAACTTGGAGCGGAACGCGCTGTTGTCTTGTGATCTGCGATCGAGACCTGCTTATCTCACGTACACATACGAGTGATGTGCAAACTACTAAGAAGTTATTGTGTAGTTTTTATTTATTTTATACATTATTATAGAAGTAAGATAAGATAAGATAAATATACTTTATTGTACAACAAACCATAACATTAGCATTACATAGTCTTACATTGTACAATGTAGGCGGTCTTATCGCTAGGAAGCGACCACTAGCTTCCAGACAATCTTTAGGTAGAGGAAATTACAAGATTTAAAATAGAAATGGGTAAGGTACTTAGTAAGTAACTGATGTAAAACTGCATTTTATATTTTTCATTCAAAATCAATTGCAATGCATAATATGAACAAAACTAAATAAGAAAAAACATTTTCTTAGTTTGTGTTTGTCTATTTATATAGCCTAGCATCACGTGAAAACTAGCATGGGTTTTAACGATACTTTTGTACAGTCACACATAAAAAAAATAGATACTATATTTTCATATAAATTGTAAAATTCATTCTTAAATAGATAATAACACCCTGATGCAGAACCGAAAGAAAATGTTGGTCATATGAGTGTTTGTCCTTGGTAAGGATCAAACCCACGACCTGCAGCGCTACTGAGGTTTATTTATTCAATTATCTTCTAAAGATAGCAATCAACTTAAAGTAATAATCGATTCATCTTGTTCAAACTCACTGTGCACTGGGTGTAGCTTTTCATGATTGAACCATATTTTGTAAGAAACTTGATAGCGACCACATTTCTACACATACATCTACGTTTAACCTTGCTTATATGGGTTAACAAAACATCGCAATAACCCCAAAGCCAAAGTAAGCAATAGCGAGCAATAAAAAAATGGATGTGCAAATAAAACACCACACAGACGCAAGTCGAGAGTTCCTTTCCCGAAATACGGCAAGCAAGTTCCCCGATGGAATCCGACCGCTGTGCAAACACTTGCCATCAAAGACAGACAGCGTGTTATGAAAACAAGCAACCGCGAACAAACACAAACAAACATACGAAACAATTGATGAGAATGAGGCAAGAGGTGTTGCGTATTCATTACATTATGATGAATTTGTTGTGACGTGAAACTGTCGCCCCTTGCGGCATGGTGGCAAAAAACTCGCGTGCATTCATATGACCCGCAATACGATACATTTACATAAGAACAATGAAAGAAAATTACACGAATAAATCATACCAAAGTAGCAGAGTCTTCGATGCAAACAGCAAATACTTGAGAACTATCTGATGCGTATAATTTATTGATGCTGCCGCTTTAATTGTGTCTTGCCAATAGCAATTACAACACTGCACTAAAAGAAAAGTACACCTCTAATGATCTACTCTATGAAAATGTGTTCCAACTTGCAAATCAATCTGCTTAGAGTCCTTCATTTATTCTTTTGTATAATAAAAACAAGAAGGCTAGAAACTAAGGAGAGATAACTCCCGAAGTGGGGGTAAGCTTTCGAGGGCCGAAAGTCGTATACTCTGTGCCGGGCAAAACGCTGTATTGCGCATGTGCAGCGGCAGCTATTTGTCATTTCATGGTCACATGGTTTTGTTTTGAACGGTGTCACGTGCGACAGTTGTTGTTTTTTGTTGTTTCCCAAGTGAAGAAAGATAAGATACAGAATTAATTCATATGATGGCAATGTTGTTGATTTTATCTCCAGAGTAATTGCTAATTTCAATTAATCGCCATGGGGCGAAGAACTTGTTTTTTGTGTGGCAGGAAAAGTGATGATTCTGCAGCCAAAATATCATTTCACAAGTGAGTTCAAAATGTTAATGAATATCCAATTGAATTGCATTTTACATCAATTCGAAACACAACGTCCGATATGTTTTGTTTTTGACATTTTCGAGGTTGTGTTGACCAATTTTGACACTTCGCGAGGATCGCGGCAAAGAAGCGTAATGCGCATGCGTCACTGTGGGATACGGATTTAGTCCAACCCTTTCCAGGGAGTTATCTCTCCTTAGTCTCTAGCCTTCTTGAATAAAAAGAATGATATTTCTTGCAAGATATCGCTAACCAGCAGGCAACCTAGCGCGACGGTCGAATACCTAGAGCAAAACAGCTGGACAATAAAACGTCTGTTTTATATGAATATTTAAAACTAAGATAGGTTAGAGATGTTTCAATTGACAACTTCTAACCTGAAGGCAAGCATGAATAACTAGTGACTACGTTATGTAAAGTAATGTTTTGTTTTACTTAAACAGTGCCCCTGGCGCCATGTGAATGAACTAGCCAATTTGCATGTTATTTTGGCGCGTTTGTTTTCAAGTGCGATGCGATTTTGATACGAAACCCCAAAATATTGGTGCTTCTTCTTCGGTTCGAAATTGTTTGAAGTAGTGTTATTTGACTGTTGTAAAGTAGCCTTTGCCCCAATGTGATAGAGTAGGAAGATACAAAACGGCAGTTTATCGGCAGAGGATGCGGCACGTCGAACGACGCGAAATTGTAAATTGCGTTAGCTTAACTCGATAAAGATAAAATTTAAATGGCGGGTTAAACTTTTTTTAAATAGTCGAGGTCTTCCTATTTTATAAAACATTTGCAATTAGCAGCCGCGAAGTAACGGTTACTTTTTTCTAATGATGTTCAACTGTGGTGATCACACGATAGTTGCAAACATTTGTTCTCACTAGCTGGAAATAGTTTTGAAGTTAAAGCACACACGAACACAGTGGCCATTTAAAATTTTAATTAGTGAGTAGGACACAAAGCTCAGACATACACACGCAATAAATACTCGTATCATCAAAGAAGTATTTAATTCCTGTGATGATGCAATGATGGACCTTATCGTTCCGTCTAGTCATGGACCCCTCAAACCACTAATTTTCATCGGCCATTTCACAGAATGGTGGACATCATAACCTCACTTTATAGAGTCCATTTGGCCGGTGCCACTCTTTTTAATAACGTGCTTTAATTTTATGTCTCTTTATCTCGAGGATTATGTCACTTAATTGAGTTTTTCAGCTCAGGTTCGCTTTAAATCGTTACAGCATCAGAAATGTGTATATTGTGGTTTTCATTCCAATTACATTCATTCAGTCTGTTTTTAAATAATATTTTTATTTATTTTTAAATAACACCGGCACAAACCAAATAGATCTATCAAAGAACATCAGTTTGAATAGTATAGAATCAAGATGAATTCGTGACGTCATTTTAGGTGAACAATACAAACAATGACAGGCAGATCGTTTACATTACTCATCATCATTACGAAATAATGATAACAATTACCGAATTCCTGAATACGTCATAATATTTTTTGCATTTATGTACTTCTAAGGTGGCCAACAAAGCATGCAAATGATCGTGATGATGAGGAGCTGAAATGAACAATATTTCTGATCCCATAAAAGTTTAACAGGGCAAGGAACATGTTTCTTCATTATCAAGGTAGCTTTACAACTTGATAAAAGGACTCCTTCTACCTTTATTGGTCTTAAAAAGGTTTAAGATGGATATTGATTACCGATTCGACAATCATCTTAATTTACACGGCTATAAACCGTCCCAATGACCAGTACACCTCGTTTAACGATCGTTTTCGCCAAGACAAACAAATGAACCGAAACGTCGAGGATGAAAGTGCGCAAATCGGAATAATGCTGATTTTTACTGTGTGAACAGGGCCTAATGAAAATGTTTGAATTAGGGATGCGATACAACATATCGAGGTGCTACTATAATTGGTTAGTGAACATCACTTTTTAATATACTCGCACAGTGAAGTGACACTAAACATGTGAGTAGACTTTCCACAATGTAGTAGTATCCTTACTTAGCATACAATATAAGCAATATTTGCTGGTACTCAACTCTTCACTAATAAGCATTACTTACTATATAAATAACTTTGATTATCGCAATGTATTTAATTAAAATTATGTTCATCACATACCTAGTATGAATGGCCCAACCGATTGTTTTCTCTTTTAATTATTGCCACTAGTAGCTGTCGATAGAGATGATTAAGTCAAACTGTGCCTCATAATATGAAGCTGTATCAACTATAGCGTACTTTCTTTATGATCTTGATCATGATCTTGATCATGATCTTTTCTACATTGGCCTGGGTCTGGGTGTGCTGAGAGGCGCCCCTAGCTTAATTCCTTGTCTGGTACCTCGTAACACAGGGATATTTATCCCTACTTCGAGACCATGACAAGAGGTGTGTTGTCTGGCGCATATTTATTTATTTATTTATTCTTTATTCTTTATGTAAGCTTGATTTTAATAACCAAATGTCAAGGGGAATAGGATTGTTTTCTTGATTATGGACTGTTTCTTTAGTAATCAAACGGCATAAGTACTTAACCACTTCTTTGCTTTCAGCCCCCCGATTCAGAACGAAGTTATCGACCGATTCGGAAAATTTGTAGCATTCAATTCTTTTCATATGAAAAAGCCAAAGGCCTCTAGTTTGTGTTTAACAAGAGACAGACAGACAGACAGACACACTCTGTACTGAAAATATGATTTAAAAATAAAAGAAAACAACCGAATCGGTCGATAACTTTCTTCTGAATCGGGTATCAGGTTAGATTAAGAATACGAGGTAGACAATAAACGCAAGAGGAAATTGGAGTATTGTTTAGTTGAATAAATTAATGCCAAACAAACATGAGAAATCGATACCTTTTTAAGTTACCAAAATCCAATATGCATCTAAATTCCATATTCACTACATTTTACATTACCTAAATTAGAATTATTAACTACAGTATAAAGTTCCCCGTAATTACTGCGGTACATTCCCGTTCCATTACGCGAGCACTACTTAGAAAAGTATAAAGGGGTGCATACATCGGGCAAATACGGTTCAAAGGCGAAGGAGCGAGGCGGGCCTCTCCGGAGCGCTATAAATTTTTACTAAAACAAACATGCCCGAACGCGCAAACAAACGTCGCGCATGCGCCGTACCTTCCGAGATTTTGATTAGAGTAGAAGCGCCGATATTTCGACTAGTTATGCAGTTTTTTAAGATAACGTACCTACCCTACTTCACAGATAAAAAGGCTCAGTTCGTTGTCCATCTCTCTCGAACGCTCGAACGCTCTCCCTGCGTCTGTGTTTCCGGGTACTTACAACCTTAGTATCTTCAAGGCCAGAGTGAATAGGTATTTTCTGGGTAAGAGTGTACCACCATCGGCCTCGTCATCGCCTACCACCAGGCGAGACTGAGGCCAAACGCGAACCCATTTAAAAAACTATCTGTCTGTCTATAAAGACGACACGCTTGGCGTAGTGCGCTATATCACGGTTTCTCGCCTCGATTTCCGTAGTCTCCCGGGTTCGATTCCCGGTCGGGTCAATTCAGGAAACGATCTTTTCTGAATTGACTCGGGTCTGGGCGTGCTGGGAGACGCCCCTGGCTTATTTCCTTGTGTGGTACCTCGTAACACAGGGATATTAATCCCTACTTCGAGACCATTACAAGAGGTGTGTTGTCTGGCGCATATTTATTTATTTATTCATAAAGGTCAGATTTTTCAGGAACGCGTGGAGACATCAAGTGGTATTCTTTTTTTGCTTTTACTGTATCTCTTAACCATACTTGAAAGTAAAATTGGTCAAGCACACATTTTGAAATTGTGATCTAATGAGTAAATAAGTAACAAGGTTATGTATACTGATAGAAAGTGAATAAAAGTGGGCTGCAAATTCATTAAAATATTACAAATACTAAGTTTTGTGTTATTGAGTTCATTTAGTTCGTCAACGTATGCACTTGTCACAAAATTGTATGCGAGTACCCAAGCAAAAATAAACATAAAAATGTGTAGAAATTTTCATGTCAATTCCACTCTCGCAAAATTATATTGGATACCAATATAATCCCCTATTATGAAGGCTGCCGATGCTTTCAATCAAAACCAATAGCGTTGAAGGAAATTTCTTCGTAATTTAAAGTCGATAAATCATGAATATGAGACAGCTGCTCCCTATTGAGCCAAGAAAATTTGATATTTATTTTCTTTACTCGATTGTTTTCACAAAAAGTACCGTTACCATAGAAAATATAAGTCGAACACTTCTCAATACATGTTGATACCTAAAGGAAATCAGATAAGAAAATAAAACTTAGCTGTAATTTCAAGAATTCTTGTGAAATTAAAACGCATAAATTATTTCAAATAGCTAGGACAACTTATACCAAGATTATCTGACCGGAAACTAGGCAGTGCATGTGCTACGGGTGGGTTGGGTGTGAGAGACCAATAAAAACAATTGAAAAATTAAAATACGTAAATAGAATAGGTACAACATCTAGACCCAGAAAAAAAAATGTTACCCACATGAGCATTAGAAAAATGACTATGCCTTAATGACAATTCTACCCATGTCCCCAACGGGTCAATCCAGGTATTACAAGTGTATACGAGTATTATACTAGTATTATTAATTAGTCAGTCATTTCTGCTAGTAGATCTTTATATTTTTAACTAGTCTTGTAAGTGCCTCCCAGTTATGTTTAATAAACCGTAGGTAAACTTGTCATTTAAATTTAACTATGGACTAGAACATCCCATAAATTTTGCTCCAAGCGTAGCAATCCAGCACTAACTAATAAGGCCAAAGTAGCTACACCTTTTGCGATCAAGTTATTCTAGCGTCGACAGACTCCGTCCATGGTATGATTACGTGCATCTCTGACATAGTGGTCGACCTTCAAGTGTACTCATAGCTTAATATCATTAGCATCGCATACCTAGTTAACGCCCTAAAGGATAATATTACCACTGCATAGCACGTGGAATAATTTTATTTGTTTGTTCTCTGTTCAATTCCCACAACGCGTAGCAGGTGTTTCTTGAAAGTTTTCAGCTGTTGCAAATTTGATAAACAGGCCACAGATAAACAACTAAGCAATAGGTTTTAAATTTTGACCTTGTAGTGTCACGTGAAATATGCAAAAGAAGGACGATAGAATGCACTACTATAATTTTAAATGCATAACGTCAAAGGCACGCTAATATTAATACTTATTATTACCGTGTCAAAGGTAAACCAAAAACACAAAATAAGTGTACTTATAACAAAACTCTTTAAAAAAATTGTCAAATTAGTCGTAAATCTTGGAAAAATTACATTATTTTGCCCTAGTGACACTATTACAATTAATACTATTGGATTACAAGTGGTAGCAATTATGCCTTTCATAGTGCTTTCTCATCTTTCCTAATAAAGTACACTCAGGTTGATGGGCACCTATTTTGAAATCAATGCTGCTATCAATGGAAGTTATCCTCTGGATTATTTGTCTGAGGTGCTAAACCGCTAGACTTGCACCAGGTAAACTCCTATCTCATTACTTTACGAGTTTTTTCAAGTAGATATTGGGATGGACTAACATTGCCGTTCCTAATTCTATGAATTGATAATTTTAGACATCGCAGATACTTATTGTAATAAACAAGTTGGCTTAAATAGGTCAGCCTCGCAAGATAACATAGATTGAAATAATCTATCAGAATATTTTGATTTTGTGATGAATTCTATTTAGAAACCCATCGGAATCCCACAAAGAACGGCCTTGCGATGCGCGTGGCAAAACGGCGCGTGAGCAGAGTACTCGCTCTTCATTTGTTTATTGTTCTTGTTCCACTGACGCTTACCAGACGTCCCGTTTGCGGGTAAATTGTCCTGATTGTGGAAATTTTGGTTCTTGTAGATTGTCTGAGGACATTTTGAGTAATTTAACGGCACAGTTCCGGTACCCCTGTTTCATTCAAACTTATATTAACCTATAAGTGAACCTATTATCCTTGAATATATTCACAAATTCATCACATTACCTGAAATAAGGTTAACCTAAATAAGTAGTCTTCTACTTGAAAAACTAGATTTTATAAAAATAATATCTCAAGCCGAGGCCATTTAATAGAAAACACATCTTAATATACGATACATACGATTCCCACAGCTTGAACGGCCTGATAAAGATCATCATTGCGATGAATGTTGATGATGGTTCAATAATAATTGTGTGTTCCTTCCGATATTCCCTTCAATTCAAACCAGTATTCGATTCCTCTCAATCAATCGATTCCACGCTCTGCCGTGGGCTTAATCAAGATATAAGGCATGATTCACACTCGCCCACGGCGAACATCGACAAACTTATGTACATTACAACTGCTGAAGATAAGTTACCAAATGACGCAACCACAATTATGTTTACAAGTTCCGCGGTGATTGTGGGTGTGATAAACCTCTTCCTCATACATAAATCTTCAACCTGCATTATGAGTTATTCGCATGGGGATCAGACTTTGCCCTGAAGCTTGAGTTATGCAAAACAGATGTAGGGGACGAAATATGAGCAACCTGCATTGATATTTTACCGATCTATATGAATTTGTTTTCACAAGGAATCACTGCTTTGAAATGATGTGAGAATCTTATTTTTTTTAATTTACTGAATAACATTAACGGACAAGTAGGATTGACATAAAATACCATCACGCCTATATCCCAAATGGGGAAGTTAGAGGCAAGTGGTTGTTGCCTCCATCGTGAACGGAACACTCATATGCCCACTTTTCACCAAAGATATAAGAACCCAACGTGGTGAGCCTGGTTAATTTGGTTTTTTATCGATGTTTTCGATCACCGGAGAGTTAATCTTTCTGGCCAGATTCGAAATCGGGACTACACGATCCAAGATCCGAGCCATGGAGCTTATCCCTAGGCCACCGCTCTCTAGATCATCAATTTGCACACTGCACGATATTTCAAACTTTCATGGAATGTATAGTTTATAACGGCAAACGTAGCGCGGGACGCCAAAGAAACCACCTGCGTAAGACAGGTGCCATCGTTGGCAGCGAACGACCAATGTTCAGCCTGATCATAGCCAGGCTTGGCAAATAAAATAATTATTTCAAAATGCGCTAAGGTCATTAGCGCATTTTGAAATAATTATCTCTAAGTAGATATGATAGTACCTTTCTAATGTAAACTAAAATTTCACTACTATGATTCAAACTGTACCACATAAAAATATGTCTTTTCTCCAAATAAATATAAGAAACGCAAACTTTGCAAGTCCACAACACAGTTAAATGTATGAATCACGCTGCAGAACATTTAGGTCAGCCGATTTAATAAACTCTGATTAGTTGAAATACAGCGCTTTTTGCCATATGTATGAATGCATATAATGAACTCAAGCAAAATAAAGGAAGTCATATCATAAACAGCTGACAGCATGGGTAATTCAAAACTAAACTTCGAACTTACGACCATCCGAAAATAATACCAGGACGCATTCACCTCGGAACCCACATAACTTACCGAACAAGTAACATTTAATATTTGTACGCGAGGGTGTCACAGGGGGGAGCGACAGGTGACTCCGCATATGCCTCCCTAAATGCCAACGACCCCACAGCATATACACGCCATGCGCTATAACAGCTGATCTATGGAATAAAACGCTTGTTACCAGGTGACGTGCACGGTTTAGCTAAAATGTGTAGCGTCTGTTTACGGAATAAACCTTCTATTTTTATACCAAATGTAGGTATATTGTGACATCATACACCAACACCAACATAATTCGACCCAAAACTAAGCCGAGCTTGTACTATAGTGTTCGAAACGAGTAATTGACGTGATGATTGTCTTGGGTAGAGCTCGAACACAGACCTTCAACGTCGTACCACTACTCATACTCGTAGTCCCAAAGTGCCAGTAATCTAATCAAAACGGAATAAACAGTGGAAAGTAAAGGTTTTAGCTATCAAACATACGATAAAAAAGTGCACTCGTAACATCGTAAATGAAGAAATAAATGGTAAATAGGGTAATATATTAAAGTTCCTTAATTGGTTTGCAGTATAATAATAAAACAACAAAAAGCAGTCGTGCGGTAGACCGAGACGTTGACGAGTGCGGGACGCTTGCTTAGGGATAGGTCGTTGTTCTAGCTCAAGAGCTATAAAGTAGAAAATGTAGACAATAATTGATTAGCAGAACAGCATAAATTGTAAGGAACTTAATGTTGTGAGCAAAAATTTCAACAAAATGAGTTGGCTAAGAAATCAATAATAAGCAAAATTAACTACCAATAAGAAGGACAAGGAAGATCCATACTAATCAATCATATCAATATTTCCTAAATTAGTCAAGACAGCACGTTGAAGTTGAATTTTACGATTGAGAATATTCAACTGTATGCTTTTAATTTATTTCATGAATGACTGTTAGTTATAGGATTGTATTTGATGGAGCGACATACTAACCTAACCACCAAAAATACTATCTGAGCCTCTAAATATTCTAAAATATGTGCTTTGTGGCCGACATTTTAATTCTTCGGCGCATTGCAATATTATTTGTTGCTCAGTTTATTATTTCTCTTAATTATACTCTGTGAAACCAGTTTAGCGTAAGTATAAAGTAATCTGTAGATGTATGAATATTCTTTACCTAACATTACTCTTTTTAAGAGTCATCATTTATGTAATTGTCTACTTATTTCTGCTCGTCAGTGTATTTCTACATCATTACAAGTCACGTGTAGAGCGCAAGAGCAACACGACTCGTCAGCAACCAAAGCCGCCACTCCAAAGCGCTCATTAGAACCGTTCAGCCCAAACAGTCCATCCCAAACAAAGAATGCAATTGGAGCACTCTTCGCCTTCGCAATAGCACTCGACACTAACACGCTCACTAGCGCTCACCCGTCGAACGACCGACCCTCAGCAAATGTTAATTCACAACTGATGAAAAGCAAACACTCTGTTAATATTCAACACACAATTTCAGCAACTGTGAGGTTTACAAAATATTCCAATACACATATTTCTTGTTAGAATTTCCAACGAAGCGCATCGGTTACATTACTAATTTGATATATTGTTTTCGCGCAACTCACTACTGAATGTTTTAAATATTCGCAAAAAAAACGGACGGACGGAAAATTTTGGGATGTTAATAGAGCGGATGCTTGTGGTCGTTAATTAATAAGCGAGTTAATCCTGGTACTAAAGCTTAACACATCGGTCGAGGCTTGCGCAACTTCCGGTCAAATCCCGCACTCCGTCCGCAAGCTTCCGGTAGCCGAAACTCCGACAGGAGTTGCGGATAATGCCCTCCGCGCCGGACCCTATGTTTATGATCTGACGATCACTATGTTATACTCATCACGTGTTTATAACGTAATACTTAATTTAACGTGTCGGACGTGTAGGATTTCTGCTTACGTAACCAACGAAGTAGATCTGAACTATCTACTCTTAAACATACACACTTGTAAGCGTGCGTCTTTTTTCGGTCACTAACAATTTCAATAGTTAATTGATGACTTTTTTAACCATGACAGATGGTTTGCAGGCTGAGATGAGTCTATAGAAACTCAATAGACTATATGGTAGATGGCACGACGAACTATTGAACTCAGCATCTGTCCCTCCGAGGAATGGCCAGATAACTCAAAGAAGTTGAGTTCGAAATATACATTTTTACTTGACTGATCCATCTGGATCTTATTCTGCGGGAATCTTCCCGCAGAATAAGTCACGGGCCGTTTCAGAAAATGCCCAATGTATAATAATGTGAACACAGAGTCCCTACGTCCAGTTAAATCGATACTCACCCACATACTTTCGACATAATAAGATTTAGGAAACTTCAGTCCCTGTGTGGAAAGTTTGGAGACTTAAAGGAGGGTCAGAGGAAGCAGGGCCGGACGGACGCACCTATGGTATTTTAGCAGTGGTTAAACAAACAGAGAGATTGAATGTGCTTTGAAAGAATCTTTTTCTTATTTTGTATCTTGAAGGATGAAGTTCGTAACTTCGAATAAAAGTGTTTCTCTATTGAAAAATTATATTTTCTATTTCGGAAACTAGAAACAAAAAATTTGTTTCATCAACTGACATTGTGCTATTGCGGAAATCAAACCTAAGACTGCGTTTCAACCGGACCTTGTCACTACTGCGCTTAACATGTCGTCTAAGTATATCATAAGACGCAAGCAAGGGAGAATTTCACTAGCGAAGTTGCCAGTAAAGCGATCACCGCAAACTTGCGAACGGGCTCTTGCGGTCCACCGCTGACCTCCAGCTGAAATAGATCGGGCATTCGAGATTTACAACCAATTTATACTTACAGACTCACTACAATTATGGTACTATGGTACAGGTACTTGTTATCTGTATTTAGAAAAAGAATACCTCAGCAATTATTTAACGCTGATTGGAGATTAGGTTACCTACTCGAACTTTGGTTTTTTAACATAAGTACAAATTAGTTCATTTTACATGCCGACGCGTGGTAGATAACGAGATCTTGAATCTTTGTTCCCGTTTTCATAATGATGAGCACTAAGTTAACACGCATTTAAGAAAATTATGTTAAAGGACGAATGCAAGCTCTTCGCTTTTTCTTCGAAGGTAATATTATATTGTTTCACCCTCTCCCAATAACGCCCGAGGCAGAGTTCCGTGTCCCACTCTGGGACTCATGCGCCTTAGGCATGTTATCTAAACTTTTTGGGTTGTGCCCCTCCGTTTGCCCTATATAGTCCAGTACTCCAGTCACAATGGACTACTCATAATTAGCATTTTTTTTAATGGTAACAAATATATAATAGTTTGGAATAAACCAGTGCTTTACGAAATTAACAGATGTTCAAACTTTTGCTTATGTCAAAATAATCGCTTGTAAAAAAAAATACCTTGAGCTGCAAATTAAGTTCTATTTTAAACAGTAATTATGCTTGAAAACAAATTATTCAAAAACGTTCATTTACCCATCCAAACTCGCACAAAACGTTTGCATAAACCTGTTCGATACACATCTGTTAACTTTTTGACTTTCAAATTAGAATATTATCTTTGTTAGCTGCAAAAATAAGGCAATTTAAGAACAAGAGACTGAACTGTGGGTACAGTGAACCATAAGTCACGAACGACCTGTCCGTAGCATAGCAGCTGGAAAATGAGCTTTATTACATTCGCTTTATGGTGACAGCAATGGCCAGAACTTTACACTTGAGCTGTGGCTTACTGTATTACGTTAATTTACGCGGCCTTTATAGGTGAGTGGCTAACAATAACAAATAATAAACGGAGCGTAGTCTAACTACATAGTTAACTAAAAACCGGTCAAGGTTTCGTTATCTAATCTACTTAGTGGCTACTGTTTTGCACATTGAAATATTTTAGCACATTTATTTGACATTCAAAAGTTAAAAGAAACAATTAATTTCGTGGCGCACAAACGGTGCAATCAGAAAATAGATTTATCGTTCATTCGTTCATTTAAACTTAATAAGTCTAACAATCATATTTTAACTATTATTCTGTTATCTATCCTTAATTCTTACCGTAATCAGCTAAAGTACAGTTTGAGTTTTCATGAAAAAGAGGTAAAAAATTCCAAAAACTTTTTTTCATGTAGGTACAACTCCTTTCACTGTTTCACCTTTGTCCGCCGCCCGTTAAAAAGGAAAAAGAATATCATATCGCGCGTTCCATATAACAATTCCGAACACAGTTGAATCTGCTACTAGTATTCATAGTTAGAACTGCAATGCAACCCCGAAAAAACCTAATCAAATATGGACGAGACCCGCGCCAGGTGACGACTGGCAGGTGTTGAACAATAGCTCTTTGTCTCGCTCACACCCACATAGCACTCCAATGTTTGCCTCTCACTCGTTGACATACAGTTTTTTCGTGTACTATTAAGTTTTCGAGGGGTAGATACCTATCAGGCTGATATACATCGGTGTTATGACTTTTCATCCGGTTGCGTCGTGCATTCCAAATAGAGACGACCAGGCGCGATTTTATTCGCCGTTGAGGTTCAGTTAGAAATCGAGATAGGCTGATTATGCTAAATTATGTCGCATAATTTGAAATTAGAATAACTAAACGCGATTTCAGCAATACCAATTCCAACGCCATTCAGCTGTTTCATTCACGTTCAACATAATTAATGAATAATTCCGCCATTTTGATCACCACGATCCAAGTTGGTGTTTGATAGTACAGCGCTTCATCGGAATCGCAATTAGCCTGAATTGATACGAATAAGCATGTATTACGACGACGAAGGCTAAAAATTACGGGAAATAAAAATAAATCGTATATCAGACACATTAGATGACATAATAATTTCAGGATAAATCTAGAATGGAAACCCCTTGAAGGGGTTTATTCCCAAAATGCAATAAATATGATTCATAATTATATACAAAAGGTGGTTTAAATGTAAACTAGCTTAGTATGTAGCTTTAGTATTTTCGATGTTCCATACAAAAGTATTTGTACGCTAAAAAAGGCAGCCAAAGTTTCAAGTCTCAATACTTTGGGCGTAAACATTTCAATCGGTCAGTTTCCCCGTTTATATATAATAGATAGATACATAAAACTTCTGAATATAAGATGAAATATTCCATATGAGTCATTTAATTTTGTGTGAACTTCAAAACTATAGCAGACAAATTCCAATGTAGCGCTAGAACAATGTTACCTTTTCTCACATGGAACGAGGTTATCCTCAGTGGCGACGTGTCCTAAGGGCCCCTAAAATTGGCTTTTCAGTTAGTCGCAGCTATTGTGCCTCGCTCCACTTTCCTTCGTAGCGTGCCAGGCCGCGCCCGCGTCCCAACTCTGACCGAGCTAAGCGCTATGCGGTAACGGGGTGCTATTCTCATACTCGTACATCCAAAGGGATGACGTAGTAATAAATAAATTGGGTGGTTGGTCAGTTTAGCTGAAATTTTCGTGAAGGTGACTCAGAAAAATCTTTGAGAAGCTTGAGAGGAATCTCTTGGAGGAGCCTTGTGGTCCTAGTTTCATTTGAGCGTTAAGATTTCGACCCTGGACAAAACCACTGAAGACAACGTTGCAACTTCCTAATAGTGAAACATTATTTAATATTGAAACCAAAACGGATCAATATAAGCCATCAGCTCTTGTATGGCATACAATAAATATAATATCTTATCAGCTAAATAAGTTTATTTAAATTTATTTTAGCATAGTTCACTTATATGTATATTATCACAACAAATAGAGCGTGGTTACATGAAGGCAATTTGATAATAAAGTTCTGTGGGTTTTCTATAAAAACATTGTCATTGGACATATTCAACGATAAGTTTAATCGGAAACATGACGTGTTGTGCCAACACATCAAACAAAAAGCTAATTTCTATAAGTTCTTATCTATAGTTGCTTTGTATATAGCACAATCGTAAATAGCCACGGGGATACTAACACTAGCCTTAGATAAATGTGTGCGATAAGCTATCTCTCGATCAATACATCAGAATGTACTTTTGTTTGGTATTCACAGGCTAAACAATAAATGGGTTTCCTCAGTAAGGCAATGTCGAAATAACTATACTATTAAGGATGGAATGGAACTCAACTTATCTATTCAAACCTGCGTGCTCCAACAGTTACATTGGAATAGTGAACTGAGACACACAATGTTGTGGTCTTTGTTGAACTACGAAACTCAGAATGCATAGATCTGCAGTTGAATTTCAGTTCGATGGGAGAGAAATATTCAATTTCAACTGTCGCGTTTATGAAGAAAGAGGGACCCGTGAAAGTTGTATGACTCACGAAAAGCAAACCATAAAAATGTGCAAATAAAATAAAATTCCAACAAAACTACGAGTATAACCAACGCGTGTGTAATCTATTTTAACTACCTTTTAAATACTCTATTTGAATTTCATAGACATTAAATGAAGTAATGCCATAATTTGGTGTGTAACCTTACTTAATGTTAATTTCAAGAGATTTCTTTTATAAGTAATGAGTAATATTGTGATAATTGTATAATTATTTGAAATACCTTGATAGGGTCACCACAATTACTTACGTAAATTAATCCTTTAAGGAACCATCCATTGTATAATTATAATGAAAATTAAAAGGTACTACATATTTGGTAACATTTAATATTCTGTTCGTTTCCACAAAATTAAAACCAATAAACAGTAAACTCAAAAATGAAAGAACGCTACTCGAAGTGAAGCTTGAATTGCACTGAGTGTTAGTAAATGAGTCACAATGATTTCATTGCCTCGTGTGATTAGCGGCTCGATTAGACCCTCGTAAAGAAAACGTCTATCAGTATTACACGCTCATCCACCGCCACAATTCTTACCGGAGCCTGCCGCAGCTCAGATTCGATCTCATTAACTAATGTTTTGTCAAAGTTTCACAATTACTACAAACATATTTATTCAAAGAAAAGTACCTATTTAACTTATGATCAGAAAAAAACCGTTTTTATAAAAAATACTTTATTTAATGAGCGGAAAAGTCGGATAGAAATAAACTTATTTTATTGTTATTTTCTGTATATTTCCCAAATTGTGAACAAAGTGATGCTAAGTAATGAAAAGTAATGGTCGCGATCGTAAATTAGATATGATACACAATATTCCTTTAACAAAAAAGCGGAAGACATCGAATAAAAGAGTCTAATAAAGTCTTTTAAAGGTTCAATATAAATCAACTTGAAGCCTACAACAATATAGTCCCTAAACTCGCACCTTGGGGCGGTAATCGATCCCGGAACCCGGCGACAGGAGGCAAATAAACTGACGACTACATCTTCGGGAGCGTCTCGACTTCTCGAGTCTTATAAAAATTCGCGATATTCATATTTTATTGGCAGAGGCGAGCCCACATACCCCTGTCAATAAATATTGTTACCGAGTTAGGGAAGATAAACAGTAATTTCCGAAACTTTTCACTTCGTGACTCGCTTTGGCACTAAGTAATTTCAGCGGGGGATATTTTATTTTTTATGTTAGGCTGAGGCGTCATGAATGTGGTCACGTCAGCTACATATTGTATGAGCGGCTATGAAATATTGTTGACGAAACTAATGGGGTGATCGCGTGTGGCGCGCCCTAGCGCCACGGTTACGATAGGGTTGCCATCATTGAAAATCTACGAATAAAATAAATATAAATATGCGCCAGACAACACACCTCTTGTAATGGTCTCGAAGTAGGGACTAATATTCCTGTGTTATGAGGTACCCCACAAGGAAATAACCAGGGGCGTCTCCCAGCATACCCAGACCCGAGTCAATTCAGAAAAGATTGTTTCCTGAATTGACCCGACCGGGAATGGAACCCGGGACACTACGGAAACCGTGCTACAGCGCACTACGCCAATCGTGTGGAAATGTTTTTAAACAACCTGAAAGAGATGAGAAAAAAAACAAAAATTAAGGTCATTTGATGACAATGAAAGTTTGGCAACTTGGGACACCCGCTTCAACAATACTGTGAAGCCCAGTAAGTGTGAAGGCAGTTTCAGCTTATTCCACACAAATACATAAAAACAACATTATTTTCCTCATTAATGCTCAATTACTATCATTTCGTATCAGACGTGGATGTAACCGTAACGATTTATCATGTTTGAAATAGGCCTAATTTTATTTTAGAACTATACAGCACCAGGCACCCCTATTCGGCCTGCACCGCGACACGGGCGCGCTGTTTGTTCCGCGCGGTGTAGCCCCACCTTCAACATTATAATTTTTCTGATTAATCATTTTCGAATGCCAACGGCACAGCAATTTGTTTAATTAAATGTTGATTTTCATTCTAATTAACTAAGTCATCAGACTACATTTTATAAAAAAATATTTCAGTTGTCAGGCAGACAGTCTGATTATTCTTACCCGTTAGTAGGTATCTTATTCTATTAGGTTGGTATTTTTTAAAAGCTATGCATAACCTTAAAAGATTCAAATTACGCTACGTAAATATTTTAGTCAGCTGATGTCCTCAACAAGCGATAGTCTAAGTTCGTAAATTATTTCAAGCGAACATAATTCAATCTTAAGTGAATTTACTTTATAGGGGCATTATCTTTGTTCGTCTCTCAGACAATTTGAATTTGAATGCACCGTTATAATATCTTACACCATTTACAAATGTCTCACACACTGGTGTTAGTAAAACTTTATGTACGACGTTTTACATTGTCTTACAAATGGTGCTAATAACGCTTAAAACGCCTAGAGGTCGAAGCAGATTGAATCACAATGTGTTTATTCTTGCTATTGTGTCAAATCATTCATCAACCACTTTGCCGTTCGGGGCACACAAACAGACAGTTTGAACTAACAACTTAATGCAACCATCAAGAAAAAAATAATTCGGTTGGTTTTTTCACTTAAGTGACTCACCTGGGTAAGGTACGAGTTCTTGTTCAAGATACATAAAAGTGATTTTTATATTTAACATAAAAACTTTGCTGAAACCTGGTTTAACGACGGAGATTACTAAATAGTACCGGTGACCAGAAGATCTACGCAGGAAGAGGTACGAGTATCAGGGAACTGGCCCATAGGAATGACACTTCAAATAGCACTTTCCGCCTTGCGATAGTACGTTGCCTAAGTAATTCGTGGGGGATTTTCGTATTGAAACTGAAGTGAGAAAGTTATGTTTAACGATTATGAACAAATTCGAACACGAACTCACTCGAGCGATCAAAAATACTTCTTCTATACATGCACACTAACATTTTTACATTTATTGAATTGATCTACCATCGGACTACCATTTGCGAGGTTCGAAGTTAGTTTTTTTCAAAATGGCCTCACCAGTACCATGTGTCAAAATTGAAATTTTGCGTCACAATTTGAATCACAAGGGCGCTGATGGAAAACGACGTGTTAGACTTCCATCGACAACTGTCCTGTTCTCGCGCTGTAATTTTTATTTTTTCGATATGCTGTTCATGGCTGTACCGAACGCGTTATCTGAGCTGCATTGATTTTTGATCGATGATTTTTAGCACCGAAGAATAAGACTCAGATGAGATGAACTTAAAGATGGTTTTAGCCATTTTGTGAGGTGATGTGCTTAACCTCTAGGCCACGATGATCTTCTCGATACCATCAGGCAAGTGATATTTTCACGGATGGGCAAGAATTGGGCCCCAAGTTTGTACTCACAGCCTTAACCCATACATCGCAGTTAGTGAATCAACTCCTCTACAGCCGTGTTCGAGATTCTCATGGCATTGTTGCCGGCACAATGTTGTCTTGCACAACACTGCTGAATTCGCAACGGTTGCGAAACGCTTGTGGGACACGTCCGCTTGTCTGTTTGTCTTTTTGCTACGTCATGTGTTGTGGAATGCGCCAATGCTAACGACACTTGATGTGAGTATTTTTATGTGAATCATCACGGCTTTTCCCTATAAAACCCTTTTTTAATTGAGTATTTAGATGATTTTGGTAAAGATAACATAAAATTATTTTGATAAAATGGTAGACTTAATAATACTACATAATATTTGTAAAGAGGCAAGAAACGAAAGAGATAATATAAGCTTATGGGGAACCAGTCATTGCACTTATGAATTTAGATTTCATGATAATTATTAAGAATAAATAAAATAACTTGGCTAAAAATATTAAAATTCAAAAACCCATCTCATACATAAAAAGATTAATTTTATTCATGGCTAATAATTAAACTCAAAGAATTCGAATTGAAACCTACGCGTCGTGACTCTAATCTGTGAAAATGTGTCAATAATCGCAAATTGAAATAAATATGATATTTTATTTGGCGATAATAGTTATTAGAAAAGGCGCATTCACAATCAATAACGCTTTCACGCCGCCGAATACGCGACTCAGGACTAAGCTGAGCGATTAACGAACATCGCCCGAGGAGTAACTTTGAATAAGACATTTTTTTGATAAAAAAAGAGATTATAATGAAAAATAAATTAACCGACCTGACTTTGAGCTCAGCTAAAAGCATCTACTGTCTCTCTTTTATCACATTCAATGGATTAACCATTTGAATGTGATACGAAACAATTTGCTTCTTTGGTTTCTATTGTGGACACAAAAAAGTGCAGTAAAAACGTTTGTGATAATAAGTTCTGTTTCTGAGAAAAAGTCGTTCATCTTAGTTGGTAATCAAATACTTCAATGTTTATTACGAATGTCGCCAGCGTTTAAACCACAGGCTCCAGTTAATACTAAACGTCCTTTAATATTAACACACGTGTTACACGTGCGACGAGGTCACGAGGCAGGCGTAGTGGAATTACACTAAATTCTCATCCACAAAATAACATTGATTTATCTGAATTATTCATTAGACTGAATTAAAATAGATCAGATAGTGACTACCGAATGAAGGTAAGACAAAATATCTATTAAATTCAACTCGAGTCGTTATCTAATACAATTTGTGGATACATATGCTAGTAAAGTTGGAGTTCGACCTGCAATATTTCGGCGACGCTTGTACTGGAATAAAAACTGGATAAGTTCAAGTACTCTGGCTGCCCAGGAATAACCCGTAAGGACCACAAACAGCTTAATGAAGGAATTCCAAGTCTAGGCTTGAGTTTTAAGAAAAGTTCACTACAGTTGAAACGTCCGAGCATAGAGCATATCTAATGCTCATTGCAAACTATACGCTGAGGGGCTATAGTTTAGTGTGGTATATGTTTATTGTTCTTTTGTAGTGGACTGTACCTGCATATACCACAAAAAATCTAGTCTGCATGATTAAAATCAATGTTCAGCTACTTACACTATAACAACGTAAGATTTACAAACATTAATTAAAAATATAGCTTTATTAACTGCTTCTTACTTTTGAACGGATTCAATATCATAACAGAATTTGCTTCCTTACAAAATTAAAATGTCTTCCAGTAAATTTGCCTTCAAAAAATCCGTTCACAATCTTTTCTTACAAATACCCTGATTTGAATAATTGCTATAACCCAATGTTTTCTCTTATATTCAGCTCATCACATCAATCATAATCATTCCGAGACAAAGTGTCATGTGTTTATAAATAGTTACAATTTTTAGTATATGTATGTATTCTTATGAATATTCAATAGTATTGATGTATTCAATACTAAATCAGTAAGTAATAATATTAGGTATACATTATTTGCACATCGTCAAACAAAGGAAATGAACAAACCGCTGAATAATAAAATACAATGTTTGAATCAATTTCACACAATACCGACAGTAATTAGGCTTAACATTTATATTTATTTTGTTCAATTAAACAAAGGTGTGTACTCTGGGTCAATAAACGATGTAGATGCTCGTTTAAACCAGTATGCGAATTAGACAAACAAATTAATTGACTTTCAATACCCTTTTAATTTACAATGGTCAAATAAAATAAAACAGTTCTCTAGTAACTTTATTTTTACACCTATTGATTGGAACTATTTATGTTGAGAAAAAAAAGGATATCTTAGAACTTCTAAAACCCCCTTCCAAGGATAGGGTCAAATATATAAAACCCATAAACAGAAAAGAGAGCATTTCATGGCACATTATTGTCTGAAAATATTTTTTAAGAACAAAACTGACCAGTTCCTTCTTTAATAAGAAAATGTTCGCTAAGATGAACCCTAATACAGGTAACTTTAGGAACAAGCATTTAGTACATTTTTGTAGGTAAAGTCATTCACGTCCGTATTATCCAACAACAACGCATAAAAACTTTGCAAACTAAAAATACCAGTTCCTCACAAAATAGTATGGCCTTTCAATCGTTTCAAAACCTGGCTTTAGGACAGTTTCATCTTTTAAAAGGCCAACTTGGCAAAATTGCGAGTGAAAAACTAGTTGGCACAGACATAAATCTTTAATAACAACGCAAGACGCTCCTTTTCTATGATAACCAAGCGTGCTACTTTTTCGATGCTGATAAGATAGTATTTTAGTAATAGAGATCTGGCTTCTTTCAGTTGTTTTTAAAATTAATGCATGGAGAAAGAAGTAGGTGTAAATGTAGTTGATTTTAAAATTGGTTGAGCGAGGACTAAATGACGCAGCGTCTAAAACAGGAGCACGGTAATCGTTTTCGACACGCGAAGAACGAACACTTATCTCATCTATTTCAATTTACATCAGTGCTAGTTGGCATAACCGAGATTCGCAAACAAAGAGTACGCAGAATGCACACTTTGCCGTATACGAGCATTCCCGAACCCGCAAAAACAGCATCCGGCCGGATTTCTCTACGGGCCGGCAATTACGCTATTTACCCGACAAAGCATACAGCCCTGCAGCATAACAGGGTTACCAACTTGGCGGCCATTTTCCGTTTTCTGTATTTGAAACGAGAAAACTCTTTGGCGTGATATTTGGTGTTTCGATACTTTGTGCGAGAAGGCTAGGACTTATCACGTATATAAGTGGGCTCTGTATGGCAGATAAAAAGTGTTTGCTGCATCAAAAAGACTTAAAAACATATAGCCCGAGTACATTCATACCGAGATTCAATGTTTTAAATATCTAACAAAATAGTAATTAAGGTTTTATTTACTTTAATAACTTTTTCTGAGCAAACTACATTTACCTTACTGTATATTTGAAGATAGTTCGATAGGATGTCTGCAAATGTATGTGAAAGAAGGCTTACCTGAAAAAAAGAAATGTGAATTAATATTCTATCCTATCATCTTCTCTTATTACGTCATTACAACCCATAATTAGAAAACCTATTATATTACTTTCCTTAAAAAGTTTAGATGCACAGAAAATGCACAGAAAAACGTAAGACATTTCTTAACAAAGCTTATAATATATTTACTATAGTAGTTGTAGTTACACCTATTATCATTAGCATGTAACCTATTTCACAGAATTGCCATGACCAGACATGTTTACCCGGGCTACTGAAATGTAGGTACTCGTAGATCGTGAATGAATCCCTAATGAGGCGAGTCAGCAATTACCGGGTCTATTATGAATTAATTAGATACCCTTCTGATTAATCTCTAGTGCTAAAGCTGGCGGGTTACATGACGAAATCACGCGGTATTTCATGTTGGCCTACCTACTTGTTGTCTGATTTCTTACACGTCTAGAAGAGTCTATGATTAATTTAGGTTCATAAAGGTTTCTGAAGGTCGCAGTAAAAATTGAGTACTATTGAAACATATAATGCTGTTTTATCTCATTTGAAATGACACGATTTAAGGCCGTCTAGGAGGAAACATCCAACCTGCACAATTGTGAAAATGATTTTCATGGCGAGCGGTGCCATGACAGATTGAAGCTATCGATTTTATGTTTTTGAGCAAGTGCATCAAAATACCCATCTACGAACTGAACGCAGCTAAATTACACTCAAGCCCGATTGCACTCAACTTAAGTTAACCCTCAAGGATCATTTTAGGAACAACTTACATAAAAGTCCCGAACATATCATATAAACTGACAACTTCTGTCATGGTGAATCTGGTCACCCTACGATTATCAATTTCTGTCATGGTGAATCTGGTCACCCTAAACATACATAAAAGTCCCGACCATATCGTATAAATTGACAACTTCTGTCATGGTGAATCTGGTCACCCTACGGTTATCAATTAGTCCAGAGGCGAATTTTGCTTATGAAGCAGTAGCTCCCGTCGCAAGCGATCGTGCTCACCCCGGGCGCGGGCGTGGACACCGATTGCGTATGAATGCGAAATGCAACGAGAATCCACGAGCTTTGGTCGCATGGCTGGCTTTTGACGACCCGGGTAGTTCCGTTGACATACTCGTGAAAGTGAGATTTGATTAGGTTTTTTAAAACATCCTAAGCGGGGTTCTACTCCTGCACCAGCGTAATGGCATGTTGAAGAAACAGATATTAGTTATTCGTGTTACATTTCTTGTGACTTTCCTGTTTCAGTTTCTACAACAGAATTAAAAACATATTATTGGAACCAGACAATGCATCTTGAGTTTTTATGTAATTTATTATATTATTTATAAAAAATAATAAATAAATAATAAATAATAAAACCTTTATTCTGTTCAATTAAGGTTTACAATTTGGGTGTTGACTTCCTCTATTAAGTACATAAGCACTTGTGTCAGAGGAAGCCACTCTTCCTTAGCTAAGTGGTCAAAACTGTATGTTCCGCGATTTTTGGTAGTTTTCGAGTTGTGATTTTTTTTACGATTTTTTGTAAATTTCTGGGTTGAGTTACTTTTTTGGTCACTGTGGCACGAATAATCGAGATAAATGACCCATTTTTTCATAGTCAGCTGCATACCAGGCCTACTTTATTTAGAAGCAGTGACATTTATTTTACTGATTCATAATTTAGAAAAAAATATAAAAAAGAAAAAGTGGAAAATACTGCTATTTTTCCAAAGTTTTGAAAAAAAAGAGACAAACTTTTTATTACATTCATTTCAATGATATAGTTCAACGGCATCATACTTGAATTTTCATTGAATGTATCGGAAGTGTAAAATTCAAGGCCTTATAAAACTTACTAAAAGTAAACCGAAGTAAGATTGGTTCCTGACAATGATTGGGTTGTAGTCTGATCACATGACCTGGCAATACAAGGTGGTTGTTTATACCGTAAGGAAAATGTTAGGACGTATTCAGAACGTCTTGTAAAAACTAGCTGTCTGAAAAATTTAATTCTTAATTTTTTTTTCTATTAAAGTATTCATGCATTAATATGAATTTCGTTCTAATTTTGTAAAAGTATCTTAAATGTAAATATGAAAAATACAAATTATCGCCTATATAGTTTTTACATCACCTTGGTATACCTTATCATTCTTCATTCTGTGATGAATTACTTTATAAAAATGACTTCTAAATATCATATTAATTCACTAGCAAAATAGATCCGGACTTTGATAATGAAGCGCTCATATTACCCGCCGCGGTCATATTAACGCGGGCGCGGACACCGATCGCGAATGAATCTGAAATGAGGCAAATAAGCAATTATGCACTCATATACGGGTTCGATTACCCGTTGTGGCGAATTTTAGACGCGTCGACGGACATACGTTGGGCAATAGGCGATTTATTGAGAAATCAATTTATCGCGATGATTAATCCTGTTTAACAGTCAGTAAATCAGTGGTAAATGATTTATGTGACGGCCAAGTAAGTGGGACCTTCAGTTCTAGAATTAGCTAGAATCCAAATATAAGTATTTGTACAATAGCGTTATAATTATCTTTTTATAATTGCTGATAGAAACCAAATACTAAATTGAGTAGCAAATTGAAAACCGAACCCTCACTAGTCTTCCTTTAGTAAAAGTTAACTTTTAAGAATGTTTGTTAAAGAGACAATCTAGATAGAATTCAGCAAGTTTCTTTGTAGATACTTACATATTTGTAGATACTGCTGAGTTTCTCGCCGGGTCTTCTCAGCAAGAAACAACTCCGACGCGGTGGAAGAGTCGCATTATGTCTGTATACTGTGTATTTATATATCTATATATATATATATATTATTATAGTAATTATGTCTATTATTTAGTATATCTTGCTTTAAATTTGACGATTTGAAAGTACTTACTGTGAAAGTCTATCCGAATAAAGTTATTTGAGTTTGAATTTGATAAAACCTTGTATTCTAAACACCCACCTCAAGATACATCTGAATAATAGCTTTAGTAACATAATTACTTATATTATACAGGCTAAGGAAACGTAATTCTTATGCAAATCATTACAATACACACGCAAACTTTGAATGACTCAGTCCCAATCATTTCATACACAGTGCATGTTATATCTACAACGTACTCGTAACAGCCGGTTAATATCTCTACAAGATTATACTGTTAGTCTAGACGTAGTTAGAATGACGAATTGATAATAAAACTTGTCTACGACTCAATGGTACAAACAATACAAGTATCAGAATAGTTTCGAAAATAGATAAAAGATATTTATGGCCTTTTAGTCCAACCAACGACAGAATATAACGTACCATCACGACTTTATCCCAAACGGGGTAGTAAGAGGCAAGTGACTGTGTCGTCATGGCGAACGAAACACTTAGAAGCCTTTTCACCAATAGTATTAGAACCCAACGTGCTAGGTGGTGTTATCCGGGTTGATTTGGTTTTTTATCGATGTTTTCCATCACCGGAGAGTAAGTCGGATATTTAACAATGAACACAAAGATTTTGGTTCTGGCCAGATTTGAACTCGGGACCACACGATCCACGATCTGAGTTCGAGTGTGAACCACTAGGCCACGACGCTCCGACAGAACATTACTATGTCACATTTGTTCATAATTAGGAGGGGCTTTTTACTATATTTCATTCCCAGACTGTTAGAATCGTTAACTGAGCTGCGTTGCATTTCCGTATTTTGATATTTTGGTGCCAGCCAGTCAGTTGCCAAGGTTACCTGTCACTTGCCAAGCTTACGGATATTACCTTTTGAAATCATTTGTTTATTATTATCAAACTAAACCATTTAATTGACGCAATACCACTGTAAAGGAGGGGAGAGGAAATGATGTGGACTGTATATTGGGTGAAAAGTAAAGCATGTATTGATAAAATATAATAAAAAACAAGAAATAATCAAATAATCAACTATACAAACCAAGACGTAGAACAGAACCAAAAACAAGTATGACAGGACTTATGTCAAGAACAGAAAAAGATTCACATTGAAAAAGGTACAAAAACTACAAGAAAGCATTTAGTCGGCAACAACCACAGTCAGTTCCTACAGTACCATTTAGTTAGTTTAGCCATTTTTATTGTTCAGTAAATGTAGGTAACGTACAAAATCTTAAATCTAAAAGTTTACAACAAAGACAGGCGATAACCGAACCAAAATTGGCATACGCAAATTTCTGATCGCCGTTTGCGTGACGAACACTCATGGAAGACGTACTGAACTACCTGGTTTAAAAGTGATGGTACTAAGGCTTTCGTGAGATCGAATAAAATCGTTACATTTATTTACAAAAACAAACATTTTCTTTTTGTAAAATAAACTCCCTTGATAATAATATTTGTGTGTTGAAATACAAATATATCGTAGATCCGCTATATTTATCGTCTCGTTAGGTCTCAGACGCGTACGCAACGACGCGAGCGACATATTCGTATGACTTCTGAGAAATTTTGCAGCAAAATTACGGGAATTTCAAAATATCAACAAGGTGCGGTGCATCTTCCTTATCTATTTCACTTTTGTATAATAAAATACATCCATACTGTTACTAATATCGAAATCAAGTCATCGCTACAATTGATGGGATATAAGAAAAAGATATGGAAATACGAATGAAACAAATATATCAGTAAGTGCATTATATTACGAAAAATCAGAATTCTGAAACATGCTTCAGACGAGCCTAAATTTAACTCAGGAGCCTTGCAATTTGTATTTAACATTTGAGTATCTGCGATACATATGTATATGTTAAGAGTTTTGAATGCTGATATAAGTACCAACACTTTGAGCTGTGTTACCTGAAGAGTATTCCCTGACTAATATATTTTCTTTACCGTTTTTCTTTTTAAAGAACATTCTTGGTTATTTTATAGTTTAGATTTGCACTATGCTCACCAGACCAAATTAAAGCGGTGCTAAGCAATTCAAATTGCAGGATAAATTTAAATAGTACTACCAGACTCTCTTACGAGGTTTTAAAAGCATCAGCATGCAATTTGAACCCAATTATTTTGCCGTACTTTCTTGCAGTAACGTTTTCTTTGAGTACCATCCCAAAAACTATGCATTGTGTTTTAATTCCTCCAAGAAATTACAAGTGATTCAAAATTTTGTACAGTTCTCTAGCAATGTTGGCCACGTTGGAACGATTTAAATATACGTACTTATCTAATGCATGTTATTTATCATTATAAGCAACCGCAAGCAGTCTATTTGAGAGCTTAGGCCTCCCCCATACATTTATGAAGGCTGGTTCACCAAGTCCTGGTAAAATGGTGGCTTGTTGGAAGATTTTGAGCTTACTCATGATCATGAGTGTACCAGTAAGTTAATAAAAAGAGAGTCTTTGTATCAAACAGCTCATTTTAATCAAGTTTTTTCCCGCCTGCACGCACTTAGCTATCTCGCCTATAACGCGCCTACAATTTTATCAACAAAATACGTGAGGGATCACATTTACATAATATGCCCGCCCGCATACGTATCACGACCTGGGTATACAGATTTTCGATATTATTTTACCTCATTCAATTCCCAACGAAATTATATTTGGGGCCGAATCAAACGGCCTGATAACAACAGGGCAAATTTAATATAAATATGTGCGAACAGATATGAATGTAATCAGCTTATAACTTTATTCGGTTTTGTTTAGCGCAGTAGTTATCAGCGTCGCGTGATTTTGGACGTAGGAAGTAGTGGGTTTGAATACCGCACCATATAAAGCATCAAACGTTGCATTCTGGATAGAAACGATTTTTGTTGATTTAATCTGTGTCTGGTTCCCATAGAAGAATAGAAACGTGTTTTACAATAGTGACCTGACGGAGATTCGCATTGACTGTGTCGTTTAGCACACATAGACAACTCGATTTCAATCGATCAGTCAACTAAAAACATTCAAAACAGACAGCGAAGACAACGTCGCGATAACGCTAACGAAAACACTATGAAAAAGATTTGATCAATGGTCAAAAGCGTGCTAGAAATATATTCTCTAAACAAGATCGAAATTTGTGAAACTAGCTTGAGTAGCTACTGAACCCGAGGACTCAGTATGCTTGGCACCAGTTCAATCACTAGAGTGTCAGGCGAGTGCACTAGACTTTATAGTAGTCGCTCAGTATTAGTAATAGTAGTCGCTCAGAGAGTAAAGACACCGTTTATAGAAGACTTATACACAATTGCAGACTTTTTTGTACTTTACGCGACATGAAGCGGGGCGACATTTTTACTTCGAAAGACATGTTAGATTGTTGCGCAAACTGATAACTTACGAGTCTAAGGGGATAAAATAATGACATCTACGGGACCTCCTTTATTTAATTATACTGCATACAGCTTTACAAAATCGGACATATTCCGTCAGCGATAAGACCTGGGTTTGCATTTCGCTCTTTGCTACCACGAACGCGTCATTTCGTTATTGAAACTGTCAATACCAGATTAATCCACCTCACCCAACTACGAGTAACGCGCGTGCGTCGAACGTCCATAGGCAACCTCATATTAATCAACGAAGTGCCTGAAGCTGTAACCAAGAGCAGTACGCATACCTTCTACATGTCAAATCATAAATTTCATGGGAATGACATTTGCACTCGCATAATCAGAATGACATTACTGCCAATCCTACCGGCCGAAACTCTTTCATGTGTAGATCCTGGCTACGGCATTCAAGCCTATGGACACAACACGCACGCAAAATAAAGACAAATTCTTTATTTGTAAATGCTATAAATGAATGTCATATCTCAGGTTTGACCCCACATAACCATGATAAGCGTAACGGAAATGTTTTAGCCATACACATTATGACTAGTTTGCTGTCTTGGTGTGTGGAAACCCGTCGTGGGATCTATTTCCTTCCTGGACGACACGAATGCATGTTGCGCTGTGACCACAAATTAGGCATGCGCGGCGCTCTTACAGATAGCCCGCTTAGAACAACACCCCATTTTTTCACACACACACACAGATAAGTGAGTTTACATGCGAAGTCAGTCAGTTTCAGTCACGCGGTCAGTCGCACTGTTAAAAACATTGAAACATTATTTGTACGTCAGATTTATAGTTTAATGGTCAAAAATGGCTTCGCGAAAATATTATTTGTGTTCCAGTGTATTTGGCTGTTTGAACACCACACAATTGTAATTACACGAGTTTTTCGTTACTGAAAAAGAAGAAAGGTAAGTAAAACTCAATTAACTTTTACAAGTAAGTTGGTAGTTTAAGGAGATAGATAGGTAGGTAAAACATTTCCGTAACTTATCTTATCATGTATTGGTAAAACACCAGTATTTAGGGTATATTTTATATTTTTGTCGGGGCACGCACGGCTGCCGTCGCCGTCGCCGCCGACAGGTGACCGCCGAAGCGTCATGCTGTTACTTGCCTACTAGGTAGGTATAAGGACTGTATCTGATACGACTGATCAAGCCCAATAGCAAGCTAGCAAGTTGCACTGGGAGCCCGGTTTATTTAGTGGACGCCTTCTGTAGGTAAATGACTTCCTATAATCTGGCACAAAGGTTCATGTATTAAAGGCGTCACTAGATTATTCTTTACCCGTTAGGTTCAGTTAGAACATAATTATTTTCCCCTTCTGCCAGATCGGGCTTATTGGGCGAATATAGTAGCAAC
This sequence comes from Udea olivalis, assembly GCA_947369235.1. Lineage (NCBI taxonomy): Eukaryota > Metazoa > Arthropoda > Insecta > Lepidoptera > Crambidae > Udea > Udea olivalis. The sequence goes on along the minus strand of OX376352.1, from coordinate 8,938,487 downwards.
CCTAGGCGATCAGGCAGGATCTGTAAACTCTTTATTTTGTGCTGTGACTATGTATTTACCTTTCACAAAATCCTTTGATACCCGTAGATACGCTTAGCTATGCTCAATTTGAGTTCAAAAGAACTTGGTGTGGATTGTCTTAGATGTTATCTTGTATATTATTTTTGTATAATGCTAATAAAGTCCAAAAACTCGTCCAATATCGTCCCATTTCGTTTTCCTTACAGACAAAATTGCAATATTTCTCGAATAGTCTAAAATCGCAGCGCGTTTCAGCTAGAAGCCAATTTTACAGGTTCCACCTTTCTCAGTGGATTGAACAGTAATGCCAACATCAGACCTGCGCGTCTGAAAGCTTAATCGGTGGATTTCACTTAGTCGGCAGCGCAAACAATCGCACACAACCTATTCTACTGAATGTAGCCTTACATGGAGTTACTGCATGCTATCGATCCATTGTGCCATTTGACAGACGAGGATTTTATATGTAAAAGGTTTTTTTTACCTATTTTGTTAAGCCATACTATACTAGATTTAATCACTTGTGTGCCTGCAATAAAAAAACTATTGTAAGGTGAAAAGAGCACAGAAGCCATTGCCTTTGTAGTTATATTCAATAGTATTTGAAGTAGTGATAGTGACTGCATACGAAAACATGGTTTGCAATAATTTTCATTATTACTGTTTTCGCATTAGAAAGGAATAGGTACCAATTTGATTTTTAGAATAAAATGAAGATTGATTATTGCCATTAAATTAACGACACCTAAACTTCGTACTAGATAAAACAAATAGATACAGATGCAAATTCCCAGTAGCCCTTTTGTAATGAAATTTGTATACAATATTGGGTACGATATCGGATTCTGACCAGAAGCAAATTGCTGTATTATCATAATAGGCTGGGCACAAGAACACTTACATTATAGAGTTACAGCGTCGGCTTATGGTAATACGCTCTAGACTAGACGCTAGACGCGGTGTGGACGAGCCATCTTGAGGGTTAGTTGCAACACGAGTGGCTAATGTACGTTAAACTCAACTTCCATACGTTCTTACAGAAATTTCAGTTCAGAAAGAATCTGAATGAATGCCTGAACTAGATTTATTGTTAAATTAGATAGGGAGATAGATTTCTACCACCAGTGTGGGTTCACAACCGGGATAGACCGCACAGATGATGATGATGATGATGATGATAGATTTCTCCATAAACTAGCAAGCCAATTTTCTCATAAGAATAAGGACACTAATTATATCCAAATATCTTGCGAGACTGCAGATTTCTAAACAATTTTTTTTTAAGAAATTTATTAAAAGTTTCATATTTCAATCTACATTTTTGAATAAGTCGCACAAAATAAGTGTTCCTTAACAATAGAAGTTCATTATGCAAATAACAATCCTTCTTTCAAATGAAAATAGGCTAATAAAAATGCAATTCACAGCTAATGACATTGTCACGATAATAAATTACTCTTTCTCTATAGCCGCAATGCCTGGATAACAAAAACATCGTAAGCCGTATGATTAAAACGTGCATCGTCGCCTGTCGCAAGTTAGCCTCGCTCAGTGGCGAGTTTGTGACAGTAATTTACTCGCTAAAGGTCCTGATGAGAGTATAAAATAAAAGCAAATGGTCAGCTTGCGCCGGCGACACGGCGTTGGTCGCTCGCCAACATGGCGACCGTTCGTTCGCGACACCGACTAATCGAAACCTGCAAAGTGCAAATCTATCTGTTAACCTTTAAATAGCAGCGTCGAATCGTCTCTTATAATTCTTGAACGATCTCATTCACTTTTTGAAGATTTTCACACTGTTTGTTAATTATTATTTTTCAGGATTTATTTCGTAACGGCACTATTTGTTAATGTCTATTCTTCATTTTATGAATGTTTTAGTACTTTAGTGCTCCACAGAATTTATCACAATTTCATGACCAATCGTAAAGCCATTAGAATTTGCAGTATTTGAGTCTATCCATTACAAAAAAAATATATTACATATTGACGATTTATTCAGTAACTACCACTTGCTATTAATTTTAACTAGCATGATCGAGTGCAATAGTTATAAAATGAATCAAATAATACTGACCTACTTCGTAACTTTGGCTGCCCAACGATATCTACTTATCTAAATTGATGTGAAGACCCGCGTTTGATCACATAACATAGTAAGATTTCGAATACGATCTATAAGACTCCTAGCTGCAGTATGGAGGGTTAAATAGTTTAGCAATTGGCTTGCAATGCTGGCAATTCTGTTATATCAGTCTCTAAATTAAACTAACGTACATCTCTCTCCTTTTCTTCTTATTGAATGAAATGGAACACACAATCTTTGGAATTGTCAAACTAAAATTAATGATTTGAATGATGTTTTCGCTATAGTCTCGTTGTCAGGAAGTATCTATCTACCTAGCTCGGAAATGTTAGGTTTTAAATGAATAGTCGCCACTTAAGAGATTAATAGAGAATGTTGTTTATTGTCACTAAATTTTCCACCAAAAATGTTATGGTAGAAGATGTAATTACAGTGGGTTTATAGTAGCAGTGAAATTAAATCATCTTTATGAGAGCCATTTTACAAAATTGCAGGAACATCTTTTTCATTTAATGCTCCCATTTAGAGCAACAAATTTGTTGAACGGAATCGTTATCACAAAGCAATCGACTCTGAATTAATAGGATTCAGCATAAACTGCTATACTTACTAAATGTTATAATTTAAATGTGTTGCAATTAATATTTCAATTAGTTCGATCATAATTTGAATGCCATGCTGTTTAAAACTCAATATTTATAACATTATTTAGTTGTTGAAATAATTTTAAATAAAATGTGATTTTCAGAGTGCTTTTATGACACTAGATTAGTTTTCCCATGCCCCAAGATAAGTTTTCCCAATAGATTAAAAGCTAAACAAGAGTTAAAGATGAACCAAAAACCAAATCCAACACCTTATTACGTGTTCTATTTCCGCAATAAGCAGTTCTCATCTTACAAGTCAATTGGCATCGAAATAGCATTGAGAAATAAATACCGATGGTCGTAAATTCAAAGGAATAGCAATGCGATTACGGGCAATAATGGCGGCTCCTCCGGAATAAGGCTCGGGACTCACTCGCGGACACGCGTTACGAATGTTAACAGCGGCTGTGTACTCGTAGCCGACTTTGCAGGGCTGGCACACGTCAAAACGTTAATTGAAAATGCAGGACGAGAGAAAAACAAGTACATAAACTGTGATTTGGTAAAAGATACTAATTTTGTTAGGACTTTTAATTTTACTAAGCCTAAACCACATCCACAGATCCCTACGAAAGGCTCAACGAGCATTTAAAAGCACGTTACACCTCGACAATTATCATTAATGAATGACTAAACAGGTGGTTACTGTGGCGCTTATTTAATAAAAGAGAACTCTAAAAGCGGGCCACCGGATGGATGGTGTTACTCCGTTAGGGAGAAAATGGATGTGGTCAGCAATTTTTTCAATTTAGTCCATGGTGGTAAAAAGAGTTGGTGAAATTTTAACGAAAAACGGCTTGAGTTGTAAATTTCTTAATTGCCTTTAATGCACGCGGATAATATAATGACTTTAAAAGTTTTGTTCAGCTAAGTTACGATAATATTTATCGTTTTTGACATCCCTTCAGGTCGCCACAGTAGCGAATGTCTCATAAATCATAGTACCTTTTGTGTCCCCCACGACGTGTAGGTACGCAAATTACTAAAACATTTGATTGAAACAACGATATTGTAAGACTCTTACATTAGTTATCACTTTTTGTTAAGTGTTTGTTCAAATACAGATGAATCAAATATTTGCGTATCGTAGGTATTATTTAAGGGATTCCAGTCAGTAGTAAACACTCGTAAAAGGTCACTTTTTTTTAAATAAAACCTCTTAATCTTAAATCGTATAAGTACAACCTACGACGTGCATAATAATACGTGTGTAGATACACGACAAGGCCTTCGTTAAATACCGTCCTACGTAACCCTTCACTGCTCTCCTTCTTTTCATCATGGTTCGTTATATAAGTTAGTGGGTTGTTTTAGACAAGTGGCTGAGCTAGTTGAAGTTGCTAAGCGAGCTATCACACCGAGCGCCGGCAGCGACAGTTCAGCAGGGTCGACTTATCGTTTGACGAGATTGGGGTCGACGGGTATTTAGGAAAAACGCTTTTACGAAATGAGCTTTGGTCAGGAGATTCCCACACGAAAATCATCAAACCTCGTGTGGACCTCTACCATTTCCTGCCTGGAAATTGTAAGTGTTAATAAAAATATTTTTATATTCCACAACTAATGAGATCTGATTACAATCTGAAGCTGGTCCTCATCTGAAGCCTTTTCCTGTAATGTAACGTTACAGAGTCGAGCATTACATCAGTGAGGAAGTAAAACCGCAGTTACAGTGTGCAAACTGTAATGTTACAGATTCGATCATTACGTTGGTAAGGGAAATGAAATGAAATATTTATTTGCTTTAGAAACACGGTATACATTGGTCTTGTGATAAATTTTATAGTACATGCGATCTGCCGGAGTGTCGGCATGCAAAAACTTACACTGTAGTAAAAAGTTCACAATACTATTTTAATAATAAAATAATGTCCAATAAATATCAATAACAGTTCAATAAAAATTTACATTATGATTGAAAATGAATAAATTAATTAATTAATGAAAAACACCGTGCATTACACTGCGCAACTTGATGATACAATGTGTAATATTTTGATACGACTTCCCTAAAGTTTTGTAAGGCATTATTGTAATGTAATGCTCAAAATCGAATCTGAAACATTACATTACAAGCAAATGCTCCAAGTGAGGGAGCATCTTCATTTTTCGATTGAACTAAGGTGCCAGTTGTCAAAATATTGTCAGTGACAAAACAAGCAATTGGATCGTCTGATAATTAACGGTTAACGCAGCAAACCGAAGGTAGAAACAATAACCTTAAAAAACTATAAAGCACATACACACCGAACCCCAGCCTCTGCAAACCCATAGCAACTGCGCTCTGCGAACAAGCATGCACGTAACACATAATGTTGATCTCATATGCGTTGCGAGCGGGACCGAGCGTCGGAACGTGAGTTCGGCGCTACGAAGAGGATTCCGCCGCAATGCCCCACAAATCACAACCAACAGACCAGAATTATTCACCATTATTGCCCAGCGTTGGGCCTCGGGGATATTTTATTGTCACGCCTCTTCGAGCTAGTGTATGAAAGGAATAGTTAAAAGCAGCGATTTTAAGTTCAATTTTAACACTCGAAATTGCAAAGTCGTTTCAATGGCTGAAAGGCTCGTGTGGAAGGGGATGCTGCTGCTGCTACCTCATTTACCAGTGTGAAATAATTAGGGAAGAAGTGAAATTAAAATTTAAGTGATGTTAAAACCGATTGTTAAGTTTAAAAAGCATGTAGGTATGGTCAGCAACAAGGGTTAATGAACACATTATGTGTCTTGCCACATTAACTTTGATGATGTTGCGATAAAAACTAAGTCCTAGTTTTGAGCTACTTATGGTGCTTACCGTATCTACACACTTATAACTATATATATATACTTACCTTGGTTAGTAAGTTAAGCAATAATCAACGATAATTTATATCGTCACTAAGATGACCTTGGAGATTTAATTATGTACCCAATTAACTAACCAGTTTCTATTACAATACCTCTCAAGATAAGCCAACTTGACAGTTAGAAGCCCACTAAAAATACTTGCGCAATTTAAACCTGTAACTAACGTCTTACATCGCGGCCAGGGATGCTACGTTTATGTGGACGCTTTATTTATTATAACATATGAACAATTCCAATAATCTATTTAAATAAATAAAACAAAGTCGTCGTGTTAGTTACACCACTTATAATTCAAGAACGGCTGGACGAAATTTTTTTTTCGTCCGGAATAGGATAATAAGTAAATAAAATTGATATCAACAATATACCATCACGACTTTATTCCAAACGTGGTAGTCAGAAGCAAGTTACTGTGTCATCATGGTGAACGAAACATTCAGAAGCCCACTTTTCCCCAATGGTATTAGAACCCAACGTGGTTGGTGGTTAGCCTTCCGCCGTTATCCGGGTTGATTTGGTTTTTCATCGATGTTTTCCTTCACCGGAGAGTAAGTCGGATATTTAACAATGAACACGCAGATTTTGGTTTTGGCCAGATTTGAACTCAGGAGCACACGATCCACGATCTGAGTTCGGGGGCTGAACCACTAGGCCATGACGCTCTCGATTGATATCAAAATATTTAAAAAATCCTAAATATGCATTCATCGACAGTTAGGCGGAACGACGTTTGCTGGGTCAGCTAGTTTTTAATAAGTATTTACGAAAATCATTCTGAATTGAAACAAAGAGCAGAAAAGTACTGGTGAGAAGAATTTAAATAAATAAATATTTGAACGTTATTTATTCATTTAAATTCATAATTGTAATGCAGTCTTCTCTGATAGGGGCCTCTGCCCAACAGTTGGACAGTTCATAAGATAATTACAAAATTAACTTCATTCTTCCCTCTTGAATCGAATAACCCTAAATACACCGCAGCTTTATACCTCAACTTCGGGACAACCCTTATCTGAGCGTAAGATAAGATCTATTGTCTGCACTTAATACCCGACCTGCAGCCAGCAATCTCACTAAATTGCTGTGATGAATTATTTCTTAAGTACATCTGAGACTATAAAAGGCTTCTAAATCATTTTTTTTTGCAAAAAGATGATAATAGTCAACAATTTGGGTTAAGCGCTTACTGACTATTACTGCCTACCCTTAATTTATTTGCGAAATTGAAACCTTATCGTGCGTGTAAGCAGAACAGCATGTGCATGAATGGCGATCCTGTAAGGACCAACCAAGGCTACAAGGCTATTGCTGACGCTACCTTAGTTACTTCCGGCGTTGCTAGGCAATCGAAATCACGATAAACGTAACACAAATTTAAAAAATATACAGCATTATATACATTAATTTATTCCTCAGAACTTATTTGTGTCATGGTATACGGAAGTGCAGTTTTGCCATAGGAGGATTTGTACAAAGAGTAACAAATTGCAAGAATTGCATTTTTTAACGAGTTCAAATGTGATAATTGAAGCGTCACAGAAGACGTACTCGTACGAAACAATACTCGGTCCCAATAGGAAGTATGACCTCATTGCAATCAACACGTTGATCGAATGTGACGCATGCCGCATTTTAATTGTTTCGATCTGTTGCAACACAAGTTACGAACTCGGTATTGTGATTTGCAATTACAAAAGGTGATAATTACTCTAAAGATGTGGCAGTTTTTATGACATTTTTTTTTTAAATGAGGGCCAACGAGCTTGTGGAAGGTGCTCACTTGTCAGGTGTCTCTGAAGCAGCGCTTGCCTTTTCGGAATAAATGCGCGTCTTCTCGAACGCCCCAATGTCATCTCTATGCAAAAGCGCCACTCAATTGTAGCGATGACTTGATTTTAATGATGGAGGCACACTACAGTATAAACGCAAATTTTTAACTACAATTTAACTCTTTAATCAAAGACTGAATGGCAACGTTTGCAGCATTGCGTTACCTAAATCCACCTCAAAGTCTAAGATTGATGTGTTGAATCTGCTAAATTACGTTGCACTAATCAGACTAAGAGACAAATAAATAATCAAAATATACCTTGTTCAAGATGTTAATAAGACGTGGAAAACATTGGCACAGGGCGTAATCACGGCGTAACAGATTATGATATACGCACGATAAACAATAGGATGGACTAGACAGCTGCGAATAATTTCAACAGTAATTCTACCAGAAATCTACTGACGTAGGTATTATCTTTGTACATAAATCCCAGAGTTTACAAAGATATTATATTATTTTTCTTTTATTGCAGGTTTCGGGCACTACATTTGAAACAAAAAAAAATGTTTTAAAAAGATCAAGGGACACTAAATATTCTATGACCATCTCGTTATAGGACCATAATATGTCCCAAATTGTGCAAACCTTGTAGTATACGCGTCAAAGATTGACAATGAAACTTAGATGACTTTAAATAAATTGTTAATGTTCAGTAATGCTCAGACACAGAATAAAACGAACAGGTTAGGTTTAGGTAGTCCTGGAAGCTTGCCAACGTACAACCTGTGGCCAAAAAAGGTAGTCGAGCTGACCCTGCCAAATATAGACCAATCGCAATCACCTCCATACTTTGCAAAAGTGTATTAAACAGAAGCTTCTGGCGTATCTCGGGGACAACAGTTTGCTCAGTGATCGACAGTACGGTTTTCGCCTTGAACGATCAACTGGTAATCTTCTTGCGTATGCCACTCACTTGTGAGGCGAAGCCATCGAGAAACACGGCGAAGCACTCGCTGTCTCTCTCGACAACTCGAAGTCAGTTGACAGGGTTTGGCACGATAGTCTCAAAAGCAAGCTTCCTTTATACGGAATTCCCACCGCACTGTGTGACTGGACATCTGACTTCCTGAGCGAACGGTCAATAAGGGTTGTCATTGATGGCTGCTCTTCTGACTTATTGGCTATAAATGCCGGAGTACCTCAGGGATCTGTTCTTTCTGCGACACTTTTCCCGTGATCTATTGTGTGTATCTTTGGATACGCAGACGACAGCACTGTTACAGAGAGATATATGTCCAGTGCCCGCGCCAGTGTCGCTGAGACTGAGTCCCTTAGAGAGGCCATGGTTGAGAGCAGTGTCCGACTGGGGCGAAGTTAACCTCGTTCAGTTCAACGCCAACAAAACCCAGGTTTGTCTGTTCTCCGCCAAACGGACTGAATGCACCAATACCGAAAACCAACCACCTCGAGCTCCTAGGTATGGAACTCTCGTCCAACCTTAACTTTGGTAGCTCCATTGAGTCGAAAGCAAAAACCGCTGCTAAAAAACTTGGTATCCTCTTTAAGGTTCGGCGATACTTCACACCGGAACAGCTGCTCCAATTATATCAAGCACAAGTTCGGAGGTGTATGGAGTACTGCTGTCACCTGTGGGATGGCTCTGCCAAGTACCAGTTGGATGCAATGAACTCAGTGGACCGAAAGGCTAGGAGACTCATAGGCGACGATGCGCTTGTCGGAACCAAACTTCAGAGTTTGGAGCATCGGCGTAAAGTCGCCTGTCTATCGGTTTTTTATAAGGTGTATTTGAGAGAGTGTGCGCAGGAACTACACAACCTGATACCACCCTCTACTTTCTACCACCGGACCACTAGACGCCGGGAGGGCTTCCACCCCCATGTGGTTGACTTTCCAACAATCCGTACCCAACGGTTTGCTGCGTCTTTTCTGGTACGCACCGCTCTCCCTGTGTCTGTGTTTCTGGATACTTACAACCTTAGTATCTTCAAGGCCAGAGTGACCATCGGCCTCGTCATCGCTTACCACCAGGCGAGACTGCGATCAAACGCAAACCCATTTTAAATTTTAAAAAAAAAGGTTGGTTGCAAGACCGTATGTAATGAAGGAGGATATAAGCCACATTTGAAAACTCTCCGTACCACCCAACAACACGACATTTGACACACATCCATAAAGTAATAGTCTCTGGTTGATAAATCATTCAGACAGTCTTGCGTCGCATAGCTGACGTGTCCCAGCCCAGGCCACATCCGCAGAGCGCCTCCACAACTGACCTTCTGCATAATAAACGCACGAATTACCCCTTAACTCAGCTCGGCTTTTACACCACACGTTGTTTTTATACACCATCCGTGGCAAACAAGAACATCATTAAAATAGATGTAGTGTTCGTACTTCGCGGGGATAAAATATGTGCAGGGCACCTCTTTTCACTTGCTTAATTCAGTCCACGGTTCATCTAAGATCACTTAATTTACAGTTACCTATCCCTTTTTTATGAACTAATCAAAATAAATTGGGAAATCCCTCTCTGTGAAACCGCTACCGTAACGTCACAATAAGCGTCTAAAAAGTGACCTTTTTGGTTTTCATGCAAACGTAGGGCGTTACCTATTTATATTTCGGTCAGTGATGTAAACAAGCATGCGGTTTGCCTGATGGTAAGCAGATCCGCTTATGAGCTTATGAACACGTTCAACACTAAAGGTATTACTCGCTCGATGCCGACCCTGTAGCACAAGTATTTGCATCGATACGAGCAGTTCAATTACGTATGGGGGAATTCGCTATGCCCTACCTCTCAAAAAGGTGCTGCTTAAATCAATATATCATCATGTCTTAAGTGTATACATATTTCTGAGGACTAAAAGTAATTTTAAAATTCCTCGGGTAACTAATTTCTAAACCTGAGCGAGACAGGAAGTAACAAACATCACATAAACTGGACTATAATGCATGAAATAGTAAAGTTTGCAAATAAGTAATAGAGGTGCACAGCTCAATCCTTTTCTACTGATCACTAATTAATTGCTAGAAATCTGTCTACTGCGAAAAGCGTGGGTTGAATCAGCTAATGTTCTTATTTAAATTCGCACTTTCCTCCATATACAAGGTGGGGTAGAAATTTCAAGTACTAGCTTTCGAAGAGTATACGGGGGGCTACCCAGCAGTAGAGAACTATCTTATAGTTGAAGATGCCGACATTAAGTGCAACCAAATTTATTGTCATACGCATATTTTAGATACAACTTTCTTTACAGTAGCCATAATTACTACCTTTGCCTGTGATTGATGATTTCATTCCACCTCTTTGATGGGTAAACTGGCTGACTGAGTAAAATAAAAGCATACAGCCTTGCAGCCTACTTTAATTTTTTCTTCCTGTAAAGTCACGCGATAAGTACTAGGGACTTTTCGGAATTCCGACCAAAGGATGGGAAACTCTGGAAATAAAATGAAAACTGCCGATGCCATCGTGTTAAAATTATAATCCAAGAGACAACAATAGTGATGCAATCATAGTTTTTAGAAAATCCCCCTTACTAGGTGTGTAACAAAGTAAGTCTACGTGGACGAAATTGCAGGCAAAAACTGCTTATTCCTGGACAGTTTAAAATGGTACCCGAATTACATAAGCGGCAAGAGCATACTCCTATAAAGCGATCGCGTCGTGCGAGCCTCGCCGCCGGTTATTGGTACGGGACAATATGCATGACCTAGTGCCAACGGTTTTAATATTCAAGTGACGCCTGCTTGCGGCGCACGCCTCGCTGTAATAAAAGCACGCTCCGACGCTTAACGAGCAAGACCGATGAGCTCCTTCGTATTCCAAACAAAACGACCCCGTACGTGACCACATCGGGGCAAGAACTTAATTTGTACTGTAACAAGATCACGAATTATTCACCATGTTTGAGCGTGGACTCTGGCGGTGGTGGCACTGCACACACTGCCGTCCCAATTCCTCCATTGAATTTAATCCAGCGCTCCATAACTGAAACAGGTGTAGGCCGCAATGGATCCGAAGTAGATTATAGCTGCGCTGCGCTAACTAGCTGTGATCAAAATGTAAAAAATATTTGTACTAAAGATGTTGTTTCGCTTGTAGCAACCACACGCCAATACAAGGACTTCCAAAATTCGTGCGAAAAACGAGTGTCATGGAAAAAGTGCAAAAATCTATTAAGCTGCCCTGTGCCAATCCCAAGAAGTTTAATCAGACGTATAATAGATTCCTTCCGAGAAAACAAACTTTGTTCAGACATCACTTTCAATTTTCTCTTTACAAAGAAATAAGGGAACTTTCAGGATTGCAGACGTGACTAAATTCAAAATGACCACTTTCAATTTGAAAGCAATTTCGGTTTTGGATTAAGTGATACTTTAATTGAAAGGAAGTTAGACTTGCATCCGCGACGCCTACCGTGGAGCGGTCGGTTCACTAGCCACGTTGAACTTAAACTTCCTAGACTGGAAAGAAAGTTATCAGGAATCGAGGGGCCATTGATGGAGCACAAAGAGCCTTCCGTCTCGCGACATTGAGTTCGATTTTCCGCTTACAATCACAATGCGGGCGCGGATTTCGGTCTTGTATTCGGGATTATACTTCCACGGCTCGTTCGGTCTCCATCGACATTGTGCGGCCTCTTTCGTGTACCGTTTACACGAATACCGTATTCTTTCATGTGGTTGACGTCATTTGTCAAGGTGCGCATAATATCGGGGGAATTCATTACGTTGTTGGGATTCATAGCGAAGTATATGGACGTACGTACGTCCATTTTGGCGAGTCGCCAAGTTTCCTGCACAATGCACAATAAATACATAGTGCTAGGACTACTCTTAATTACTTCACTCCCATTTCCGGCGGACAATAAACATTGAACGACGAGTATGAAACTATAAAAGGTAATGTAAGTGTAACTTGTCTTTCTTTCAAAAGGCTCGAAAACAATTTAAGTTGCAACTACTTGAAGCGCTAGTTAAGTAAGTAGCCCTACGTGCGGTCTTAGCACTCAAGTAAATTGTAGTCTTGTAGTCTGAAAAACTAGATGTTTTTAAATGATACTCGTAAATAAAACCGTATTTTGTAACATGCAAGTATAAAGGTAAGGTATAATATAAACGTTAAGTGAATATAAAAATGCGAGGTAAAGTGAATTTTACGAGCTATATTAACTTCAAGTTGCAGGAGGGTTTACCATAATAAATTCATGTAAACTCACTAAGAAAATAAGAAGCATAAAACGCAGATTATAAGTCATTCATAAAATAATCTTTCGCCGCACAGCCCTGAGTCGCTTTTTAAAATGGCTAACAATTGAAATAGAAAGTACGTGAAAAAGAGCCGATAAAAGTGGACTTACCGAACGACACGGGTAATTAACTCTTCGGCTTTAATGTTCTCTTTTGGGACTTAAAACATCAAACGAGTATTTTTTATACTCTTTGACAGGGGGGCGATCGCCGGTAATCCGAGGTGCAAAAGCAATAGAGGGGCGTGCTCAGCGCATCGGAAAACAGTTATTGGGTAGGGTGCGCACGGTGCATGCACGGTGTTTGCCTGACCACTCTACTGTACACAGCTTTAGCCGATGTTATGACGGTTTATCATGAATTCACTCGCACATCCTCCTTTATCCCTTGAGCAATATTTACCGAACACTCTCTGCATTTATAATTGTCTATACAAAAGAGAACTTCCACAAAACGATTTTAAGGTAAATTGGTAAACAAAACTTTGTGTTACCCGAAAACTGTTCTAAACCAGCAATGTGCTGCTGTCAAAAAGCCAAAATCGACCAGCGGATTTCAATTAAAAGTTTTGTACGCGTAACCCAACCCGAGCATTAGATAAAACCCGATTAATTATTACTCTGTTAATGGACAAAGGAACCTCTTCGCTACACTCAACAAACAAGATACGGACTGAACTAGACAAAAGGCTGAGCGTAAACAGCAATCGTTCATTCACGCGGAGCTTGGAAAACTATCTACACCCCCCCATCCCGTACTATGCCCGTCTTTTTCTCCTGGTAAGGGGAAATGCTGGAGCAGCTATTTGTTTTTACAGTCGAGCGCCGACGAACAAATTAGGTGGACAAACTGTTGAAACGGTCGAGGTGTCTATATTCCGCTCTCCGGAAATTCCTCTCTTAAAATCGTTCGTTCTGAAGAGAATGTCTCAGCGATTGAGTTCGAGAGAGATAATAATTTTCTATTCGGGGATGCTTCGATCTGCGTAATATTGGCACCCGCTTAAGGGATTTTAGAGCACGTAACCGATATCCGTTATAAACGTTCTGCTATTGAACGGGCTTTGTATTCTTTTGCTTTCATTGCTTCTGCGGAAAATGGTATTTGGAATTTATGTCAGGGTCTATCTACTATTACACGTAGTACGTACTACGTACGTATTGTGATACGTAGGTACGTGTGATGATTGATGAATATTCAAATAAACGTTATTAAAATTTATTTAAAAAATATTGCGCATATATTTTCCACAGTTAATTAGGATCCGTCAAAATTACTCAAGCCCGGCGCAAAAAGAATGTATCTCAGATTATAGAGCTACGAGTATAATAATAGAAATATTGTATCGCTATTTCCAAATTCGGTGGCTAACATAGTTTTTTTGCCCAGTGAAGTTTCATAAGCGATCTAGCGCTTAATTACACTTTTTAAGAAAGACTGCATATTTCTGGATTCTGTGCTCAACCTATGTAAAAACCTGGGTACGAGTATGTAAAAAAACTACTTTCCATACAAAATGACCGTCAGCCGACCGAGATAGTAAACAAAAGTAGATTTTTACATTTTCCAGTGTTTGACTTCGACATAACATTTATATACTCGTACATGGACATGTTAACATGTGTACGTTTCGGCTTGATCTCTATAGAGTACTGACCACCCTTGATATCTATTTTTTTTTAAAGAGGATTTCCGAAAACAAATATTAAAAAAAACCAAACCAAATAATAAATAGTACCTACTCTCAACTCGTAAACACGTAAAAATGACAAAAATCGTCGTCAAATTTTAATCAATGGCCTCTGAGTCGCTTATTAGCATCATATTTTAATTTATATGAGATATATAGCTGCAAAATACATGTTGTTAACGTTAGTTAATACAAGAGGATTATGTTTTCCCTTAAAAGTGTATTTTTTACATGTAGCGCCTGTGAAGCTTTACTTTATTATTACTTTACAATCTGAAATACATTTCTTTTGCTTGGGGTTTTTTGTATGGGATTTTAGGGCTTTTTGCGAACAGAGCATTTTTACGTTCTAGCTTTAAAGCTAGATTATTTAATGTCTGGGCGTTGCAATAATCACATTACTGCGCCTTTCTTGGTTAGTACTTTACAAATCGGACAAGATACAAAACATAATTTGTATTATTTTGAATTCACGCCTTAGAATATTTCTTAACGTCCTTCATTAAAAAAGCCCCGAAGTTATTTCGTCACATTTATCGTATAGGATATCGTTTTGCCTATACGGTACTTAGAATTATCTTTGTTAGCTCCTGGGCAGAAATAACTTGGTTGTTAGGTCACTTCACATGTTCCGATATCCGACAGAAACTTTCTTTATAAGTTTTCGGGACGAAAATGTATTTCGTATCTTCTGCTAGCACGGTAGTTATTGTTTTTGTCCTTTAATATTGTAAAATATAAGATGAAAATATTGTTTATATTATTCATAGTTCACTGCTACCTTTAAATTTTTGAATTTTCGATTTCGTATTTGACACCCCGTGCCGTCGCACGGGGTGTCAAATACGAAATTGACGACTCAAAAGAGCTAAATTTGAAGCAAACTCGACGCACTCTTTGGAGAGGCAGATTGCCACGGAACGAATTCGGGTTTCAAACTAAAAAAATAATTCTAGAAACGAACTGGGAACATGTAAAAAGACGGGTTTTCGAACAGAAAGTCAGACATCTCCAGGATACCGAATTGACAAGAAATAAACTATGAAATGAAAAATCTTCCAGATTGTGAAATCAGAAAATCTCGAATCCCGATCCTGATCCTGCCTATAACCTCCTCTGCCCGTTTTCCTCCAACGGCTTCCGGCTGTTCCCGGAGCTACGCCAACCTGCTGCCGTCCCACCTCCTGCTGTCCTACCTGCTGTCGTCCAACCTGCTGCCGGCTGTTCCCGGAGCAACGGCTTCTCAGCTCTTCCCTGCCTACTTCATCCCACGTGGTATGCAGTTTTTGCACCGCTGGTCTCACGTGAGCTGGCCACTGTATTTTATATTTATACTCATATACTTTAATTTTAAGTTAGGTTCTATCAAATAAATTCACCCTCTTTTTCATTCAACTAATTACTGGTTTTCTTATTACCCTTTACAACTCCCGTTTACGTAGGGAAACCTCAATTCCCCTGCGTAACGTGACAAGGAGCAACCTCTAAAAGTAGCATGGACAAAATGTGAAAGCACCTAGTTACAAACAAAGTTGTTACGGGCTTCAGGAAGCCGTAGCGGTGGTGTCTGCGGGCCGCTACGAGTGCGGTCTACGTCACCGAGGCGCCAACTCAGCACCGTTATAATAACTTATTTTATGAAGAAGAAAATAATAATTTATTAGTGAAACGCTGTAACGGAAACGAATCATCTTCGTAAAAACGTATAAGCAGCAAATGAAGGACATGACTTATAGGATTAGAAAAGATATAAATTTATTTTGCAATAACAAACATAGACAAAAAATATTACAAAAAGTGTCAAATACGCTCCCACTCAGCATGTGCCGCAGTGACATAGGATAAGCTATCTTGCTGTTCTGGTTACAGCAACCAAACTCGTCTCTATTTTCTAAAGTACTAGTTACAACATTACAATGAGTAGAACAAATAATAAAAGGCTTTTTGTCAACCTTTTTCCTTATAAAATTAACAAAAAAGTGATGTTTTGTCAACCTGTTTAATACCATAACAACACACTACTGTATCAAGAGTGTTTCTGTAAAATAGGGCCCTTGTTTTTCTTTGCAGACTTACTGTGCGATTTGTTTACCGATGAGTTGACCAAATGGTCCAGCTAAGACGACATTTACCTTATTGTGATTGACACCAACAGGTTAGTAAAATATTACGAAATAATTCTCTTATTACGAGAGTAAATTGATTTCGTATCATTCTTCCATAATGTTTGCTTCCATTCATTTTAATCGGATTGCTCTTACAGCAATACTATTTATAAATCTGAAAATAGGAAAAGCTATTGCCAGCACATTTTCTCAAAACGAACCTTAACCGTATTTATTATTCAAATTCACCGACCGAATAACAGCTCTCGTGCAGTGAATTTACATCTAAAACATGTTTACATTTCATCTGTTTACTCCATAGAAGAAAGAAAAAAACGAACAATGCACCAATTCAATGAGTTCGGAACAACTTTTCCGGTGGACTGGGGTAAAAAGAGCTTGGTCTTCTTCATAGTTCATGTTAGTGATGTAAGCTAAGTTTCTTTTCATGAATAATATGAGCCATCGATTGGAAAGTTAACATGGCTGCCCCGTCACTACATTGTATAGTAGACCATTGTCGCACGAAAATAGACAGACAACATAGGGCTGTGACATCTTAAATTTAAATTCAATTTATTTGTTTATCAAGTTTTACAAAATATCATACCAAACTGGTCTACTACAATATTTTCTTCCACCCTCGCGTTTATTCTTATCGTTATGTGTCCTGCCGACTACCAGATCAGCCTGATTATTCGTTGTAAGTCCCTATCGGTGAATTTAGATATTGTACTGATCAGTTAAGCTATTTTAGACTTTAGGTATTGTATCTCGGATTTGACCTCGGCAGGCCCTTTAAAAGTATGAGTTTAAAAGTGGCAAAAGGTGAGGTATGAAAAGCGCTACGCGTGTACGTAGAGACTGGCCTATAAATAAATAAATAAATAAATAAATACCTGGGACAATGCACACCAAGATCATCTGACCCCAAACTAAGCAGAGCTTGTAATATGGGCGTCAGAGACTGATAAACATACTTAAATATTTCTAAATACATACTTAAATAGATAATAACACCCAAACACACAACAAATACAAATGTTCGTCACACAAATATTTGTCATGGGTGGGGATCGAACCCACGACCTCCGGCGCTGAAGGCAGGATCGCTGCCATTGCGCCAACAGGCCAGTCATAATAGCGTCTAAAGTTATATGCATGTATTTAAAAATACATATAGAAGTGTGTTTGTCGGTGCTTAAAGTCCATAATATAAGCTCAGCTTAGTTAGGATGAGCTGACCACTTTAATGATGTTCCGAAGTTTTATTTGTCTTATAGGAAAAGCGCCAACCCTGCCAGTAGCCGCCGGTAGGCGCCAGACCCGCCGGCGCCTTAGCAGCGCCCGACGCGTCGCCGACGTCGCCATCGCGCGGGCAGCTTAACATCTTTACTACTTAACTTGGGGGTGTATCGAAAACGTTGCATTTTTGTAAGATTTTCGTGACTATTTCATTGAATTGAAATTAAACGAAAATGTTTGCTCTATTATTGTGTGCATAATACTTACTATTTAAAAACACATTGAATTGTCTGAAATTTGGTAGTTGCCAATTATTTGCTGAATTAAATAAACAAAGTTATAATTTTGAAATTAAAAGGTGCATTCAATAATAGAGAGATAATTTATACTTAATTTGAATGCGGCTAAATAATCACGAAAACCTTAGCAACCAATTAAGTTTAGCTTTATGTTACTATTGACTCTAACGACCTGTCATCCAGTTCTTGAAGTAACTACCTAGGTACTTACTTGTTTTTGCTTGCGGTGTACTCCAGTGAATCTTTGTGACTCAAACAAAAAATTTTGAGTTTCAGTAGTTTTCCCGAATTCCCTAAATATATGCGACTTGACATAATATACAAGTCTTCAGGACTACATAAAATACAATAGTAACTTTTTACCTTGTGTTATGTAAACCGTAAGCTACAAAAATTACCGATAACTCAGGTACCTATACACAAAATGCCATGTACATGAAGCATTTAACAAAGGAGTATGCCCAAATTTCTTCCTTTTTGCGAAAAATCCCAGATGTTTGATATGATTTCTTAAAATATTATGAAAGTGCCTAAAAAATTTAAAACAACAGGTGACCGACCAGGCAAGAAACACTTCTCAATCTTCCCTCACGCTCACACACCCCAACTGCCCGGCGCCAGACCCGCCGGCGCCGCCCGCGTCGATCGAGCGAGCGAGCGACGAACCCGCAACGAACTCACGCGTGGCACTTCGTCGCTTTCTACCGACTCAATTCACGCTCTATTTGGATAACAGGAAAAACTACGCTTTAATAATGTTTAAGAAGAAGACAAGTCATCATCTAACCTATCGAAAATGGAAGTAGGTATCTGTCCTAACTTTTGAGAGTCAGAGACCATTATTGATATACCTACTTTTATGATCCTGATATGAGTAGACGTGGTA
Organism: Udea olivalis; assembly: GCA_947369235.1. Classification (NCBI taxonomy): domain Eukaryota; kingdom Metazoa; phylum Arthropoda; class Insecta; order Lepidoptera; family Crambidae; genus Udea; species Udea olivalis. Next base: position 8,919,601 of record OX376352.1, on the reverse strand, counting down.
CCTGGTTAGCTGTTGATGGCTTACACTAAGTCAGCAGACTTTAACACGAGGAAAAAACTTTAGATTATTCGCAAACCTAAATGATTTTCCATATATGCACGTCATACAAAATGAAAAGCTCAAACATTGACATCCTACAATCTGTCTCTTTCTGACATGTATGAGTGAAAGGAGATAGAATGCATTGTAAATAGGTCAAAAATGTGCATATAATGACGTTAAGCACACTTTTTTCTGTTACTTCTTCAGAGCGTCGTCAGAGAGTCTTTTAAATTCAAAGGTGATTGGCCTTAAACCTTATAAAAAACAAATGTCATACCTATTACAGATCTTTACTGTGATTTTGCCTGCAATTACATAAGCCGAATAGCCCCCGGCAAACCTGCAAATAGGATGTATCTCCCGAGCTGATTACGTTGCCGCCACCTACGCATAAATCAATTGCTGTACGTCGATCACCCACCCTCCTACTTCCAATCATTAAAGATGACTGCTACCTACTCGTTTTTAAATTCATTACGATAAGGAACAAAACGAATTCGTTAGGAAATAGAGTAGTGAGACGACTTTTTGCGTTATATTTTTAAACCTAACAGCATGGCTATTGTTTCTAAAATGTAAACCGACTGTTATAATTTGTTTTGATATTTCGCAAGCTAGCTTGCAGCGACAAGGCCTCCTCCTCCCGTTTCAAATCAAAATAAACGAATAACTAAAAATAGAATATATCTATCTATCTGTCTTTTTTCACAAACTGTATTTCTTAACGATGTCTCGGTTATGCAACAGCAAATTAAAATGAATTGCGGATAGCCAAAGGCTCTGGTAGCCGTTGTGTTCTATGCACGATGGTAGCTCTAGGGAAAATGAAGCTTGTAAAGGCTTGCATACTAGCCGCATGAATGGCTGCACCTACGCTGTGTGAGCAAAGCCTCGCCGGTAATCCTTCCCCTTTGCCCAGCGCACGTATTCACATCAAAGCGATCTGCTAAATTAACATTAACTAGTCAAACAATACATGACACTGGAGGATTCTGATAATTGTTCCAGCAAGACTATTCAGCTAGAGTTAATTCCTAGTAACTTGTAGCATCGCATGGTGCTATACTGGCACTTGCACGCATGTCTAAGTGAGTGAGATGCGCACACGAAGCAAATTAGATTTAAGCAGCCGACAACTTTTTATAAGTATCAGTAACTAAAAACTTGGTAAAATAACCCAAAATTTAAAACTGCATGCAGTCGAATACAATGTCAACCAGTATAGACGTCGCTTGACGTGAGGGCAGATGCTAAATCAAGGCCTATTAAAAAAATTGCGAATATTTTTCTACCTTAAAAGTTGTGTCTTAAGTATGTCAAATTCTAACACTAATAATGTACTAGCTAAATAGCTGTGTAAAACGTAGTTTTTCACCACAAAACCATAACAAAGAAAAGGCTTCATTTCCTAAATATTTCAGTAATATGTGAAAAATATTTCATCGACCTCAAACAAAAACAATCTGAGCCAAAAGAATGAGAAAATTAATAGGTAGAGAACTGAATAATGCTTTTCGTGCTAAGAATAAAAGGCTTTCACGAGTGCCCTGATGGTACTTCACTTGAAGCTTAACATGTGAAAGCATTTGAGACTGGTAACTAGGGAATTTAAACTTCTGTAATATTCCTGGGATTCCTTCAATTTCCGGGAACGAGGGAGTTGAGCTAGTTTCGCGGGTGTAATCATTAAGGAAATTTCATTCAGTTCGTCTAGACCTAACCTTAGCCACCTAGATGCGAGGTATTGCTAACAAAAGATTTTCGCATATTATCTGAGTAGAGGTTAGATGTAGAGATTAGACTTGAAATACAGAAAAAATGAAACGAGTTTTTTTTTTCAAAGTAATGTCCTGCAGGTGGTTGATATCAAATAAATCAAATTAATAAATCAATATCCGGGACAATACACACTAAGACCATCTGACCTGAGAGCCCGATAAACATACCTAAATATTTCTAATTACATGCTTAGATAGATAATAAAACACAGACATACAACAAACACAAATGTTCGTCACATAAATGTTTGTCATGGGTGGGGATCGAACCCACGACCTCCGGTGCTTAAGGCAGGATTGCTGCCTTTGCACCAACAGGCTAGTCAATATAAAACGTAAGTAATTATATTTCTTTTAAATTTGACTACTCAAATTCTTCAACCAAACTTGGTTTCGTTAACTTTGAGTGAGATATTATTTCCTCCAATCAGAGTATTAAACTAGTAAAATATTAAGGATTTTAAATTATTTATTCTTTGAAGGTCTCAATTTTAGTTAAATCTATGGAGAACTACGAGTATGTTATTTGATGTAATCTTATCAAGAACATTTTCTCTCCCCTGTTTAGCACTAATTTCTTGCAATTCCTAATGTAATTACCAGACTCTCGATACAAAGAAATTTCAGAAGTCTATGCTTCTGTCATGCATAATCAGTATCTCAACTTTAATTTGCCTCGAGTCAAAATTACTTTTACCTATAACGATCTAACATATTTTGTCTTATTTCATTAAGGGCCATAATAGTGATAGATACTGCAAACAATGCGGTGGGCACAATGTAAGAGAGAAACAACCTATTTATAAAGCTGTCGGTCTGAGCCTGAAGCGCTACAGAGGCGACATCCACTCTATTTGTCTCGGCTAACCCAACCGCTGGCCACTTCTCGCCGCCTCACAGTTTGCTTTAAGGATTTTATCGCTATTTCTTTAGGGATGTGCTAAAAGCCTGTTTTGGCATGTTTGCGGGAACCAAATATGATACCATTTCTAATGCTTCATGGACAGTGCTATGGTAATGGTTGGCTTTTAACACGTTTAGGCTAGTTTTCCAGTTCATGGAGAGGCAGAAAAAAATATTTTGTGAGAGTTCACATTCGCACAAAAGAGCTACGAAATGAGTATGTTATCGCTAGCTGAGTAAAGTGACTATTAAAATCTTACATTTTGAAATATAAATGGTCATGGATTATATGTACAAGATAACATGAATATCAGGAAACCCAAAATCAAAATAATAGACTTGAATAGTTTCTGCAAGAAAGACAATCCAATCGGGTATTTCTATCGGTAAATATAATTTATTCGTAATTTCCAATGCAGAACAGTTTGCAGACAATAACTTGCTATTCTACGGAAGTGGCATTGCGCCGCGGCCACTAGAGTTGAATTTGACATTTCTATAAGTCTACGAAACGCAACTTACGCATATAACAATAGAATCTAAAATGCAATGAGAACAAACAGCAATACAATCCTTCGTTTCGCAGCTGCTGTTGTGCGAGGAAAATTTCCTTTTATTGTATTAGGGAATGCTTATTGTGTATCTGAACATTTTCCCCATTGTAACGACTGCGGGGTGCCGTGTCTCTTTATCGTTGCTTAATAATTACGCAATGATAAATCGTCTAGACAATACTTTTTCAGCATCTTAGACCCCCAATACTACAAAATAATACAATGGTAAAATAATCGGTGTTATAAGACAATGACTTACCTCTTCCTCCGTAGTGGCTGTGTTGACAGAATCCATGCTTTGACAAAGTGCGAGTTCCATATTCTTATGCTGTGGTGACCCGGACCGCGGCGAGGGCTGCGGCGGTGGAACCAGCGCGCCCTGGTTCGCTCCTTGCGACTGAACTGCACCCGGTGCACCAGGACTCTGAGCCTGCAGACTCTGCTGAGCTTGCAGACTTTGTTGTTGCAGGCTCTGTTGCGCTTGCAAACTCTGTTGTTGCAGGCTCTGTTGCGCTTGCAAGTTCTGTTGTGCCTGCAAACTTTGTTGCTGCAACGATTGTAGCGACTGGTGAGCCAGGTTCAGCTGGTGTTGCTGAACTATGCTCTGTTGGACAATGCTCTGCTGCACTTTGATGTGCTGGTGGACCGCGAGCTGATGGATCGGATGGAGGGGAGCGGGGGGTGCGGGATACGGAGGGGAGAGTCGCTGCCGCTTCACTTGCGCACTCTGAAGCGCTTCGTGCAGCCTCTTCACCGGTAGGGGGCTCTGGCCGAGGTTATCCACGGCTGTGGCTTGGCGTGCTGGCCGAGTCACGTGACTCCGGCGAGCACTTATTCACCGTAAGGCGACTGACCGCGTGGCCACGCGGCCTATCGATATGCGTATCGACAACGGCGCACCACTACGCACGCTGTACAACGCTTAATAATTGACTTACAGATTTAAAATTGTTATTTTGTAAATCTTTACGCGATAGTTTATAGCTAATTTAGTGCTTGAGCACTTTGATATCGATTCTACGAGTTGATCTTCTTGTAAACCACTCCTGAAAAGAAAGAAAAAGTATGGTTATTATTTATTTCCAAATTGTATTGTACGGAGTCGTTCACATCAACCTTTACGAAACCATTGCAAAATGGGTCTTATGTCAGTAGCATAAGGTACCCATATGTAAAGGTTGACGTGAATGCCTCTGTACATTAAAATAATATATTTTCATTTAAATACGTTAAGTGGGATTTTCGAAGGCAGCCGGAAAAGTGCACATTTAAAATAAAGATTGTTACAGACACATAAAATGAATAATTTTCGTAATGTAAACCGAATATGAGCTCTAGTACAACAGAACAAAATAATTGAAACGTGAATAAGATAAAAAGGTGGCGTGAAATAAAGAAACATCTAACTCTATAGGAATTTTCGTTGAATATCCATTACGTGTGTCACTTATACAAATATTATGAATAAAAGAAGGCACCTTTAGGTAAAAACATAGATTTGATAACTAAACAATCCATTGCGACACAATTTTAGCTCCTCCAGCTTATGAGCTCGCATTTACGCAAATGCATTCCATCCAAATTGTTTTTAACGCCCGTTCGACTTCACCCTAAAAATAACGTTTACTGTTTTAATTCCCGATTTAGCCAACCATTTAAGCAATGAGTAACTCATTGATGAAAGTTAAAGATAGAACTCGGATCTAATTAGTTCAACTGGGCGTCCTTCGCGCTAATTTGAACAAAACGTATTGATAGCGTCCCATTCGTTCCAAATTCCGTTTTATCGTGTGAAACATAAGACGCGTTTTTGGGTAAATAAAAATAGTCGGTTTAAAACGTCGAAGAGCCGATTGCACTCGTGTGGGTGGCGGCCTGTCGTTTAAACGTTAGTCATCGCAATAAACTACTAGAATCATCTCAATTAAAGGCTAGACTGATGATATCAGGCCAGTATTGCGCTGGAGCGGTGTTGATGCGGAGTTATCAACCAAAGAAGCTAGGAATATGAATTTAAAATTGACTTCTTATGAACCACATAGCTCTCTGAACTGATTTCAATGATGAAACAATTTGGCAATTATAAAGAAGCCAAAATAACTGTTTATCCACTTTTAAGTTTCGCTACGCGCTCTGATTTTCTCAGTCATGTGCTACGTGAAATGAACAGTTAAAACCAATTTTATTTCACACTGTTGCAACATCCTTTTTTTTTTTGACGACCGACTTGGTGTAATGGTTAATAAGTTGGCTACTACACCAGAGGTCGCGTGTTCGATCCCCGCACAGTACAAACATTTGTGTGCATGAACATGTCTGTTTGTACTGGTCTGGGTGTCTCCTATGTATAATAAGTATGTATTTTACAAAAGAAAATGTATTTTAGTATGTTTATCCGTTGTCTAGTATCCCATAACACAAGCTTTAATTAGCTTACTTTGGGGCTAGATGGCGCTGTGTGGAATAATGTCCAGGGATATTTAGGGATATTTATCCTATCGTCTGGTTCAAAGATGCAGTTAATTTCCATCACTCAAAATACATAATGTATACCTGCATAAAAGTTTTCAATGAGAAGGAGAGGGAGAGTAAACAGAATGTAAAAATTAACTTCCGGGTCCTTTTTTCGCGGACTTTGCTATTTTTGAGTTCAAAAGCAACTCATTCGAAATTTAAGTATGTGTTGCAGATGGCTATTTATTAAACTTGCAGTACAACATTGCAGTATTCTTTGCTTTGTGTTAGGTTACGTAACATAATACTTATTGTATATACTTCACATTTAAGCTTTCACTACTACATATTGAAGGAAATATCATCACTTACGTGACGTACTCAAATATGATCGTACAATTTGAAGTATAGAGGCAATTGTTTAACCATTTTAGATACTTGACGTTAGCGGGCCAATTTCCAAGCGAGAACACATAACAAGCAAGTACCTAAAGATGTGGTATAAATAAGTGGCTTTTTGCCGCACGTTATACAACATTTAGAATTGAACCGGACCCCAGCAGGCTTAATGTGTAACGATCACGTGTTACATTAAGTGTTTCCAAGGCTATTGCTTTTTGCTTTACGCCATGACTAAGTCGCCGGCAAAAAATACGAGAATATTTTGTTACAAGCTACTTGAAATGTAGCATTAGTGCGCCGATTATAAAGCATAGTACAGTCAACCATAGGTAGAGTGTAACATCGCCGCCAGAAGCTGAGCTCTCATAGCTATGAACTTGCATTCTACGTACGGCTGGTATGTTTTCCATAGTGTTACGCTTGAGATGTGAGAGTATTTTACTATCGGTGATGTCGATCAATCGGTATTACATCTTGGCGAATCACCACGGAGTGCTAATTTTTACTTATGGAAATAAGTTCTGGAGGGCATCATCTTTAAAGAATGATTGTAGTAATTAGTACTATTTTTTACAAAAGCTACTGACTGATATTTGATACTTGGCGTTCAAAATCATCATTAAACTGAAAGGCATTTAAATTAAACTTTAAGTAAATAACAATTGCGTCCAGAACATCGTCACATGGACATCTGTCCCGCCCGAAGCTAATTAAAGCTCGTAGGTACTATAGGTTAGGATATAGGGTAGGCTAGACATAGCCAGTCAAGTCAGTAATATCTTTCATCACATATAATTTTAGACTAACTGAGACAAGTTGTTGAGAGAGTTGTGATAGATTTTTCAAAGAAATAGAATATTAATCATGGCCCTTCATGCTATTTAATTTTATTAAGAGCGATAATTGCCTTAGTAAATCACTTGCAAATCTGCTTTTACCGTCCGAAGAGTAATATCAATGTGATTTATAATATGGAAAATTGTATTACGTTGCTAATTATGAGGCCTCTTACATAATTCCAGTGAAGTTAAACTTGATAAATGACCTTATAAGTACGGTTATTATGTGCGACTTACAAACAAACATGTAGGTATGTCCTTACAAAGTTGACATTGTTTTTACCTCGATGTCTGGGACAAAGTTTTTTGTTACATTCATTATGTTGTTCTTTTACAACGTATTATAGACAACATTAGTCATAATTGCTGTGAGTTAGAACTCTTTTGCCATACTCATTGTAATAATGATGGTCAAAACTTTGTCTGGTCATAAAGCCGGAGTCGTCATAATGAAGCTTTACGAACACAAATTTTCACATTTACTAGTAGCGTGAGAGACCCATTCGACCCCATTAAATGATTCAGTTATTCATGGTACTTACACGTAATATTCAACAAGTTTATTTTTCAAACATAATGTCAAATTGTCAAGGGAGGTTTGGTGACACACACATCAATATTTTTCTACAAGAAAATTCAACCCTTTCTACTTTACTACTTTATTTATTTACTTATTCTTTATTGCACATAAAGTAAAGTACAAATGCCGGACTTATCAAATCAAATCAAATCATTTATTTCTAAGAATATGGTTAGTACATGGATCTTAAGTCATTGGTTAGTGCACATATCCTGCCATCACTGGCGTAGAAATATAAATTAAAGTATAACATTATTAAAATTTAAAATTAGAATGCCTTGAGTATCAAGTTCTTCAATAAAAGTCAAATTTTGCTCATGAAGTGAAATCTCCTGGTTATGAGTAAGTATTATAACACTGTTTCAACTGTGTCTTAGGGTGGAATACCTACATCTTAGAATCAACTGCATCTTTACTAATTGAGAAATACCAATGTGTCAAATAATATTTTCTTTCGCCTCCCCATTTTCTTTTCAAGACGTTTAGTTGTAAATCATACTCTTTACTCTTTACCGTAAGGTATCCATATATCTTGAACGAAGCCTTCGTGCTTCATGGCTTTCTATCAGTGTATCACTACACAAGATATATGGTTAAAAGTACCAGCTATATATGAATGCATGTTCAAATCGTCCAGGATTTAAAACCAAACTTTTATACTTAAGGGGAGTACAGAAAAGTACGGTGAGCAATATTTCCTACGACGCTGAATACTTTAATCCTGTTGTATTTATGCTGCGGTTCTGGCCGTAAATAAGTGCGGCCAACTCGCACAGTTTCCATTTGTTATAACTACTAAGTCCCCAGGAGATCAGGACTTCGACAAGACTTACGCGGGATAAACTCGCTTCTTGGGGGAAGCAACGATACAAAGATTGAAAGTAGTAATTTGTTTTCTTTCAGTTCCGTAAGTAATCAGAGACTTGAAATTGTTTTGATATTGTCCGTATCACTTCAGGGACTAATTAATGTATTCTAAAAAGTCACTCAAAAAGCATCCTTGACAAATACAAGGCCCATGATTTTAAATCAAATTATAGCGATTATACTCGTATTAGCCGAATGATATCTGAATTATTTTAACAACGCTGGTGTCAAAAAAGTTGACACGGAAGTTTGGAACCAGAAAAGGAAATCTACTTCAAATACAATATTAAATTCTAGACTAAAACTACAACAATGTACCCTTTGATGTTTTCTCAAGTTTTATTTCAACGACCGAAGGAGAAAAAATTCAATTCAAAGTCATGATCTACAAATGGTATTAAGTTACTCGTGCTGTAAGAGGCAAATTAACAGCAGAGTATTTGATAACAACGAAGTGCGGAAGCCATTGAAATTTCGCGAATAACGTGATTAACGCACTAAACCATGCCAACTATTGTTTATTAGATTAGTCTGACGCGAAGAGAACGTATGATTTACACTGATTTAACGTTACCATTTCAAACTGTGTTCACTTCGCAAGTGTTCTTTACAAATCACGAGACACTGTTGTTGTTTATTCCAAGACCAGTCTCTTGGAAGATTATAAGCTTGGCAGTGCATGTTAGAGCATCGTTTTATCCACTTTGCCCTTTTAGCGAAGCCTTCTTCGAGGCGTACGTTTCCATTTCTATTCCTTTAGCCAATTTATTACAGGTCACGAATGATGCATCCCTTTGCATTTACTGAGGCCCGATTTTTCAATTCTTAGATTATTCCCTAGATAGCTAACTGAAGTATAAAATTAACTGGCTGTTTATTAAGCGAATAGATAAGTATTTTCAATTTTTCAATAGTCTTTTATCCAAAGAATAGCTAACTATCGTTTGTCTATGTACTTATATCGCTAACTTCACACTGATTATCCACGAGCGAGATGCAATTACAATCATTGCAATGTCGGAATGAAACAAGACAAAAGTTGATGCTTGACAAATTGACATTGACGTATAAGAAAAACAACCTCAGCTTTTTTTGCTGTCTAAAGTTGTGGTAAAAAGTTTGTGATTGTAATAACACTCCAAAACTCCTTAATAAAATGGAAATAATCTCAAATGACACTCCACATAACCTTAAATTGTCAAAGAAAACGCATAGTTAAATCTTATCCAGCCCCTCAAGAAGCAGATAACTTTATTACTTAGTTAGCGGCTTTATTCAACAGATAACATCTATCTGACCATTAAAAAATAAAAAATCTTGTTAGCCTTCGAATAAACTTTATTCTACAGATAAGTGTCATTATCTGAGGATTGAAAAATTAGCCCTTAGGAGAAAAGAAGAAAATAAAGTTTATTGAAATACTGGTACAGTCGCTGATAAAGCCTGACATTAGCCTAGCCCCCATTGCTGAAAACTCGCATACTATTGTACATAGAGATACGTAATTCATACATTTAAATATTCATGATGGAAAGCATATACTTAGGAACATAAGGCTCCTTGACAATACCTACAAAATCAGTATTCAGCCCGTTTTGCGTCCGCACGTGTAAACACTGTTGAAGTTTGAATCCCAACCCTTTACGCAGCCCGCAAACTCTAGGAAATGCTTTAATTTGATTTTAGAACTATGTGGTCGAGCACAAAGAAATATTTGGGTCTGAAAGATATCCCTGACGTGTACGTAGTGAGGGGCGACGTGAAACTTCGCCAAACGCTAAAACGGCTTTATTCTCCGAACCTGATAAACATAACCACATTATAAAAACCTACTTTAGTTTAGAGTTCTAGACAATGCTTTAACAAGAACAGATTTTTGTTTTATTTTAAGGCGGAGTTGCTCCAGATTGCTCAGAAAGCCCTTTTTTCGATTCAATGGTTTAGGTGTTTATTTTTGAATAATGGTTTTGCAAAAAATATATGATACGCTTAAGGTTAATATAATGTCTAGAACCTGTGCTAATTTGTTACATCATAGATGTACTTTACTCGATCATAAAAATCCGAAACCAGGTTTTAATGTACTTTTTAAACGAGTTATTGGTGGGTAAAATGTGAAAAAAACGCATAAATTTTATACAGAAATATTCGTCTTCTAAATTTTCATTTACAACAGAAGTCATTCAATCAATTAAAATGATATTTATCCCGAAACTAGATCGTTGCCCAGCGTATGACGAGACGACACGCCCTGCGAGCCGCCCGTCATTTTCTCCACGAAAATGTGTTTTTTTTTACCTTCAACACTTTATCATTTGAATTATTACTTCTTAATTTTACTGGAAATTGTAGGAGACACATGATCTTTTAATGGTTTAATTATTTTACAAATGAATATTAAAGTTACGTTAAGCGACTCCCATCTAGCTTCGAATAGCCAAAATGCAAATAAATGTGTTGTGTTAAAGTCATAACAACTTTATGTTATTTTATTGAAATATGATCCATGTTGCCGATGTGTTTGAAAGTATGGTAAACGCATTTATGTTTTTCATGAAGTGACAATAGGATGTGACGCATTTTTTAACTTGTCACTGTCAGAGACTTATGTAGAGACGACATGATAGATAGAGTGATGTTTTTTTTTGAAAACATTATTGTGTCTATTTTAATTTCATGTAAGAAATAAAGAAAAGCGAATGAAAACACCTGGCAAAACATAAGGATAGGATAGTTCCAAAAAAAAAGGCTCAAAAATGGTAATGCCGAAATCAAAAGTCAAAATAACAGTATTTTATGCATATGTTACACGCGTATGTATACCTATCGCTCATGTTTTTCTACCGCGTTTACTTGAATCTTAGCACTTATGGTACTTTAAGCATACATAAGTAGCCGGAAAGCCTAAACATTTATGGCATCACCGGATGGCCGGATTCGGTTTCTGTGTAATTAATTATTATTCTACGTTTATGCCAATATTCACCCATTCAACCTTATTCTATTAGATTTTTTTTTTCAAACTAAATAAAATAAAATTTTACTTCACACAATCACGATTATCTCTACCATTCATTCGACTAAATTCGTAATAATCACTTTATCAAATTATAAACATTTTCTACATATGACATTAAACAATGTTTTAAACAAACTGTAGTGAAAAGCATTTGTTTGAGTACTTTGAAGGTGCCAGCTCGCTGATTATAATATAAATGAGAAGAAGAAACTGAAGATTGAAGTTTGTTTGAATAGCTGCACGGAATAATATTATAAATTTCGCATTTCAATCTTTGCAATGCCTTTTGGAACAGTGGACGGCGACTTACTTTTAAGGTCCGGTAGGTATACGTCACTCACATACGTCTATTTGCTAGTTATTTTTTTAATTTTTCTTATTTTTTATTTATTATGTGGTTATTATAGACACTGTTTCAAATAAATTATTATTCTTAGAAGAAAATCATTTCAATTTTAACTTAAAGAGTTTTCTCCGCATATCTGCCAGTGGCTGATATTAACTTAATGAGTATATTATACAGCCATTCAGTATTTTTATTTTTTTAATTGATTCATCAATGTTATTGAAAATTTTAGCAGAAACTTCGTCTGACTCCAATGATTTCATAGAAATGGATAGTGCACGTCATACAATATGCAATGTGCTAACAATTTTTCATGGTATGTTCATGCTCAGCATATTTTATTCAGTCCTGCTCAGTTTAAGTCCTGTTGATTACCTCTTTACAAGTTTCTACAATCAAAGCAAATTCAAATCTACAATCAAAGCAAAATTGATAAACAGCAAGAGTTTGTAGTGATAGTAGGAATAATCTGCTCCTCTGCTTAGTAGGTTTTTTTTGACTGTGCTCTGAATATGTCTGATGTAAAAGAAAACAAAGATCTAAAGAGTAACTTTCTTGCAGGAGTCTTCCCGATAGAAGCAGCGTGCGAACCGATTGTAGATTCGCATTAGGTTTATGTATTTTTTTTTTTTTTTATACTACGTCGGTGACAATCAAGCACGCGGACCGCCTGATGGTAAGCGGTTATCGCGGCCTATGGACGCGTGCAACACCAGGGGTATCACTCGCGCGTTGTCGACCCTGTAAAAACCTTTTCAAACCCCTCTTGAAGAACTCCATACTATAACTCATCGGGAAAACCTCGGCAGGGAGTTCATTCCACAATTTAAGCGTCCTCGGAAGGAAACATCTCTGAAACCGAATTGTACGAGACCATTGCGGATTCAGAGTGTGAGGATGAATGCCCTGTCGGTGGCGAGCGGTGCGGTGATGAAAAGTAGCCGTGGGCATCATATCAAACAGTTCTTCAGAACAAAACCCGTTGTACAAGCGGTAGAACACGCATAAGGAGGCGAAGTCTCTCCTCAGACTTAACGGCTCTAAACCCCTTGTCAGTTTGGGATCGTCGACAATCCGGATCGCACGCCTCTGGACCGAGTCAAAAGGACTGAGTTGATATCCAGGCGCTCCTGCCCAAAGGTGACAGCAGTACTCCACGTGTGGCCTGACTTGTGCTTTATACAGCAGCAGTCTTTGCCTAGAAGTGAAGTACTGCTTCGCCCTGTTTAGCACACCGAGCTTTTTGGATGCCAACTTCGCCTTTTGTTCCAAATGACTCCGAAACTGTACGTCACTAGATATGTCAACGCCAAGGATCCCAATACTAATTGATATGGTAAGGGAAGTGTTCTGAAACTGAGGAGCTACAGTAAATGGAGTTTTCTTAGTGGTAAACGCGCAAACTTGTGTCTTAGTGGGGTTGAACTGGACTAAATTGTCCCGACCCCAATCGGAAACCCAAGCTAGGTATTCTCGATTTCAGACACAAGTTTAGTTCGACTTTCCTCCACAATGGTACGAGGGATATTTGCTCGGCCTGTGTAATAGGCATCTCCAGTGCTGTCATCCGCATAGCAATGAATACCGTCATTGGACAGCATATCATTGATATGCAAGAGAAACAGCGTTGGAGATAGCACAGAGCCTTGTGGGACGCCAGAATTAATGTCCAAGCTATCGGAGCAACTACCGTCTACTACGGCTTTAATGCGTCTGCTGGACAAGAAACTGGCAATCCATCCGCATAAACCCTCGGGCAGTCCGTAAGATGGAAGCTTTGATAGAAGACCTTTATGCCAGACCCGGTCGAAGGCCTTAGCTATATCTAGGCTAACAGCCAAAGCCTCACTTTGACTTTCAATGGCCTGAGCCCAGCGGTGTGTGAGATACACCAGAAGATCGCCAGTCGACCGACCATTACGGAAGCCGTATTGGTAGTCGCTTATCAAATCGTGATCCTCTAAGTACCTCAAGAGCTTGGCATTCAACCCACGCTCCAAAACCTTTGAAAGAAGAGAGGTAATAGCGATAGTCCGACCGGTCACCCTTTTTAGGCACCGGGTGCACGTGGGCGGTCTTCCACAAAGACGGACATTGCCTTTTTGCGTAGGAAATCGCGAAAAGGCGCGTCAATACCGGGCACAACTCGGGAGCACACACTTTGAGCACCACTGCCGGGATGTTATCCGGCCCACTCGACTTGTGGACGTCCAGATTTTGCAACTCTCGCCGGACTTCTTGCTGGGTTATGCGGATCTCCGGCATAATGTGACCGCACCAAGGGATGGTAGGTGGCACGGCGCTCCCAGCGTCCAAAGTCGAGTTTGAGGCAAAGAGGTTGCCCAAGAGATCGGCTTTCTCTTTAGCACTGTGGGCCAGATTTCCATCTGGTTTTTGGAGTGGTGGCAAAGACGAGCGGCAAAAGTTTCCCTCGGCAGCCTTGGCAAGCGACCAAAAGGCACGACTCCCTGAAGGGTGACATATAATGTAAATAAATGTATAATAAATTCTAGTATTATATTATGTACGTCTATATTATTTATGTACTTTCACGTTGTTGACATGTCATAAGTGCTCTCTACAAGCTTAAATTATATTTGTTCTTTCTTTCTTTCGAAGTCCTTGTAATTCAAATGTCATTGTCCAGATCTGCCCTGTTTCAAATAATTCAAATGTTAAAGTATCAACAGATGTCAAAGATTTTAAGCAAAATACGTGCGCCATTATTGTTAACTAGATTATTTAAGACCAAACATTAAAAAATAATTGTAACAGAATTGAAATAACGACTCAAGAGAAAATATTACGAAATAAATGGCGGCAATTCTTCAGAGGGGTATGTCCCCCTGCAGCACTTGTCAGAGTTCGACAGAAATTAAATTTGAAATCAGTAGACACAAATGCAATATTGCCGCAACGTTATTAAGATGAAGTAAGTAGACCGTAATATACAGTGAAATAATACAGCTCCTTAATTTTGTATCATACTGAAGGATAATTCCAAGCATGTAAACTCGTCTTTATAATCCTAGTGAAGAAAATAGGCAACACAACTACAGAGTTTCCAGAACCGCAAGTGCGAATCTCTACCGAAATTGCAAATAGGTTGATAAAATACTAACGTTAACATAATTTTTCTGTAATTTCCATAGAAACAAAATACTTATCCGACTTCATACCTACTGCAGTAGTCTCCTGCATAATCTTATTAATAAGACAGGTAGGTATGAAGTCGGATAACTTAGGTTATAAAGCACTTTTTTATTCGTATGTATAATTATTCACAGTTTGTTTTCTATGTTTACGACACGATTGGCGTAGTGCGCTGTAGCACGGTTTCTGGCCTCGATTTCCGTAGTGTCCCGGGTTAGATTCCCGGTCAGGTCAATTCAGGAAACGATCTTTTCTGAATTGACTCGGGTCTGGGTGTGCTGGGAGACGCCCTCTGGCTCAATTCCTTGTCTGGTACCTAGCAATACAGGGATATTAATCCCTACTTCGAGACCATGACAAGTGGTGTGTTGTCTGGCGCATATTTATTTATTTATATGTTTACGGAACGATAAATTTCACTAGTTTTTCGTGCTTACCCCACAGGAGTTACCGTTTGGCACGTAATAGTGTTTTGGTATTGATATTTGAAGTTGTATCCATAATTGCGAACCACCCTAACCTCGCCTGCACGGGTACGATCTACTATTCATTCGAGCATAAGAAGACCAAGCAAACAAACAATACATCAAATTGATGCCATTTAGAAATACAATATTAAATTACAATCCATTAACTTCGAGGACGCTGGACTAAACAGAACAGAAGCGCCATTGTATAGTCAACGCGACATCATTAACCCGCTTCCTATAATGAATATTAACATAGACAATGTAATGTCGAATGACACGTTTTAATTAATAAAAGCGTTATGTAGGGCCAGTTCGCTATGCTCGAATGCGGCTAACAAAACAAACCCATTCAATTAACCACGTCGCTCGACCAATGGAGCCATTCGCTTAATGAAATTTCGACTGGAATACAAACTGATCTAGACAGGGTTTATGATGGACGGCGAATGATATTTGCGGATATTTTTGTTGCTATATTGCCAATCAACTAAATAGATCAGTTGTAAGGAAGGAAAAAAAAGAATCTTGTAAATCAAACTACGATAT
Organism: Udea olivalis; assembly: GCA_947369235.1. Lineage (NCBI taxonomy): Eukaryota > Metazoa > Arthropoda > Insecta > Lepidoptera > Crambidae > Udea > Udea olivalis. Next base: position 8,903,648 of record OX376352.1, on the reverse strand, counting down.
TCAATGACTAATAAATGTGATACTAAAAATTAAAAATAAGATCAGCAGTCTTCACAATTATAGGAATCTTCTGCTGAAAGTAAGCCTAAGTAGTCAAGCTAGATTCCTCCACTTTTTGCCAGCACCTGTGGTTTGCCTTGCCGGTCCCCACCCAAGAACACGCTTTCCCTATCGAATCGTTTCTGGACAAAATGATATGACATGATTCCCATATGGTATAATGCATCAAAAGAAGAGAAGATAATCTACTCGCCATAAAGAAGACCCTTTTTTGAAGCATGTTGGTAAATGATGTAGTGTTTTGGACATAGTATCGATTTTTTTTATTACGAGTTATAAGTCATAGTCATTAGATTTTACTAACAAAGTTAAAAACAAAACAGTCGATTTATCTAGGTATACGTCGAGTTTTCAGGCCGCATTTACCTAATGCCAAGCGGCACGGCACTCTACACAGTGTAGAGTTACACCGAAAATATATTGACTTTAACTTTTATTTGATTATTGACCTGAATAGTGAATTCAGTCCACCAATCACTTTCTTCATTTACAAACATGCTAAAAGCCAGAACGACGCACAATTATATACATTAGCGGAAAAATTAGCGACTTCATACAGAAACCACAAGTTCAACCTAATTCCGGCAGAGTGAACGTTTGTTAGGCGCGAGCCCATGTTCATAGTGAGCGCCACAAATTGAAACTAATTGCAGCAACGAAGTGTTGAATCAGTCCGGTGGGCAGCGGGCGGGTGGCCTAAATTGTGCCTATTTACCCACTTAGGAAGACACCCACAGACCACCTGTTTACCGAGCAAAATTTCGCGAGACACATCAAGTGAGCCGCCATTTTGATTTCGAGTCTCTGATTAGCTCAAGCCTCGGTTTCATTGTCCAGTGTTGTATACCTAACTAAAGCAAATTTGGAACTATGTTTAACAGCGCCATAGAGACAATGGGTGGTTTTAGCAGTAGAGCTTTTGTATGAAATGGACTTTTAGGACAGTAATGATTGCTGTTCAATTCACGTAGTGACCTAAACGAATATATTCACATTCAAAAAAAAAATTGAAACTGAATTAAATGTAAGAATGTTTAGCAACCTACAATCAAAAATATCAAAACCTGATTTCTACAAAAGCAGGTATATGACTTACCTATTTAAACTTATACTAACTAGAAAACATGATTATTTCTAATATATTTAGGTGAAATTAAATAAAGCATTGCTAAGATGCTAAAAATAAATATTTGTAAGTAGTTTATATACGGTTTGCATTTATTTTCTCTTTTACATTTTGCGCGTTTTATAACCATTTCGTCCTAAACAAACGTAGTCTGCGAAATCTTAAAACCTTTTAATGTTTTTCTTCGCTTTGCCACGCAAGCATCAAGTATCTGGTACTGAAAAACACGTCACGTTCATTTTAATTAACCACGCAAATAGATTTTATTGCGACAGAAATATTTACATTAGCCAGGAAACAGTCTCTACGGGAACTAATGGACCAAATATTGAGATGATTCATGGAGAGGTTGTGAAAGAGGCATTCTCATTCAAATTATCAGCTTCACACCCTTTCAACTCTTTACAATAATATCAATAAAAACGTTCTGTTCTCCATCATCAATATTAAAAGCTCACCTTCACAGTTATTTCCTCATTTCCATCAGAAGCATTCACTTCAGTATTATCCAAATAACCCGAATATCTTTTTAAGCTCAAAATATACAATTGATTGTATTCCATTTTTCCTTTGTATAACATTCAAACAAATGAAACGAAATTTATAATACTTTTTCCGCGCTGTTGCTTTAGCTGCGTTGCTGGCCGTGTTGTGAAAGAGCCCAAACCACGGAAAGCGTGACAAAGCAATATTTTTTATTGCAAATCAATGCTATCCGATCGTTTTCCGGAACACACAAAACAAATTGCTAGTCGGCAAAATCCTATCGCATCCACTTTATAACTGTGTGCCACGCCAACGGGACACTTTTTCAGTAGATACTAATCTTCTTTGAGCTTATGTGCGTCAGTATTTGACTATTTTGGTCGATACAAATGTAATAACCTTTATATCTTTTATACTTATCATACTATCAATACTTCTTGCATAAAACGTTATGAAAGGAATAAAACAAAACCTGAAAAGTATCATTTGGAAACGTTATTTATTTTGATCTAAATTTAAATCCAAGATCACAGTATGCAACAATTAGTTTGACTTCAAACAATTTGTTGGTCTCAAAGAGCGCGGCTTGTCATTTCGTGACGCAAAGAAACCAGCACAATGGCAGACCTTGGTACTAGAGACTATTCGGAGCAAACTCGCCTTAGTAATTACAGCAAAGTGGTTACTCGTATACGAACGGATTGACAACAAAAAACAATAATAATAGTCTTGGATGAAGAAGAGCCTCGAGAAGTAGCGTGTGACAAAAAAACAAATGACAAATGAATCGACAGGCTTCAAGTGCTCGGACGGAATTAGGATTTTTCGATACAATAGGAAGGCCGTTTATAAACATAGCTGTTCGAAATTGCTATAATAGAACTGACCGCATTAATAGAATAAGCAATTAGCATTGGACCGTTATCGAAAATGCAATAGCGCGATCCCACAACCAGAGTAGAAAGAGAATTTGAGGCACAATTATAAGATACTCGCTGGCTTTCGAGTACCAACAGCAACGAAGAGAAAAATAAATGGACAAAAAGGTTTATTCTCTCGATTGTAAGAAACAATAGGAACTATTGTATTGAGGAATTCAATTACACACTTTTATTTGCGATAAATACAAGCTCTTTATAGCCTCGTATTGAGTTAAAAGCATGTTGATAAAGGTAATAGTCGTTGTTTAAAGTTAATACGTCATTTTGGAAAAGGCACTCAAGCCTTTTTACTTTGGATTGTAATTAATTTCTAAAACAATGAGTTTTGTATAGTTGATTCTTTGATTCATTTTTTCTTTCACGTGAATGCTTTCTCTACCAATAAATATTAAGCCCGAGGCATTATATCCATATGAATGCCACTACTCCAGTACATCACAATTTCAATTCTCTTCCACTCCTCCTTTATTACTTAATTTGATTAACCTCTCATTTCTTTCGGCAGCGTGTATAACAGTCATGTCGACATTCTTGAGGTCATTCCATAAATTGAGATCAATTAGTAGGGGCAATCTTATTGAAAGGTCGTCCTATTCATAAAATATAGCGCGGTACGTAGAGTAAGGTTTTACAACAATATTACCGGATTGACGAATTGTCTTAGAAATGATTGAGATAAATTTCTTCGATATTAAAATATAAGAAACTGACCATTGCTCCTGAGAAACATTCATATAAATTTTGTTTTTTTGGTAAAGGAGTTGCCAAAAATCTGCTTCTTCTGCCCTCTGCTGACGTCATAAAAAGGTGCTACTTCCTGTACAAACTTTAGCCACAGAAGCTTTATTAATATCTGCGATTCTGAATTAGTCAATCAGTTAGAAAATATATTTTTATGCGTATCACGTTTTTTCTGCTGTCCGTTAGCTAAAAGGTCGCCAAGCCTCAATAAGGTAGTATTCTAGTTTGTCAGATTTTATCTTCTCGATCAAAGGCAATGACTTCCATCAAATCATCAATCGTGACGTGCGAACTTATTAATGGTTAGGAGTATCCAAGCGTGCAGCGGTCGAGCGCTCGTCTTTTCGGTCATCTGTCGCTCCTACACATTCACGACAGCCCACCGTGAACTAACTCATCCATTTACATCAACTCTTCAAACACCAGTCTGGTATTTAAAGCAAATCATTTGTTTCCAAGTTGGCTGAGACACCAGTTGCATCGGAACGTGCTGTAACGAGGCCCATACCTCAGGTAACAGGAGCTGTCATTACGGGAAATTGCCAGGGATATCCTCTTACACAACAACTCGCGGCGAACGAACTCCAATTTATTAAGGCTCATTTCGTTGCGGACTGTAGCTGCTTTTGTTACTTGTTTTTTATGATTATCAATTAACTGGATCATTGAAGCTGTGTCTAGTTTAATGGAGGCTATTTGTCAGCATTTTACTCAAGCGCAATTGATAGACAAGGTAATAGAAACGAAGTGGTCAGTGTGACTCTTGCTTAAATCATCAACATTTTCTAGCTCATTTTCAAACGACCTTCGAATATAACAATCTTGCTTTTGTAATGTAAATTATCTCGGTCAGAACTAGTGAAATAAATTTTTCAATGACGATATTCCTCACTGAGTAATTTCATAATGTTTTTAGTGAATTCGTACAGTTTTTTGGTGATTGACAATTTCGATTAACTTACAATCTATCAGTTTTTTTAAATACTGGCCACCTATTTTCGGCATAAACCTCAATACAATGATTATAAATATTTTCTGTAACGACAGGAAATACCTACGTAAGTTCTTCGCTTCAATTTGATCTGTAAATTATTTTCCTTAATCATTCATGATCATAATAAAATTGATCTAATCACTAGCGCCTTCTCATTTCAATACATGCTGTATTTATTATTGGATATTTATGTAATGGAAATGGAAGATTGATATTCTAATTGTACTGATAATGTTATTTAGAAAATCGTTGCTGTGTCTTTTAACTAGTTTGTTGTCATCATTGGCATTAGCAATCAGCGCTTTTTGATTTAAGTACCTACCTATTTGAATGAAATAATATCGGTCTGGTATAAATGAATTTCACGAGTACTGTAAATATTTCAGCGTGAATGTTTTCTATCGTCACTGCTGATTGTTCACTTTTGCAACTTTTAATGACTTTGTATAAAAAACTTTCTGATTCCTGTCTTTTCTGATTCTTGACTATTGAACGGAACCACCAAAACTGCATGAACTTTTTATTGATGTTAAAATATCCAATGCAGTCCAAGTAGAACACTAAACGTTAGTTAGGCTTATCTAAGCGACGCAAACAATTAACGGATCATAAACTCATATCGCACTATGGTACGCTTTAGTAAAACTTTGATAAAACTTTGTTCACTAGCAATTTGAACAAACATTCACAGGATCAAACCAGTAACAACAAACTAATAGCCTTCACAACAATGAGTTCGTGGGAAATTATGAAAAGTGAAATTAAAACGCCAAGAAGTGCATGGGTAATACGTAGTATCCGGCTGCCTTTTTATAAACAATGGTCCCCGTTACCTAGAAAACAATAGCACATCTCACAAGCACACACACTGCTCTCATCGGAAAACGCACATGCACAATTTTCCGAACACCGGTTACGGACACTGCGTCGGTCGCGTCAGAGCAAAGGGCGGCACGTACTGGCGCTGCCTTTGCGCGCGATAGACTACCGAAGTGCCGACAGCCGACTAGCGGCCGGAGTCGCGAGCGAGCGGGACGCGCGGCGGGCGTGCCGACACTATGCGCGCGCATATACCCCTCTCGGTCCCACTCAACAACTTTACATACGCCCGTCTCGCACTCGCGAGCTCTAGCACACCTTTCATTCCCGAGACAGGTGTTCCTGCCCCTGTGTGCGTCCAGATACAAACGCACGCATGTGTGCGCGCTTCCTGCGGCGGCGGATCGTTTTTTATGCCGGGCAGAAATTATAAAAAAGTAAATGGAGGGAAAATTAAATAAAACGTTTACAATGAAGCGTTTTCCTGTGCGCTTTGAATGATTCAGTGTGCGCTATTTTTCAGGATGGGTATCATCAGGGTAGGCCGCGGGAGTGATTACGGGCCTTTTTATGGATGTTTGAGTGATGTAGGCGGGCGTAATTAGACACGGGGCGGAAAGGTATATTGATTGCGGTGACGTGGCTTGGTGGAAAAATCGATATTTTTGTATTAAGGTGGCACGCGATATGTCCGGCCGAGCGTCCGTGTAAGTAAACCTGCGTATCGATCGCAGACAACTTTCGACCCCAGTTTATGGCGCGCACTATAACTTGGAATACACTTTTTAAGAACATTTTGGCTAATCGGGTGACTTAAAAAAACTCCATATACAAGGTTTCATAGATATCTACAAACAATATCTGGGACAGCGTACACCAAGATCATCTGACCCCAAACTAAGCAAAGTTCATAATTGGTGCATTTACTTACTGATAAACATGAAACATTTCTAAATAAACGTTTATATATATAATAATATCCGGATACAAAACAAACAAAAATATTCCTTTTAAGAATGTTTGTCCGGTTTGGGGCCCGAATCCATGGCCAATTGACCATGCGGTATAGATACGACTGCTGGCTACCCATTGCGCCAACCAACAAAATAGTAAACGTCAGTTTTTCTACTTTTGACTTATTTCTACATGATGTGAAAGTTTTCGAGTGACAGGGAACCGTTTGATTGAAATTATAGGTTTACTTTCCAAATATCACACCGAAATTTGTGTACGCAACAGTGCAAATAAAGTCAGTAAAAGCAATATAAAATGATGGATCTGAAAAAGAAAAACAGAACTGAAACTGAATTGCATAAAGAGTCAACAGAAAATAACAGACCAGAACGAAACTCGATGGAATTCGCAACACTTTCGAGTGTCCATCAAATAATTTAAAGTAACAAGAAAGAGAAAATTTTCAGGACATTTACAGCGCAGCGTAGCAGTGAATGCAATAAATTATACTCTTTCTGAATAACATGCTCCGTTTCGTCGGGCGTTGCCTTTTTGCAAAAGTTAAAAGAGAAGCAAGAAAGCTTTCAAGTCGGCGACTAATGCACTGGATTAATGAGAGGTACTACTTACGATAAGAAGTAGTAGTTATAATTAAATTCGGCTCTATGTGTTTCCAAGAGAAAAGTGCACGATGTTACCTCAATACCTAGCTTCAATTACCCGGAAATTTCTGAAATATTTCACTCCGCATTTTACGTGGAATGAACGCCAATTGAAGTCACGGAGTCAATATAGCTTATTTATTACTGATCCATTTTCCACGAGGTTTTCCAACAACAGCTATTTATAATTCCCTTCTAATAGTTTCTATAGACAATATGTTATTTTTTTGGGTTTGGTCACCATTGCGTGAGATTCATTCATTGAATACAGTGTTTCAACACAGTGATTATTATTACTTTATAGATTTGTTTGCCGTTGCGATCTTCAAATCACTGTCAATGACTGATGGACTGTTCCTCCTTTCAGTAAGAAACAGGGTATTTTTGGAAACCTAGTTATCTTGAGTGGAGACAGCGTCTCGGTAAATTAGCACCCTCCGGCCAGGAGAAGCGATGACTTACAAACAGTTTATAGGTGGCTGCATGTGAATGGTTCAAGCCGAGGAAAGGTTGCGTTGGCGCACATTGGGTGAGGTCTATGTCTAGTACTGGACTATGATTGGATGATGAAGAGTTAGTCAAAAACTATATTACGGGCCCGTATTCAGTTCTGAAACTGTAGGTTTAAGATAAAGTCAATGTGTCCACTGCAACATCTTACGCAGGCTACATTGATATAGTGATCGTTTGACATAGCTGATCTTACAGATACAATTTCTTTACAAATCACATTCTCAAAATCAGTAATTTCTGCTCAAACCAACATAAAACTCCCAAAAAACCAGTGATGACCAACATAAAGGAGCAACAGAGTTGTTTGGACCCTTCGGGACCCAAACTCCGGGCTGGGGCAAGAGAGCCTTTAAAAAGTAGACAAATTAAATTTGTTACAAACTTCCACCGCTCAATGGGCTAACCGAGTAAATAACGCCGGGAAATTTCCCTTTAAGTAATAGTTCTTAACTCAACTTGTAAATACCCTTCAACAGATGAGAATTTTAACACTTTATTAGCCCCTGACGGAACAGTCTGGACTTCAGATATTTATACTATCACAGACTTCGATTGTTGATTTTATTAATATTTGAGTCTTTTCATTTAACTGGTACTTTTAGCGCCGAAGGTAGTGTGTTCGTACCCGAGTCAGGACAAACATTCATGTGACGAACAGTTGTATTTGTTGTGTCTGGTTGTTGATGTTCATTTAAGTTGAGTGCGTATTTAGGAATATTTATCAATCTCTATTACCCATGGTACAAGTTCTACTTACTTTGGGATTAGAATTGGTGATATTAGATTTTTTTTTAAATTGAAAATAACACAAAGATTTTAGTATTCAAATCAACATACATTGAGTCCACAAATCTTAAGATGTTTGGGCTATGTCGTCATTATTTGCCTATTAGGGCTGACCCAAATCTTTGTCGTGCCATGGGGCATTAACAGCCTATTACCGTAGACAACAAACGCGAGCTGGTCATAGATGAGGTGATTACGGGTTAATTCTTCCTCATTAATCGTCATTATTATACCCCGGTCTTACTTCTTCAAGGTTCTGAGAGAAAAATGCAAAAGCTTTGGATTTATTTCGCTTGCCTATGGGGATTTCTATACGATAAAAGAAAATATGGCTTAGTAGCTTTTTACTAAAAATATTTTATAAATTTGTGAATCGCCCTTTTAATATATGATGTTTGGTTTAAATAAATTTCTCAAGCCGATACCGAATTATTTCTAATCATAAAATAAAATTCAAAATAAAAAAAACAATAAAACTATTTTTGAATCGTGTTCAGTTGAAATTGCAGTGGGCAGGGCAAATAGTGCGAAGAACTAATGTCCGTTGGGCAGTTAAGTTCTGGAATAGCGACATTTAATGGCAAACGCGGGGTGGAACGTTCACCCCAGTGGTGAACGGACGACCTATTAGAAAGCGGATTTATTGGATGTGAAACGCTAAAACCCGCCACGTGTGCCTTTGAAAGATCGGATAATGATGACAATTTTTCTTTATCCTTTCAACAACTTAAATTTCTACCAAAATCTATCAAAAGTGACGTGCTGGCTGCCGAGAAGATCACACGTCACTAGTTTCAAATGACATTTGATTATATTAGCCATAAACCTACCTTTTGAAGTATCCAACATGTAAAACTAAGTGACGTGTTGCTCGTACTCTGTCTTTCTGTAGAAGACACGACAGAATACACGGGGCCCGGCGTTATTACCAAAGCCGACTTCACAGAATACTATTCCACAGGCCTTTGTCATCATAATAGTATTTCGCGGCGCCCAGATGTTGAAGCACTTAGCGGTTTGCTCCGGTTTTATTATGAATAGCAACGGAACTAGTATTTTGTGGTTTCCCTCTGGAGCTAGACGCAAATTAATGCCCGAGCTTTCAGCTAGAAATTAATGTAATGCACCCTGGTTACGTAGCCAAATTGTTAGCATTCAGTAAATTTCGCGCAACCCGGATATGGTGAATTTTATAATTAAATTTTTGATAATGACAACGCCATATCCGGAGCAGAACAACCTCATGTGTGTGGGAATCAATTAATGATTCATCCTATTTCATTTTTTTTAAAACAAGAGATTCAATGGTGGGTACTATAATGAACACAAATGTTTTTTAACTCGTATTTAACGTTAACTCGTATATAACGTTAACGCCCGCGTTATCGTTATATACGAGTATCATGGCCAAATTACATAAAAGTTTGATAAATTGTAGTTGATGTGTTATTCTGATGTTTAAGCTATAATACTGTATAGTTTCATTCAAATCCGTTTAGTAGTTTTTGCGTGAAAGAGTAACAAATATACATACATACATCCTCACAAACTTTCGCATTTATCATATAGTAGGATTAACCGCGGGAATTGTATGTTGTATGCACCTCACCATTTTTGTGCTCCTAGCGCCGCAGTTACAAGCAATTAGTCTAACGAAGGGAGGGCTGATTCTGAGTGTTACATGACCGTGACATATAATATTGTTAAAAAGCTTTATCAACCTGACCCTATCTTAGTTGTGTTACAAATTCTCTCTGTGCTTAAAATGGTGAATATTATATACGGTTAAACCTTCAAATGAATTTAAATGCGTACTTGAGTAGGTATAAAGGAAATACGCAAGGGAAAACAGCAAAGGAAACTTAACAAAATACCTACTAACAATATGCTGCAATCACACAGTAATACTCTTTCTCACAAACAGCCGATAATCTGATAGCAAGAGCCCTTGTTATGCTATAGAGTAGGGATTTCGAGTTTTCCATAATGGCGGGATATAAAGAGTTGAACGCGCTCACAAGAAAGAGGTTACGGTTCAGAAAAAAATTGCATTAATTTCATAAAATCCAACCACAATCAGTGGGAGCGTTACACTATCAGCTAAAGCTACACTCATATTAATTATGCTTTATAATAAATACAATAAACAATTATCCTTTAAAATGGTCAGTAAGTATTAAGTAGAAAAATTCTAAATAATACAAAAAAATTAAATCCCTTTTCCTTGTGTTACGGATGTGTTTGGTCAATGAGCGATAGTGTCTGCGTAGATGGCGATTTAATTTTTATGGATAGGTCATCCCCCCTAATATTGAGACAGAGTCTTAAACTGCTCTTTTATCTAATAAGCTGTTTTGTCTTTTACATTCTTTGCCCTATATTCATTTACGTATAAGTAACAAAATAATGCTTTGGTTACGGTTAATACTAAAGATATTTTGAATATGCTTAACTTCGCAAATAACGGTTATAGCAGGAATTAAAAATGGCGAAAATAACTTATTCTTTCTTCTCATTTTTAAAGCTTTACATCTAAATTTCGTTGCTGAGTTGATTTACTATCTGATTCACAAATCCGAAGCTAGAAGTCCCAGATCCGGTGCCACTGGCACACGCTGTTTTACATGCGCAACAAATTGTGATATATCTCGAGTCTTTATCCATCTAAAACTCGAGCAACACTTAAAGAGATTAAAAAGCTTATCGTGTGAGTTCCATGCTCGTATTTCTTTCTCTTATTTAAGAGCTTTTACTTTTCTTTCCGTTTATGTGATACACTCACTAAGAGATTAAATTTAAGACGTCTTAATACAGATTTCACATTTGGATGGATTTACGAGTATGTACTTTTTATTTCCTTGCCGTTGTATTTACGTTGAATGTTGAACTTAAATGTAGAGTCAAGTAGAAAGGAACATATTTTCGCTAAATATTAAGTAGGGAAGTCGTTACCGGAAGTTAAGTGTTACTGCATGAAGCAATGATTTTCCATACACGTAAATTAAAGATAATTAGGATGAAGGCCATCAGAAAAAATAGAAACCAATTTAAACGGTTTTTAAAAACCCTTTTGAAACCATCGACATAGATCTACAGTAAATGCGTCTTTAACAGTTCAGAGACAATAGTACAAATTGTTTACTGTATTTTATTAAAGTTCCAAAACCCTTTCCCATGAAAAAGAATGCACGTAGATAAGTACCAAGCGTTAACGCTGAATTAATATGCTACTCTATCACCCCTGGGTTAGGCGTGCAATTCAAAATATTTCTGGCTCGGCGAAATTTAGCAGACCGCAGGGCACGTTGCCGATAGTAATGAACCTGGCGAAATATTTCGTCAGCAAAAACGTGTCAGCGATGTGCCGTGTGAAGGGACACGCCCTCGGCGGCAGTGGCCACGCTTCGTTCCAAATTTTCGCAAAATAAACTAAAGCTAAAAAATAATACATTCCTTAAACTATCACGATTGTAATGAATTTAATTAATATTGCATTGCGAGGGCACGAATACTATAAATAAAAATTGATTTCAATTGAACTCTATTTCTATCCTTAATTGGCAATAAAGTAAAGTAAAGTGATAAATATCTTTATTCATATACACTCATAGAAAGTACTTATGATAAGTCATATAGTTACAAAAAAAAAATATAGCAAAAATATACTAAAATAAACTTACATAAAATAATACTATGATAGTAAATATCATAATTAAATATAACGTGACTCTACCACCGGTTCGGAGGTTGTTTCCGATCGAGAAGACTCCGGCAAGAAACTCGATGGTTTCTCTTTTCAATCTTGTTTTTTAACACAAAAATTGAATTGACAGAGTAAAGTCATAACAAAAAAGTGTGCAGAGGAGCAGATTATACCTAAGATGACCACAAGTTCTTATCATTTAAGAAATCCTCAACACTATAATAACCTCGCTTCATCAACTTAGCTTTAATTTGTGACTTAAACTGGTGAAGAGGCAGCTCAACAAGAGTTTGCGGAATCTTATTAAAATATTTAACACATTGGCCAACAGAAGATTTTCCTACTACAGAGCCCCACAACTGTAGACCATACGACATAACACTGTGAAAATAACTGAAGTACACTAATCTTGCTGTTGCGATATCAGTCAGGAGACTTATTTTTCTAACAGCATAAGCTGCCGAACTAAGTCTTCCTGCCAGAGCAGAAATATGCGGACCCCACTGTAACTAGGAATCGAGAGTAATTCCTAAAAATACTGTGGAATTCGCAATCTCTAATGGCTCGTTATTCATGTTTATAATGGTATCGACCTGTCTTACATTAGGCATAGAAAATTTGATACATTTAGTCTTCTTAGCATTAAGCAGTAAATTGTTACTCGTGAACCAATGCAGTACCTTAGAAAGAGTATTTACGTCGTCAAGTGCTTTGTTACTTCTATCTACGTTAAAAATCAGAGAAGTGTCATCAGCAAATAATACAATCCCACATAGGTCTTTGACAAAATAAGGCAGGTCATTTATATAGATCAAAAACAGCAGAGGACCCAATATTGATCCCTGGGGCACGCCCATACGTATGGTGGCACCGGAAGATTTCGTACCATTGATACTCACTTTTTGTATTCTATCAGTGAGGTAAGATTCTATAAGGCTAAGTGAAATATTTAAAACACCGTACGATAGCGTCTTTGTCCCTCAAAAACTTTTTCCATGTATCTGAAAGTTTGAACCTAAAGTATCCTATATTATATTACAGTGTTTATACTTAGTTACAATGAATGTTTTCATAAGTTTAATAAAATCCATCCAGTAGTTTTCACATGGTGCTGGATTACAAGTAGTAATTTGTATGTGCATCACAGTTAAGAGGCCTAATAATTTAACAATGTATGTCTCAGCTTAATCAGTAGGATTTCATAATCTACGCTGTCAAATGCTTTTGACAAATCACAAAAATCTCCTATTGCATCTTGCTTGCCTAAGTAGTAATTGATATAATTAATGAAACGACAGTTTAAGTGTTGCGGATGTGTTGTTAGAAAAAACCAACGTATCGTACAAAGGATGATAAAATAGCACTAGTTATTTTAGTTAAAGTAAAAGATTTAAATAACTTAAGTTTTCGAAATGCATAATTATTCTGTCTGTGACTGACTGGCCAGTTTTGTGCGATGGTTATAGTGATCTGACGTTCTACGCTTACGATTCGAAATTACGTAGATCAAATATTCGTGTAATGACAATTTCTGGTTGTTGAGTGTCTGTTCATAGTACCCTGAGTTTAGTTAGTTATGTAAGTTCTTAGAATGCTTTTCAGTCTCAGACATTCATAACAGAACAGTCAGGAATACGGTGTGATGCAAGTTCAAATATGAAAACATTGATGAATAGAATAAAATAATTTATTTGCATTAAAATATGGTTTTCAAGATGTCACATACTTAATAAGATCAGCATATTTTACCTTAATATGGCATGCGAACATTTTTAAAGCTACATTTCAAATAGGTCATAGAATTCATTAAATAATAACTAAATCAGGAAAAGTTAATAGCCATGGTTATAAAAATAAAATAACAAGATCAATTAACAAATTAGGATAATGCCAAAGTAAAAATAACAAAAAATACAACACTTAATTCCAATAGGTAGACAAAATAATAATATTATGTCAACAAGTTAATTAATACAATTATCAACATTAATATCAACACGATTATAAAAATAAAATTAAAAACATTAACTGTAAAAATATTCAATGCATGATGATGCAGATGCTTGGTTGAAGTTTAAATGATCGTAATTACTCTATAGATATTCATTTATTCACTATTATTTATTATTCAGAATCGCTCCTTGCGAATAAAACCTAGGCAGAATCAGATCCATAGAACACAGAAAAAATGCCTGCATCATCAATCCTATAAAATAACCAAAATTACCTGTCAATCACAAATAAGATTTCCCCTTATTTTTCCTTCAATTAACTGCCTTTCACGGCAAATTCCACTATTAATCTGATCTGATTCAGTAGAAAAGCTCAAAATAGATGTCATGAATGGTTCGGGTGCGGCCTGGGAGTCACGGCGTCCTTCGCATGGTTTGAAACTATTGTGATGTACACCTAGTCCCGCCCTGTGATCTCACAGATTAGCTCGACAATGCCGTGACTCAATCCGAATGTTAGTAAATTATCATGTAATCATACTTTGTTGTGAGATTCTGCTGAATGCACTCTGAAAGTCTCATATAAGTATTAATACTTTCATTAGTTGCTCGTTTTGTTGCCTTTGTTTAAAACTATCCATAAAACCTTACTTACAACTTACCTTACAACTATCTATAAGCCTATATATTATATTTCCTATGCCTAGCTAAGCTTATATGTAGAGTTATAGATAAAGGTAAATCGTGGAAAATCAGTACCTAGAGGTAGCATTATTTTGACCAAAAATAAATAGCATGACGATGAACACCTAAGCAGCATTGTCGCACTCAAGAATAATACGATTTAGTTGGAATTTACTTCACATTTAATTGGAAATGCTTAAACATTATAAATAATTATTTTCTTTTTCACACAACGCGGGTCACGCTGAAATTATTTGTCTTTAAAAAAAAAATACTTGTTCCCCATTCATAAATGACGAAAAATCGAGTACTTGTTACGCTACTTTTAAAACAGAAAATAGTTGTTGTATTTTATAATGGTCGTTGTCATGCTCACCCTACTCATTCCCAAATTTCGAGCAGCTAATATGTTATTAGGCGGTCGCAGGCAGCTCGAGTATGGTAGCAATTTATGAATAATTATCCCGGTCGGCGCCGGATAAACAGATATAAGCTTGATTCACTAAACACACTCGTTTTACATTTCCTTAACAACACCATAAGTATTTGCGTTTAACACATCGTTGGCTAAATATTCCATGTTTGACTTAATTTTTTGCAAAATAGTGATATTAAGAGACAATTGTACATCAACCATTATCTGTAGTGATGAAAGATAGTCACACTTCTATAGTCGTGGGACCCCTTCTAATTGAAGTTGCATAAAACTTAAATTAATTTTCATATTACGCTTTTTTATTATTAAACTTTCCATTGAAACATAAGAATCGTATAAAAGTAAAAGTATCTATATATTACTTACTTACTGACTTTTATTTCTACCTATAATGGCACTTTTTTTAAACCAGTCTTTATTTACTGAGCCTAGAAACGTGCTTCATGTAAAAAAAACATATAAAATTGAAAAGCACCATTAAAAACTAACTGCGATTCGTTTTATGCTCCATTATTCTCATATTATTATGTTTTATGCTCATATTATTCGTTTTAAAAATAATATTTTTTTAAAATTTAAAACAAAAACTAAAAATTATCCCCAAATAAATTTTGACTGCATGAAGTTATGACCAAATTATACGCATAAATTTGCATACAATTTTTACACATGTCATAGAAAATAAGCAGTCTACACCTATGTCCTACGTGCACAAAATCTTTGCTCTCTTTTTGGGCAGATAGGAAGAGCTTGTCTTTTTTTATCTCTCGCCAATTTCAGTGGGTTGTCGAAGCATTTTCGAGATGTGGGTGTATATCCGTCACTTTTATCCGCATCACCAATCAATTTTGTGTTCAACCACTGCTCTATAATATAATCTCTATTTGTAGCACCTATCATTGGGTTTGCCACTACACATAACCAACAAAAGAACAGTAAAACTAATAGACAACAAAAACTAAAAAGTTACGTAACTATAGTCGTGGGTTCCACGGACCCAGGTGCAAGCCGATATTCACGATATTAGTAGCGATCGAAATGCGTTCGTTCCCCTATGTGCACTTTGGGTTACTGAAGGAAGGTACCTAGAAGCGGAAGGCGCTGTCGCACACACCGTGTTTTTTACATACGTTCCTAGATTGAACGTGGGTCCACTGGACCTACGACTACAGTTTAGACTTAAGCTTAGGTTTGGAGAAATATTAATTTCGGTAATTCAATGAAGGTACAGCAAATGCGCAATTCGGCTTATACTCTGTTCATCTCACCTGAACCCCCTGCACCGGGGATCGTGGTTTGGTTACCCCCCAGAACAAACAATAATGTAATGTTTCTGTGGTTCGGTGTGATTTATGTATTTAATTAGAAAAACGAGTCGTCAATCAGGGTCTGACAAAAATGATTTTCGCCTTATTTTAGGATTAAATGATACAATATGGGTGGTAGTTAGATAATATCTAATAATTTGTGTTGCTATCAAACGTAGGTACTCGTACTTCTCCAAGGTATTTTCTTATCGATAGCTTTACAGATAAAACTCCTATCGGCATCAGTGCGATTATGCGCAAAGAGCAATAAAAAAGTAATATCGTGCTCTAAGCTATAAGTGGTATCCAGTCAGTCAGTCGTAATATTACCCCATACTTTTTCATATCGTCAGATTATATTGCTACAAGCGACTCGCCCCGGTTTTGCCTGGTAATGAATGTGTACCGGGCTTGTGGTTGTAATAAGCCAAATTAGAGATGGTACAAAACACTGTTTAGATTGTGGTCAAAGATATCCTGGAAATTGAAATCAATTCATAGCTATGAGCTTGTTCATTTGGGAGCAGGCATTTAAGTATGGTTCTTATAAGTAAATATGCTTTTAAGATACTCATTTTAACAGCATAAATTAAGGCAAAAGAAAAAGTCATGAATGTAAGCTTGTTAAATTCTAAAAGGATAGATTAGATGCTAATGAAATTATACTATGATTATAATATTCATCATAGCTATACTATCTATACTAATATTAGAAAGAGGCAAGATTGGTTTGTTTGTTTGTATTGAATAGGCTCCAAAACCACTGAACCGATTTTGAAAATTATTTCACCACTATTAAGCTACATTATTAGGGAGTGACATAGGCTATCATTTTTTTTAATTTAGGCTATATTTTGTCGGAAACATAGTTTACGCAGGCGAAGCCGCTGACGTACAGCTACTTATCGATAAAACTACGTACTTAATGTAGCATTACCAGAGCATGCTGGTTGTCGTTGCTAAAAGCAGTAATAATTATAGGTCACTAGTACTCCTAAGCTTGACCGTCGCCGTCCTAGGCTAAGTGACTATGCTTTGTCAGAAAACACTAAGCACCACATTACGAGCTAAAAGGGTGGCTGATTGGCCAAGTACGGCAAAAATATTCCAACAACGTTCACCCGGCACTCCTAAAAAGCTGAAGCTAATTGCACTAAGATACCGTCCTTTGCTAATACGATATGTGTTACACGGGGCGAGGCGCGAGCACGATGTGTTTGGAACACAAATGAGAACCACCCCTCCATCAAATCCGACTTTAGACAAGAGTGTGTAAAGCCCAATTTCGAGTGCATCACTTCAAATTTGGGCTGTTCCTATATCAGCATGCCTTAATGGAAATTGTGAGCCGTGCCCGTGTCGTTACGCGCGCAAATGTATATAATGTGTCGTCAAAAGGGTGAAATATACTTTAGTAGGCCGTGATTTCGTTCGTCGCGAGCCGAGGCTTACCGGCTTTTAAAAGTTTCTCCAATGAGATTTACATTACTCGGTCGAGCATTCGCTGATTCAAAAATATTGTTACACGTGCTAGTTGGATTTTAATTGTATGTGATTGTGAACTTAGCAATAAAGAGTTTGTTTCAGGCTGATGTTGATAAATTTTGATTTAGGTTATGTGGGTAGGTTGAAAAAACATTAGCCGTATTTTTATTACCAAATTGCCAAGAAAAAATCATTGGTCCCAACAATAAAAACCATTGAGTAGAAGTGGAATAACTTAATAAAAAATAAAACGTACACTAAAATTAATAAATCGAGCCTTTCATGAGCTTGATTATTATTATTGACATTTACATTGAAGGTGAAAAATAAATTAGGTTAAATCAGAAAAAAAAATAGCAAAAGAAGTGTTAATTTAATAATCGTCACATAAATTAAAACAAGCATTATTCCACCCTCAATATTATCACTAAGTTAACATGACATGTTAATCAATCCAAATTCGTCAAGACCTCTGAAAATCACAACCCGGGACCACGTTACCGACTTCACAAATCGGGATGGCCCCGGCTTGCATGTGCTTTAGTCGATACAGGAAAAATTCAAATGTTTTTTTGCACGACGAATTGAATCCAGGCTTATCCGGGCTCGTTTTTTTAAGTAAACCTGCGACAATTTGGAAGCTTTGGGCTTTGCGAAAAGTGTAATCGTTTAACCCAATATTTTTTCTCATATTTTCTGAATAGTATTGCTTCCTTTTTCTTCAAGGCCGCCTTAACAGAGCCTTTAAACTGCTGTTCTGTTATTCATGACATAAATAATTCATTGACCGTAGATTTTAATTGTGATATGCTTAATTAATTAACAATATTACTATTTTTGCTTTGTTTTGTTCAGTTCAAATATGATATTATTATTTTGAATGTTATCAATTAATTATTACTCTTCAGATTAAGATTTGCATGCTAATAATTTGGAAACTTGTGTCGCACACTTTCTATATTATAGTACATCTTTTATTACCATGTTCTTATGCAAATAAAGTTTATGATTTATGATGATTTAAAGTCAAGTTCAAACAAAATAGTTAAAGTAATACTACTGTGTTTTTCTTGTGACAGGCGCTGACGATCTACCTTGTGATCATGTTCAATAGTCTCTACATGTCGCCCTTAATTAAATGGTCACAAATTTTGTGAAGTTTTTATATTTTAGAATGCTGATAGCAGCATGAGGTGTTGCAGCAATGCTGACAGAGATGATAGCATCTCTGAATAATAATAACATCAATGCAAAACTTTAATG
This sequence comes from Udea olivalis, assembly GCA_947369235.1. Lineage (NCBI taxonomy): Eukaryota > Metazoa > Arthropoda > Insecta > Lepidoptera > Crambidae > Udea > Udea olivalis. The sequence continues at coordinate 8,884,736 of OX376352.1, read as the reverse complement.
TCCAGATGTTTGTGCCTCGAGATTTCTTTTGTGACTTGTATTTAATTTTAATTTACATAGCACGTAAATAAAATTGAACACGTAGCGAAACGCAAAACGTAGCCTAACCGTGAACTCAGCCATGAACGCCTATCAAACATACATCCTTATTCATTTTGCTACAAAAACAAACAACTGTGCTCAAAATAACATAATGCCTTTATTAAATTCTTCTTGCATTTATTAAGTTGGGGAGAAAATGCTCCGACTTGCTACAAGGAGGCAAAAAGAGAAAAAAGTTTCGCGTTTCTTCACTAAAGAATTTTATTAATGTTGCCTTCTTTCTTGTTGGGAAAATAATATTTAACACCAATAAGCGCAGGCGAGTGAGCTAACTTTTGAGCCCGTCGGATATAAATATAAATAAATAAATATGCGCCAGACAACACACCTCTTGTCATGGACTCGGAGTAGGGATAAATATCCCTGTGTCACAAGGTACTAGACAAGGAATTAAGTCAAGGGCATCTCCCAGCACACCCAGACCCAGGCCAATTTAGAAAAGATCATTCCCTGAATTGACCTGACCGGGGATCGAACCCGGGACACTACGGAATTAAAGGCGAGAAACCGTGCTACAGCGCACTACGCCAATCGTGCCGTCTAACACGGATACATGAAGAGCAGTACATAACGACTGTATTTTATCCATCAAGTACTTCAGATATTCTGTTCCCATATTTGTTTCTATAAAGTAGTCTATACGTAGCGATCGATGTAAGAAATATTTTTGTTAGGTAGAACCTGTGTAGTTTAATCTTAAGTTTTATCTTTAGTTTTTTTATATACAAAGCTATTTGTGTTGGGTAAAAAGGTTAAGTTCTCTCCAACTCTGTTCAAGAAAACGTTTTCCCATTCAGCGTCCATAAAACGCATTAGTACAATTACCCCACAAAATAATTCCTGCTGTGAGACGGATCTGACATTAATACGAGTACTTATATAACCCACCAAAATTATGTCTTTTTGGCTAAATTGAACTTAAGCCAACAATTTTATGATTTTACAACTGAAGTTCAGAACTTCTTTTGTTTCTCAGATTGGGAAATGAAATCAAATTTAGCTGTGTGATACATAAAAATTGGGGAAGTGGCCTGATACCCTGACGCCCCTGTGTTTTTTTTCCGTGAATGGAGTGTCTTCTCACTAGGAGAATCTGTGTTGACCTAGTAAATGCTAATTAATTTATTTATTATATATTTATTAATAATTGGAGTCACGAAACGGCTTATGTTGACAAAAATAATCGTATCAATCAGCCTGTATGCATATCCTGTGCTCAATGATGTAATACGAGTATCATTGAATACGGTCAACCGTGCGTGAATGATGTTAATGATGCGTTGCTTCTTTAGAACGTCACTCATTTGTATGTATCGTTACCATGTGTGAAATAATATATTGACGACCTGTTTAGTGCAGTATTTGCGGGTGCTTGTTGAAGCACAAAGAGCTGTGGGTTTGATTCCTGCACATGAACCAACGTTAACTGATGCAACTGGTATTTGTGCTGGGACGAGGGTTACTGTATGACAGGAGAAAACCTAACCATAACACCAGGAACATGCACATTGTTTGGTATGTCATGTTAAAATTAAGTATTAAGTATCTTTATTGCGTCTGTTTATCCTATACGTAAAAAAACTCATCAAAAGTACTTAAAGAACATTTTCAACTGATGGAATGTTACCTTTTTTATGAAATGACTTCATGACTTTGCCTCAGAAGATCATGATCTGCGGTTTCTAAAGCACGTTTTAAGCGAGGTCATTTTGCGCTAACTCAGTTTGACTTTTAGTAACTCAAATATTCCTCACCGTATCATTTATAAATATATTTTTCACTTTTAAAAGATTCACAGTAAAAACAAAGATAATTGCAGACTTTCTTTTCCTTTTTTTTTAGTTCTAAAACTGCCGTGCAATACTACGAGTATTTTATTTACTGGTAGTCATTTTATTTAATAAAGCTCGAAAGACTTAAAAAAAATATCTATTGGAATGGATAGCGACATCCAGACGAAGAAGAAACAGTTTTGTTCGTAAGTAACACGTATATCATCATGAGTCCCTTTCCCACTCACCGTACTGATAATCGGTATGGATGGACAGAATAAGAGTACCTACAGGCCATTGCCATTGCGCCAAAAACTATTCGAAAGTCAAAAATAAAACAGCGTTGTTGCTTTTATTCTGCAGTGCGGCTGTTTTTTGACATTTATCATATCGCGGAAAGGTTGAGCAAAGCCGTAATAGGCTTTTTGGAACATTACCAGGTTTTGTGCTGTATCTACTTGTTTGTACAGATAAGTGTGTTCGTGCTCGGTTTGGCGGTATAGTATCTATGTTAATATGTGTACTTTATTTGGACATTTCTTATTTGAAAGGTTTAAGTGTGAGTTTATACGATTAGAAAAAAAACGCCGGTTATAAAGGAAATTTGTGATCACTAACACACATTCGGAAAGCGTGGTGTAACTGGTTGTAATGAGACGGTATATACCTATAGGCTTATACAAAGGAGTAACAAAAATCGTAGCGAAAAACTACTTACCACAGTTTATATAAAATATATCGTACGTGGCTATGAAAGCTCTAGCAAACTACCCTAATTTGATGTCTATCATTGATTGAGGTTCTAACAATGATTACGTTTTACAACAAAAAGACGCATTAACAAATTGGCGGTGGTAGCAGCGCCACACAATGGTCAGCGGACGCACTGGGAACTAAAGCAAAATTATCCTTTTGTATATGAAAAATCCTTTGGAATAACGGCCTTTTATTTTGCAGAACAGCGATTGCGGTGGGCCATTGTAGACGCAAACATTGTCCGTTTTTAATGAAGCTCATCTATTTTATTTTCATTACAATATAATGCTCAGGTAATAAGGTTTTTCAAATCTTATCTGTCAACGTCTTCCACAATGTACCCTACTGGTTTTTTTACATTACTCTGAGCATCAATTTAATAGAAGGTAACTTCTTTTATGCTAAATTACAAAGAAGTATGGATAAAAAACAATTGTACAATTGACTACTTTATTTCACGTTATTATTTTTGTACGAAACTGAAATTTATTTCTTGATATTATTTCTATTTGACTGAAATTACATTTTCATTTGAGAGGAGCATGAAAAGCAATTACGAAATAAAACATCCTTAAACAAGTTAGCTTTAAATGAAAAAAATCGCCCAGATGAAAACTAACTTTGTTACTTTAAGAAGTCCCTTTCAAACTAAAACTCTACATAAATCAAATGTATTACGTTGTGTCGTGTGTATGAGTGCATGAATATGTAATGTTGCCCATTTACGAGTACATCCCCAAATGAGTAAACTATTTCATTGATGTTAATATTTTTACTAAAATAATAAAACTAGTTATATTCTTAATAGCGAGAATATTTGTTTTTAAGCACAAATATTTGCACGACTTGTACTCGTATACATGCTTTTTTTTATTTAGGAGCCTGATTCCAAGTTACCTTGTGACCTATGATGGTACATGTCTGGCCCGCAAATGCTGATTCAGTCCGTTTTGAAGAGACCCAAGTGGGATTGGTTTGTTATCATAAGCTTTACTTGATATTGACACCATGCGTGCCAAAATGTGGGTATGTCAATTTGTGACAATCACGAGTATTGCTTCGAAAAACCCGAAACACACTTTGCTCGATCTGGGAGTATTGATGCCGAGTGACCATTGGGCCACTTGAACATCTGGGAGTATTGATGCCGAGTGACCATTGGGCCACTTGAACATTTTTTCATTTACAAACTGATGAATGAATGAATGAAGGCCTTCTAGTGTGTTCAGTTCTCAGACATGGCCGACTTGCCGGCGGGCGGAACGTAACTTGCGTATGTGTGCGTACACGCTCGTATTCACACACAATTTTGCATAAAAACGAGCAACTCGCCTCGTAATTATCCCTTTGATCTCTAACACGTGAGTCACTCATTTGCTGCGTGAAAGTTATAAAAAGTGGTTCTTTATGAGCGGCATACTTTTCCCTTAAGAACGACAGAGGCAAGTTTCGTTGCTGAGGAAAGGTTTTCATCATTGAAATCAAGTCTTTATTATGATGCAATGGCGAATCTTTCTAGCGGTCACCTGCTTTGCCCAACGAATGCCTGATATGTTGAATCGCACTTGAGTCAATTGGTTTGAGTTTTGTATTATTTATACTTATTGCAAAACCATATCAGATTCGATTATTTATTTCTTATTACAAAAAGACACATTAAATTACAGTAGTTCATGGTCAATTATTGAATTTTCACAATGAGATCGTTAAATTTAATAAAATTTAATGAAATAAAACAAAGTAAGGTAACATAACACAAAAATTCAAATCTTACAAAATAAATAAAAGGTCAAGGCTTATAATCACAAAATAAAATATAAAATAAGATATAAATTAGTGAGATGGAAATGTTTAACCCCATTTGTGTGCATGAACATGTCTGTTTGTACTGGTCTGGGTGTCTCCTATGTATAATAAGTATGTATTTACAAAAAAAAATGTATTTAAGTATGTTTATCCGTTGTCTAGTATCCCATAACACAAGCTTTAATTAGCTTACTTTGGGGATAGATGGCGCTGTGTGGAATAATGTCCAGGGATATTTATTTATTATTTATTTATTTATTTATTGCCTACTAGGTAAAAAGGGGTTGCGTATTTAAAACGAATAGGAATACCGACATAGCAAGCTCTATCTCAATACAATATCTTTTGGGCCGATCAATCATACAATTGCATATAATTAAGAAAATTGTAGATAGATCATTAGTAACAATTTTTACCGGTTATAACAAATGAGGAACTTTAATAAAAAATCTTTTATAACTTATATTAACCTACGCCATTTTTGGCAAGCTTCGACTGCAATTTCACAGCATGCACTCAGTATTTCGAAATAATGGCGTTATTCTTATAAAATGTGCTTTTGTAAGAGGTGTGTTATTCAGTGGCCGAACGTGGGAAATACTAGCACCTGAAGCTTCAAGTATTCATAATGCTGAGGACGTCGACAACAAGACTAGACTTTGTAACTTTAGGGATGGGAGCATCACACTAAATTAGCTAATATAATATAGCTATGGATTTATAACAGTTATTGCGGGCCTCTTATTAATAGATGTGATTTCAAAAATGCGGTAATTTTTCAGTTAACGTTTTGGAGTAACATTAAAGTTGAATATACTGTGTGTTTTTAAAGAAATCGTAACGTTACGCAATATGTTCTCTATTAACAACACATCATTTGAATCCTTCCATTACATATTTCTTGGAATCAGTTACAATAAATCAAGGGTGACATGCGTGCCAACAGACTCACCTCTGGGGATGCACAAGACCTCGCGAACTGGGCCAAGAAAATAAGAAAGGCGCACCCTGGGACCCCACACACCAGTGTGGGTTCACAACCAGGATAGACCGCACGAATGATGATAAAAGATGAATAACTAAACGATGCATAGTCATTAGTAAGGCATAGGTGAGAGATATCTGATTTTAACACCATCACATGAAGTTCAATGACCACACGAGTGTTTGATCGTATTCAGGGACTTATTTGTGACGAACAATGTCCACAAAATGTAAGATTTTCGGTTAGAATCTCACTTATATGAGTTTAACGGTGTACTTATAGATCAGCAGTTTCTTTTTCATAGAAACTAGCCGCCCGTAGATCTAATTATTGCTTTTCAGTGAATTATTTTTCCAATTTATGTGTTTTAGGCACGTTTATTCAAAACCAAACCAGTTTTCGGTTTAAATTCGGGATAAAATTATTCAACTAGGTTCAAATAGTTCATCATATATATGTTCGATTACCCAATAATTGTAGCTTCCGTAAAATATATTCTTAAAGATAATCAACTTTAAAGCAATCGAATAACACTAAACAGTTATTATAACGTAACGAATCGCCTACGTCCCATCACTACTACACTCACAGTGTTACGACTCGTCGCTAGAGGTCGGCGGGTCAGCTGAAAGCAAAAGGGGGTGAGATTGGGGGGTCGGGGGCGTTGTCATGGTAACCGGCCCACAACACGCCGCGGCGGCGCCGAATGTGCTATATAACGCGAAGTACCTATATTTTAGGTATCTTACACACGTGGCTACAAAAGTTTATGCAACGAAGTTTTCCTTTTCTAAGAAAGAAAGCCAGCACTCTTCCGGGAGGCAAATCGGCCTGTAATCATAATCGTCGAGCCTTCGATTTGAATCCCAGGACTGGAAAAGCGATTTATTTATATTTTCTCGGAGCATAGTATATTATAATATATATTATATTATATTCCATTATATTATATTTACCTTTGCCCAAGAGTGCGAAAGTTTTTTGGCTAATTATGAAAGAAAATATATCAAAGTAGCCTCTTTCCTTCTTCCTCATTTTAATACGATAGACTTGGTTGGTAGTGAGTACATACTAAAACACTGCTATTCTATCTGCAATAGTAAAAGGTGCTTCAATATATTCATATGTTTGATTTTTTTTTAAATTATAGGTAAAATTATTAAGATTAAAATAGATAAAATTAATGCAATTACTGTTTCGTACCCGCCCAGGAAAAACATTGATTTGACGTAGATGTTGGTTTTGTGTCTGCGTCTCTAACAATCTATTTAAATATTCAGCACTGAATCGTTTTGAATAGTTATCGGACTCTGAATCAGTTTTTGATACCATAATACAAGATTAGCTTAGTTTTTGGTCAGATTACCATGTCTAAATATATTCACTTATTTTATTTATAGGAAGTCGAGTTACTATAATCACAGATTACTAAATAGTTACTAACGTACTAGGTGTACTCTGTATGTTATTTTTATGTGTGAAAATTGTTGATATTTAGTTTAATTGAATCAAGCAAAAATTAATGTATTTGTTTTATTTTATACTGGTATTATTACTAACATGGCATCACTGAATGTTTAGTATAAAAGCCATGAACGCCCGTTACTCTGACTCTTTTTTCGAATTCACTCTGTGCTAGGAAACAGACATTATACCTTCCTCGTACCATAATTTTGAAATAAATTATTTAACGTATTTCTAAATTCAATCTGCATATTCTTTCGCCCATTTCCTATTTCCCAATAGGTTATGGGCCCAGCCATACTATCACATTGGTATTGTGCTGTAGATTCCAAAAGTAAATTAAAGTAATTCTGTTCTATCAATCCAAAAGTCTCGTGTACATATTTTATCATGGAGAATCTAAAAACCAAAAGAAATATTCAACCTTTTAATGGTGAAAAATACAGCGTCTGGAAGTTTCGCATTCGCGCGCTTCTATCCGAATTAGATATCATCAAGGTCGTTGACGAAGAACCCATCTTACGTCTCGAGGCATGGGAAAAGCAAAATCGAACTGCGAAGAGCGTAATTGTCGAGTATTTGGCAGACTCCTTTCTTAGTTTTGCTAAAGAGGAACTGACTGCCCGTGATATCTTTAGGAATCTAGATGCCTTGTACGAGAGAAAAAGTTTAGCGACACAGCTGGCAATACGTAAGAAGCTCCTGGGTTTAAAGCTGCATGGTGACACTTCGTTAGCCAAACATTTTACAGTTTTTGACGACCTCATGACGGAGTTGTTGGCTGCTGGCGCTAAGCTCGAAGAAACCGATAAGGTATCTCATTTGCTTCTTACCCTCCCAACTTCATACGATGGCGTCATCACGGCGATCGAGACATTATCAGAAGATAATTTGACATTGGGGTTCGTAAAAACAAGATTATTAGATCAAGAAGTAAAGTTGAAAAATGAGGGTAGTGACACATCTGCAAAAGTACTTCACGTCCGCACCGAGTCTTCCAGAAGACGATTTGATACGAGATCAAACCAGCAAAATTTCAAGGATACCAAGAAACACTTCAAGTGCTACCATTGTGGTCGAAAGGGTCACGTCAAGAACGATTGCTATTATTTCAAGCGCCGAAACTACCAACAAAAGTTCGACCGGCTAAGTCAACCTAACCAACATCGAAAACCTGCGGACCGGACCCGAACAGTTCAAACGGTTGAAGTGACCGAGGGGGCGATCATGTCTAGCGAAGGCAACGGATTTGCATTCATGTCCGGAAATCACGAAGCTGTTGACGACGGGAAAAAGATATCATTCCTGTTAGATTCTGGAGCCTCCGATCACATCATTAACAGGGAAGATCTTTTCAGTACCTATACGATCTTGAACACGCCGTTTAGGATTACAGTTGCTAAACAAGGTGAATTTATTACAGCTACAAAACGTGGAACACTGAAAGTGATCACCGACACCGGCATCCAGGGCACCCTAGAGGACGTGCTGTTTTGTCCTGAGGCGCCGTACAACCTGCTATCGGTATCGAGGATGCAGCGTGCCGGGTTGAACATCACCTTTGATCAGCATGGAACACATATCAGTAAGGATAGCGTAATACTGATGCGAGGTAAGACAGTTAATAAATTAATTTCGGTAGATTTTGAGGTAAAAGTTGATCGATCTGTTTCTCAATTGTGCAATAGTGGTAAAAGTAATTACGATTTATGGCATCAACGATTAGGTCACATCAGTAAACAAAAGTTTTTAGACCTAAAGAATAATCGCATGACTCATGACAATACTTTAATTGAATCGGTTACGGTTGACGAAAACCTGTGTGAGGCATGCATAAATGGGAAACAGACACGATTGCCTTTCAACACATCTAAAGATAAAATTCATATTAAGCGACCATTATTTATTGTGCATACTGACGTTTGCGGGCCGATCACTCCTTCTTCAATTGAAAATAAGAATTATTTTGTTTTGTTTGTTGATCAATTTACCCACTACTGTGTTACATACCTTATAACCTATAAATCAGACGTGTTTTCTGCTTTTAAAGATTTCGTGGCAAAAAGTGAGGCTAAATTTAATTTAAAATTGGTGAATTTGTACTGTGATAATGGCCGGGAGTATTTGTCTAGTGAAATGAAAGATTATTGTGTGTCTCGGGGAATTTCATACCATTTTACAGTTCCTAGAACGCCACAACAAAACGGGGTGTCAGAGCGCATGGTTAGGACAATAACAGAAACAGCCCGTGCAATGATTAGCGGTGCAAAATTACCTAAGTGTTTTTGGGGAGACGCAGTATTAACTGCAGTTTATTTAATCAATATCACACCTACCCGCGCTTTGCTGCAAAATAAAACTCCCTTTGAAATGTGGCACGGTAAGAAGCCTTCACTAAAATACTTAAGAGTTTTTGGTGCTACTGTGTATGTGCATAATAAAACACGAAAATGTAAGTTTGATGAAAAGTCGTGGAAGGGTATATTGGTAGGTTATGTACCTAATGGCTATAAGGTGTGGAACACGGAACATGAAAAATATGAAACGGTGCGTGATGTTATTGTAGATGAAATTAATTTTATGCAATCAAGGCCCGAGTTGAAATTTGAAGGAAATGGAATAGAACATTTTCAAAATACGGAACTGACTTCGAAGTCAGGATCATTGACACCTCAATGTTTTGACAGATTGAAATCCGGTAGTTTAAAATCGGGTAGTTTGAAATCAGATATTTTAAAATCTGATAAATATGTTTCTGCTCCTAAGATTCGTAAACTAAACGATTCAAATAACATGCCAAAGCCAAATGTTGAAAATCAAGCGAGTTCGACTGAAACTCGTAGTTCTGTGTTAAATAACGATGTTTCTTGTGGATTGAGAAGGAGTGCTAGGCTAAAAGGTCGTACATTAAAATCTTATAGTGAAATTGACGAAAGTTTATTGTGTGCTCAATCAGTTTGTTGTGAAATACCTACTTCTTTTAGTGAGATTAAAAATCGAGAAGATAGAACTCGATGGGAAAGTGCAATTAAAGAGGAATTAGACTCACTCTTGTGTAATAACACTTGGACGTTAGTACCTAAACCTGATGATAAAAATATAGTAGATTGCAAGTGGATATTTAGTATTAAAAATGATGAGTTCGGAAATCCATTAAGATATAAGGCACGTCTTGTTGCTAGGTGCTTTAGCCAGGAATATTTAACCGATTATCATGAAACTTTTGCCCCTGTTGCCCGCATGGCAAGTTTTCGATTAATGATTAGTTTTGCCAATCAATTTAATTTATTGGTCCATCATATGGATAAATAAATAAATAAATAAATAAATAAATATCCCTGGAAATGTGAAAACGGCATTTTTAAATGGCATTTTAAAGGAAGAAATTTATATGAAAGTGCCAGATGGGGTAGTCTGTGAAGAAAGTTATGTGTGTAAATTAAATAAAGCGTTGTATGGATTAAAACAAGCTGCCAGATGTTGGTTTCAATTATTTGATCAATGTCTGAAAGAAAAAGGTTTTGTGAGCTCATCGGTTGATAGATGTATTTACATTTTAGATAAAGGTGACGTAAGCAGAAATATTTATGTGTTATTATATGTTGATGATTTAGTTTTGGTTTGTGCTGATAAGAAATCACTAGATAGTTTAAAGGATTATCTAATGAGCAAATTTAAAATGGTTGATTTAAATGAAATTAAAATATTTCTTGGAATCAAAATTACTCGAAGTAATGATACTATAACCTTAGATCAAAGCTCATATATAAAAACAATTTTATACAGATTTGGTATGTCAGAGTGCAATGAAATTAGTACACCTATTGAGAATAAACCTAACTATGAAGCTCTGAATTTAGATAGTGAATATAATGCACCTTGTCGTAGCCTAATTGGTTGTTTAATGTATATTATGTTATGTACTCGTCCTGATTTAAGCGTGAGTGTTAATATTTTGAGCAGATACATGAACAAAAATAATAAGGAATTGTGGCAAAGTCTCAAAAGAGTGCTGAGATATTTAAAAGGCACTTTAGACCTAAAACTAACGTTTAAAAGGTGTAATAATTTTGAACATATTTTGTGTGGTTATGTAGATTCAGACTGGGGTGGTAATGATGTAAATGATAGAAAAAGTACTTCTGGCTATTTATTTAAATTGTTTGAAAGCTGTACAATAACCTGGAATACAAAGAGACAAATGTCTGTGGCGGCTTCTTCGACTGAAGCCGAGTATATGGCATTGTTTGAAGCTGTAAAAGAGGCATTGTGGTTAAAGTCTCTAATAATCAGTTTTAAAATTAATATTGTCAATCCAATACCTATTTTTGAAGACAATAATGGTTGTATAAGTATAGCAAACAATCCTACAAACCATAAGCGATCAAAACACATTGATATCAAGTATCATTTTTCAAGAGAACAAGTTGAAAACAATGTGATTAAATTGTTGTATCTCTCCACAGGTAAACAACTAGCTGATGTGTTGACCAAGCCACTGCCAGTAGTCACATTCAGACAGTTCAGAGATGAAATGGGTTTAAGTTTGTAATAATTTAAGTTGATTTTTTTGTGTTAGTTGTTAAGTATTTAATATGGTCTGATTAGGTTTTACTGGGTTTCCCTAATCCTAGCAACAAATGTTGGGCCATACTTTGTTTCCCAGGCAGTACATGGAAGGTTTAATGATCTGGTTAGGTGAAAAAAAACTATGATTGTAAATAGTTGTATGTACTTGATTAATTTTTGAGGGGGCGTGTTGATATTTAGTTTAATTGAATCAAGCAAAAATTAATGTATTTGTTTTATTTTATACTGGTATTATTACTAACATGGCATCACTGAATGTTTAGTATAAAAGCCATGAACGCCCGTTACTCTGTCTCTTTTTTCGAATTCACTCTGTGCTAGGAAACAGACATTATACCTTCCTCGTACCATAATTTTGAAATAAATTATTTAACGTATTTCTAAATTCAATCTGCATATTCTTTCGCCCATTTCCTATTTCCCAATAAAAATAAATCTTATTTTTATTTATTTTATTTATTTAAACGTAAAAGATAAATCACATCAATAGAAAAATTAAAATTTTCTTAATCTTAAATACGTGCTGTCAAGTGTCAGGCATATATTGCCGGGTCTACTTTCTCGATATAGATGTCAGTAGTGAGTCCCTACAGTCACGTCCAGTTGAACCGAAAGATTCGCATACAGATGTTCTACGCGGCTGTTGACAATCAACTGCCAAATGAGCGTTCCATGTCCCGGCAGCTGGTAGGTAATTTGCAAGCGCAAGTTCGTGAAGTGAAGGGGGCCCTGCTATAATTGCGGCTCATCGCTGTTACAAAGTGGTTTTATAAATATAATAAATAAATATCCAGGACAAATTACACCAAGACCTTCTGACCCAAACTAAGCTGAGCTTGTACTATGGGTGTCAAAGACTGATAAACATACTTGAATATTTCAAAATACATACTTAAATAGATAATAACACCCAGACACACAACAAACACTAATGTTCGTCATGGGTGGGCATCGAACCCACGACCTCCGGTGCTAAAGGCAAGATCGCTGCCATTGCACCAACAGGTCAGTCGAATTAGAATTAGGTCAGTTAGTTTTAGAATTTAGGTTTTAGTTTCAGAATTTCTTTTGCGGAAAAACTGTTGCAACAGTTGCTAAGTCTGCGGGAAGCCTTACTTACGTATTTGTTTGTAGCCTGCTGCAGCGCCACGCGTCTAAATAAACACGCGCTTGGGAAATAGTACACACGCTTAATATTTAAAAAGCAAGAACGAACAATACGGGTAGGTACGCAAATTTGTGTTACGCTTTTTGCCGCTGACTGTATGTACTCGGTTATGATAAAGAACAATTTCATTTCACACCAACATACAATGTACAAACAGAATGAAAACGTAAATACAAGTTCTTCTTTTGAAGTTTGTATTAATTTAAAAGTTTATATAATCGTAGTGTTGAGTTCTTTACTTTTGATATTTAATCTTAAACGAGCATCTGTTCCCGTAGCTGCTAAAACAGGTTTCATAGTATTATCTTAGCTACCTTTAACACCAGAAGAAAATAAAGTTATCGTTTCTTGAAAATCACCTCCTAACCAGATCACAACATAGTAGGGAATACTACCATTGGGGCTATCCAAGAGCAACACGCTATTTTCATTTCGACATGTTAATGTTAAATTTAAAATCTGACATCAAACGTCATTCTGATTAGACGAGTGCTAAGCTAATGAATGAATGAGTATTCTTTTATTTCAAATACTATGTAATTACAACTCATATTTGTTAGTGCGTGCTTAAAAAACTTCCCATTTGATATGTCGACACAAAAGTAGCCTGTTGCTCTTAGCTAGAGCCTCAGTTATGACTATAGGATCATTCCTGTAGTCAATTTCATAATTGGTCGATCAAAAGTACGAAAAAGGGTCAACTCTACATTTTTGAAAAAGGAAAGATTATTGCCACATCAGTCACATCACATCACATCAATGCCATAGTGAAGTTTTGCGATATAACATGACTTCGTTCGTTATGTATGTATGTATACATGCTATGTATGTTGTGTGTAGTATTATAACGGAATCCTCGATACTACTGAAGGGAAACGGCATCGTTACAGTATGGTGGACCGAGAATCAGTTCCAGGCTGTTCGAACTTACTGAGTTGATTTGCTACGTTGAGATTGTTCAACAAGACATGGAAGCATGCCTCGATAAGCAAATTAAATAAAGGCAAAGGGGAACTACTCGACTGTATCTCTTTTAGAGCTATTGCCTTGCTATCCACAGCTTCCTTCCCGAAACTCATTGTGGGTTTCGGCAATACAGGGGCACAGCCATCTTTGTTGTCAAACAAATTCGAAAGAAAAGTTTTGAACAACACCGTGACCTCTACATGTACTCGTATTATGGACCTGAAAAAGGCCTTTGACCGCGTTGCTAGAACTGCTCTCTGTACTGTTCTGGAGTAATATGGCTGTTCTGTAAAGTTTGTAAATCCAGTGCATCAGTTACATGAGGGCATGACAGCCCTCGTATGTCACAGAACAGTTCCTTGTCACCAGCGGTGTCAAACAGGGCTGCGTTATGGCTGAGGAGAAGGCGATCTGCTTTTAAATTAGGCTTAGAGAACTTCGAGTGTGCCCGTCTTCAAGATCTTGAAGCCAAAGCCTTTCTACGATTACACATACAATTCTGGGGGGTATCTTTACTGTGTTTCTTGCAAAAGCACTTTTAAAACCAAGTTTGGCTTTGCTAGTCACGCCGGTGCCCATGCAAGGGCCCAGGCTAACAAAAGCCAAGGGTGTCGCTGTCGACGAATACGTCTGAGAGGACATCATCAACATTATAAGTGCATGTTGTTGAGTTTTTTCCATTAGTCTACTATTTCATTCATCTTTTGTAGTCCTAATGTCCTTTTTAGCACAATGTACTCGTAAGCAGTTCTTAACGCTCATAACTCATTAATTTGTACAATATTGATATAATATACAGTAAAGTAAAGTAAATAGCCTTACTGACCCGCTGCTGGGCAAAGGCCTCCATTATTGAAATGAAATCATCGCTACAATTGATGGGTAATATGGGTATTGACTGATCACCACGCTTGCCAAATGCGGGTTGGTGATCTCAAACCCGGGATATGTTCCAAAAAACACAGTTCTCCCGACCGGCGAATTGAACCCGGGACCTTAGAGCTTCGGGCTGAGCTCTGAAACCACTCGGCCACGGAGTCGTTAGAAAAGGGGAGGGATATAATATAAACATCGATTATTATAGAATTCAAGGAACCTAACAGCAATAACTCAGTTTAATAGCACACGTAACCCGTTGTTTAATTAATTTCAAAATGAGTACTACCAACAACATTGTAATGTTTAGTGACGACATTGGAAAAAGTATAGGCCACATTTTGTATAATAGTTTTGGAAAGTCAGTTATAAATCACTGTTCACCGGGTGCCTCATACTGTGATATCATTCAGAAAATTGCTGAATATAGTTTCAGCCCCAATTCAACCCTTATTATTTTAATTGCAAACAGAGGTACTGTGAACAAGAACCAAATGAAAATACATTGCAATACTTTATGTTCATTAGTTAATGTCAGTAAAATTGTGATGTTCACATTGCCTTACAGTAGGGGTCTGTCACAAGCAGAAAATGAAAAAAGACATAGAATCAATTTGACATTTGATACTGTGACATTTTCAAATAATTTAATAAATCTCATTGACATTAATCCTATTATTAATAATAATATGTACCTGACAAAAGGTAGATTTCATTTATCTAATTATTATAAACGACAGATAGCTATGTCGCTATCTTATTTTTTTAACATTTCAGCCAATTATTTGGCTAAACGCTCTGCTTTTATTGAGCAGAATGATACCATTGTACCACAGACTTTGGAACTTGTTCCAAATAATTTAAATTAGATTCAGAGACAATAGAGGTAAACTCTTGCACATTGTTGACAAAAGAGAAGCCCCAAAATAATTTTATAAACTTTGTGCATCAAAACATGCAAGGCTTCTCTGGCAAAGAATTAGAAGTAGGTTTATTTTTAGACTGTATGGATATACATGTCTTATGTTTAACTGAACACTGGCTGAAAAAAAATGAATGCATGATTAGCATTGATAATTATAGTATCATTAGTTCGTTCTTGAGAAGTTCCTCTATTCGCGGTGGGTCACTGATATTAATTCACAATAAGTTTAAATCTAGAGAGCGTAAAGACATAGTAGCACTCTCAATTGAGCGAACTATTGAACTTGCATGCGCAGAGTTAGAGCAGATTATTATTGTGTGTGTGTATAGACCCCCTTCTGCTGATTATTGTCAGTTTGAAGAGACCATGGAAGAAGTACTGAAAAAGGTTTGTAAATCAAACAAGAAGGTGGTTGTATGTGGGGATTTTAATGTTAACATTTTAGATTCTTCTCAGACCTCTGTAAGATTTTTAAATCTTTTTAAATCATTTGATTTACTTAATCTTTTTGATCAACCAACCAGGATCACCGAGTTAACAGCCACCTGCTTAGACAATATTTTTTGTGAAAATATCTCTATTGAGAAATCAATTATAAACTGTTTGAAATCAGATCACTGTGGTCTATTGACCAAATTTGAGCACCGTCATGTCTCTCAATCAGTGGATATTAGTTATAGACCAGTTACCAAGAGTCGAGTAAAAAAGTTTCAAACGAATATAAATAAAAATATTTCTAACCTACTGCCCCAAGGTCATCATAACATAGATGATCAGTATAGGCATCTCTTTGAGATAATATTGCATGAACATAACCATATTTTTCCTAAGAAGAAAGTAACTGTTGATAATTTTAAGTTTAAATTTAGTGATTGGGCCACTCCAGGCATCCATAAAAGTAGAAATAAATTATACGAATTATATGGATTAAAAGCTAACTCAAACTGTCAAAAACTAGTTGAGCATGTTAAATTATATTCAAAAACATTCAAGAAATCATGTCATATTGCAAAGTCCATTTTTTTGAGAGACAAAATAAAACTGGCTAAAAATAAAATCAAAGCCACTTGGAACATAATTAATAAAGAAACCTGTAAATCTAAACCTCGCGATCACTCATTCTCTCTCAAAATTCAAAATAATGTTATTGAGTCTGAGATTGAAATAGCAAATACATTTGAAACTTTTTTTTCTAATATACCTATTGTAACTACAAGCACGTTAAATTCTAGTCCACATATAGCTGAGTCCCTGCTAACATCTAGTGTTGATGGGTGCACAAATCAGTTCTGCTTTGATCATGTTGATTCTCATGACATCCTCAAGGTATTTAAGGAACTTAATATGAAAAATACAGAAGATTTGTGGGGTATTTCGATTAATCTACTCAAATCAATCATTAATACGATATCACCCCACTTAGCTAAACTTTTTAATAATTGCATAGACCAAGGTCAGTTTCCCAACTTGATGAAATTTAGTAAGGTCATCCCGCTTTTTAAATCTGGTAGCAAAAGTGACCCATCTAATTATAGACCCATTTCTATACTACCAGCTCTCAGTAAAATCTTTGAAAAAATTATATTGAACCAGCTGCTTTCACACTTTGATTTAAATAACTTACTACATGAGAAACAATTTGGTTTTACTAAACACAAGAGCACAACTGATGCAGGTGTAGCACTTATCAAACACATATTTGATGCTTGGGAAAACAAGCAAGATGCAGTAGGAATATTTTGTGACCTTTCAAAAGCATTTGATTGCGTGGATCATGAAATATTACTGATTAAGCTAAGACATTACGGTGTTTCAGGTATCTCATCTCAATTAATACAATCCTATCTTACAGATAGAACTCAAAAAGTTAGTATCAACGGAACTGCATCTTCCGGTGCCACCATACGTATGGGAGTGCCCCAGGGATCTATATTAGGACCTTTGCTTTTTCTTATTTATATAAATGATCTTCCTACCTATGTCAAAGATATTTGTGAGATAGTATTATTTGCTGACGATACCTCGTTGATTTTTAAAGTCGACAGAGGTAAGCAAGCATTTGACGATGTAAATAATACTCTCTCAAAAGTACTATGTTGGTTCACTAGTAATAATTTATTACTTAATGCAAAAAAAACAAAGTGCATCAAATTCTCTATGCCCAATGTGAGACAGGTTGATACTATTGTAACTATGAATGACGAGCCATTAGAATTAACAAATTCTACTGTATTTTTAGGAATAACTTTAGATTCTAAGTTGCAATGGGGTCCGCATATAACGGCCCTGGCAGGGAGACTCAGTTCCGCTGCTTGTGCTGTTAGAAAAATACGACTCTTGACTGATATTGAAACAGCAAGACTAGTATATTTTAGCTACTTTCATAGTGTTATGTCGTATGGTCTACTGTTGTGGGGTTCAGCTGCAGACTTGAACACCATTTTTGTACTTCAAAAAAGAGCCATCCGCTCCATTTACAAACTTAGACCACGCGACTCGCTTAGGGAAGTATTTAAGAAGATCGATATTTTAACTGTGCATGCTCAGTATATTTTAGATAACATAATGTATGTGCGCAAAAACTTGCATCTGTTCAAAAAAAACAGTGACACTCATAAACATAATACCAGAAATAAAAACAAATTGAAAACTCCCAGTCTTAGGCTACACAAGGTGGGAAACTCATTTGTGGGTCAATCTGTAAAATACTTTAACAAAATACCTCAAAGTCTTGTTGATCTACCTCTTCACAAGTTTAAGTCTGCAATTAAAGCAAAGTTAATGAAACAAGGTTATTATAATGTAGAGGATTACTTGAACGACAAAAGTTTGTGGTCATAGTAGGAATAATCTGCTCCTCTGCTCAATATTGTGTTCTTTTTTCTACTCGCATTGACTGTACTCTGAATTTATTTTTTGTAAAACAAACAAAGTTGAAAAGAGTAACTATCGAGTTTCTTGCCGGAGTCTTCTCGATAAGAAGCAACGTCCGAACCGGTGGTAGATTCACATTATGTATATTCACGATGTGTACTAATATTGTACTATTTTATTTACGTTTATTATTATTATTTCTGTATACTTTTTTTGACATGTCATAAGTGCTTTATACAAGCTTAAATGAATAAATGATTTTTTACTTTACTTTACTTTACTTTAAATGGAAACGAGACATTAATGGTAGAAATTACAAATTAATCAAAATAATTAATTATTTTTTTAATTTAATGTCACATAAACTGATTATAAGTTTAAATTGATACAGCGCTTTGGCAGTTAGATATAAATAAATTAAAATACCTACGAGGGGTGATCTAAAAGTAATGATAATCAGTTATTTCTAGTGCACACAAAAATACAAAAAAAATATCAGTCACTTGCTCAGTTACCCACTAGTTCAGGAAAAAAAAACATATAAATAGGCCACGATTCCCGGGAGCTACATTCATTTGAATACGAACTGTCAAGGAGTGAACATCAAAATGGAAAAACACGAAATCAGAGCTGTCATTAAATACCTCTGCTTGAAAAAAATGTCTACCAAAGACATACACAGCGACTTGGTGGAAACATTAGGGGACTCTTCTCCTCCATATTCCACAGTTGCACGCTGGGCTAAGGAGTTTAAGCTAGGAAGAACATCGACGGAAGACGAACACCGCGAAGGACGCCCATCAACGTCCCTCACTGAAGAAAATGTGAAAAAGTTGAAGGAATTGTATTGGAAGATCGAAGAGTGACTATCAAGCATGTAGCTGAGGTCACATTTAAAGAATCCTAGCGAACGAATTGCATATTAGAAAGGTCTCCGCGCGTGGGGTACCGAAAATGTTAAACGACGAGCAAAAGAAGAAACGAGTCGACATGTCAAGAGCAAATCTCGAAAAGTTCCAGGCAGACAAGGATAATTTTTTGTCACGTTTTGTGACCATGGACGAAACCTGGATCCACCATTTTGATCCTGAAACAAAACAACAATCGATGACATGGTAACGATCCGATGAACCGACGCCGAAGAAATTCAAAGTGTCAAGCTCAGCAGGGAAGGTTATGGAGTCTGTTTTTTGGGATGCTGAAAAGGGGGCCACTATTACAGGCTCCTACTATGCAGAACAAATAAGAAGATTGCGGGAGGCTATTAAGGAAAAAAGGCGAGGCAAACTGCGGGCTGAAGTGCTGTTCCATCAAGACAACGCACCGGTTCACAAAGCTGCAATTGCCATGGCTGCCATCCAGGAAGCGGGCAATGAGCTGGTGGAACACCCCCCCCTATTCAC
Organism: Udea olivalis; assembly: GCA_947369235.1. Classification (NCBI taxonomy): domain Eukaryota; kingdom Metazoa; phylum Arthropoda; class Insecta; order Lepidoptera; family Crambidae; genus Udea; species Udea olivalis. The sequence continues at coordinate 8,865,049 of OX376352.1, read as the reverse complement.
CAGATCTAGCCCCCAGTGACTTCTATCTCTTTCTACGACTCAAAGAACAACTCCGAGGCAAGTAATTTGACGATGATAGCGACGTGATGGCCGCGGTTGAGGACTTTTTTGAGAGTCAAGATAAAGATTTCTTTTTTAAGGGAATTTTAGGTTTAGAAAAGAGATGGACTAAATGTATAGACTTGCTAGGAGACTATGTTGAGAATTTTTTTTTTTTTTATTATATCCATTGTGTTTATTATTGATTATCATTACTTTTGGATCATACAATCGTACAATTTGACTTTTGACTAGCTTTTTGCATAGTAAAGTTTGGCTCGGTATTCAGACCTTGCCTATTAAGCAGCTATTAATGAGTTCGATTTCCAATCTTGGTTAATGCTGTAAAGTTTTGACACATAACATCATTTTGATAGATTTGATTAGGGATCAGGGGATACGGAGCCAAGTTTCACATGGAACATGGTCTATTTAAGCCCTGCAAAAGCTGCATCTTTAATTGTTTTTTTTAACCTTACAAATATCTTTTTCAAATCACTCAGATTGGTAGGCCATTTTACGAAGCTAAGAAAAAATTTGAGATACTCGTAGATAAAGAAGTGAAAGCCAAATTTGTAGAGAATTTTATCAGCTTTTATCGTGTCATTGTAGTACAACAAAATTTCGTACGTCGCACTGTTTTCGAGATGTACGCAAAAAAACCCAAAAACGGGACCTTCTTTGTGCACTCCCCCCTCAGCACAACCTCGGAGGAGTAAGAACTTTTAAGTCATGTATTCACTAGAGGACATTTCTTCCGCGACCTTGTCGCTCGACACGAATTCTACATGTCGGGTGATGTCGCAGTAGACGTCGACCGACTTCGCAGGCGACATCTACGTGTCGCGGGACGTGTCGACGCTCGGAAAGCGTCGACCTTGCGCGACTTCGTGTCCCTCGACGGTCGCCCGACGGCATCTGAGCAGTGAGGACGCCTATCTCTCTGTGTGTCTCGACATCCGCGACTATGGCAGTAGCAGTGTGTAGTATGTCGGGTGACATCGCGACCACAAATTTGGTATGTGGACGAGCAAATTGTCGACCGACATAAATATCGCACGTAAATATCCCACGACTGCTTGCGAAATGTCGAGCGACTTTGTCCCCTAGTGAATACATAGCTTCAGTATGTTTATCTCCTAACTATTCAAAACAAAGTTCCTAAGTCAAACTTTCTGCTTTCGACTTTTCCATCCAAAATTCTTCTTTGCCTAGGCTACATGCTAAAAACATCCTTAATTCGACACTGGCTTCAAACACTAGTTTTGCGTGTCAATTGAAAATAGTTGCATTAGTTAATCGATTCCATCAAATAAATTTGCACCTAAACCACCAACTACTTAGTACACATTCCAGGAAATTACACACGTAATGCTAGTAATTGGAGCTTGGTGCCATAAAAGGTAGTTTACCCTAGGCTATAACAAATTATGTGTGGGGTACAAGTAGGGTTGCCAGATTGGCGAAAAATCCGTGAAAACTGTCCCGAGATAAGGCGTCTATAAAGCAAAATAATCATATTCTATTCTAGTCACTTGACTAGTAACTGACCTAAATACCAAAATCAGCTTTTTGTCTTTCCTCACTTTTCGATTATGCATACTTAACAAAAATATAATTATATTTTTAGTTCCTAATCCTTACTATGAGGAGTAATAAAACCACACAGACTCAGTTGTGCGTGCCCACGTAAGCTTCAAAGGAGCTTTTAAAACCAATTCCTAATTTGGTTGGCATGGGTGGGTAAAACAAATACATCCCCCCCCCCCGCCCTACATGAGCCTTCACCTTGTCTTGGCGGGTGGGCTTAGTACTGGTGGCAGGTGGCACCACCAGGAAGCTAAGCGGGCTCAAGCGTTGCAGTGCGGTGGACTTTTGACGGTTTGGAGTGGGTCAGTGATCCGCGGCTGGCCCCACCTGTGCACTGCGGCTCGGCAGGACCGCACCGATGCGGCAGCAGATTCACCTTTTAGGTGAATCGTGGTTCCTGACCTAGTACGTGGGAGCCAGCGGGCTTGAGTACGGGGGTGCTTTTGCCCGCAATGCACGGCTTTCACCGCGACGGAGGAAGTTCCTGTGTGCTCCAGGTGTTTCTGTGGCCTCCCCACTTTATTGGGGGATCGGCTGTAAGGGGAAGCCAGTGCTTACCCAATACGGGGTATACGGGCGTTATGAAACTTTTTAGGGAACCCGCCTCGCCGCTGAAGTGTTGAGGTCGAGTACCGTGGGGTTTTAGTCGGTAGAAGTCCGACATAACCTCGTCCTTCCCCCGGGCGGCGAGGTATCCATGAGGATTTCCCCACGATAGTAAAAAATAGGGTGGGTAAAAGCACAGGCCAAGTTTTTCCGCTGCCAGCACTTAGTTGTCATTGTTCCTGGCACAGCCACTTCTATGAAGTTATGTGGTTTTACTTTAGGAATAAAGTGGTTTTTGGCAACCCCAGATACAAAAGCCACTCACACTACTGTACACGTTCACTCACCTCATACACATACCAACAATTTGAGCAACTTTGACCTTAAGACCTATCAAGATACGGTCGATTTCCAAATCGTAACACGCATAGCTAAATCAGAATTATTTATACTATTTGCGTGTTATTTTGGATACTTAATAACAAAATTGGTATGAATGGAATATTTAGGTAAGAGAGTAGGTATTTGTACATAGCCGTTGGTACCTTACTGCAATGGTAACTAAGATTGAACTAATAATTCAACTAAATAATTTTATTGTCCAGATTACTTAAAGACAGTGTCCACTGTTAATCGGTATGGGTTGACGAAGTAACAAGGTGTCCATGTACACACGCGTTCACGTCAAGCTTCACATAGGGCCATTTACTTTATGCTGCTGACTTAAGGCGGTGATTTGAGAGATTACAAATTTCATTTCTGTCAAACTCTGACAATTGCTGCGAGGAGACATACCTCTCTTAAGAGTTGCCGCCATTTCTTTCGTAATATTTTCTGCTTAGTCGTTACCTCATTGCAGTTACAATTATTTATTAATATTTGGTCTTAAATAATCTAGTCAACGATAGATGGCGCACGTATTATGCCAAAAATCTTTGACTTCTGCTTACACTTTAGCATTTGAATTAATTGAAACAGGGCAGATCTGGACAATGACATCTGAATTACAAGCACTTCGAAAAAAAAGAAGGGAAGAACGAATATCATTTAATCATTTAAGCTTGTAGAGAGCACTTAAGACATGTCAACAATGTAAAAGTACAGAAATAATATAGACATTAATGAAATACTCGTAATACTAAAATAGTACATATTATATTATACATAAACCTAATGCGAATCTACAGTCGGTTCGCACGTTGCTTCTATCGGGAAGATTCCGGCAAGAAACTCGTTTTGTTATACATCTGATATATTCAGAGCAAAGTCAAAAAAAACCTACTGAGTACAGGAGCAGGTTATTCCTACTATCACCACAAACTCTTGCTGCTCTAGTAATCCTCTTCATAAATACCCGTGTTTCATCAATTGTAGATTTAAACCTGTAAAGAGTTTATCAACAGGATTTAAACTGAGCATGACTGACTTAAATATACTGAGTATGAACTTTAATCTTTAAATTAAAATTTAAATAATTTTATTGTGAAATAATTTATTTGAAACAGTGTCTAAAACAGGGATTCAATAAATAAAATATGGGAAAAATTAAAAAATATACTCGAGCAAAAAGTCGTATGTGAGTGATACTGGACCTTAAAAGTAAGTCAGAATCCACTGTTCCAAAAGGCATTTAGATTGAATTGCGAAATATAACATCTTATTCTGTGCAGCTATTCGAACAGACTTCAATCTTCAGCTTCTTCTTCTTATTTATATTATACTGGCATTCCGCCTGCGGCTTCGCCCGCGTTTCGTTATATATCATGGGCAAATTACAAAACATGTATCTAAATTGTAGACCATGTGTTATTCTGATGTATATAAGCTGTATTACTGTAAAGTTTCATCCAAATCCGTTTGGTAGTTTTTGCGTGAAAGAGCAACAAACATCCTCACAAACTTTCGCATTTATAAAATATTATAATAAGTAATCAGTGAGCTGGCTGGCACCGTTAAAGTACTCAAACAAATGCTATGAACATATGCCACAGTGTGTTTAAAACGTTGTTTGATTTCATATGTAGAACATGTTTATAATTTGATATAGTTATTATTACGAATTGAGTCAAAATAATGGTAGAGATAATCGTGATTGTGTGAATTGAAATTTTATTTAGTTAAAAAAATATTAAAATTTCTAAAAGAATAAGGTTGAATGGGTGAGTGTAGGTATAAACGTAAAATAATTTAATAGCACAGAAACCGAATTCGACCATCCAGTGATGCCATACATATTTTGACTTTCAGGCTAACTATGATTAAAGTACCATAAGTGCTAAGTGTCAAGTTATCGTAGTAAGAGCTCGGATAAAATGACAATTTAAGCTGTAAACGCGGTAGAAAAAAATCCACTATATACATACGTACGTAACATCTATAAAATACTGTTATTTTGACTGTTGATTTCGGCATTACCATTTTCAAGCCTTTTTGTATAGAACTATCCTATCCTTATGTTTTGCTGGGTGTTTTATTCGCTTTCCTTTATTCTTTACATGAAATTTGAAAATTGTCGCAATAAAAAACATCAGTCTATATGTCGTCTCTGCATTTGTCTCTGGCAGTGACAAGTTAAAGAATGAGTCACCTGCTATTGTCACTTCATGAAAACATAATACCATACTTTCAAACATATCGGCATAAAGATCACATTTCAATAAAATAACATAAATCTATGTTAATATGACTTTTACATTTGTTTGCTTTTTGGCTATTCGAAGCTAGATGGGAGCCGCATAGCGTAACTTTAAAATTCATTTGTAAAATAATTAAACAATTAAAAGATAATGAGTCTTCTTAAATTTTCAGTAAAATGAAGAACATATTCTAATTCAAATGATAAGTGTTGAAGGTAAAAAAAACAATTTTGGTGGAGAAAATTTGACGCAAGTCAGGCATTGGCAAGCGCCTGAGCGCTCAGCGCGACTGGCAGGGCCGGCGGGGCGATGAATATAATTTTAATTATTTAAATCTTAATTTTAATTATTTAAATTTAATTAAATTTTAATTAATTTAATTAGTTGAAAATAAAATTCAGCAGAGTCACTAAAGAATTCAAAGACAAATATTTCTGTATAAAAATTAGTAGTAAAGTCTATGCGTGCATATACAGGTCTCATAGTGGTAACTTGGGTATAACTCAACTTTTTGAGCACCTGCAAGTGACGTCTGGCAAAATCATTAAGCAGTACCCCACGGCCGAGTTAGTGGTCCGCTGAGTCCACATTGAGTAGTTGGGGTCTTCTTGGCCGACTGACTACGCTGGGAGGTCTGCCTACGAGTTTGCCTTGGCCTATGGTCTCTCGCAACTGGTACCTTCTGCCACGAGAGTACTGGACGTCGTCACCTATAGGGCAAATTTACTGGATCTTCTGCTGACTTCGCATACGAACGGGTATACCATCTCAGTGAATGCGCCTCTGGGCTCATCTGACCGCTGTGTCGTCCGGAGCTAAGTGCCTTGCGAATTGTCTGAAAAGCGTAAGCCTAGGGCGCCGCCGCGTATGGCACTATAAGTCAGCGGAATGGGATAGTTTGCGTGAGTTCTTCGCGTCGTATCCCTGGAGGCAGCTCTGCTTCACGTCTGCTGATCCCGATACCTGCGTAACTGCGGTCACTGAGACGATTCTGGCGGGTATGTAATGCTATATTCCTCATCCGCCAGTGGCTGTCGGGGGTAGGAGCCAGCCGTGGTTTGACAAGCACTGCAGAGAACACACATCACATTATGCCGGAAATCCGCATAATCCAGAAAGAGGTCCGGCGAGAGTTGCAAACTCTGGACGTCCCACAAGTCGAGTGGGCTGGATAACATCACAGCAGTGGTGCTCAAAGAGTGTGCTCCCGATTTGTGCCCGGTATTAACGCGCCTTTTCGCACTTTCCAACGCAAAAAGGCAATGTCCGTCTTTGTGGAAGACCGCCCACGTGCATCCGGTGCCTTAAAAGGGGGACAGATCGGACCCGGCGAATTATAGACCTAATGCTATTACCTCCCTTTTTTTAAAGGTTTTGGAGCGTGTGTTGAATGCCAAGCTCCTGAAGTACCTAGAGGATCACGATTTGATAAGCGACTACCAATACGGCTTCCGTAATGGTCCGTCGACTGGCGATCTTCTGGTGTATCTCACACACCACTGCGCTCAGGCCATTGAAAGTCAAGGTGAGGTTTTGGCTGTTAGCCTAGATATAGCTAAGGCATTCGACCGGGTCTGGCATCTAGGTCTTCTATCAAAGCTTCCATCTTACGGACTGCCCGAGGGTTTATGCGAATGGATTGCCAGTTTCTTATCCAGCAGACGCATTAAAGCCGTTATAGGCGGTAGTTGCTCCGATAGCTTGGACATCAATTCTGGCGTCCCACAAGGCTCTGTGCTATCTCCTACGCTATTCCTCTTGCATATCAATGATATGCTGTCTAATGATGGTATTCATTGCTATGCGGATGATATCACTGGAGATGCCTTTTACACAGGCCGAGCCAATATCACTCGTACTTTTGTGGAGGAAAGTCGAACTAAACTTGTGTTTGAATTCGAGAATACCCTAACTTGGGTCTCCGATTGGAGTTGGAACAATTTAGTCCAGTTTAACACCACTAAGACACAAGTTTGCGCGTTTACCGCTAAGAAAACTCCAGCTCCTCAGTTCCAGAACACTACCCTTACCTTAACAAATAGTATTGGGATCCTTGGTGTTGACATATCTAGTGACGTAGTTTCGGAGCCATTTGTAACAAAAGGCGAAGTTGGCATTTAAAAAGCTCGGTGTGCTAAACAGGGCAAAGCAGTACTTCCCTTCTAGGCAAAGACTGCTGCTGTATAAAGCGCAAGTCAGGCCACACGTGGAAGACTGTTGTCACCTTTGGGCATGAGCACCTGGATATCAACTCAGTCCTTTTGACTCAGTCCAGAGGTGTGCGACCCGGATTGTCGACGATCCGAAACTGACGAGCGGTTTAGAGGCGTTAAGTCTGAGGAGAGACTTCGCCTCCCTATGCGTGTTCTACCGCTTGTTCAACCGGTTTTGTTCTGAAGCACGATTCTGAAAATATGATGCCCACAGCTACTTTTTACTACCGCACCGCTCGCCACCGACAGGGCGTTTATCCTCACACTCTGAATCCGCAATGGTCTCGTACAGTTCGGTTTCAGAGATTTTTCCTTTTGAGGACGCTTAAATTGTGGAATGAATTACCCCCTGCCGAGATTTTCCCGATGAGTTATAGTATGGAGTTCTTCAAGAGGGGTTTGAAAAGGTTATTGCAGGGTCGACAACGCGCGAGTGATACCCCTGGTGTTGCACGTGTCCATAGGCTGCGGTAACCGCTTACCATCAGGTGGTCCGCATACTTGACTGTCACCGACGTGGTATACAAAAAAAATGTATTGTAGCTATACATTATAGCTGTTTATAAATCTGGAACAATATTTCTTAAGTCTGCGTCGAACAGTTACAATGTTAAAAAATAATCAGCGTAGCCAGTTTAAGTATAGCAAATGGTCGTGAAATGCGTGTGGCACGCAGAAAACAGGCACGCTATAAAAATAATAACCAGGATTGTTTTATCAAAAGCTATTATGTAAATTTACGGTCACAAATACAGTGGTCGTATATCGTTAATGCAATAAGCACTTTTATATATTTAACTCTAGTGATCTTCCGTGGTTTTTCACAGGTGCAATCTGCTTGTTGTCTTGGTTTTTAAGATAATAACGGCATTATTATTCAATGGGTCTGAAACGGAAATTTTAAAATTGTGAACTCCTCGTTCATGTTATGATAACTTTAAAACATCTTTAGTTTTGTCACTTTTCGCATTTTATCCGTGCTCACAATTAAAGAAACAAACAGTTCGCTAGTTAAAATTGCTTTGTCAAACTGATTTTGTATTCATAATTAAGGAGGTAGATAAGATTAAAGGCTAACAAATTTCTGTACAAACATAACATAAAAACTTTACTCAAAAGACATCCGATGGCTTTCAACATTCGTTACCAAATCCACCGCCATATTGCACCTCTAATAGTGAAATCGTATTATAATTAAGCATTATGCCCTAATAAACGCTCGAACCATTGCAAAAAGAGTCTTATGTCGGCAGCATAAGGTGTGAAGTTATTAGCGGCTGCTGTCTGCGGAAATCAGCACTCGCGCAGGATATGAAATCGCGTCCGACATGCTTATTGATCTATTATGCCGAGGGGCAACATAATTGAACTATAATGTTAAAAAAATAATTTAAAATGTTGAATAGTACCATCAACTCCTGTAACTTCGCCTGATTTTTGACATGTATTTGCATATTTTTTAATGTTCCCGCTGAATGAGTATAGTCTGACACATCGGCACACTATCAATCTCACCAATCAGATGGGGTTTTTACATGTGTGTGTGACACGGATCGGTACTACGCAGTGTACGTTCGAGAACTGTGTTTTCAAAATGAAGGCGAAGTAAGGGAATTTCATCTAACTTCGCCTGGCTGTTGTTTCTCCATAAATTCAAACTAAATTGCGCAACCTAAGCATTCATTACATTCAATATAAGGTCTTAACTAGTTCAAATGAAATAAAACCAATAAACAATCGTCATTTGTAAAAAAAAATATAAGTAGGCGAAGTTGGGCAGGCCTTTTTCGATACTAGGATTTTTTTTTCGGGGATAATAATTTGATATTAAAACATACAGTCGAATTGAGAATCTTCTTCTTTTTTGAAATCGGTTAAAAAGAAGAATGTACTCTAAGGCCAGTTCTAGTATTTCATAACTATGTTTCACAGTATATGACCTTTCGCATCTTGAACCAGAAAAAATTTGCTGCATTTTTTTTAAATTCATCGTGCCATCATTACATAACGGTTATTGCTCTTGAAATTATTTGAATTTGTATTGTTGTTTTATTTTCAAACTGAATCACATTTACTATAGAACTAACATAAAAATTGCGTAAGCAACCATACCAAGCTATTATTACTATTTTTCGCTCGTTTGATTTTCTAAAAGCGCCAACTATAATGGTAGGAGAAGTATAGGAGGAGACTGTTGAAGATACCCTTCCTAACAATGCCTGTAACGATATTTCTGTTCAATTCAAAGCCATCCTTAATTTATACTAGCGCAACGGATAGCCCATTATATGAGTTACCTACTGTAAGGATATCAGAACTTTACCTTTAGTAGTTTCCTGCTACGTGTAACTTTTCTGGGGTTCGCGAAAAAATCACATGCACCTTGCGCCACGTTTTGACTCACACTGCCAAAGTGGTAGCTTTGATTTTGACAAATGAGTTTGCATTGTTGCAATAGTTAAATTAGTGGATTAACCAATAAACACAAAGCGATTTTATCAGTACAATAAAAAAGTTATGACCGTTTAAACATTTTAGGCGAAGTATGATACAAAAGGCGAAGTAACAGGAGTTGACGGTACCAATGTACGTAAGTTCCTATAATGCCTCAGCCTCGAATTTGCGGGAGCAGCGGCGGCGCACCCGCCGCCACTGCCGCCCCGCTGCCCGAAAAACTCGAGGCTGAGGCCTAAAAGGACACTAAGGGTGCGTTTCCACCAGAGATGTGCGAGAATGCGTTGGATTCACCTAGCTTCGCCATTCTATTGGTTCTTACCAAACACAATCCTCGTAACGCATCCTCGCACATCTCTGGTGAAAACGCACCCTAAGGCCTCTTCCTCACCGGGTCGGTGCGGTTTTGTTTCGGTTACGCCTCTGCACCGAATCTGTACCGATTTTCTGCTGAAAAACATTACCTGACAGGTACTGGATGTTTTCGGTACGGTAATGTTCATACGGCCGTCCGCTTTATACAGATTCCAGGGAGAGGCGCGCGTATGTGCTCGGTAAAACATCTGTACCGAAACGAGTCGGTCTGAAAACTCTCATTCGATAACATGCGCTCGGTAAACAATCTGCACAGATTCGGTGCATAGGTGGTACCGAAACGGAAACGCACCGATCCTCTGAGGAAGAGTTCTTAGAATAGATAACTTCTCCTACTTTCGTCACGCAGAAAGAAGTTTTATTCTAGTTCGCACGAAGTTCCACCTGATATGTTAATTTGATATACAATTTTCGGAAATAATTCCAATGCAATGAAACTCATGAACAAAATTGTTATGTATTAATTGCTGGTTTTCATCCTTGAAATAAAAGTTAATTATAAATCCAATCGTCAAAGAGGTCGACCATGAAAAATATGGCATTGTTTGTGGTATAAAAAAAACACCCAGTATTGATAAGAACCTGACACACGATAAATCATCCATCACATAGCCATAGTTATGATTGCATTCAAAAATTCAGTATGATCAAAGGGCCTACTCCCGTTCAGCTTACGGCCGAAGTTTCGTGCGCTTTTTTGTTTTCACTACAGATTGCACAGGTATGCGAGAGCAGGATAGCGAACGAAACTTCGGCCGTAAGTTGAACGGGAGTAGGCCCTCTGTTTTTCCCAATTACTTATAAAAGAAGATAGTGAAACCTTTTCTTAACGTATTACCCTACTTAGGACTATTACGAACCAAGATAGCAAATTGTTTTTTTTTTTGTGGCCTCCACAATCTTGCTTTTCTAGCAAGGTAGCAAATTGCTACAGATGTTTTGCAAGTGTTGCAACGGACAGTTTACCATTTTGATTTATATTGATGAAGTTTTTATTTTTTTTGTGTCGTGATGACATGAATGGCACGGGTCGGCGCTTGCGCAGGAAATGAAATCGCGTCCGGCACGCTTATTGGTCTAATGTGCAGCGCAGGGGCAACACACTTCAACGGATTCAATTTAACATCCATGATATACATACATACCATTACGACTTTACCCCAAACGAGGTTGTCAGAAGCAAGTTAACTATTGCCGTCATGGTGAGCGGAACAACCAGAAGCCCACTTTACACCGAGCGTGTTGGAACCTAAAGGGCTAGCCAGGAGCCTTCTGCCGTTATCCGGGCGTTTTTCTTCACTTGGAAGTTAGGTACAATTTATCATTGAACACAAATATGGTTCTGGCTATTTTATAATATTTTAATACTATACTAGCTCAACAACCGTACGTTTTTCGCGTCAATTTCTTCCGCGTACATCCAAGATATGGAATGATCTTCCTGCGTCGGTATTTCCAAAAGAATATGACATCCGAGCTTTCAAGAAGAGAGCGTATTCCCATTTAAAGGGCAAGCAACGCATCGGTGACACCTCTGGTGTTGCAGTTGTCCATGGGCGGAGGTGATCACTTTCCATCAGGTGACCTTCGTGCTCGTTTGCTCCCTATTACATAGGAAAAAAAAACTATATGGACATAAATGAAATTTTGTACTTTTATAGTATCATAGCTCGATCAAAATTTGACTGGCCTGTTGGCGCAATGGCAGCGATCCTGCCTTTAGCGCCGGAGGTCGTGGGTTCGATCCCCACCCATGACAAATATTTGTGTGACGAACATTTGCATTTGTTATGTGTCTGGGTGTTATTATCTATTTAAGTATGTATTTAGAAATATTTAAGTATGTTTATCAGTCTCTGACGCCCATATTACAAGCTCTGCTTAGTTTGGGGTCAGATGATCTTGGTGTGAATTGTCCCAGATATTTATTTATTATTATTATTAAATATAGGTAGGAGAATTTGGATTCATAAATATCCAGTAAAAAGTTAAAAATATAGGTAAAATTGCAGGGATTAAGTCTCTAGCTACAGCTAGTTGTAAAAAAAAAAATACCTATTCGTCCGAATTACTAGGCCTTATATATAACTAGGCGAATAATAACGCAGTTCCTACACGAGTGACCTTTCACATTTAACAGAACCGAAAATACTATTGCAAATCGAACAGTCCGATAATTACAAATTATGGGTAGGGATGCCACGCAAACTAATTAACCCATTGAGTGTTAGTCGATTAAAATAAAATGTTGTAACTCCTACAAATAACTGATTGCCTCACAAATATGGAAATGATGGCAAGTCTGTAAATGCGATTTAAAGCGAAATTCTTTCAGGTATGAGATTACTACTTATCTCTACATAGCCAAGTTACTAACTATAAGTAGTGATTACTTATAAGAAATACTAGTAATAAACTAAGCAACTAAAAATACTGAAATGCGCCCTACAATTATAATGTCGGCCGCAAAACACTGATTTTAGAATATTTAGAGGCTCAGATAGTATTTTTGGTGGTTATGTTAGGTTAGTATGTCGCTTCATTAAATAATATCTATTACTTATGGTCCCAAATGTTTATCATGATAGTAACCAATAAAAACAAATGGACCTTAAACATTGGGCGAATTTTAAAGTACTTTAACTATTTATTTGATAGTGGTTTCTAAGATGTTAAATTCTTATATAATCATGATTCGCTGATAGCGTCAAGACGTTTTAGCCCCCTAATGTATGTAGTAAATGCGTGCCAACACCCACCTTATCTAAGGTCTGGCGACCTGGTGTACGCAGGCAGACCACTAAAAATAAGATGTTGAAAAAAATGTTAGGCTTGATTCGATTTTGACAGACAGCAGTAAAGTTGACATGATTTGCATAATTTTTTTACTTCGAGCTCATAATAATAAAACAACTAACTATTTATTTATGTTTTTTTATTAATTTATTCTTCATAGCACAAAGGAACAATTTACAATTGGCGGACTTAATGCCTAAAGGCATTCTTTACCAGTCATCCTGACCTAACTGTTCGATTTTAATTATTATTAGTACAATCTGTCAATTAACAGATGCAAATTTAAAGTTATACAAATGCATAGAGCAACCAGAGCAACCCTACTTGTGTTGCGCGGGCGCAGCGGAATCGTTCGCAAGTTCGCAACCGACCAATTAGAGAGCCCCATGAAGCGTGGCGAGCTTCCCCGGCGTTGGCACACGCGCAGAATGTGCCAATAGCTGTTGTTCTGCCACTATATTTAGCTGCATTCGATATTTGACGTCTAATTATTTATTTATTAGTCTGTAAAACCAAACCAATATTAATAATCAATTAATACAATAAAACTATGTATGGCATCCTTAGACGTGGTCACCTGACCCCGAGCTAAGCAAAGCATTCTCAGAGACTGACTGCTCAAAACTATTTACATTGGAGAGTGACACCGAGGTATCATAGACTTAGACGGATGACCGCACTGCTGCACTCTTTACCGCGCTTTTGTGACGACTAGTTCTAAATAAATGTATCTTCAATTAAATCGTGTTTAATTCGAGTTTCCGTCTCACATTACATACCTACGTACCAAAGCACCTACTTCTTTTTTTTTATTTGTGTGATCAGCCTTGTTTAAAGAAATTAACATTGGGAGAGCTTCCTAAGCTTACTTCTTTTGAAAAATATGAAAAATATAGATAAATCCTTAAACAAATAAACATACCATCCACGTACTCACACACACATCCACATACCACGACTTTATCCCAAGCGGGGTAGTCAAAGGCGAGTGACTGTGCCGTCATGGTGAATGAAACACTCAGAAGCCCACATTTCACCAATGGTATTAGAACCCAACGTACGTAACGGTAGGTAGTGAGCCTTCCGCCGTTATCCGGGTTGATCTGGTTTGTCAACGATGTTTTCCGTGACCGGAAAGTTGGTCGGATATGAACACAAAGATTTTGGTTCTGGCCAGACGATCCACGATCTCAGTTCGGGTGCTGAATCCCTAGGCCACGACGTTCTACACAAATAAAATGGTTTAAATAGTACTATACAAAATTGCAAGGAATCAAGGCTTGGCCTCTTAATAAAAAAATCATTAGCTCACAAAATACCCTAAGCATGTGCGGGCATAATCCCAAATAGGCAAACATTTTTCATAATTGACACAGCACTTAACGACACTGAAAAATGTACCTAGTAATGGTACCATATTAATTCCTATTTATGGAAATGCACGTCAATACACGTAATTGCTCAGGCGTGTACTAAAATGTACAAAAATGTTGGCAGGCATAGCGTAGTCCGATACTGGCATGGGAAAACGCGAGTCGACAGCACGCGAACCGCGCCCATGAGGGTTGCTTCATTTTGCCATAATTATAGGATATTAAAGGACTTGTAATGATGTAAATGATGACAAACTCGAAAAGCTTGCCTTTGGTCTCACAAAACTAAAAATAGACTTTTGCTGGTTTTCTGGTGACCGATTTATATTGTGCTACCTTGATGGCATAGTCGAACTCGTAAAAGGAGATGTACTATGAGTTTAGGAAAGGCATTGTTCGCAACATCATTGTTACTGACTGTCTTACCAAACCTTGAGCAACTACTGATGTAAGATTGATCTATCTATACCTTGCAATGATATTTACGAGTTAAAGTATTATAATATTTTACAAAAAGTTTCCAGATCAGTTCATCAGAATAATCGGGATTGAAAAAATTAAGAAGCACCCATTCAATATTACTGTATCATAATAATACTCGTAGTCTCATTTCTGCTTTGCTAGTCCAATAATGGTTGATATCCAAATTTAAAGAACGAGTTTCAATTTTATGCATACACTTGGAAGTTCACCAACCATAGCACAGTAAGTATTTAATTCAAGGTCCTTGTAATGCGGTCTGGCAAAAGTACGCTGCGACATCCACACTATCGCCCTGCAAATTGTTGCATGTCGCAATATCACGGAATGGAAGCCATCAGTTGTTTGAAACTGCATTTTTTATTCCGGACAATTACATTTTATTATACAGCTGTCCTATAATATTCCCAATTTGTGGCTCTTCTATCGTCATTTCAGTGTACATTTGTAGGGAAATAGCTGCAAACATTCTATTGACACAAAGCCGTTGTTTGCTTACATAAAGAACGACTCACGACGGCCCGGAGGAATTTTGTTACATTATGAATAATGTTGAAAGTGAGGATCGTGTTACATTGAAATATTTATAGTCAAACCTGGCTCATGTTCCTAATACACCTGCGATCAAAAATTAGAGGTCACTTTCATAAATGAAAATTTAACAAAGTGAAAATTGAAAAACTCTTTTCAAACAACTAGTTAAGGAAATTGGTCATTCTTATTTTTGTTCGTTAGTACTAGCACTAAGTATGACCAATGATGAAAAAAATAGAAATAAGTGCAATACTTATAGTAGAGTAATATCCCTACATAAGAACAGTCTCTATCTTGTAGGAAGATTTGTATTATTCCTCAATATTATATTCAATAAAACGGTAGCGTGTAATGATTATCTTCAGAATTAAAAAAATAGCTAGTTAATAAAAAGGGTATTGATTTCCACAATCAGGTAATGTCGCCTGAACAATATTAATATGATTACTTTATTTTTGGAGATAACTTGATAGCCAGCGGTGTCACTAACGTGAGTCACGGAATTGTGTAATTTTTTCAGTGAACTCTTTATTTTTCCATTTTTTCCTTGGAAGGAACCTAATAAATACGTTTTGCTGGTTTACATTCCAAAAAAAATCATTGTTATTCATGATGTTTTTCTCAGTATTCTATCTAATTTCAAAGATGACATTCGCCTTTGAAGATAGACATGGAGCAATGTAATATAGGTAATGTTAACATACTTTTGTTACACAAATGTTGCTTTGATTTCATAGATTCAGCAACTGTAACAAATATGCGGAGTATGGTTGGCGGACACCAATTAATTGTTATTCGTGTTTCTTTTCCTCTTTCTGTCATTCTCGTTTTAGCGTTTTTCTAGAAATTTGGTTCCCTAAAAAGAATACTTACTCCGCAGCATTTTGTGTTTGCTTTTGGTCAACTCAAACATTTTTCATCAACTGTGTTACTTATTACGTTGACATTAAGCACATCTTTAACTGCCCCGTGGGGAATCCCGTGCCCATGTACGTACGTGTTACATTATACATAATTTACGGGTAAAATGACCTTTATTTGTGACCCTCGGTAGTGAACGCAAAAGGGCGAGCATCGAACAGGTCCACAACAGTTTTCAAAACCAAATGTTGTGAAAGGGGATGGGTAATGGTGGCGTCATTTTTGGAATTTCGCGGCCACTCACCAAACCTTATAATTAGGAAAAGAACATATCGAAGAGAACCAACTTAATATGGAGCACATATAGGTAGCTAAAGTATATCGGAGCTGAGATATTAGGTATTGTATTTTTAACTTACTACTCAATTGAACTTGATTGGTACCAAGGAAAAGGTAAAAAAGTGGTATTATTTATAATCCTTAATACTGGTTATAAACATGCGACGCAATCAGGATTTAAGAAGGCTAAGTAGTTTTCAAGGGCTAAGTGCAAAATTAGGCCAATAATGTTCTAGGTTTTTGGGTAAAAAGACTTTCAGGTGTTTTTCCCATGTAATGTCTCTATTCCTCTTATTTACATATTGACTATTAGAAGATGTCATAGTCATAGTCATAGTCATAAATATTTATTGCTTCATGTGGTTTAACAAGTTCTTAAATCTAAAAAGTACACACATGACCCTGCAACATTAAAACATTTCGTACAATAATTAATTTACATCTAAGAGATCTAAAGCTTGAATTCTAAATCGTATCTAATCTATGTATAATCTATTTCAATAAATAGAAATTACAATTAATTGAAAATTTATTACATTACATACATAATACATAATTTTCTTTATTATTTATGTAAACCATTAGGGATTCGAAAACCTATAATGGTCACGTATTAAATGGATTGGGACATGGTGATGTCTTTTGTCTGTCATTGAAGTTAAGGTCGTTTTTCGTGATAGCTCGTGTTCCACTTCCTAATGCCAAAGACTTAACATCTACTGCTTTGTAAACAATATTTTCATAATGGATATCTAACTTGATGTATTGCTGGATGTACTTTTATTAGAAAAAAATACCCAACAGGTACATTTTCAAGCGAAAAACCTTCCTCTCCTATTTCTGAATCCTTTTGACCAGCTGTTAGGTGAGATTAGCTCCATAAAGTAACATTTCAGAACTGGTATTTTTGTGAAAATAAGGCAAAAGATAATACTTTAAGAAATCATATCTCGGCTCCGATATCACTTAGAACAATTCTGACCACTCAGATATGTTTCTTTATCAGAGTGCTATAAAACAGTGATACAATTATTGCTGGCTGCTAATAAAAAAAATGACGCCACGGGTCCATACAAAGTTACTCAAACCCCTTCGTCTACCTGTTAGATTTTGTAGGCCCTTTTGCAAAAGCAAGCTCAATTTAAACTCACAGCTATACCAACAAAAATGAAGATTTTTGTTGGTATAGCTGTGAGTTTAAATTGAGCTTGCTTTTGCAAAAGGGCGTTTCACTTCTGACGAGCTTATTTCGCGCTTACTAAGAAGAGGACGGCAGATTTCTGCATATCAATGACATGTTATCTCTTGGTAATATACATTGCTATGCGGATGATAGCACGGTCCACGCGCGTTATTTCGAGCGCCCTGAGGCAAAGCAGACTGACATTGAGGAGAAGAGGCGAAGTCTTCTGACGGAGTGTTGGACCGCATTTCAGATTGGGGTGCATGCAATCTTGTCGAGTTCAATGCCAAGAAAACGCAGGTGTGTGCATTCACAGCAAAGGCGTCGCCGTTCCTTTCCCATCCCACTTTTCAAAGCACCCCGCTACCGATTAAGGATAGCCTAAACATCCTTGGCATGGATGTTCGTAGCAACCTAAACCAGCGGGACTACATTGAGAGCGTCATTAGAACTGCATCCCGTAAACTCTGAATCCTGAACAGAGTGAGACGATTCTTTACGCCTGGGCAGCTCTGTCTCTTGTATAAGACACAAGTTCGCTCGTGTGTGGGATACTGCTCTCATCTCTGGGACGGTTCCGCCAAGTAATTACTAGAAGCTCTTGACAGATTGCAACGACGTGCTATCCGTATTATTGGAAACCCAGAGGACACTTTGACACTTGAGCCTCTCCTATTGCGTAGAGACATTGCCACGCTAAATGTTCTCTATCACTTCTACAATGTAGAATGCTCTGACGAGTTATTTCAGCTTATTTCACCCTTACCTTTCCACTCCCGTACCACGCGTGCTGGACTACGGCGTTATCCACTCACAATTCAACATTTGTTGGCCCGAAGTAAAACGTTCGGTGACTCGTTTCTTTGTCGTACCAGCCAGACATGGAACGCTCTTCCAGCACATGTGTTTCCTTCCTCTTATAGTCCTGGGTTCTTCAAGCGGGGCGTGAAAAAGCATTTCTGCAGGCCTTCAAGGTGAGGATGGCCAGCCCAGTGATCCGTTTAAATGACTGGGCTTGTCAGCTTCATATCTGGACCTCACGACCGCTTTCCATCAGGTGGAGTGAGGTCATCTTGACGGGTAATATAAAAAAAAAGATAATGATAAATAGTGATAATAAAACATGAATAGTAGGCCCTCAAATTCATAATATCAAAGGGGTTTGAGTAACTTTGTATGGACCCGTCGCGTAACTTTTTTTATTAGCGGCCAGCTATAATTTTATCACTGTTTTATAGCACCATAATAAAAAAGCATAACTGAGTGGTAAGAATTATTCTAACTAAGTGATATCAGAGCCGAGATATGATTTCTGAAAGTATTATTTTTTTGCCTTAGTTCCAATAAAATAATAGTTCTGAAATGCTACTTTATGGAGCTCATCTCACCTAACAGCTGTTACAAAGGATGCAGAAATAGGAGAGGGAGGTTTTCTGAATGTATATCCAGCAAAACAAAAAGTTTTGATTATCATTATAATATCGTTTACAAAGCAGCAGATGTTTAGTATTTGGCATTAGGAAGTGGAACACAAGCTACCACGAAAAACGACCTTAACGTCAATGACATCAAAAAGTCATTTTTTTATTTAAAATGGGTTTGTGTTCGGCCTAGGACGCGCCTGGTGGTAAGCGATGACAAGGCCGTTGTTGGTATAAGCTTACTCATAAAATGCCTATTGACTTTGGCCTTGAAAATACCAAAGTTGGTAAGTATCTGGAAACAGACGCAGGGAGAGCGTTCCACTCTCTAGCGGTGCGGACCAGAAAAGACGCAGCAAACCGTTGAGAGCGGTGACATTTTCTTATAGTCAATATGTTAATTGGAGGTATTGGTTCGAACCGTCGATATTGGGGACATTACATGGGAAAAACACCTAAAGGTCTTTACCACCACCCACAATACAAGAACAATAATGGCCTAATATTGCACCTGGCCATTGAAAACTAGTCTTCTTAAATCCTAATTGTGTCGCATGTTTATAACCAGTTTTAATTATTATGAAGAATGCCGCTTTTTTACCTTTTCCTTGCGATGGATCAAGTTTAATTAAGTACCTAGTTAGTTAAAAATTAAAAACCTAATATCTCAGCTCTGATATACTTTAGCTATATGTGCTCCATAATAAAGTTTGTTCCCCTCGATATGTTCTTTCATAATAATAAGGATTGGTAAGTGGCTGCGAAATTTCAAAAAAGACGCCAACATTACCCATACCCCTTAAAAATATTCATAAAAACTCCCATGACATATCTAGTAAACGGAATAATTACGTCTTGTATATGAAGAAGAAAGGTAGAGAGATGGATTGGTTAAAATCAATAAATGTCAGTTGGTTGTCCTTTCAATACGTTCATCAACTGCTCAGAACAATATGTGATCAGGGCTTGGAAACCGGTTTATTTTTTAAACCGGCTTCGACCAAAGTGCCTAAAAACGTATTGGTTTTATTTCCGTTCGAACGGGAACGTAATAAAAACGATTTAGAAGAGGATCGAAATGTAAATCGTTTTAGCTCAAGATATCGGTTTTTGCCATTTTTAACCCGTTGCGTGTTTCTTGAGCATACGGGTGTTCATCGAAAACGTATTTTTTCGCTTTATAAAAATAACCGGTTGTACTGGTGGCGCCGTAAAATCAATACGAAACTGATTACTTATAATAATACAAAGCCACGCAGCTTAGTCACGGGTCGTGTCGTTAAAGTTTGAACTAAAAACATTGATGCAATAATGGGAATTATTTTTCATTCTCAGATAAATAAAAAGTGTCGCCATGTATGACTTTTTGCGGTCACGCCACGAGCCTCTGTTCCTTGTGGAATAAATCGTTTTTTTCTGTTCTCATAGAATGTACCCATTTCGTTCGCGTTCCGAACAAAATACTATGCATGGAAACGTTCGGAACGTGTTATAAACGGTATTTTTTAAAGCGGTTCCAAACCCTGTATGTGATAAGGTTACTCACACTGGTGGATTTCCGAGCAGCACGAGGAAAAAGTATATTGTAGTTCTACCAATTTCCTAATTTCTGAATTGACCTCGCTGAAGAACGAGAGCTTGCCCTTGAGCTTTCTGCTCGTAGCAAGAGATACCATGTTATAAATCATGAAACCTCAAAACTTACGTTATTCCAACATGTGTGTACTTTCTACCATCGGACCACTAGACGCCGGGAGGGCTTCTACCCCCATGTGGTTAACTTTCCCACAATCCGTACCCAACGGTTTGCTGCGTCTTTTCTGGTACGCAAAGCACCGCTAGGGAGTGGAACGCTCTCCCTGCGCCTGTGTTTCCAGATACTTACAACCTTAGCATCTTCAAGGCCAGAGTGAATAGGCATTTTCTGGGTAAGCGTGTACCACCATCGGCCTCGTCATCGTTTACCACCAGGCGAGACTGAGGCCAAACGCAAACCCATTTTAAAATAAATAAATATGTATTGCAAGGTAGACAACGAATCAGTGTAGCTTATTTGTTTTCTTAGAAGAATAGGCGTTATTGCTGCGACGTTACGGTGTGGTTTTAAGTACTACTTGCCGGTAGAATCCCGTAGCAACGTAACACTAACATTAGTGATGTGTCACTAAATTTCTAACACTTTGTGTTATACCACTTTTGAGATCACTGATAATACATAAATATGTGTTATTCACGATACACCATCTTAATAGCGTGTTTGATTATTGACTACATTGTTATCAGGGCATTTCAATGCAAGGGATAGTATAAAATCTAGCTATATTCCAGCCGCACGAAACTGCAGTCAAACCTTTCAGGAAAACCTAAATAAGTATTAAAAAGAAACACTTACCAAATCTTGACTCGCAATCGAGGTAGTTTGTAGACAGCACAATATTTGACAGTCCGAAAAAACGTGTATGAAAAGATTTTTTTATATGATAAAATATTAAAAACACTAAATGCAATACGCGTAAATCTATAGTAAATATCGTTAGTATATTTTACTCTACAGGCACAGTAATGATATGTATTTCGTTTGATTTGTTTTATAAGCTAAGACATTAATATTTCATGAGTCCCATGCTACGCCTCCGCAGTCGGGGATCGAACATGCCAGTTTTATCAATCGTTTAGCAGGAACCGGGGCTCTTCGATGTTACAGTCTTCAGGAACATTTTATGCAATCACTGTCCACTTCCGTTCATAACACTATTTCACTATAACTCGACCAAATTATGGCGGCTTGCTTGTTTAGGTTATTATCTATACCAATTCGGCTTGGAAAAACGTAAAAAACTCGGCAGTTCACATTTTGTTCAGCGGAAAGCTTCGGAAAAGCGTTTTTTTGTAATTTTTAGCAGTATTTGGGTATTTCTATTGCAGTAAGTTAATTATTTTACTTGTTTTTAGGGTGTATTTGTTCGCAGTGATTCTAAGCGTGCCAGAATTGTCAAACGGGTGGCACATGCGCACTTGGTTCAATTTTGACAGGATGCGTAAAGGGCGTCGATAAAACAGTCCGTAGGCTCGGCTCGACTCTACTGCCGCAAAACTGACATCCGCAATAGATATTAATATTTAAATACCGAGATTATGGAGTGGCTTTGTAATATGTGCGTCAATAACACGCAGACTGATTAATGTCTATTTATTAAAGGCTTGTTAGCGCAACATCAAGTGTAGGCACAGATATCAGCAGTTTAAGTTACCTCGAACTGTCAAAACCTCAACTTAGCAAATTATGATCCTCATGGCAAAGTAATACGGTTCAACTTTCAAGGCAGGCTAAAAAAATTGACAGCTTGTGATAAACTGGTGTGTCTGTAGGTAAATAAATAATCATGCCCATTGTCCAGAAATGAACCTGATATTTCTGACATAAACACAAAAATTCATGTGACTATTCTCGTACTCAGTTGAACCGCTCACTGTGCCTTATGCTTTCATGTAGAGCTGAGGCCTTATTATAACCCCATGGAGAACATTTTTGTTAAATTCCTTCTTCAAACCGAGCGTAGCGAGCCACTTTGTAATACGATTTTTCATTCCAGCCTGCCAGCGGTGACCTGGCCTGGCACTGACGCATCTTCTCCGCTGGATATTTACTGACGAAATTTTTCGCTACACACAGTTTAGGAAATAAGCTTGACCGGATATAAGCGATTGTAATGAGGCCCCGGTGTTTAAATTGTATCGTTATCGTTTAAAATATATTTCGTCTAACATTAGCTAACTGAATTCACGTTTGTTAGGTAGTTCTAATTTTCTGGACGACCTGATAAAAGCCGGCCAATTGAGCTGAATTCAAAGATCATGGTTTTTTTATGTAAATCCGAAATACTTAAACCTGCGTAAGTATGCAGCATTTTTTGAACAATTATCGAGTGTCTTCATTAAGTTTCTCCATATTTATTCCACCACGCCACCCTCGGCACTAATGGTTAGCGTTTATGATCGCATAGCGTGACTTTAACTATGTCTCACGTGTACCTTGAGCATTTCTCTCAATCCACACTCAGATAAGTAACGATAAAATAAAACCTGCGACAGTTAACAGGCAATGCCCTAGTCGCGTGCTTATTACTAAATATAATTTTAGTTTTAATTGCCTTTCGCTGTAATAAGGTCAGCGAAAGTGTATAAGCTAAGCATGGCTAATAGGCATGCAAAGTTTTTACATTTTTATTCTGATTAATAACGAGATAGTAATCTGAGTTGCTTACAAAATTAAGTAAAAACATTGAGGTGTAAGTACCTACTATAAAGTAGGAATACTTACCTAGATACTATACTATCCAACTATGAGTAGCATATTGATGTTGATTTTTGTATTTTTATTGCACCAATTTCATGTTCAAATGGTGTATTTACAAACAGCCTGCTCGACCATTCAACTACATAGCCAAACAGGAATATCTCAAGCGCATGAGACTTTTTAATGAACCATTCGATATGTTCTAAATGAAAGGAATAAATTGGTTAAACAATTTTTATACGCCTCATTTTTAATAATTAAAAAATATTGCTATCTTCTAACCAAGATTTTTGGGTAACCAAAAAACCAACAATATTGTTTCTCAAGTTTAACATCAAACATATTTGTATAGTTCATATTAAATAATAGTGAAATCAAATTCAATCTGATTGAATCGATTGGGTCTTAATAACAATCGTTACGATAACGAAACACGCGTAATGTTCGGGCACGCACGGTAGCTTCGCATTGTTCTATAGACGCTACGCAATAAACTGTCTTCAAATTAATGGTTTATTGTTCTTTGTGGGGGTCCGATGGGCCGGAACGCGGGCTTTGTTTTCGGACCGTTACCGTATCACGTGACTTACCGAAATAGGTTACTTACTTCATCAGTGGTCAGTAGATCTATGAGTTTTAATAGTTTGACAGCCCGTTAGGCGCACTCCTGCACTGGTACAAAATTAAATGTCTGTTGACTAAACAGACATTGCTTCAGGTCTTGGTTACCTTCGTTGTTTTTTTAGCACAAGAGAAAACTACACTTTGGGACCAGCCCAATATAATTATAATTATGAAGTTATCTTAATTTATTTAGATTTAGATTCAAAAGTTTTATTTAGGAATTTTTCGGAGTTTTTCATGATCGAGTAAAGTACATCCTATCATGTTACAAATTAGTAGTTACATTTTTAGCTCAATGAAAAAAAAGAAACGGATTTTTCAATGCAATCTGGTCTAGACGCCCGTGTGGTGTCATATTTCATAGGGCGTGTAGGTAATTGAAGGCCATTGTTGCCAGTATTTTAGGCACTTTGCCACAATTGTGTATATTAAAAATTGTATGTGTATACATAAATATGTGAATACACGGACGAATAAATGTTTTATCTGGTAAAACTAGGTGTTTTTGTTAACAAAAAATTACTTTCCTAGTTAGGTTTCGCTCACATTTTCAGCAAAAGTTACGATTAGGTAGCAAAAAGCTTCAAGCTTCCGCTTTACTTTTATAACGAAGTTGCATTTTCACATTTGTGTAGGAAAATAGCTCACCTGGTCCAAAAGTAGTTATTTCGTGGAGCACACAAGTAAAGAATGAAAGATAAACTCATAGTTTGGAAGTACTCTCGACGGAGCACGTTTTTTCATACTAAAACATAACCACCTACTCGCCCTCAAGCCCTAGAACAATTTCCATTTTATATAAATATTGAAGAATAACCGCCAACGCAATACTGTGAACAAATCGATTCAAATCGAATAAAATCAGTAGGTTAGGTAGCGTAGCAGCTATAAGTAGCTACTTAGGTTTAAGCACGCGACAGTACTTTTTTTGTAGCATAGCAGTAACCTAAGAGATACTCGAAAAAAGATTTGTTTTCATGGATTCATAAAACAAGCGGTGTACTTGTAAAAATAAAAAAATCTTCTTCCCTTCTTACATTACACGTATCTCATTTGTGCAATTGACCTGAGACGGTTATCCCAAATTCCTAAAACGCAACTTTAAGATTATAACCCATAGAAGAGATGCTTTCCCGGTAACTTTTGAGTATGTCCGTAGAATAGAGAAAATTCATACTGTAAGCACTGTTCAACTTTGAGTGATGTTTCAGAGCCCGAGCGCCAAATACTGGATAGACATTTTTTTTACCTCTGATTCCCCTTTCTGGTCGTGGTCGGTAAGTCCACAGGAATAGAAAAAAAAATAGGTCACAAAAAACTCATAACTTTTTCCACATCCAAAGTTTCCAGTTCCACTTATTTACCCGAAAGAGTCCGAATTTAAAGCAAAGCTGGTGAAAAATAAGCAAAACTGCGGGTCCCGACGCAGAGGCATAAAAGGGGAAGAAATCTCGAATAACCAAGTTTAAAATAGCGAGTCTGCTGTGTATAATATGTGGGCCACACCTGGGCGAGCGTGATATTATTTCTGCAAGGCCGCCGGCTAGGCTCGAGATCAGATGGAACCGGGTAAGCTAAAACGATTGCCTTTTTATGTGCTTAATTCGCTTAAAACGACTCGTAATTTGACCTTTGTGGCTTTTAAGTCACGTTTGAGGTTTGGCTTCATTACAGGTTGAATGAACTCTGCAGATGTACCTCTAATTATTAACAATTCTGAGGAATCCTGCGATTTCCTTTCTTACTTCAAAGGTACGAGTATTATTCAGAGGAATCCAATGTAAGGCTACTTAAAGAAGATTTTCTGGTAAACTTAACTGATACCATCACTTATTTATAATTTACTAGCTTTCCGCCCGCGGCTTCGCCCGCGTTATCGTTACATATTATTGCCAAATCTTTATACTTATGTAGCCCATGTGTTACTCTGATGTATAGGTAAGCTGTATTAAGTACTGTAAAGTTTCACCGAAATCCGTTCAGTAGTTTTTGCGTGAAAGATCATCAATACATACATCCTCCATGCATATATCCTCACAAACTTTCGCATTTATAATATTATAGAAAGATTAGTAAGATATTAAGTACATAAAGCGGCTAAAATTTACAACGCCAGTAACTTATATGGCTTCTAAATTTATTTAAACAGTTTTTACGGTTTCAATCCATCACATTTTTCTTGAATTCATATGAAGTTCGTTGTTGAGTTCCGAAGTCATTACCCCTCGGCACTTTACTAACTTGTATCGTTTGCATTTGTTTTTAGCTAAAACGAATTCGTAACTCTTCAGGGCTTTCTCTCGTACTTAGTAGACTTTTGAAAGTCGATGTTTTGTTTGGTGGATTGCTAAAGAGAGAGCGAATTGCAAATTTTAGTTCGTTACTTCTATTTTTTATCTTGGTGTATCATTATAAATCATCTGATCAGTAAGTAAGTTTGTAGTAGCTCACTGCTCACATTTGTGACGAGTCAACATACGACCTGAAGAGTACCAGGATTGTTGTAGATGCTGGTTGCCTTTGACTAGCCTGTCTGGGCGTTACAGAAAACAAACGGCTTAGCAAAGTTTCTGACGTTTCATGGTTTCATTTTATAGATAAGTGTTCTTTTACATTTTTAAAGCACACAAAATACTTTTTCTCATAGTGATCTATCGCCATTGTTTCATCATGGAAACAATTTGCCTCATAAACCCACTGGCTGTAATTAACTATCATACAACTAATAACTATTTAAGTAACCATTTTATGTTTAGTCAGAACAATAGCCAAAATAAACCATAATGACTGTTGCAAAATTAATATCGTAGTCGTTATCTTTCATTATGTACCGCGGCAGCCTTGAGCATAGTGGTTCTAAGAGGAACAATTAGAAATCTGACTCAAGCCTTTGCGTGCTGCCGAAAACAATTAGAGCCAAGATCTCGGTGCTGCAAGATCTAGGACAGGAGCAAATTAGCAAGATTAGCATTGGAGTGCAACACGGAGCTGTGATAAAACAGCTCCAGCCGATGCAATAAGCTACTTGTTAGTTAACCTGATGAATTATGCTGTTTCCTTTGAGCAAATAACAAATAAACCTAGAAAATACAGTTCTACATTTAAGTAACAACATCATTCAACCCCAAACTGCGCAGAGCTTGTATGTTCTGGGCCGCAACTGATGGATATCTTATCATAACGGCTGATGAGGTATGCAGATTTCACATCCAAACATGAAACAAAACACAGATTTCGTCACATTAAATCCTTTTTCTCTTAAGTCGGAATTAACTGCAATCTCCTCAAACAGAATTTTAACTACACAGGTATACGGCAAGGTCCTATTAGTAAATAGGACGAAAATAAGCAAAACTGAGACTGCATTTTTCATAAAATGACTCGGTCAGCATTGCTACATAGGGTAATGGTTAGACAACTAAAGTCAGTTTGAAGTCTGCTTAAGAAAAACAACCTCTTCTCCCTATATTTCCTTGCCTTCATTATTAAAAACATAAGACGCTATGTTTGTGTCCTGAGGTTGTGCTGCTCTGAATTTATAATTCATTGGGCAAGCGGAATGCACCTGCGCGCACAAGTTGCAAATTTTACAAACGAGCCCTAACACGATACTCCCTTAGCTGGGGATTCTACTCACGTTAATTTAAAAATACGTGAACCGCTGTAATAAATGAAATTTGCAGTAATAACAGCCAAAGTAGCATTGAATTCGCAGGGGGACGCAGCCAGCAACAATTTAGTAGTCAGTGATTTTTAATATCACATCTAATTTTCAGGTTAAAATCAATATGTTTTTTATGTAGCAAACTGGAAAACAAGACTTTGTGGAGGAGGAGGAGGGGTCGACTCAACAGCGGTCACGATCACGAATCATGATCTAAGTCTCTTCCAGTAGGTTGCGGCTAAGCACTGTTCCACGGACACTGAAACTGACCAGAACCCTGCAATAACAAAGCTATGTAACGTTAAACGCTATTGTCGAACTTAAACAATACATACCTACAACAGAACCGTGTACAAAGATGTAGACCAGGTACTAGTCATCATGACTATGATAGTTTCAACATTGGTCTAGCAACGATATGGGATATGATTTTCATTGCTCTTCACACCAGCACGGTTATTATTCGTAGATATCATACACATCCTTAAACATCGTTAGCTGTTCCAGAGATGTTCATCTCTGGTGAAAAAGCAGCCCAAGGCCTCAGCTGTGTGCTTCAACTGCCCATATGCCTAATCCAGTAAATTCTAAGCAGCCGTAATCACGAACTCAAAGGTCTTTAACCTTCCAGAAGTGCTAACCTCTTTACACCTATCTCATGCAAGAGTCAACGCAAAAAGTCCAGCGAACCACGCGGCGCAACCGCGCCCGCGCATCCAAGATGGCGCATAGAGCACTGCGCGCACGCCGTGTCCGTCGCGGTTGGCCGACCAACCGGCAACAGTTTTTTTCTACATAAACATTGTTCGCAGTAGAAATCGGCAGGCGTAACTGCTGCTATTGTTGTACGCCGGTTAAACTCCGAGGATATTAGAGCGTGATACAGTAAAATAATGTACTTATGAATAACCAGTATTTAGGTAAGTACGTATTCTAGGCCAGTGTGGACAAATGGCTATTTCAAAACTGATCTATTTGATATCACAATGGATGAAAATTAAGGTACTTGGAATAAGTTTTGTTACTTGTTAGGTTTTCTCAGTAGAAACACCTGTGGTTATGCTTATGTCAAATGATATTTTTGACCTGATTTACTTAGTATTGTAATTATATATTACGAACTATTATTTTTATGTTTAACTATTCTTAAAAACAGTAACTTCGACAATATTCTCAATTATTACCTAGGCATTAGTTAATTTACTTCTTTGTAATATCAGCTACTTAGAAGTACTATCAAATATCTATGAATATTCATAAAAAATCAAAATCAGAATCAGAGACTACATCGTATACCCTACAGGTATGTCCCGTACTTTATAAAAAAAGGAAAAGGGGTCTATAAGAATACAACGATCTAAATTTTTGATTCTGTTTGTTCTTTCGATAGGTACAATCCGCTGGTCGATCTGGCACCAAAGTTATGCCAAGCCGTATTCAAGCCTTTTGGCTGTTATTTTATTTCTTGACTGCCATCTAGCGGTGGCAACTGGGACGAACTAGCTTGGCGGCCACAACGTTGCTGCGTTGGCTTCATTGTGCAATTTGTGTAGGAATGTATTTGTTGCTACATCAAAATATATAAACTACATAATATATTCATTACGCTTGGTGATTGTATGGTGATGTTCTAGTTTTTTGGTCGCTGGAAATTTACGCTTTTATGTGTCCGAAACAACGGAAATAGACCCCCGGCAAAACTGATGATGAGATGATTCCTTACGAGGACGCTGAAATAGTAAGTAAGTAAGTAAAGTAAAAAATCATTTATTCATTTAAGCTTGTATAAAGCACTTATGACATGTCAAAAAAAGTATACAGAAATAATAATAATAAACGTAAATAAAATAGTACAATATTAGTACACATCGTGAATATACATAATGTGAATCTACCACCGGTTCGGACGTTGCTTCTTATCGAGAAGACTCCGGCAAGAAACTCGATAGTTACTCTTTTCAACTTTGTTTGTTTTACAAAAAATAAATTCAGAGTACAGTCAATGCGAGTAGAAAAAAGAACACAATATTGAGCAGAGGAGCAGATTATTCCTACTATGACCACAAACTTTTGTCGTTCAAGTAATCCTCTACATTATAATAACCTTGTTTCATTAACTTTGCTTTAATTGCAGACTTAAACTTGTGAAGAGGTAGATCAACAAGACTTTGAGGTATTTTGTTAAAGTATTTTACAGATTGACCCACAAATGAGTTTCCCACCTTGTGTAGCCTAAGACTGGGAGTTTTCAATTTGTTTTTATTTCTGGTATTATGTTTATGAGTGTCACTGTTTTTTTTGAACAGATGCAAGTTTTTGCGCACATACATTATGTTATCTAAAATATACTGAGCATGCACAGTTAAAATATCGATCTTCTTAAATACTTCCCTAAGCGAGTCGCGTGGTCTAAGTTTGTAAATGGAGCGGATGGCTCTTTTTTGAAGTACAAAAATGGTGTTCAAGTCTGCAGCTGAACCCCACAACAGTAGACCATACGACATAACACTATGAAAGTAGCTAAAATATACTAGTCTTGCTGTTTCAATATCAGTCAAGAGTCGTATTTTTCTAACAGCACAAGCAGCGGAACTGAGTCTCCCTGCCAGGGCCGTTATATGCGGACCCCATTGCAACTTAGAATCTAAAGTTATTCCTAAAAATACAGTAGAATTTGTTAATTCTAATGGCTCGTCATTCATAGTTACAATAGTATCAACCTGTCTCACATTGGGCATAGAGAATTTGATGCACTTTGTTTTTTTTGCATTAAGTAATAAATTATTACTAGTGAACCAACATAGTACTTTTGAGAGAGTATTATTTACATCGTCAAATGCTTGCTTACCTCTGTCGACTTTAAAAATCAACGAGGTATCGTCAGCAAATAATACTATCTCACAAATATCTTTGACATAGGTAGGAAGATCATTTATATAAATAAGAAAAAGCAAAGGTCCTAATATAGATCCCTGGGGCACTCCCATACGTATGGTGGCACCGGAAGATGCAGTTCCGTTGATACTAACTTTTTGAGTTCTATCTGTAAGATAAGATTGTATTAATTGAGATGAGATACCTGAAACACCGTAATGTCTTAGCTTAATCAGTAATATTTCATAATCCACGCAATCAAATGCTTTTGAAAGGTCACAAAATATTCCTACTGCATCTTGCTTGTTTTCCCAAGCATCAAATATGTGTTTGATAAGTGCTACACCTGCATCAGTTGTGCTCTTGTGTTTAGTAAAACCAAATTGTTTCTCATGTAGTAAGTTATTTAAATCAAAGTGTGAAAGCAGCTGGTTCAATATAATTTTTTCAAAGATTTTACTGAGAGCTGGTAGTATAGAAATGGGTCTATAATTAGATGGGTCACTTTTGCTACCAGATTTAAAAAGCGGGATGACCTTACTAAATTTCATCAAGTTGGGAAACTGACCTTGGTCTATGCAATTATTAAAAAGTTTAGCTAAGTGGGGTGATATCGTATTAATGATTGATTTGAGTAGATTAATCGAAATACCCCACAAATCTTCTGTATTTTTCATATTAAGTTCCTTAAATACCTTGAGGATGTCATGAGAATCAACATGATCAAAGCAGAACTGATTTGTGCACCCATCAACACTAGATGTTAGCAGGGACTCAGCTATATGTGGACTAGAATTTAACGTGCTTGTAGTTACAATAGGTATATTAGAAAAAAAAGTTTCAAATGTATTTGCTATTTCAATCTCAGACTCAATAACATTATTTTGAATTTTGAGAGAGAATGAGTGATCGCGAGGTTTAGATTTACAGGTTTCTTTATTAATTATGTTCCAAGTGGCTTTGATTTTATTTTTAGCCAGTTTTATTTTGTCTCTCAAAAAAATGGACTTTGCAATATGACATGATTTCTTGAATGTTTTTGAATATAATTTAACATGCTCAACTAGTTTTTGACAGTTTGAGTTAGCTTTTAATCCATATAATTCGTATAATTTATTTCTACTTTTATGGATGCCTGGAGTGGCCCAATCACTAAATTTAAACTTAAAATTATCAACAGTTACTTTCTTCTTAGGAAAAATATGGTTATGTTCATGCAATATTATCTCAAAGAGATGCCTATACTGATCATCTATGTTATGATGACCTTGGGGCAGTAGGTTAGAAATATTTTTATTTATATTCGTTTGAAACTTTTTTACTCGACTCTTGGTAACTGGTCTATAACTAATATCCACTGATTGAGAGACATGACGGTGCTCAAATTTGGTCAATAGACCACAGTGATCTGATTTCAAACAGTTTATAATTGATTTCTCAATAGAGATATTTTCACAAAAAATATTGTCTAAGCAGGTGGCTGTTAACTCGGTGATCCTGGTTGGTTGATCAAAAAGATTAAGTAAATCAAATGATTTAAAAAGATTTAAAAATCTTACAGAGGTCTGAGAAGAATCTAAAATGTTAACATTAAAATCCCCACATACAACCACCTTCTTGTTTGATTTACAAACCTTTTTCAGTACTTCTTCCATGGTCTCTTCGAACTGACAATAATCAGCAGAAGGGGGTCTATACACACACACAATAATAATCTGCTCTAACTCTGCGCATGCAAGTTCAATAGTTCGCTCAATTGAGAGTGCTACTATGTCTTTACGCTCTCTAGATTTAAACTTATTGTGAATTAATATCAGTGACCCACCGCGAATAGAGGAACTTCTCAAGAACGAACTAATGATACTATAATTATCAATGCTAATCATGCATTCATTTTTTTTCAGCCAGTGTTCAGTTAAACATAAGACATGTATATCCATACAGTCTAAAAATAAACCTACTTCTAATTCTTTGCCAGAGAAGCCTTGCATGTTTTGATGCACAAAGTTTATAAAATTATTTTGGGGCTTCTCTTTTGTCAACAATGTGCAAGAGTTTACCTCTATTGTCTCTGAATCTAATTTAAATTATTTGGAACAAGTTCCAAAGTCTGTGGTACAATGGTATCATTCTGCTCAATAAAAGCAGAGCGTTTAGCCAAATAATTGGCTGAAATGTTAAAAAAATAAGATAGCGACATAGCTATCTGTCGTTTATAATAATTAGATAAATGAAATCTACCTTTTGTCAGGTACATATTATTATTAATAATAGGATTAATGTCAATGAGATTTATTAAATTATTTGAAAATGTCACAGTATCAAATGTCAAATTGATTCTATGTCTTTTTTCATTTTCTGCTTGTGACAGACCCCTACTGTAAGGCAATGTGAACATCACAATTTTACTGACATTAACTAATGAACATAAAGTATTGCAATGTATTTTCATTTGGTTCTTGTTCACAGTACCTCTGTTTGCAATTAAAATAATAAGGGTTGAATTGGGGCTGAAACTATATTCAGCAATTTTCTGAATGATATCACAGTATGAGGCACCCGGTGAACAGTGATTTATAACTGACTTTCCAAAACTATTATACAAAATTGTAGGATGATCTCCATGCTGAGGTTTTCCTAATGAGCTATAGTATGAAGTTCTTCAAGACGGGTTTGAAAAGGTTTCTGCAGCGTCGACAACGCGCGATAGATGCCCCTGGTGTTGCACGTATCCATAGGCTGCGTAACCGCTTTCCATCACGCGGTCTGCAAGTGTGATTGTCACTGACGTGGAAAAAATAAATTGAGTTATCGCTGCCATATTGCACGATGCAGAATCGATACATTCCTTATCTAGAAGCCACTTATACATGGGGATACATACTACAATGTAAGGTATTTAGACGATCTACACCCAAATAATTATCTTATGTTCAAAACTCGTTTGTATTTATATTGCTTCCGTCCGATTATCCTTTGTTCGGGCCTGTTCAGGCGGATCTATTCAAATTGCGCATTATCAATGCGCATACGCAATGAGCCCGCATGACAACGAAGTAGAGGTATCCGATCGGAAGTAGATACCCACTTGTAATTTTAATTGAACAGTAATGAAAACTTAATTTTTTGGATCTTAAGATCTTAACCTTAAAATTGTTTAGTATATAGATACTTAGCTTTCGAGCCGAAGCTATGTCGACAATCATGCAAGCTGTCCTAGATGCAAACCTATCTAATTTGAATCCAACGATAATTTCATTGATATCATCCTTATGATAGGTATGAAGGTCCTCTCCTATAGATTTCTACAGTAGCCGGTTGTTGGCAGGCAGTTTACACTAGTTATAGCCACAATTATGCCTGGGCAGCTCTGTCTTTTGTATAAGACACAAGTTCGCTCGTGTGTGGAATACTGCTCTCATCTCTGGGACGGTTCGAGCTTGGTGCAATTTTCCACATGATGTATTATTTTGTTTTTTGCGGGTTCTGTCAAGTAGGTATACCTACCTAATTCATTTTAAAAATTCAGAGCGAATATAGTAGCACCCCTAGGCGGTCTGGCAAGTTTAGGTAATTATACTGCAAAAAGGCGAGAGCGAGCTGTCTGTTAGCTCTTTATTTGGTGTTATAGCCCTATTGGATTTTAAGCTTTCGAATTCGTTACTAACATGACAGACAGACATATAGACTTGTCAAAAAAGTACAAAGCAAATAAATAAGCGTTTTTTGAGAGTCGTTAAATGAAAAATGTAATATTCATTACACTTATAAAAAGTACCTACAATAGACAAGTCAAATTACTCAAATAATCAAAATAACTTAGGGAAAGCTTCTTAACCAAATAGGTAATACAAGGACGTAAGTATTTGATTTAACCAATTAGTATTATTAATTCAATAGCTTCGAAGAAATCAAAGTTAGATAGGTAATTTCCTTCCAATTAAACGTTTAGGTACTTAAACAGCTGAGTGCTTCCCACAGCAAATGGAATCAATCCATAAGTACGACTTGACTTGAGTGTTTTGTCGTCAGAAAGAAAAATTTGTGTCTTTTACGCAGATTACTATTGCTAACAAGGTCTGCTGGATGAAATCTCTTTTCAAAGATATGATCACCAGACCTTTTGCTGACCCAAATAATAAAAATTGTAACTATAAATGTACGGTCCCATCACGAAGAAATTGTGGACTCAACGGCCTTGATCTCATTTAATAATGTTGTTGTGTACTAAAGGAAAGCTTGTGAATAACATCATATCGATAACCCGCCATAAATGTTTATCTGAACCCATCTGACGAGCTCTCGTCTCGTCGTGATGGAGGCAAGCAGCCGGTCGGTAGCAATAGTCTGGAGGTGAAGGTCTTTCAGGGCCCTTAGGCAGGCCCATCTTTCCTATTTGGCACTTTTGACACGTGCCCAGGGGTCCCCCATCCTGGGGCCCCCATCCCTAAAATCAGTCCGATGAAACATTTATCCAAATGTGCCCAGGGCTCCATATGACGTTTCCTAAATGGTGTAATAAAGTTTCAAACATTATGTAGGTCTGTAATTCCGATTTCTTAACCGAATCTTTGAAAATGATCACCTTCTAAGCTATTATTTCCTTCCTAGCTACCTATTTTAAAAGACACTTTTCTAACATTAACTTTTCGGAAGTATCCACTTACTTTGACTAGCCCGTTGGCGCAAAGTTAGAAATTCAAATCTCACCCAGGCAATCATTCACGTGATGAAGATATGGGTTTCTAATTAGTCTCGGTGTTAGTATATATTATTATTGTAGTATCTATGTGTGTAGTTTTGCAGGAATATCAAAGTCTGTTTATTAGCCGCTGAAACCCATAGTAAAAAGCTCTGCATAGTTCGGGTCAGATGATCTTAGTCGTTGTGTAGATGTAGTAAGATGTCCTCGATAATAATTTATTCACAAATCCTTTCTTCAACTCTACGAGTAGTTACGACTTAGAAGCTAGGTAAGTATAAAAGTAAACGTAAGATTTGAACAATGATTTCGCTTACAAATAAAAGCCTTTTAATAAAATCCTTCACTTTTCCTTACATTGGCAAATAGAAATACACGCCTGTTCTAGTTTGATAAGCTTCACAAAACTTTCCATTGTGTCGACTTATTTTTTATGCTAGCTACAAACACGCAACACAGTCACGAAGTCAACCACGAAGGTAGGTAACTTGAATGTAGATTCTTAACTAATATTATCCCTACAAAGAATTCAAAATCTGCGACGGTACCTCCTCAAACTCCTTTCAAACCTTCACATTAACTAATGTTTTTTTAGGTATCAACATCGTTGAACATTCACGATGATCAGCGTGCAACGAAATACATCTGTGTCGGTACTGCGTGACATCACATCCGCGGTAAATAGTAAAATTGAAGACCTAGCAGCGCCTCCATTGAATATCTATCCTTTTATGTTATTTCAATGTCAATCCGTTTGCATGAGTACCACTTAAAACAATTAATGATAAAATGTAAAAAGTACACTTAAGGTCATCGCACATTATCACGGCGCGGCAACGGCACCGCTCTAACCCGGCAATTAACTTGCCATTCAAATGAAAGCATTGAATTGTGTGTACTTTTATATTTTACAATGTCAATATGAAAAAGCTAACGGCGGGCGGTCAGCGCTCTTGCCGCTACCATACAACTCAACCCGCCGATCGCGTGCTTACCGCGCGCCGACTCCCAGTAGTCGCCAGCTAAGCAAAGTCGTTGCGCTCGGCCGGTGCCCGGACTGCTGGCTTGAACCTCGCGGCCGGCGCGTGGAGTGCGAGCTTGCATCTCGCGGACGCGCGCGTAGTTAGCGTTCTGTCGGCTAGATGTAGCCTGAATTCGAGGCGATGCCGTGCAGCAGCTGTGCTGTTGCGGTGCCGGTATAGTGTGCAATGACCTTAAGGCCAGAGCCTGCCGGATTATTAAGACAGTATTGAGCAACTATTTTTGCATTGCGATAGGCAGGCCCTCTTCACCATCAGGCGCAATGGGCACATGCCCAGGGCCCCACTATCCTAACCGCTAAAGTCTGTAAATTTTATAACGAAAGATGCAAAACTTCGAATTTCGGACCTTGATGAATTTAGGCAGGTTCCGAAATTAGTTTTTTTCTAGTTTACTATCTTTCGATATGAAAACAGCCATAGTAAAATACTAAAAAAATATGTCCTAATTGCTTCAAAAAATCATAATAATCCCCAGGGTACCAAATGGCTTAAAGACGGCCCTGGTACAGTGAAAGGTGCGGTCGCCCTGATTAACCGTCATGTGCTGAAGGGCACCCAAAAGTCAAATAAATTACCTCTAGAAATAAAACGCGTCGAAAACAATTTTGCTCTACTCTGATTAGGACCAAGTCCCGCCTACCACTAGATTCGACCAATTTGCTTCAAACTCAAATAACTTTGCTCCAATAGACTTTCACAGTAAGTAGGTACTTTTAAATCGTCAAATTTAAAGAAAGATATACTAAATAATATAAGCCTCGAGCTTAGTGCAGAAACCACTGATAATAATGTATGGCTGTAATTATTACTTTTTGGTCAATAAATTTTTATTATTATTATTATAGACATAAATACTATAATAATATAGATATATAAATACACAGTATATAGACATAATGCGACTCTACCACCGCGTCGGAGTTGTTTCTTGCTGAGAAGACCCGGCGAGAAACTCAGCAGTTACTCTTTTAAACTTGTATTGGGTTTACAACAGGCGTTAGTAAAGTACAATATGTCATTTTGATACAAATAAACCTACTGAGTGTCTAATCTGAAGAATATAAAACAATGGAAAAAAACAAACATAAAAGAATATAAACATAAGGTCATTTAAACAATTAAAAAGAAAAATAGTTAGTCAGTACAACTATTAACTAGGTATTACAATAAAAGATCTGTTACAATAGAGTTATCTAATCCCGCATGAGCAGAGAGCTTACACCCAGGCATTTTTATCTATAAGGTAGTCTTTTGATAGCCCTTTTTTGACTGGCCTGTTGGCACAATGGCAGCGATCCTGCCTTTAGCGCCGGAGTTCGTGGGTTCGATCCCTACCCATGACAAACATTTATGTGACGAACAAGTGTTTGTTGTGTGTCTGGGTGGTATTTTCTATTTATTATGTATGCATTTAGAAATATTTAAGTATGTTTATCAGTCTCTGACGCCCATAGTACAAGCTCTGCTTAGTTTAGGGTCAAATGATCTTGCTGTAACTTGTCCTAGGTATTTATTTATTTTATTTACTTCAATAAAGCTGCTTTGATGTGATTTTTGT
Source organism: Udea olivalis (assembly GCA_947369235.1). NCBI lineage: Eukaryota > Metazoa > Arthropoda > Insecta > Lepidoptera > Crambidae > Udea > Udea olivalis. Next base: position 8,827,447 of record OX376352.1, on the reverse strand, counting down.
ATCTATGTAGTGCTAACTCACGAATGGCTTTTGGGATAATGGTTTTGTATAACTTTATATGTGTATAGAGCAAATAAATAATGATTATGATTATGATCTTGTTGTAATAATGTATACCTTGCCCCATAAAGGATCCTAAAACTTTTGGCAACGTATAGTGGAAGCGCAATTCGGTAGGTTTTTATTGATCGGAGCCGACATTCTCTGGTGTTGAGCGTGTTTCTTCATAAGGTAAACCAGTCCACCAGTAAACCACCAGTCACATGTCTAATGACATTTCGGTCAAGCGAGCAGATCCACCGATATAGGTACTGTAGGCATGCCCACAAACCTGAACAAGAGGATCCCATATCCAAAGAGTGCATTGTTTTACCGTTTGTTCACCCCCGGCCACGCGAGCATATCGCGTGGCCTATTCATTGTACAAGCTCCTAAAAATCATACAGTGGAGCTGAATTCTAGGAGGTTGTGCCCACGCTTGGATTTAGATAATTATGTTGAATTAAGAATCTCTTTAAATGGCAGCGGCTCCTTGGTACTGGTAAAGTATGAGTAGGTATTCAATACCTCCCAATATATCATAATATATATGCGTGTGCGATATAACCTACTTGCGACATCTGTTACAGCTTGAAGGAACACACGATTGTATGCTGTGAAAGATGCCGCTACCTACATTATGACCTTCCTTCTAGAATGACATAGTTTTGTATTAGTAATAGTACTCTACCTTGATACTTAGAATGTAATCCTATGAGCCTGTGATTCGAGTAAGATTGCTCTGGTTGGGCGCCACCAGTACAACCGGTTTTTTTATATAGCGTGACATACTTCATCGCCGAGAAACACGTAACGGGTTAATGAGGTAATTCGAGTTTCAGTATTCGTGCAGCAAAAAACAGGGAAGGAATGTAATAAACAGACCATCTTGTCAGCTTTTACTCAGTCACATCTGGGACTGAAGTTTTCTATGCTGAAGACGTAACGACATAAAAAACCGCTAAAATGTTCATTCCATTCTCCTTTCCCTTTAACGACTGTTATAATAAAATTAATGTAGCGTTACTCGCGAACAAGCGGTGTACCAGCGACAAAATAGCTGTGGGACGTCGATAGCTCTGAATGTTTGATACCCGCTCGCTGCGACACAGAACCAAGCGTGCGCTCACCAAACACGCTGCCCCAGCCAACCGAGACCTCCACACCCTATCCTACTATACCCAGTTTCTTCCACCCACCGTACAATCGAAGAGGGGGCACGAGCTCACCTTTCATCGGTGGCGGCGTAGTGCATTAAATATTTAACTTTAGCCTAGTTTTCATAACCTTTCGAACGTACAGGGTTTAATTCTTCTAATTGCATGGCATGGGTAATCTGTTCTACGAAGCATACGTGAGTGCAAGTAAGTTACTACTTACAACAAAATATGAACATAAGTAGGTACTCTCACCAAATACCAAAGTATTCATTGCTACGTGCTACGGCGCTACGAACTACGACATCAAATTTTCTGCGCGGAAACAATTTCATTTACACCCGTGCGATAACAGTCAAGCGTATAACTCGAATACTTCGATAGTAGATATAATTATTCATTTACCAATTTAAATAAATGAATGTAAGTATTAATAATTATGACAATAATCTCTTTTGTACTTTATTTATTTACCTACACGATTCTCGACAAGTCAAACATTGTTTTATAATCAATATTGGCCACATGCCACAAGGCTCATATTTATGAGCTCATTTTTATGATATTATTCGTGTAAATTGTCATTATTGCATTTGAGCAATATCCCTAGTATTTATAAGCTAACCGAGTTCCCTAGTATCACCGCTAAATATTTGTGTCCTAAGGGGGTTGAACCTTTGTGGCGTAGCCATTCAGCCGCCATTTTGTTTTTTCTCGATGTTTCCGCGCTCGATGAATGTGGTTTATTTGGTAATACCACACACTTATACAAACAAAAAATGTCTCGTAATAATATGGTAGGTACCCTAAAGTGTCACGTTTCTGAGTTATTTGAAGGTATATGAAAAAGGTGATATTCATTATTAAAGGCTTCTCGTGTTTTTTTGTTATCAGGTAACAGATTTTAGGACATTTGAAAAGTTTGTTATTTTCTTCCGCAATCTTCCCACATCCCAAAGTCGTCTAGGAGAAATCGCTTAAAGCGATAAGGTCACTATTTAGATACCTATTCTATCCTGCTATCCTGTACAATGTTTTTTTCCTTTGCAATTTAAGTTTAATTGATTTTAATGTGAAACTTTATTGTTGATTTTTTACAACTCCACATTTACCTACCTACTTGTTGTTGTATCCTGTAACTTGGGTCTGCTGGAAGTAATCTCTTTTTAGATATAAGCTAACCTTTTTTTTTTTTTTTTTTTTTTTTTTTCTTTCGGGGGAAAAAATGCATTACGCACTATCCCACTGCCTGGGTGGGGCAGCGGGGGAGTGTGGGACTCTCCGTCCCTGAAGGTGACGGCATACCCACCAAAAAGACCCCCGGTATACCTCATCGCCTTGACGGGACGACACGGTGCCTAGTTCGGATTACCATGCCGTCCCTGGCGGACGGCCCAGCCTTCACGCCGGGCCTCCTCACGCAGCAGGGGCATCCCGGTATACGGGGACACCCCCAGACAGGAGCACCGTGCAATGGGGTGAAAGTCCCCCGACTTTCACCCCGGTGCTGCTTTTAGGGAGCAGGGAGAAGGCGTGCAAACCGCCGTCTCCTCACTCCCCGCCGTCTGCGTCGGAGAGGGGCCGCCTGAGGATCTTCCTCCCGGGCCCTCTCCGCTGTCTCCTTCTGCGACATCACCTCTTCGCAGAAGGAGACCATCGCCTCCCATCCTCTCTCGCTCGCCAGCATGGCCCGTATCAGGGCCGGGAGCGAGAGGTCGGCGCCGACCACATTCACTAATGTGCGACGCTGCACCACCCAAGCAGTGCACACCTCAAGGGTGTGCTGGGCGGTGTCCTCCTCGGCGTCGCACTGGTGGCACCTCGGGGTGGGCTCCCTCCGAGCGATGTCATGCAGGTACTTTCCGAAACATCCATGTCCGGAAAGTACCTGCACCAGCCGGTACGTAAGGGGCCTCTTTTCCCTACGTACCCACTGGTCGAGGACTGGCCTGATCGCCTCTATGGTTAGTCGGCCATAGAGCGGGTCGGCCAGGTCCTCCGCCCACCTCGGCAGTAGCGCGCTCTGGGCACGCCGGCGCACTCCCTCAACTTCGTCCCAATACGGGCGGTCTCCTCTTGCTCTTGCTGCTGTGCGGGACTGGTACACAGCAGCGAGAACATCCGCCTCCAGTTCCCAGGGGGGCATGCCTGCCAGGACACAGGCAGCCCCTCCCGACACCGTACGGTAACCCCGTATAGCCCTCAACGCTATAAGCCTCTGAGGCGCCCGTAACAGGCGCCTATTTTCAGCGTTGAGGGCACCCGCCCAAATTGGCGCTCCGTAGAGCGCCATACTTTTGAGGATGCCGGCGTAGAGACGCCGGCATGACTGGCCCGGGCCGCGCTCGTTAGGCAAGAGCCGACCCAGAGCACCCGCGGCGCGGATTAGGCGGGGCGCGAGACGGGAAAAATGGGCCCCAAAATGCCACCGCCCATCCAACACTAGGCCCAGATATTTTATCTGGGCCTCTACCCTCACATCAACGCCGTTGAGGCAGACCACCGCGCCTGGAGGCGGTCCCTGCCGAGGCCCATGGAAGAGGAGGGCCTCAGTCTTATTAAGGGCCAGCTTCAGGCCTAACGCCTCGATGCGGCCCACCACCAGACTGGCGCCAACTTCTGCCAGTCTTTTCACCTCTGCAAATGTTTTACCTCCCGCAATGACCAGGGTGTCATCCGCGTAACATATGACGCGCATCCTCGGAAGGAGCGCGCCGCGGAGCACCCAGTCATACCCCATGTTCCACAACAGGGGCCCTAAAACGGACCCCTGGGGAACCCCACATCGCATTGGGCGACGAACCAATGCTCCTCCTCCCTCATAGAGGACCTCTCGCCCTCGGAGGTAGTCCTCCAACAGCCTGCCGAGATAAGTAGGCACTTCAAAATACTGAAGTGCCTCCCTTATCACGCTGAACGGCAGGCTGTTGAAGGCGTTGGCGATATCCAGGCTTACCGCCAACGACCGCTCGCCCCGAGCGGTTGCTACCTCCGTAACCTCCTTGAGTTGCGCCAGCGCGTCTATTGTGCTGCGCCCCGCACGAAAACCGAACTGTTGCCCGGAAATATTTGGACCCCTCCCGTTTAGATGCTGGACGAGGCGAAAAGAGAGGAGTCTCTCGAAGACCTTTCCAGCCTCGTCCAGCAGGACAATTGGCCGATACGCGCCGGCGACACCTGGGGGCCTACCCTCCTTCTGCAGGAGGCAAAGCCGCCCAGATATAAGCTAACCTGTAATTCTGCTTACTCTAATGTTGTCCCTTGTAATGTATTTTTTGTGTACCTACGAACTAATAAATAATTTACTTTATTATTTTGACAACTTTTAATTATACACATTGCACTCCATAAAAACGCGATAATACACACAACGAACGGATTAAATGTACTGAAATGTGTTATTTTTTGGCAAAATAACACGACGAGCTACAAAATTAGTAGATTTTTAATTAATATTACCTTTTTAAAATGGATATTTACCTTCAAATAACTCTGAAACGTGACACTTCAGCGTACCATATTCCGAAACATTTTTTGTTTGTTTATGTGTCCTCTATCCATATACTTAGGTATATCACTTTTATCGTGCGCGGAGAGTTTGAAAAAAACAAAATGGCGGCATAATGCCAGCTTCCATTCAAAAATGTTCAAACCCCTTTAACTTAATAACATATATTTTCCTTTTATAGACTAGCTGTCTGTCAGCGGCTTAGCCCGCGTAGACTGCATTCCCCTTCAAAAAGTAGCCTGAATAAAACAAAATAGCCTATGTCACTCCTTGATAATAAATGTGCACAGCTTTATATCAGTGAAAGATTTTTTTTAATCGGTCCAGTAATTTTGGAGTCTATTCAAAACAAAAAAACAAGCCTTCCCTCTTTATAATTTTAGTATATATATCTATGCCTCTTCCTCACCGGCTCGATGCGTTTTCGTTCTGGTAGGTACCGCATCTGCACCGAATCTGTAGGTACAGATTGTTTACCCAGCGCATGAGAGTTTTCAAACCGACTCGTTTCAGTACAGATTTTTTACCGAGCGCATACGCACGCCTCTGCACAGAAATTCACAGAATCAAATCAATCAGGTCGGTATTGTTCCGGTGTTGTGATCGGTGTGAGCAAGGCGCGCGGCGGAGCTAGCGGGAGTCACGACGGGGCAGGCCGTCCGCTCTGTACAGATTCTATGCAGAGGCGCGCGTATGCGCTCGGTACAAAATATGTACCGAAACAGGTCGGTCTGAAAACTCTCATTTGATTACATGCGCTTGGTAAACAATCCGCACAGATTCAGTCGGTAATCTGCAGAGGCGGTACCGAAACGAAAACGCACCGATCCGGTGAGAAAAAGATCTTAGGAACTCCAAGTCTAAATAAAAGCGGCCTAATATATTCGTCGAAATTCTTCATTTACTCACTAAATGACTGACAGACAACGCACATTTCGGCTTTGATTCGGCTGAAATTTGGGAGTGTGTGTAAGGGAGCACAAGGAGACTTTCCCGAAATTCTCACGGAACGAAAAAACACGGGTTGGTTTATACACATCCACTTACACACACACAATTTCTTTTAGTATGCTTTTGCTTTTTTTTTCTTTATCTTTGTACCGTGACTGTTGTAAAATTGTATTTTTAAAATATAAAACGTGAATCCGTTTTTGGCTGTAAGTTTAAAATTTAAGTACTTACTGTATAAATAAACTTTCGAAATAAAAACTAGTAGGTCTAACGATCAAACATTCTTCCAAGACCAACAGCTTAATGTGACCCATGCACCCAGCAATCGGTGGATCCCAGAAAATATCCAAACCTTTTGCGCGTTGATATAATTTTGTTGAGGCAAAATGAATAATCGTTGCTCCGATTGGTTTTTACAAGGTGTTGCGCGCTTCCATAGGCAGCGGTAACCGGTTACAATCAGGCGGTCCGCGCGTGATTGTATGTCACCGTTGGATAAATCGATTTCGATTTAGATGTTTTAGTTGGAAAGGTGACTTTATCAAGAGTGTTCTTAGCTATGATAGTTCAAAAAAAAATCTTTTGAGCCGCTTGAAGATCACTTTCTCGTACGGTATAATGCCCTGTTCACATTATTCCAGAGGCAGCATTCCAGTCCATCGCTGTAATACAACTGTAACAATGTTAACCGGCACTGGAGTATCCACATTGATTTAGCGCTGGAATGCTGGACTGCTGGACTGGAATAATTTGAACAGGACATTAAGGCAACTTCCACGTGTCTTATCGATTCCAAATTTGGAATTCTGTTACCTACTTCGATGATATTGCAAGAACATCGTATCTTTTACTACAGGCTGAGGCATCTTCTGCAATCTGCAGAATACCTACTTATAGTTGAGATATCAGGTAGGGCTCATTAAAATGGTTACAATAAATGTTGATAGATCAGAGATTTGCACTGAAAGAAAACCTACCTAAAGGAAATACTTACTTTTGAAGCACTTTTCCAATACTAAGATGAGAGTGATAAATCAAAAACAATCAAAAAAAAATGATCGCTTTATTGTGTCAAGATATATATATATAGTCGATTGAACGTGAGGTGAAAATCCTGCTCCGGACCTGCGCGATTTGTAAATGCGGCCCTAAAATCCGTATTGTTTATCTGGTACGAAGTCATTTATAATCATTTATTGTTTTATGTGGTACCTACACAAGATTACATAAGATATTATACATTATAATGTTTTACCGTCAACCTTAGTTAACTAGCTCTTAAAAATAGCTATCACTTTGCATTTCACAGACATTAAATAATAAAACTTCGGTTTCTTTAAACCATCGGGCGGTAAGAGTGACTTTCATACAACGCTTAATATTATACAATGAGATCGATAGACACTTTTCTACTATAAATATTGGGTACATTTCATATACGTATTATTTTTGGTTTTTAAACAATAATCCGGTCAATGGTAAATTTTTTCGTGAAACGTAGTCTACGTAGTAGGAATCATATTAGCTTTTGATAAAAATGTAAATGTCTTCATGTCTACATGATCTACGGATCCCCATTATTTGCATAAAAAGCGTTGTTGCACATTAATTGGTAAATACGACCAGTTTTGCTCAATAAACTGTTTAAGGAGGTATTTTGGTATTTTTATAATAATTAAATCGGGGCATTATTTATTAACTAGCTGTCCGTCAGCGGCTTTGCCCACGTAGACTGTCTTTCCCGTCAAAATATCACTAAAATTAAAGAAATCTAGCCTATGTCACTCCCTGATAATGTAGCTATATATTGGAGTAAGATTTTTTAAAATCGGTCCAGTGGTTTCCGAGCCTATTCAATACAAACAAACAAACGAACAAAAAACCAAAATCTTTCCTCTTCAGATAACGTGAAAAAAATAAAAAATATGGGATACTCTTCAGCAGGTGTTACGTCGTTGTTTTTTTGATGTTATGAATATTATGTATTGATATCGACGAAATCTAAACCACTGGGGTGCCCCGGTTTATTTGCTTCCAAGATTGTGTTGGCTGAATAACATTTTTTCTTACTTTTATATTACGAGAACATACAAAATTTCTACATCACCTACTGAGTATGTCATGCCATTACACCCACGGTGTAAGTAATTATCCTGTGTTTATAATAAGTAAAACAAATTATTCCTGCTTAGATCTGGAAGAGCATGACCAAGTATATAAAATCGAACATGATTTCAGTGTACAGGTTATAATTAAATTAACATTATTATTTTTGATGCATAATACACAGATCAAAAAACGTTAAAGATTTACGGTTGCGCAGTGGCCGACTTTACATTAGTCTAATCATTCGCAATCTTTGGTATAATGACTAAGACTGAGATATACAATAAAAATATTTACTAATATTTTTGTGGAATTGTTGCCGATTGTATTAACCTCGGTTTTATAGTCTTGTCATTTATGAAAAAAAACAATAAAAAAACCATCTACATATTTTTTACTGATCACAAAAGACATTTATTATAATCCTAAGCATATTATTTTTTTATTACATACGTCGGAGGATTATAGGAAGAACCAGAATTTCCGGAAAATCCTTGAAGGTTCGCAAAATGCCGAGTAATAGTAATCTGACTGTTAATCTTTAGGTTGATTGATAGAAACCGCCGCGTCCTAGGACGAACGCGTATGAGCAGTCACGTTCTGAGAGCTGATTCGCTCATAAAGATGTCATGCAAGGACGGATGCGCCGATTGGTCAAATCCTTCGCCTTTAATTAGTCACAATTACGTTTACTTCTCTCTCTGTTGTTAAATAAATTTAACGTTTTAATTTAACAAAAACGTTATTTTTGCGGGAGCTATAATTGCAACGTGTTAAGGATAATCACAGTTCCTCCCATCACAGTTGGGAATAAAACAGCGTCTCTCCACAACACGCTACCATCGCGTGCTCAGCTATTTCGGGCATATGATGAGGCGTGGGGACGAAAGCCTTGAGAAGCTGATCATTGTTAGGAACACGGAAGGAAAGAGACCTAGAGGCCGATCACCGACGAGATGGTCTGATCAACTCAAAGACGCAGAAACACCTACGTTTTACACAGTCGCCAAACTTACACCCCACCATGATCACGATCTTCAGATGAAGGAGCGAGCAGAGAGAGAGAGAAGGACAATCAATAGGAAAGCCCTATTAGGAATTATTACAGCAGTAGTAGTTGGAAGTATTATTATTGCAAGGAGTGATCGACTGAAGTGGCTGTGTGATTGCGACCAATTAGAAAAAAAATGTCAGACAGTCTACTCTTTGGTTAGCCAATCAGGCTCTTCGATCGATCTAGGAAGAGCCTCGATATCGCGATCATCCTGATAAAAGAAACCAGGATAATAGCGATATCAAATGTCATATTATCCAGCGTTTTGCGATCGTTCTAAAATGTTGGCGAAATTCCGGCTCCCCCTATTATCCTACGACACACACACATGTAATTGGTAAAACATTCGCATTATAAATAAAAATGTCTTCACATAAATAATATGGCCACAATTTTTTTTTTAAATCAATGATTATTCCATGGAATCTCAAATAATAATCATCATGCATTAGTCAGTCATACCAACATCATATTTTTAAGCAGAGCTTAAAATGTTTATATGATTAAATAATAGCTAAGTAGTTACGAGTTTTATAGTGCAAACAGCGAGTCAAAATAGTAAAGAATAATAAACTGCGTGTCCGCAGTCGTGAAATTCTGTGTGAGGATTCGTGTAAGTACCAGAAACAATTGTATATACAGAAATAAAAACATAGCCATCATACACAATTATTTAGTTACATTAAATATATTTTTTCAGTTACATAAAATCAGTTTTAATACAGTTTCCACATGCCGCATGTATCTGTATTTTTGCAGATTTTTGTCTATAAAGACTAGATCTACTGTATTGAAATGAGAACCTACATAATTCATTATTCAATTATAGGAAATACATTACATTTAACAAATCATAAATGATGTTTAGTCTTAATAATTCACATAAGTATACATTACAATAAATAACAAACAAAAAATCAACAAATTTGTACTGCTCGTCTTTTATAAATTAGGCCATCAAATGAGATTGTATGATAAAAAAGTTTGTTTTAATAATATCTGCGGAAATACAAATCCGAATAATAAATGGGAATGGACCTATCTAAATATGTAGAGATTTAGATAGCATATTTAGATAGGTCTGAATGATTAGCAAGAATCATAATAATATATAGGTTGGTGAAAAAATACTACGCATTTTTTAATAAAATTCAAAACTATTTAATATAGTTAATTTACATTTAACTAAAGTATGTAGGTGCCATTTTGTTCGATTACTTTTTGCCATCTTGTAGGTAGGGACATGATCCCATTGCTGTAGGAATTTTGAGGCTGCTGATGAAAATACCGCGACAAGTGGTTTTGGCAGTTCTCTCGTGATGTTAACCTGACGCTGCCTAAAGAATTCTGAAGAGACCGAAACAGGTGGAAATCTGAAGGTGCAAGGTCAGGACTATACGGTGGATGCATTAACACCTCCCAGCAAAATACTCTTAATTTTCGCTGAGTGGCTAAAGATGTGTGAGGTTTAGCGTTATCATGATGAAAAACCACACCTTTCTGTTGATTAATTCTGGCCGTTTTCTCTCAACTTCTTGCTTTAAACTCATCAGTTGTTCGCAGTAGAGTTCAGAATCGATGGTCTTGCCTGGTGGTTAAAGCTCATAATGAATAATGCCCATCCAATCCCACCACACGTAACACGGTACGTCGTAATAAAAATCACAAATGAGTACACGGTTCATTAGGTTTCTTTCAGTGAGCTCGTGAGGTACACAAATATCGAGCTTTTTTGTGTACCCAGTTTTTTCAAATGCGCCAATACTGTTTCGTGGTCAATTCCCAGTTCTTCAGCTACGTCGTAACTACTGATATGCCGATCTTGCTCCACTTTTTCAAAATGGCATCGATTTTATTCGTAATAAGGCGACCAGAGCGACGTGCATCTTTGATATCAAAATTTCCGGATTGAAAACGCTTAAACCAAATTTGTGCTACTCTCACAGACACTGCACTAGGTCCATAAACATAGCAATTTTTTTCGCGGCTTGCGTTGCATTTTTACCTTTTTTGTAGTAAAATTTTAAAATGTATCGAATTTCTTCATTAGCTTCACTCATCTTGACAGTAAGAAAAACAAATGAAAATCACACATTTTCCTAATTTGAATTTGGATTTATCTTCATTAAAATTGTAACTTTTAACGATACCAAAACCAGCCAGATACAAATAGTATAGCCAAAGAGATTTTATTACAAGTTCATACATACTATATGCGAAAAGACTTTTTCCCCAACCTAGCATTACTTTGGATATATGGCAGAGTATTTTCTCTAAGCTGCAGTGAATTTTTTTTGAAGCTGCAAAAAGCTAAATGGCGATACAAAAAAAAGGTCGTTATGCTCTCTGAAGTAAAATCTGAGGAGGCCTTATAGTTTGAAAAATAATAAATATAAGACAAAATGACTTCTCGTCCTAAAGCAACGGTTCCATTGGGTATGGTGACCAGAAACAACGATAGGCACACAAACTTCTAGTTGATTTTGGAGCGGGAATCAAGCGCGCCTGCCTTTGAGCCTCAACAAAAACCATCTCAATCATTCGTAAAGGTTCATTTATACTACGAAACTGTACAAATATAAAAGTCTTATGTTGAAGGATCACATTTTTCTAGTAAGCTTCAACCTTTGGTTACCTCTAAACGGTAACCTACTCAGCTGCAGACCACTGTTCGGCCTCAGCCTACCTAATGACTGCTAAGATGCTACCGTTCTGGGTCCAGATGCTGCTATTTAAATGCCAATGGAATAGTTATTGAATGGCGTGATTTTGACAGTTTTAGCAGGCCTGTGTCACTTCAAAGTTTAGGTACGCTCGGCCGCGTGACCCCTCTCTGGGGTATGACAGTAGGTTGCCGCTCAGCTCGCTAACTCGCCGCCGAGCTCGTTATTTAATGTTTTGTGTCTGATTTGTTTCAAGTGTAACTTGTAATTGTAAGAAGAATAATAATGACTACTACTAATACTAAATGATGTTATATTGCTTACAGCAATACTTTTTTTAAAGTTAATTAAATCAGTGAGTTGCGACCCTGCGCTCTGACAGCTAAATCGGTTTCGTTCAGCGGCGCACAGTGGAATATAAACGCTCGATCTACGCGATAAGTTTCGATTCCGCGTGCAAGCTACCTAAACATGGCCTTGATCGATAGCACGGACAAATTAAAAAGTACTGGTGTTTCTAACACTTGGTTTCTAACACTTGTAAGATTAGAGTAGACTTTTTTACTTATTCGCGTTTCTTGCGAGAACCTTCTGTACGGAGTACTATTCTGTGGTTTTAGTATGGACCAAACGTCAAAATCATGGCATTCAATTACGATTCCATAAACATTTATGCAGCAGAATCTGGCCCAAAACAAGCTAAATATCAACCGAGTTGACGGAGCTCCCGAAAGAAAACCAATGAAAACTGACTGGGCGCTACTGTACAAAATAAGTGTTTTCATTGATTTATTTTTGTCGCTCACCCCGGTCCCTTGTGACAAAAAACCTTAAAAACCTATTTCATTAAATCGCTATCTATCACCACGCAATCCAAGGTGGTTGGTTCATTTTAGTGACGGGCACGTGCGTCAAGTTGATCGGCAAGTTGACGATCGCGTACGTCCGGCGCTGGCGCCGCAACGTGCGCAGTATAGTGGCGCCGCTGCGGCCGAGGAGGAAAGCCGCAGGGATGTTCACGTTTAAATCATTTCTGGAAATTAACGAGAATAGTAGTCTTATTTCTTAGGTATCGAAAAATAAATTTGGTGTAATGTAAGTAATGATTACCCATACACTGGATATATAAGTCATACAATAGAAAAGCTTAAACATAGCACACGCGTATCAGTGACATCCTGCTTTCTGTCTCTTCCTGACCTGTATGAGTGCAAGGAATACAAACATTGTAACTAAGTAAAAAGTGTGCTTAGTCAACGTCAAAGACACTTTTTGTTGTGCCGTTGACACTGCGAAGTCCTTGTATTTTGACCGACACCAAGGTTTTCGGCAGTCACGATGATTAATTTACATTAAGATACAACTTTTAATGTTAATAATTACCATATTAATTTTCTGATTATTTCTAGTAAACTAGCAATCTTCTTTCTTTCTACATCTATCCTACCCTATCATAAAAACTGACCTTGAAGTTAAGTTAACTACACATTTTGCTATGGGTTTGCCATAAGAAACTGTCGTCAAAGTTATCATTGAAGCTAAGATTGTGCATAAAAGAGAAAGTATCAAGTAACACTAAGACTTGTCGATAGCATCTCCTGTGATATTCATTTTACGTAATTACATGTACTTACTTGTCATCCACCATCTCTATAAGATGGTCAAATGAGTCATCCCCTTTGTCTATGAATTCAGTAATAATGATCGCCCTCGCACCGGCCTGCTGCGCCTTAGCCGCCTTAAACACAAACGAACACTCTCTGAAAAATACACATAAATAGTGCTTTGTTACTCTGTTGGCAGCGACGTAACAAAAAATGGTTTTTTTGACAGTAATTCCTTTGGCAAATAAATGTTTCTGTAACAGTTGCATGGTGATGCACGGGAAAGTGGCATTTTGTATAAATATAAATAATATAATAAATATGCGCCAGACAACACACCTCTTGTAATGGTCTCGAAGTAGGGATTAATATCCCTGTGTTACGAGGTACCACTCAAGGAAATAAGCTTGAGGCTTCTTCCAGCACACCCAGACCCGAGTAATTCAGAAAAGATCGTTTCCTGAATTGACCCGACCGGGAATCGAACCCGGGACATTACGGAAATCGAGGCGAGAAACCGTGCTACAGCGCACTACGCCAACCGTGTCGTCGATTGTATGTACACATGCTTACCTAGATCACAGTCTTAATACTAATAACAGTCGTCCGACTCATGTGCTTGCGCAGGGCAACGTGGGGGTACGCGGGGAAGTGAGCGGCAGAGTCGGCGAGCGCTCAGCGCAATCTCCTCTAGTTTGCGCTCTCTAACTTGAAGGGCTGTACGTCATAAGAAGCGTAACGAAATTTAAGAACGTCATAATGGTTTACAGGATTTGTTCCGTTTTTACCTACCTTGCTTTTAAAATTGATGTTAGATAAGTTATTATACACATTATACCTTCATCAATAAAATGACACGTACCTCCTACCTACATGTATTTTTCATACGCCACTGTATTTTTCTATAAAATATAGAAAGTTTCATACAGTTCTGATGAATCTTTTGCGTGTTTCGTTTCGTGTTTTACATGTAGAGGCAGCAGTAGGTACCTAAGTCAGGTTATACAAAGCTGTCAAACATCCGCATTTTATTTTTAACCTTATTGTCCTCGAATTATGAAATTGATTGAATTTGATTACCCTGTCGTGGTAGCCCAGCGTGCCGTTGACTATACCTATTGTACGATGTATTTTTGGGATTATAAATAATTAGTACCTAGTACCTATACACTGCAAATTATACTGAGGCAAGTAGACAGTCACTTGTTGGTACCGCTCCTGAGTCCTGGCGTAGGTAGGTACTTTTAATCACCTCTGCCGACAGATGTAGACTCTTTCTCTTGTAATTAAGTACCTAGAGTCCTCTGTAAGTCCTCAGACTATACATGTTGACCTTGAGATGCCTTACGTATAAAAGCTGTTTTCGCAGTTTAACTGTGTAACTTGAAGTGCTGTCGTTTTAAGTAAAGAAGGTCCCTACGTACTTATTACCTTAGGTACGCATGAACGGACGGTCAGCAGCAAAAGTAGTGTAACCTTTTAATAATTTGTCATTGCAACTTTTTGACAGAATGTCTCATAGTTTGACAAACATACCAAAAAAGTTACTATGGCAAAGTACTAAAAAAAAGCACATTAAGTGTTAAGTGACTTTCATTGCTGACTGTACGTGTAGATACTTACGTAGGTACGTGCAGTCGTGCAAGCAGTGCAGGTTCCCATGTAGGTACGTACTTACTTAGGTACCTAGAGGTACTTTTACTATGGGACAAACTTTGAAATCGCGAAAAAAAATCAGCGGTTTCATGTTTGCTGTTTCTGTTTTATGTCTGTTACGATGTTACTCTTGCAAAGGCTCTATTGACTATTTTTATTCTTTCGTTATTACAAATTAAAACTTTTATGGAAAATATTTGAGTAGTTTTTGTTGTGACAACCCTGACCCTTGACGGAGTTTCTGTGCGTTCCTACGCATTGGCGGCATGCGTTTATCAACAAAGGAGTCGGAGCACTGGTAGGTGCTTTATAATACTGTGCCTAGATGTACAGAACCAAATAGATAAAAAAACTCTTTGCTTTTCAATTTACTCTTTTTTCACGCATAAAAAGGTTCCTCCCTATAAGCCTCATATTATGAACCAATATCCGCTTATCTAAAATAATTAATAACATAAAATCGGGGTTCTAAACCTAGTACTAGTAACCCTGCTCGGGCAATCCGTTTTCTAAGCCTCAGGTGGCATAACGAAACTAACTTCAATGGCCTGCTAGTTCAGTACTTCTACAAAATACAAGACATTTTAAATAAGTTGGTGCATCAATTTTCTATTCTATAAAAACCATAAAGAAGCTCACAAACTTTTATACGGTGAGCACCAACCACCACCACTCAATTCATTAAGTCAAAAATTAACTAAAACAAAATAGTAAGTTATAGCTTTTCATCTTACATTCTTTGGCCAGGACACAAAATAGAACCACAAAACTGATATTACCTTGTAGTTTTGGGAAATGATGTAACGGGGAATGGACTGTAATTTCAAACAAAAACTGAATCGAATGCGAGAATAACAGTTACAAAAAAGTTATAGATTCATGTCGGTTGCAAATGTTGCAATCAAACAGCTGATTAAAGCTACCTATGGGTTTTTCTGTTGCAAGCAGATCAGCCAACTCAAACTTACAGTGAATGAAGCACTTTGGACGGTACTTACTCGTAAGTATAGGCCAAGCTGGACTTACCGGTTTCCGGCCTCGGTTACCTCGCATCGACTTTATCGTTGGATGGGCAGCTGAGCTAGATCGCAGGAGTAACTTTAGGCAGCCTAGGCACACACGAATGCGTAACGGTAGTAGAAGTTTAAAATGGGAAAGTGCTTTGAACAGTTCATTCGAAAACACGAAAGGAAAGTGACGAAGAAGGGTGAATACCCTCACATTTTATTTTTATAGTCAAAGGGAAACCGAATGTTGCCAGGACCAACTTACTAAATTGGACATGATGTTTTAAAATTATGAACTTACCCTCGTTCAGCTAAGGCAATATGTCCAATAACATTATCAGCATTCACTAGATCTGCACAGCTATTCAAAGGCACTGTTGGCACTAGTCGTGCATTTTGGAACAACATACTCCCATTCTGAAATGTGGAAAATATTTTCATTGAAAAATGCTCCACTTGCTTGCAATAAATATAATATTTTTTTGGATGATAGAAATACTTGCGGTTACAAACATAATTACAACCAAATTTTTAAAGGTTTGGTCAAAGGTTTCATGCAATATTAAAAAAACAGTATTAGTTAGGTACATAATATCATTATAATATCATAATATCACAATAGGGTATTTGACAACTTCATCGGATTCTACAAATTATTGAATATAATCAAAAAGTACATTAAAAAGGGCATTATTAAAAGAACATTAAAAGGGCATTATTAAAAGTACATTATTAGGGCTATAAAAAAAGTCCAAAAACATGATTTTAAAAATTGCTATATTACGGGAAGTTTTGGTGATTTTGGAATATTTTTTTGTGTTGTTGTTCGAATCCAATGTTTCTATTTTTAAGTGGGCTTTTGAAAAAAATAATCATGCATAAATTCATAATAATGTTTTTTTGGATTATTTGATCTTTTACTCTAGCCACAGGAAAACATTGACCAAAAAGGAGGACAAACATCTCGTGAAATAGATTGAAGGCTTTGTTTGTATCTAGTTCCTGCAATACATTTGTAAAGGTCAGAGAATTGATGTACTCTTAAAAAAAAATTCCCATCTTCCCTTCCCTTCATCAAAATTTCTTTGCAGCTCATACCAGTATTCGTTTTTATTGTAATTTTCGAAAAATAACCATAGTATTTGGCATGTGTTAGGATCTGACAAGGCTAGTTCTTTTGTGTTAGCTTCTGCTCCGTATATATTATTAGCTATTAAGTCTATGCATGCTTTGTGTCTAGTTGGATTAAGAATATGCAATTTCAAGTTATAATTTTGTAAGATACTGATTAAAACTTGTTTGTTCTTAGTGTTTCACAAATCACAGTATTTTTTGGCCTTTTGCTTATCCAGCTAAGAAGCATTTCCAATTTATCAAAAAATATCAATACATTTGATGTCGGTGTTCTATATAATTATACAAATAATAACTGAATTGGGCTTTTTTTAAGATAATAACGCAGCATTCAAAGTTGTTCTTTTGAGATAAAGTTTCTGCTATACTTAGTTTTGTATTAATCGGCAATAAAATGTAAGTGCCACCTCTCTTTTCATATTCCCTTGACCATGAAGATCCCATTTTATAGTTTGATAAAGTCACATTTTTTTTCATGACCTATTTTTACAAACGTTTCTTTTAGACAGATAGCATTTTTTTTATTTTCATTTTTTAAGTTTATAAGGGCAATTTCTAGCTCATCTTTTTTTTCAATATGCGTATGTTTTGATGAATTAGATATAAATTAGGTGCCTGCTTACTTTCGTAAAAGACCGTTTTGTGATTGTGAAGTGCTTATATTTTTATCTTTAGAATGAAAATAGTACGGAATTGTTCCGATTTTTTGTTTTGCTTTTCATTTGTCGTTACGTTTAGTTCTTTGTCACTGGAAGAAGTATTTATTTTTTGTTGAAACTAGTACAGAATGGTTCCCTTTTTTTACTAATTTGTCAATTTTTTGTTTATTTGTCAAATTTTTGAATTGTAGTTGTTAAATTTTTTTTATTGATACTTTATTATAATTAATTGTGTCTATTTCTAGTTTTACTATGTGACAGATATTTTCTAATAATGATACACGAGAATGTTTATTTCGACGGGTGCAAAGTAAAAAGTGTTATCTGCAAAATAGCAACTTTATAGGAGAGCGAAAAGACCGAAAATGTTGTATTTTTTTGTAATGAATTAGCCGATTCTTCTGAAAACTATATCATTACATGTTCATACTGTTATTCGTTTGTACATTATGTTGGTATTACAAATTTGTTGTTATTTTCAGAGATTTTGCAGTTGTCGCATCTCCGTTGTGTTAAAAATAAAACCGATTGAGCAAAGTACTAGTTGGTCGTATATACATGGGATAAATTTCATGTATAAATTGCATTTGCTTTAATTTACTGTAACGAGTTTTTAAATAAACCTTTTATTTTAGTATAAATGACTACTTTATTCATATAAATTAATAAAATATCTACTATAGAACGTAATAATGCAGATAGCTTTTTAAGCTTCGTTTTTTTTGTATAATAAGTTACGCGCATGTGAGGTCAACTGAAATACTTTAACTTTAAAATGAACTTTTTTATTAGAAACAAGCTTTTCAAAATATATTTAACGTAAACAACTAACTTTTGCATTTACTAGAACGTAGAAATAATGCCGATTTAATGCAAAACGACAGTCACATAAGCTTTACCTTACCAATTTTTTAATTATTTCATTTGCACATAATTTGACAACCGTTGCTAAGTCTTACCAGTATCACAGATATAAAGTATTACAAATTATAATTTATCAAACATTTAAATTAACAGTTTAAAACATAACACGTCGAAAATAATAGTTACTTTGTAACGACAATTTGTAACGCTTTCAATTGCACATTGTTTTTTAATGCCCGTCAAGAATATCAAGATAACCTCACTCCACCTCCTGGAAAGCAGCCATGAAGTCCAGATATGAGGCTGATAAGTACAGTAATGCAAAGAAATCCCTGAGATGGCTCATCGAGAAGAAAAATGCCATTTCACGCCCCGTTTGTAGACTTTAAGCGGAAGGAAACAAATCCGCCGGAAGGGCGCTACAGGTCCGGATAGTACGCCAAAGAAATGAGTCACCGAATATTTTCATTCGGGCCAACAAATTCGAATTGCGTGTGGATGACGCCGTAATTCAGCATGCTTGGTACGGTAGTGGTAGGGTGAGGATGAAACAAGTTGGAAGAATTCGTCAGAGCATTCCCCATGTGATAGAGAACACTTAACCTGGCAATGTCTCTACGCAATTGGAGAGGCTCAAGTTTAGATGCCTTCGATAATTCGGACATAACGCCACTGCACACAGTAGCGAGGTGCCCTGAAGAGTGGGATGGGCAAGGAATGGTGATGCCTTGGCCGTGCAAACACACACATGTTTTTCAGCGTGGAACTCGACAAGGTTGCATGCACCCCATTCTGAAATGCGATCCAATACTCCGTCGGGCGCAACAACAAGGCTTCACCTCTCCCTCTCGATGTCGGTGTGCTCTGACTGAAGGCGCTCGAAATAACGCGCGTGGACCATGCTATCATCCGCAGAGCATTGAATATTACCGAGTGATAACATGTCATTGAAATGCAGAAGAAACAACGTCAGCGACATGACGGAGCCCCGCGACACTCCGGCGTTTATCTGGAGAAAACGCGATTCACTTCCATCGCAAAGGACACGAATTCTGTGTCCCTCCAGAAGTCCGGTGATCCAGTCCCATAAGTGAGGTGGCAGACCATATACCGGAAGCTTGAAAAAAAGCGAACGATGCTAGACACGGTCGAAAGCTTTGGCGATGTCAAGGCAGACGACCGAAGATTCACCTTACTTGTCCATAGCCTACCCCGGGGGGGCTACATCGGGATGTGTGCTAAGTACGCTCGAAAATCACCTGTGGACCGTTTCGGTCGGAAGCCATACTGATGGTCGTGAATCGGAGAGTAATCCTCTAGGTAGCGGATGAGTTGTGCGTTTATGATCCACTCAAACAATATTGCATGGCAGGGTCAGACCAGTCCTCTTTTTTGGGAACTGGTTGAACGTTGGCCTTCTTAAAAGACAACCAGTCCCGAATTGCAGTGATACAGACGAATGATCACTGGAGACATCTCTGCTGCACATTCTTTCAACACCACACCTAGAATGTTTAACAAAAGAATCTTCGTGAACAGGCCTTTTCGGTGCGACGCCGCGTCAAGAGAATTTGATCTACTTCAGACTCATTCTTTTCAGAAACTGCTGTCTCAACTTTAAGATACATACATTAATAACCTTTAACCGTCTTTAAGAAGATAAAGACGGTTAAAAAACAAAAAATCCAACTGCATGACAAAGCATTATGTACAAAATTAACTGACGTGAATTGTAACCAAAGCGACCAAAGATACTTGGTCGCATTAAATTCGTTCTATTTGAAAAAGCATACATAGTTGGCTTTTTATACGTACGAAAAATGAAAGAAACAATGTGAAATATGCAAAACAAAACACATACTACTCTGTGTAAAAAGTATCGGGAATATGTCAATAAAAAGACCCGCGTAAAAGAGGTCGTTCTAATTTTTTTACTGCATGTTGGTAGCTCTGTACTGATTAAGCGCGCAAAATTTGAGCGGGATCTGTCATTTAATTTGTTTTAAACTACACTTTTTGTTGGTGATAGTTTTGAGTCCTCGGCGATTTTTACAATGGAAAATATTGTTGAACAAAGAGTGTGCCTTGAATTTTGTGTTTCGAATGATATTTCATGTGGTGAATCACTAAAAATGTTGCGAAATACCTACGGCGAATCGTGTATATCAAAAACAAGGTCTTATGAATGGTATAAGGCTTTTAAAGAAGGCCGAGAAGTAGTAGTAGACTTGCCTCGTTCTGGTAGACCTTCAACCGCTACGACCAAAGAAAACATCGACAGAATCAAGAAGCTAGTGCTCGAAAATCGACGTATGAGTCTAAGAGAGTTGGCTAGTGAGGTGAACATATCTTTTAAGTCCGTCCACAACATTCTCATTGACATTTTAGGCATGAAACGCGTCGCCGCTCGACTAATTCCAAAAGAGCTTAATTTTGTTCAAAAAGCGCACAGAAAGCATGTCGCTGAAGACATGGTTTCCCGAGCTTCTACGGATCCGACCTTTATGAAACGTATAATAACTGCGACGAGACATGGGTTTATGAGTATGACGTGCAAACAAGCCAACAGTCTTCAGAATGGCGTCTCGAAAACGAGCCGAAACCCAAAAAACCGCGGCAAAGTCGCTCCAAAATCAAGGTGATGCTGACAGTTTTTTTTGACTACCGTGGTGTGGTTCACTCCGAATTCCTTCCAGAGGGAGAAACAGTGAATAAAGAATATTATTTAGGCGTCATGAAGCGTTTGCGTGAGAGTATCCGCCGAAAACGTCCAGATTTGTGGCAACACAACTCATGGATGCTGCACCATGATAATGCACCATCACACACAGCCATTATTGTGAAAGAGTTTTTAGCGAACAATTCAACAAAAGTTCTCGACCAAGCACCGTATTCACCTGATATGGCTCCGTCTGACTTTTTTTTATTTCCCAAGTTAAAATTACCACTTCGAGGAAAACGTTTTGAGTCGATAGAAGCCATAAAAGAAAATTCGCTGAATGAGCTAAAGGCCATACCGCAAATAGCCTATGAAAAATGTATGGAAGACTGGGTGAAGCGGTGGAGATTTTGTATTGCAAGCGATGGGGCCTACTTTGAAGGCGATAAAATAAATTTAGATGAATAATTTGTATTTTTTGTTTTATTGACAAATTTTCGATACTTAGTACACAGAAGGTATATCAGTTTGGGTTTGGAGTCTTATTTAATTAGAACGATAATGCAATAAAAAGAAAATCGAAAATTGATTTATGAGCAAGTTTACATATTTTCAATTTTTGTAGTTTTTAGTTATGAGTTTTAATTGATTATTCACCATTTAGATATTGAGGTAGCGGTTTTCTACAGTTTGAATCATGAGTGTTTGTGTTTTCACACTGTGACAATTCGCAAAGAAAATTAGTTGGGATCTTGTCATTAGCGCCTATACATAAAATCAAGTACCTATGTAGTCATTCTTGCCTAGACTCGTATGTAAGTTTGTATTGAAAACTTCATTGGAAGTCGCATCAGGCATTATAAACAATGAAATTTAATAGTTTTCTTTGCTTTGTGATACGATAGATTTCAGTTTAGTAAATCAGTCATTCAAATTATTCACTTAAATTATTCACTTAATTATTTACTTGATAAAAGAAATCAGAAGTAATTTCGATTTTGAAACTATTCTAAGTTGTATGAGACTTGAGGGGAACGCAATTTTTATGAAAATTTTAGATTTAATTTACTAAAAGTGTTTGATAGGGATATTATAGTATAGATTTAGAATATGGCATTATTTTTTTAATATAAAATATAAACGTGAAAAATGGCTTGCGTGCACTGCGCCAGTGTGCCGCCAGTTTCCAGTACTTTCCAGCTGGACGGAAAAGACAGTGTTGACAAATGATAATGGTTTGAGAAGAAGGCTCAAATAATTAAGCATCATCAATTTGGGACAATATAAAAGATGATCAGGGACAAATTGAACTAACATCATCTGACCCTACAAATACAATAAATATATAACTATAACCAACTAATGAATAATTTTATACAAATAAAAAATACATTTTAATTTAACTTACAAAGGTGGAACCAAAATCTTTTGCTGGTCTTATTCGGTAAGAATAACTCAACTCAGGTGGATCTAATATTTCAAAAAAGACATCACCAGCAACAATGTCTGCTGAGGATGAACCATCATAGAAGTGTAAATCATTCGCTGTAAAAGAAAGACAAAATACATATTAAAATTAACAAAAGGGGTCCATATTTAACTTAGATTTAATCTTAGAAACTTCCCATCTACTTATTTCAAAAGAAATATTACACCAATTGGGTAGTTGACAACATCATTGAATTCTAAAAATTATTAAAAATAATCAAAAAATACACTAAAAAGGGGCATGTTTAGTTCCTTTACTTAGGTATAATTGATTTTATAGTTGTTCAAACTCTGGTGGGCAATCGTTACATATGAAGAAACAAAAAACATGTAGGTGGTAGCATGAAACAACAGAACAAAACAACAACAAGACATAATAATACCATCAGACAGCGACGTCCCGATGCCCAAAAAATAAAAGGACCTCACTCAGCATTCAGCCTGGGCTTTGAGGGCCCAGGCGCTGAACAACTAGCTGACACATAAATACATGATTTTTTTTTTAATTTATGTATGTTAGATAGGATTCATAATTTAAGGCCACAAAGTCTAAAGGACCTGTCGCATAACTCAAATTTAAAATTTGAGTCAAACCATGCAATTGTACATAAATTTCATGCAAAGATTTTTTGAACCTAAATTATAACCTAAAAGTATTTTTTTTTCTTACCTCCAGGTAACACTAAGGGAGCAATCATAAATATAATTACACTAATATATAAAGGTAGAAACCACGGTACTTTTAATACAAACATGACGAAATGCTAAAAAAAATATTGAAATTTCCCCAAAAATTAAGTAAATAGCAAATGTCTGTCTGACATTGATTGACACTGACAGAAAGATAGGGATAGGGATGTGCATTGCTGAAATTTCAAACAAGAAATTTATAAACCTTATTCCAAAGCGATAAGGTTAAGAAAAAAATTTGGTGACAATACTGTAATTCAGGCCTTCGTAGTTTTTTATTTTATACTGTGCTCAGACTCTTGTTTCTTTAAAAAAATATTATTTTTTCAAAAAGATTACTCATCATCATTACGACGTATCAAATGAACCTGAATAATAACTAAACTAAATGCATCACAAAAAGTTATCAAAATGGCCACTTATCCAATGTATGTACCTACTTATCCAACGTATGCACCTACTTATCCAATTTAACTACCTACTTTCGTGGAAGTCTCATAATAACCACATCTGTGGAAAGATTAATCGTTTTCGGTACGGCTCGACAATCAAGAGTTGAAAATAAATGAGGGCGCCACCATCGTTTATGTGGCTACACTTCTATATAGCGCACAGTTCGTTGCAACCGGTCTTGATTCATGAATTTATTATGAAGATATTATATGAATTTAAATTGCAAATTAAAGCTGTATTACATAGCCAACAACCAACCAACAACAACAAGCAACCATTTTCTGTGATGGTACGCGATCGTCTAGTCTCCATTCCTTCATAAGAAATTAGTAATATGAAGTATGTTTTGCTGATTCAGAGATCCTGTAGACCCTGTAGTTAGAGAGACATCGTTTGTGCGGTCAGTCAAGTTTTAACATTCAAAACCCGTTATTTTCGTCAGTGCATAGATCGTATGGATCACTTTCAACCACTACATATTTATGATTTCTTGAGATCTGTGCTTTCGAGTACTTGATTTAGATAGACCATAGTTGTACTGAGTAAGTGAATCGGATGGCATAAATTAAAGCGTTAAGAAAGCATGCGAATATAGTTCGCCAGTCAGTTACTGATATCACTTTGACACGGGGAATCCCTACGCACGTATGGCGCTGTAATCAGCTTAATAGGGGCGCGTATTGACCTTCTATCGCTGAGAAGCGTTTATTTCAACACGTTCGAAGACATGGAATAATTTAGGCGCTCTAGGCAGCCTGCCCCAAGAATCATGGATTTATTGTATTGTTTCAATCATTGGTATGAGTTTAGTTTGGCCAACTTATGGTCGAAGGTCAATCGCAAGAAATGACATGTATTGGATGCCCAACATGATATGCAGAAGAAACAACGTCGGCGACAAGACGGAGCCCTGCGGCACTCCAGCATTCATCTGGAGAAAGCGTGATTTTCGACCATCCCAAAGGACACGAATTCTACGTCCCTCCATAAATCTGGCGACCCAGTCGCATAGGCAAGGTGGCAGACCACATGCCGGAAGCTTGAAAAGAAGCGAACGATGCCATACACGGTCGAAAGCTTTGGCAATGTCAAGGCTGACGGCCAAAGATTCCCCATTGGTTGTTTCATTTGGTCAGGTTCCCATGTTTTTTGTTTCTTCCTTGAAGATGGAGTTAACACACTTTGCCTAGGCATCTGAAAGAGCAAAATAGAAATATAAAATGATTAATCACTCTTACATGTAATGTGGCCCCCGAGACCAAAATACAACCAATGTGAGGGGGCCAAATTACAAATATTAAGCATATTTAACCGCATAAACAAACAATATCTCATAAATGTTTCATTTCATAATTAAAATTACCTTTCAAATCGCGTAGAAGACAGTGAAACAAACGATAGGTCTAGAATAAAAAGTAAAAACTCACTATTTTTCGCGAATTGGGTAGGGGAACAAAAATCAAACATGTACTAAATCGAAAACCATTTCGAGGTATTTGTATTTTATACCTTATTTAAATATTTAACATTTTCAAAAGAAAAGGATCGAGGATATTTTTAATTGAATACGTTGGCAAACTAGGGTCGAATGATTGACCCCAGTTTTCCAACGTCCGCAAAGAGTATAATAAGGTTCTTATTGGACTCTTGACGGTAATCAAAATGACATCTCACAATGAAACCTATTGGGTCGTATAAACGTCCTTTCACATGATTGGTTTATAATCTATCCATCAACCAATCAAATGACGCGATCTGTATCATATGTAAGACTTTTAGCTAGGTGATTCTACTGCATGGTACTAATGGGGTTTCCAGATAGCAGATTTAAAATTCCCTCAGGTGAAATATATTTTTCCACCAAGTTATTTTTAATAATACGTACATAAATTTACGCCCACTGCCCAGACGGGTAGGTAGGACTTAAAATAGCCATTCGCTATAATCCCAACCCTTTCAGGTAGGGCTTGGTTTCAGAACTTCGCTAAATGAATTGGATCTAAAGTCTACTTCTCACATTCTCGTGAGATTGTACATGATGAACGGCGAGCTCTGTTTCTGTCGTAAGTGCAGTAAATCAGTAATTTTCTCCTCATAATTTATTTACCATGAATCCCGGAAAAAACACATGTGGGTACACTAAGTGAATTTGTGACGTCATGAGTTCGCAATGTTTAAAAAATAATAAAAAAATAACTACCGGCTAGATCAGCGAAATATTCAAATTACTTAAAATAGTAAAAGGTACTTAAAAAAATATAAAAACAAAAGAAATAGTTTTGTTCCCATACCCAATTAATGAATTTTAATCACAGAACGTGACAGCCTCTAACGGATTTTTTGGTTACTATAAGTTTGTCAGTTGAAAAATATGTGGTCGGCAGTACCTTCATCCAAGCCACACTCGCAAAGAGAATTGTCTTTCATTCTAATTTTGTTTCAGAACCCCCCGATTCAGAACGAAGTTATCGACCGATTCGGTAAATTTGTTTTAATTATGGTAACAAAACATATAGGTAACAGGAAAAAAAGATCATACCATCAGACAGCGGTGTCACGATGCCCAAAAAGACAAATGGACCTCACTTAGCATATAGCCTGGGCTTTAAGGGCCCAGGCGCTGATTTTCAGAAGGCCTAGACTGAGATGAAGCATGGACATTTGCGGCGGACATTCGTGTGTGCATATACATATAAGTATTATAAATACTATAGTATAGATAAAAATAAATGGTGAGTGATTCAATATTTGTGTAGTGTAATAATTGTAATACAATACATAGACAATAGATACGGTACCGAATGTGTAGTGTGATTGTGTGTGTGTGTGTGCGTGTGTGTGTTGGTACAGCACAATACAGGTGGTGCTGCAACTGGAAATTAATAATAATCTGCCGCAGGTGGGTAGTTTGACTGTTCAGAGCGGCGCTTGGGCCCGCTGGTGTAATAACTAAATATCGACTAACTCACGATTAAAATTAGTTCCTAAATGATTGCATTGGTGCTTCGTGATCATGCCATAATTGATATAAGTAATAGTCAAAGTAGAAAAATAGGTACAATGATAATGAACAATAATCATTAAAAAATTGTATTTGGAAAATTATTACGACATTAAAAAGGTAATAAAAGGAAATAAATAAAAAATATAGGTCGCATGTCAAGGAGCATCAAAGTGTTGTGAACGGCTAATTACGGGTAACACCCTTGTACCTTCATTATATGCATTGAATGTATAAATTAATTCTTTAAAAATATAAAATATTTTAGTACGAAAGGAATAAAAAAAAAAGAATTTTATTAATTTATTTATAAATAAAGTGAAAAAACTATTTCGGCAGAAGAATGTAATGATTTTATATTAAAACTACCCATACTTAAAAATGAATTAAAAATAAAAGAAAATAACCGAATCGGTCGATAACTTTGTTCTGAATCGGGGGGTAGGTGTGCAAACGGAGACGACAAATGAAAAAGACGACTTTTTTTGGAAGGTTGAGGTGATTGAAAAACCATGGGCGAGAGTTCTCTTTTGGATGTTGAAGTAAAATTTGCCTGCTAATCTACGGGAATTTTGCCAATCAGTGCGCCATGATAAAAGAAGGTGGGAACGTGCTAGACTAGGCAGGTCATGAGAAAATAATTTATAGTGTTCTAGAGAACCCGAAGCTATGGCATTTTTCGCTCATGAATCAGCTGTCTCGTTTCCTGGAATACCACTATAGCTAGGGATCCATGCAAGAATAATTACGAGACCCTTGTTACTACATCTCAGTAGGGCTTCTCTAATTTTAAAAACGGTGGGGAATTTGGATTTAGATCTGAATAGGTTGGATATAATAGCCTGAAGACAGCTTAGGGAATCTGTAAAAATAAGGGATTTATTCATATCGTGGGATTCGGCACATAAAATAGCTTCGTAAATGGCTATGGCTTCGCCGGAGAAGGTTGATGTAAGGGAGGGACATTTAAAAGAGAGGGTTATTCTGCACGATGGGATCCAGACAGCAGCTCCAACGCAACCACTGTCCATAAGTTTTGATGCATCAGTGTACAGCAGATGTCAGCCCTGCCAGTGCTCTGACACTTTTTGCTAGAAATCCTGAGGGGCAGACAGATAATTTTTTTCAAAGCCGAAGTTTAAAATAACAGTGGGTTTAAAGATAAGAGACTCAAAAGAATTCGAGAAAAGGGGATTGATGGAAATGCTTTCAATAGGGGACGGAAGATTCAATAGTTTTTGATAAGAATGAAGATTGCATGGTCGTGATTGAGAGGAATCTGATTCACGGCTTAGAGCAGCTAAATTGTGGAGTTTCTCTAAAAAGGGATGCTCAGGATTATGGAAAACTTTAATAATGAAGCGGTCGCTGAGGTATTGCCTGCGTAAGTAAAGAGGTGGGTCGACGCACTCTACTTGCATGGCATTAATGGGGGAAGACTTCATGGCTCCCAATAAGATGCGTAGGCATTTTGATTGTATTTTCTTAATTTTGTCAAGGGCCGATTTATTACATGGATCTAAAAGGAAGGAAGCATAATCTAAATTACTGCGGTCAATGGAGTTATAAAGAAGTTTTGAGAGTATGGGTGGGCACCCCACTATACTCCAGAAAAGGCTCGTAGAATATTTACCGATTTTTCGGCCTTTTCCGCGATGTAGTTAAACTGTGGGGTACCTGTCAGCATGCTATCTAATATTAAACCTAGGAATTTAACTTTATTTTTAAAGGGATAGATTTCCCTTCAAAAAACATATCTGGGTTTGGGCTTTGACGCTTCTTCGTAAAGACAACCGTAGAACATTTCAAGACAGAGATCGAAAGGCCGTGTTCTGAAAACCAATCGCCTAGATAGCCTAGAGCAGTATTAAGGCGTAGGGAGGCATCGGATAGGACTGAGGAAGAAACGTAAAGCGCAATATTATCAGCGTATTGGAGGGTTTGGACTAAGGGATGGACGGTTTTTTCTAGGTTATGTATTTATACTATACAGAAGAGGACTAAGGACAGAACCCTGTGGGAAGCCTTTCCATACCGTGCTGGGAGGGAGGAGATTGCTTTGAGATTTGATTAAGATGGATCTGGACATCAGAGCGTTACAAATAAATCGTACTAACTTCGGAGATATACTCAGCTGTAGCAATTTTTGCCTGAGGATAGGATCGAGGACATTATCGTAAGCAGAGGCGATATCCAGGAACACTTCAACAAGGTATTCCTTGTTTTTGAAGGTGGATCGAATATCAGAGGTTAAAATGCTCAGGCTATCCAAGGTACTGAAACCTTTCCTGAACCCGAACGGTGATTTGGCTAGGATTTTGTTGGATTCTATAAGCCATTCCAGATGATTTCTGATCATTTATTACGTTATTTTAAAAAGCACTGATGACAAAGCTATAGGTATATATGCGTTATGATCAGAAGGGTCTTTAACGGGTTTTACAATGGGGATGATGAGTTGCTGTTTCCATGAGTCGGGCAGTACACCTTTTTCAAAGAAGGAATTTACAAGGTCAAGGAAGTGCTAGTACTAAACTAAACTGTTAGTACTCTCAGAAGAGTTACACCGAAAGGAGTATGGGATGCCGTCTATACCAGTAGAGCAGTCAGTTAGTCCGTTAAGCGCGCAGTGAAGTTCTTCAGCTGAGAATATTTCGTCCATTTTACTATTTGGACTGACAGCAGAGTCGGAGGGAAACAGTCAATGAAAGGAACGAAAGGAGGAGCTAATTTATCCGAAAATGAGTTCAGCCAAACGGAAGGATCGTTAGAAGAGATGTTTAAAGAAGTTTGAGATTGGCGAAAACGCGATTTTTGGTTCTAAACAATAGTTGAAGGGGTTCGAGGAGACATTGTTTCGCAAAATTTTATTCACCCATTTTTATTTTATTATAACAATTTCTTTGTAGAAGCTGCGATTTCTTGATATTAAAGAAAATTTTCCATGGTCATTGACGAATTGTATTTTTTTTCCGCTTGTTAACGGTTTCGGATAGCGACTGTGCATTCAGAGTCCCACCACGGGGGCGAGACTTTATTACGACAGGGTCCTTTAAGAGGGATATGGAAATCAGCTGAAGATAAAATAATTTCTACAAACTTGTTATAGTTGGAGATATCATTCTCACTAGTTACATCTGGGAAAGAGGCAATTTTATTTTCTAAAGATACAGAATAATATGCTGGCCAGGCAGCTTTACTCAATTTATATTTTAGGAGGGTAGAGGGGAGGCAGGTTGCAGTGGAATTATTAGGGATGGTTAGTATTATAGGAAAATGATCGCTTCCATGAGTGCTTATAAGAACATTCCACGTCAGGAGGGAGCTAAGGTTAGGGGAGCAGAATGATACGTACACGGCAGAAGCAGGGTTTTGGGTAGGTATGGTATCTTATTGTTGGGCAGCCATTATTCAAAACACAAATATTCAGGTCATCCAGAAGGTCTAGAAGTAGTAATTCTAATGTATCCGAGTGGTGAGATCCCCAGGCAACATGATGAGTGTTTAAATCGCCCATGAGGAAAACTGGCGGAGGAAGTGATAGAATTACTGATCGCAGTTCAGCTAGGGAAGAGGAAGAGGGATGGCTAGATATATATACAGAAAGGAAAGAAATATTACAATACCTTATAGCCACAACTTGAATGTCCCGACTATGAGGAGGAAGAGGAATTTCAGAGAAGGTAGCGGAGCGCCTTACTAATAAGGCACATCCTGCGTCACCATCATCCCTGTCGTCCCGAAGACATGAGTAGCCTGAGACACGAAAGTGCGAACCAGGCACCAGCCATGTCTTCGAGACAGCTAGGATAGATGGTGAAAATGTATTAGATATTAAGAATTTTAATTCATGCTTCTTCGGTCTAAGGCTTTGACAGTTCCACTGGAGAACTCCAGTGAATTGCCCAATGCGTCAAACGACGCAATACCTAAAAAAAGAGCTAAATTAGCGAGTTGGGTGAGTTTGTGTGCAACGTTGTTCGGTATGGAATTATTTTGACTTGTAAGAATATTAATGCTAAGAGTAAGGAAAAAATCTAATAGGTTTTCACTGGGGGGGGTAAGGGAGGGGAGGGGGTCTTGGTTAATAGCACCATAGGGACCATAGGTAGGGGAATAGCTACAGTTTCCTATGATGGCTTGGTGCGCTTGTTTATCATAGCCTTCACTCAATGGGGCATGAGTTGCACGGGGTCGGTAAATTGTTTGTCTATATGATAGACTTGAAGAGTGGGGTTTCTGAGTGTGAGAGGTGGGTGGGTGTTGGATGAAGCGTTTTTGGTAGCGTCAGAAAATGGTTTCCTCACTGGAGGGAAGTGGGAGAAAGCCTCCTGGTAGGATACACTGTCTTGAGACATGACTAGTTTTATTGACTTTTGTCTCGAGAGTTCAGGGCAAGACTTGTTGAGAGCGTAGTGAGGACCGGAGCAGTGAATAAACGTAGCAGCGTCTTCGGTGGCATCACAAGAGTCAGCGGGATGAGGTTGAGAACAACGGTAACAACGAGGTTGCGATCTGCACTGGGCTTTAACATGACCAAAGCGGCAGCCATTTAAACATTGGATGGTGGGGATTTGATTAATGGGTAGTTGATAAACTACTGGAATAGACACGTGGCAGCAATAAATATTATCTAGAAGCATCTGACCCCGGAAAGTCAACACTACGGATTGGGTGGGGATCCACGAAGGTTTGCCATCCAGTCATTCGCTTTCGATTCATCCTTCTAGCCTTGAGAGTATTCAAGGCTTTTACGGAACTTTTATGGATTCGGCAAGTTCGTCCATGGACCAGTCTACTGAAATGCCCTTAACGAGTCCTTGACGAGACACTGTATGTGGAAATTGTTGCATTATACTGGTTTGCAATGACGAGGTTGCTATTTGTAAAGCTGTTTGCTGCAGTTGCAGTTTTAAATTCAACAATAATCCTGTTTCTATTAAGTTTTTTGACGCGATTCTTGACCACACCTAGGATTTTTTTTTTACTAAGAATTTTCCGAACCTAATAGCTTGGATGAAGGTGTCTGACGAAGGGGTTGTTTCCACTCGGGATACATGAACAATGAAACGTCCAGTATCTTGTTCGTCGTAGGTTTTAGGGGCAATAACAATGGATGGGTGAGTGTATACTGCCTGAGGATCTGAGGGTGTTTTTATATTTAGGTCCATGACTGCTCTTTTGGCCGACTCATCGGGTACAATATCAATTAAGCGTCTTTTAGTACCCGCTAACGTTTGGGTAAACATGGGTTGGGATTCATCCATCTGAAATTGCGCCCCATCCAGAGGATCAGGCGGTTCAGGAGGGGACACGTCCATTACTTACCTTTTACCAGGAAATCTACAACTCAACACCCTAATTATAAGATAATTAAGCTTAGATTTTAAAGATGAAACTACGAAAATTCACAAAATTTCACTAAACTCCCTTTCAGCACGTGTAGCAACTGACACTCGCGAACACGGAATCCAAGTGTTAACTACAGTTAATAATTATATTCAAATAGTATATTATTTTATAGATCTTATTATAGTGATTAAATACATATCTAAATGTGCCTAAATTATATTTATATTTAAAAGTACTTCAATTGACACAGAGTGAACTGACATGCGAGATGGCGCCTCCGTCCACTAATTTGTGTAGTGGGAGTTGAAAATTAGACTTGGTAATGGCGGGAGGGCAGTTCACTCTTGGTCATCGAAGGAAACGGTTGTCTTGCAAGTAAAGTGTAGTGCTGTGAAAGTTTGTTAAGGGCGGCTCGCACAACATTTTATTTCAATATAGTTTAATTTTGATTAGTATTAAAGTTAAATGCAATTATCTATCATACGATTATTCTTAAAAATTATATGATGTTTCTAAGAGTTCGGCAACACGCAGCTAATCATGAAAGACAAAATCAAAAATATTTTATTATTGGTGTTACTGTGCGAGGGTCCCGTTACACCCAAATTATGCTAGATGGCGTTATTCTAACATATAAATATCGAAGGGGGCCCATAAACCTGCAGTGGCCACATTACCACCTTAAACCTTTATCTTTAAACAGGTACCTACCTACTAAAAAAATGTTTCTTGGTCAAGGGATTATTGTTCTCAATAAGTTCTTGGGATTTTTGAGAAATCATGCTTTGAGATAACGTCTTCGCGCATTCGATCCGTCGAGCTAACGTCATTCAAGATTTTGATGCATCGATGTAGCGCTCATGATTTGTCGACCTTATGATGAGTCTTCAAGGAAAGGTTTTCGAGCATTTAGTATTCGAGCAAAAGGCATTCGATTTGAAGTAGGAAACCCGTTTAATATAAATGGCAGGTACACCTATGATCTTAATTTAATTGTATAAAGTAAAACGTAATCCGAATACCCCTAATTTGCAGTAGGAAAATCACGATGCATACACGTGGCACGCGTAATAGCAGCGTATGTGCGATATGTGCACTAGATATATAGAGACTCACTCTGACTAACGGGCCCCGGCCACGTCATCGTTTAAACTGATAAACGATGACGTGGGCCCGTTATTGTCTCTGGATGAGAAAACCCCTCAAATTATTGTGAAACTGCAATCATTAAAGCCACAGATTAAAATCGTCCACACCAGTCCACCTCATTTCACGTCTTACAATTTACATCATAGGATTCTTAAAGGTTTTTTGGTTAGAAACAAATATTTTTGACTCAAACTTCAAATAGAGACCATAATGCTGTACAGTTCACAAGTACGTGACGCGGTCTTAACTGTTTTGAAGATAAAAACGATTCAAATTTTGAATCAAGTTTTATTAACATTAATAAGTTCTTAGCTTACGTGAAATGGAATTGAGAGAAGTTGCAACTTGCCGAGAAAAATGTTGTCATACAAATCCTTTTACCCCTAGAACATGAAAAAAATGCTTAATTGTGAATGTGTTAATTTATTATCTTTAACTGTTGTAAAATAACATTTTATACTAATTTTCAAACACAGATAATTTTTTTTTTAATTACACTTTTTATTAAAATAGAGGTTTTTATTGAAATTTTATTCGTAATGTATCTAATATTTTAATCAAATTGATACCAGAGCTGCAGTCATTAATATTTTTAATGAGAACCCAAAACAAAAATATACAAATAATCCAATTGATGATAGGCAAAGCAATAAATAAATAAATAACGACATAAAGCTTGAATCTTATGTTTGACCGACCATACATCTGAAAATCTGTTTCTTTGAACTAACGAGATAATTTAAGCTTTTGTTTCTCATTATTGACTCAGCAGCAGCGCTGCCAATGACGTTATGTGCGATAAGTAATTAAGTTCAATCACTTCACGATCTTAAACGCAATCACGAAGAAAATCACTAAAGCCGGGTAATAAGTGAAACAAAAATTTCGCTCAAACTATTTTCGTACTTTTGACCATTTGACATTAATTCTTCTATTCTTATCGCCTTTAGGGGCCTGACTCTTGAACAGGATTTTGACAAGCATTGTCAAACAAGAAATTTATGAACCTTATTCCAAAGCGTTAAGGTTCAAAAATGTTTTTGGTGACAGTAATGTAATGCCAATCCGGCGAAAATTGGTTCGGAACTCAGGGGCCAGGCAGGATAGGGTAAATATTTTCCAATGATTGTAACCCTATAGATATGTCAAATGGTATTATTGGTCAAAAGTAATTGGTTGGGGAGAAATTTCTGTTATTTTATTATTTACCCGGCCTTTGTGATTTACTCCGTGATTGAGTGCGTTTAAGATCGTGAAGTAATTGAACTTAATTATTATTTAAAGTTTTATGTTCCCGCAAGTAGGCGAAAGACATTAAAAGAAGTCTGTTGCATTTGCTCAGTGAGTTATATGGAAACTAGCTGTAGTTTATTTTAATGATAAAATATTGATAGTTGTGTGAAATGCTATCTGATATTTATTCGTAGGACCATTAATAAATATTAACATATTTGTAGAACGATTAAATTCCTTGAACATAAATATTTCATCATACTACGTGCCCCATAGTTTGTCCAATTTAGGATGATAATTTTGACAGCTTTCAATATGGACAGGGTAGTTTCGCTAGTGAATCTATTCGATTTTCGATTTATTGTTTCATAGAACTTGGAATCGTAAGTTTACATAGATACACAAAGAAAATGGTATTCAAATATTTTAATGTGCACTAAAGAGATAGTTATATAAATACATATATAAATAAAAATGTTTTCGCATTTAATATGTTCCTAATAATATTGTATGTAAATTTATTATGAAAATACTCATGTGGTCTATTTGAATAAAAATATTTTGACTTTGACTTTCAAGACTGGCTGTAGTGTTGCCGAACTCTTAGAAACATCAAATAATATTTAAGTTCAAAATATTTATTATTATTTATTCAATGTTTTTTAAGAATAATAAGAAAATAAATCATTAAACTAACCGTCGGGTGGTGCATCGACAGACGAACAGTTAGAATTTTGCCTTGTGCATTATTTAGTTTACATACAATTAAATAGACCAATCTTATCAAACAGAAGCTAGGTATGTAAAAACAGAAGATTTAATTACCAGCTTTATAAGGGCTAAATATTAATAATATTTCTTATTTAGATGTCTTTTGTAAATTAGAATGAATATGCTAGACATTCCATGAAGGTGTCTAGGTATTAACTATTTTATTTTGTAGGCAAGGCACAGTATTTTATAAATAATCTTATTCTTTTTATCTAGTACAAAAATAGTTTGTTGTGAAGGTGATGAAATACAAAAGGTTTTTTTTAATAATTTGCTTTTTGATATTACACAGCTTGGGCGACAATGGATACCCCAATGGACTTGATGTCTGAGGACGGGACAGAGCATTTGAAATCACGTCCATACCAAAGTCAACTAGAAGAAATTGCTATTAGAAAAAACACAATTATACATTTGCCCACAGGTTTGGTGATTTTAATTTACATAATCTCAAGTTCATTTAAATATCTTAGCCAGCTTTTGTAAATAATAGATAGAAATTATTCATTATCAGATGATTTTTGACTGAATGATGCATCAGGTATAAAATAATGTCATTAATTCAAATTGATATTGATTTAATTAAATGCTACTTGCATAAATAAATAAATATGCGCTAGACAACACACCTCTTGTAATGGTCTCGAAGTAGGGATTAATATACCTGTGTTACGAGGTACCACACAAGGAAATAAGCTTGAGGCGTCTTCCAGCACACCCAGACCCGACTCAATTCAGAAAAGATTGTTTCCTGAATTGACCCGACCGGGAATCGAACCCGGGACACTAAGGAAATGGAGGCGAGAAACCGTGCTACAGCGCACTATGCCAATCGTGTCGTCAAAAGCATTATCCATTTTTAAGTGTTTATTAACATGTATAGCTATGTATTTTTAAATTACTCTTATTGGACCGTTATTTTAGCTTTTGTGTACAGGATCTGGAAAAACTTTCATAGCTGTCCGTCTTATCAAGCGGTTCAGAGGTGCCCTGCAGATGCCATGGGGTGAAGGTGGCAAACGAACATTTTTCTTGGTGAACACAGTACCATTAGTGGTTCAACAAGTAAGTAAATCTAATTTTTAAAAGTTTCATATTTTATATTGCAAAGAGAAAAATAATTGTAAGAGAATCATGCAATCACTGAAGTAGTTCAATTAATATAAGGTAAAAAATTAAAACTTAGGTTGTGTTTCCCAGCTCGATTCCCAGCGCAGACCCAAACCTGCTAAGTGTTCTCTATCACTTCTACAATGGGGAATGCTCTGACGAGTTATTCCAGCTTATTCCACGCTCACCTTTCCACTCCCGTACCACGCGTACTGGACTCAGTAGTCCAGCGTCACCCACACACAATTCAACATTTGTTGGCCCGAACTAAAAGGTTCGGTGACTCGTTTCTTTGTCGTACCATCCAGACGTGGAACGCTCTTCCAGCACATGTGTTTCCTTCCTCGTATATTCCCGGGTTCTTCAAGCGGGGCGTGAAAAGGCATTTCTGCAGGCCTTCAAGGTGAGGATGGCCAGCCCAGTGATTCGTTTGAATGCACTGGGCTTGTCAACCTCATATCTGGACCTCACGACCGCTTTCCATCAGGTGGAGTGAGGTCATCTTGACGGCCAATATAAAAAAAAAACCATAAACCAACTACTGCCAACAGTACAAACAAAGTATGTATCATCAAATTCTCATACAACAATAGTTTGTATGAGAATTTGATGATATAAGCGTGGTGGGC
Source organism: Udea olivalis (assembly GCA_947369235.1). Classification (NCBI taxonomy): domain Eukaryota; kingdom Metazoa; phylum Arthropoda; class Insecta; order Lepidoptera; family Crambidae; genus Udea; species Udea olivalis. The sequence continues at coordinate 8,790,510 of OX376352.1, read as the reverse complement.
ATTGGCGCCTGCTGCCGCCACACGACACGCCTCGACCGCTGCATGTTGTACCGACACTGCAGTCGACCGCAGCTGCATGCAGTTGTGACACCTGTGGTTGCCATACCTACCTTTGAACCTTATAATTTGTGAATATAAAACCATACGACATGCTATTATGATGCAATGTTTTGCTTAATCATGTGTGGTTAAAAAAGAATATTAAGACTAGACATAACTGAAGTGTTTGCAAATGAAGTTTCACCTTAGCACGCCCTTCAATGGGCTACTTTGTCTTTAAGTTAAGCAGCTGGAAAGATGCCTGACGCGCCTTCATAACTATGAGCTCTAGATATAGCGATGTAAACCCTTTATCCACTGGGATCCACCATCTCGATCCACCAGTGGATTGAATAGCACGCTACAGTTCACTGTGATCCACCATTGGTCTGAGTGGATCCTGTGATACTTGCGTCTCTTAATATGCTCCACCAGTGGATTGAACAGCACTCAGGGAGTTTGGTAAGATCCACCACAGCAAAACAGTTTCTATTTAATAAAAATAAATAGAGAGAAAAAAATAGTTTTTATTAAATAAAAATATATCTTCTAACTTAAATTCAACCGCACTAGGCGAAAAGAGAAAAATAAATATATCTTCTAACTTAAATTCAACCGCACTAGGCGAAAAAGGAAAAATCTTATCTAACTGTTTCTAAAAACAATTCAACTGACATTTCACCGTGGAGTAATTGTAATTGGGTATCTTGAACAAATTCGTCTTATTTGATTTGGCTTGCATTTCTCCTGTTTCCGCGGCCTTGTTTAACACGTACCGAATTATTCAATGTTTCTTTATGGATTATATTTAAAACAAAAACGAAATTAGGCTTTTTCCTGCCGACTCTTTTATTTATTTTGGAGTGCTATCCGTCAACGATGTTATTCGTACGATGGCGTTCCCCAAATGTTCCCCATATATCCTTTATCAAATCTTGTATTAACCAAACATTTTTAACGTATTTGTAAAAGTTCGTAAATTTACCAGTTTTGGGCATTCCTTCCAATACGTATGATAAACCGTCTTTTATGTGAGTTATTGGTAAAAGTGGCAGTGCAGCAACTAATTCAACATATCTTTTTGATAATTTATTATTTTGAAGTCCCCATTTTTTCGCATTTCTCCAAACGCATCTTTTAAAATGGTAGTAGCAGCCTTTTATTGTGGAATTTTTGAAATTATTTTTAATTGCCTTTATTGCAGCATACTCAAAATCAACTGTGAACTTACTTGGTCGAAATGTCTTCAGTCTTCTTTTTATCAGTCGAAATAAAATATAATATGCCTCATAAGTTCTTTCAGACATGAAGGCGAACATTAAAGGTACAACCATATTATGAGAACGTGAACTACCGAAATCACCATGAAAACTATAGATTTGATCAAAGGGATTTAGTGTGCTACGAAATGTTCCGTCACAAAATATATGTTTAATCTGAGATATGTGATTTAAAATAGTTCGGTTACCGAAAAGTAATATGCGTATGTTGTTACAATTGTAGTCGGCCAGAAGAAAACTATCGTAACGATTTGGTACTTCAACGTCAGAAGCGTAGTTATGAGAAGTTTTTTGGACTCCTAGGTTACTATTACGCAGTTTGTACCATTTGCTCTTTGATGATTCATAAGGCGGTATTTTTGCTACAAAGTTTAAACCGGAATTCTCAGCTTCCGCTACGAAATTTTCATAGACTTGTGGAATCGTCAAATTATCTGTATATATTACTTGTTCTTGACATTTATTCATCGATAGTAAAATTTCGTTGGCTGCGTAATCTGAGGCACAGTTCGTTGAATGAGCGTGAGTCTTGATAATTGTATCATCCTGCAAATAACAAGTCCGTCGTAGAAGGTATATTGTCCATATCATCCAAACAACTCAAAAAGATCTAAACATTCATCTATTCTACTATTTCTTCTTATGACGGTTTTGACGCTGACTGTTCTTAGTTATTTTGAATGATACATACAAGGTAGGTAGATAGGTACTAGCTTTTGTCCGTTAAACTGAACGGTAGTAAAATAAAATTCTACAAAACACAGTGAAATCATTTTGCTTCTTACATTTGTAATTGTAAAAGTCCCGGGACACTTCATAATTCGCCACTGTGTGCAACGCCATATTAAACTTCCGTTTTTGAAGACTCTTTTTTTGTGATATTTATACCCACTGTGTAAAATTAGAACTCTAAGTTGTTTTACGTAATAAATTTTGTTTAAGTCGTGCATTTTTTATTTATAAAAATGAACCAAACAGAATCAATTTACAGAAATAAATGTCATTTACGATTTTGAATGACATTGATTAGTACTAGGAATGATAACAAACTCATTAGTCTTAGGTACCTATGCAGCCAGTATGTCCGTGTTAGATGTTTAGATGTAATAGAAAGAGGTACATAGTAATATTTTTAGTGGTGGATCAACTTACATTATTTTTATTCAATAAAAACTATTTTTTTCTCTCTATTTATTTTTATTAAATAGAAACTGTTTTGTTGTGGTGGATCTTACCAAACTCCCTGAGTGCTGTTCAATCCACTGGTGGAGCATATTAAGAGACGCAAGTATCACAGGATCCACTCAGACCAATGGTGGATCACAGTGAACTGTAGCGTGCTATTCAATCCACTGGTGGATCGAGATGGTGGATCCCAGTGGACAAAGGGGATGTAAAATCAATCTTAGAATGACACAAAAACATTCGATTGTAATGTAACAGTTCAGACTATTGAGTAAGGGAGTGCGCAATTTGTAAACACTTTGTAAAGTTACATCAGATTCAAATTCAAATACCATTCATTTGCAAATACAAGTATCAAAGGTGTTCAAACTTTTACAAGTGATCAGCCATATTTTGGCGTGCAAATTACAATAGAGAAGTAATAATATCAATAAACAAAAATAAAATACTATTTAACCAGCTCATAATTATTATATTCACAAAAAAATATCGATTATTATGTCAAAAAAATAATGATTAATATGTCACAAAGATGATTAGTAATTAAACAGTGTGCTGTCGAGATGTTCCCTCAAACTATAGAAAGCGTTTTTAATTAACAGCAACTTCATTTTTTTTCTAAAAATGTGACAATTTTTGGTGTCTTGTATACCTACATCAGAAGGAAGTTTATTGTATATTACCGGCGCTTTACAAAATATGCTGTTGTTATGGAGCGAAGTTCTATTAGGAGATATACAAATTTTATTATTACGTTACCTTTTACAAGTCAATATGTTTTTTTACAAATGTTACAGTTTCATGTAAGTATAATCTTTATCGGTCGGATTACACTATAAATTAATTTATTTCTCAACGTAGATGCTACATAAGCATGATATGCCATTACTACTGTAGAAAAATTTACAACCTTAGCAAGCTTAAATAACATATATGAATATTTGCTGAGTTTGGTACAAACACTCGCAATATGCGCATTCCAGTTTAGGTTGCAATCGACATTTAAACCTAGAAACGTATGTCATTTCATTCCTTAATGACAGCAAGGGAGGAGAACCGAGCTTCACCAATAAACGTGAAAATTAATGCTTAGAAACGAATCTTTAATAATTGTTACGTTACTGGTGTTGCTCGTCATATCGTCATTTATACTTCCTTGTATTGTGCATTGTGCTCGAATCGAAATCAGATTATTATTGCATGATAGTCAAGTGCTTTAGGTAATTAGTCATAAAATAAGTAAAGTTATTTACATTTTGCCCTATTATAATTTATGTAGAAAGGAGTTTAGCTTGCGTTTTAACAATTGATTTTCTATTGTCTTTTTCACTATCAGACCTATCAAATCCCTATTTTACAATGTAAAATGATCATAAAACGGCGTCTGTTATTTATCTGTCGCAAATAAAATCACTCACATCCTCAGCTCAGCACTTAAACATTATCATTAAGAGGTATACGACTGGTCGGGTCGGGCATGTATGCGGTACGATTACCAGTAAATACTCGGAATCCTAGCGTCCGCGTCTAGTATCTAAGATCATTCTCATTCCAAGAAGGGGTCTGCTTATGCTAGCTGGCAGTGTTACGAACAAGCGTGGTTGGATACAATCACTTCACTGTTGCAGTGGTTATTGAAATGACTCATCCCTGTGTGGCTAATTGACAATGGACCATTGAACTAACTGGCTACTTTTATGTTGTAAACTAATTATGTAAACAAGATAAAGTTGTAGTGACGTGCACAAATGGGAAAATAACTTTTAGCTTGAATCAAAACTGGTTTATTTATTAGTAATTCTTTATTATCTTCGTCATTGATCTAGTTTTTACCGTGTGTTCAAAGACTAATGCAGGATTATATAATTTTAATTAATTAATTAATACATTTTTAATTCATATAACCGCAGAATAGGTAATAGTTTTATCGTAACTCAATACATTAACTAAAAATTATTTTACAAGCTTTTTTGTACTGTCGTGACATTTATAAGTCTATGTTCCATTCACATATGCAAAGGCGACGATCGCGCGCGATGTAGATGATAGTGATATGAAGTACATAGTAAGTGATTCGGATTCACACCCCGTAATTCGAAAGGGTTTGTTTATCTACCTTATTTTTGCGATGCGATGCGCACAGAGATAAGAACATTCAGACGTAAAAGTAGATCCATATTTATTTTAATATGATTATAAAATGTGACAAATTATCGAAAGCCGTAGAACAAATGTTGTTGTGTATGACAGTCTTGCGAGGTTGTTGATGTTTTATCAATAACCCTGTATAACTTACCAAGATATAACAAAATTTACGAATGTTTATCATTTAATTAAAACAACAGGCGTCCTCTTTCCGATTTCCCCTCAGGGAGTTACATTAGATATACTGCATATTTAAAACAACACACACACACACACACACAGTAAATACGAACCTAACGACACCTCTCAAGCAAAGAAGCAGGTCCCGTTTTTTGGTCCCACACACACACAGTATGTTCGGTTTTCTTAAATGTAGGTGAGGATGCTGAACGAAATATGTTCCTTACATACTCACTGAACTATGGCTATAACTTCATAAGTACCTTACATGAGCTCGCTATTTTTTACCCGACTGCGCCAGAAGGAGGGTTATGTTTTCGATAGTAGGTAAATGTGTATGTATAATTGTTTGGCGCGCTCTACAGCCTGAATGGCTCGATGAATTTTAGCTTCGAGAGGTGTCGTTAGATTCGCATATACTGTAAGAGTGACTGGGTATATCAAAATAATTAAAAAAAATTGCGGATTTTAAGTGCCAATTTTTTTTATACTTAATCCCCTGAGTGGGGTATCAAAATGAGGGGCTTGAAATAGCGATTCCATAAATACTTACTGGTTATTCAACTAAAAAGTCTGAAATAAAAGATAATTATTAAAAAAGACAATCAACCCGACTGCGTGTATATCTAGAAGAATGCCTGTGTTAAGCAGTGGGCGTCTTGTGGCTGGGAATGATGATCATAACAGATACTTAGACCTCAAGGCGTTTGTGCGGCTGTTGAAATTGGTTTGCTTATTACTTGATAACCGTCAGAGAACAAAAACTGCGCCTGACATCGCCCTGTGAGTATAGAAAAATATACTTGACGGTACTTGTCTTGAAATATTGATGGATTAACGTTGGCGTGCAAAGTAGGCATACACCAGAAATAATTGTTCTGGCCATTGCGATTTCGATAGCTTAGTGGTTAGACTAGCGACCCGGTTTGCGGAAGACTCTGGTTCGAATCCCGCTCGATATTGTAAACTTATGAAAACTATCAAAGACTCTATGATGCGTATAACAATTTAACTTGTACGTCTACTCGTTATAAAAGCTTAATCCAGTCTCCCCGTCCCGTCCAAGTTCCCCATACACAATCGTGTATTCTAGTTAAACAAACTCTTACTCAGCTAATTACAAAGGTAATGCTAGAACCTAAACACAGGACGCTATTACTTTAATGTGCTTAAACTAAACAAGGCGGCTGAATAAAGGTATGGAGTACCACGACGCGTTATTGTCACTCATATCAGAACGTCTAAACGCTGATGCCCAGCTAAAAAGACAGGGTGGCCTTTGTTCCTTAGCTTGCCGTCGGTACACGAGGCTCCGATTGCTAACACGGCCATGCTGCAATGTGCCTGCCCCAGGCACTTCCGCGGACGCTCCAAACCCTGGTTGGTTGTTTGCAATCTGTGACATAAGACAACAATTCGATTTATGATACTGATATGTTCATTCATGACCTGCAGAACCAACCGCTTCGGCCCATCATGATGTTCTAAAGGTATTGGGAACTCTCCCATTAGAATTTGATCTATTAATTCTCCTAGTGCTATGTGGCAGTCCCTATGCTTTGGCATCGCCTTCCGGCAGTCCCCTACGCCCTAAGTAACGCCTTAGGTCCTGCACTTAAAAGACTATGTCTAGTCCCTTAAGCCAAAGTGAACTCCTCAGTTACTGCACTTAAAAGGCTTTGTCCAGTCCCTTAAGTCAAAGTTAACTCCTCAGTTACTGCACTTAAAAGACTTTGTCCAGTCCCTTAAGTCAAAGTTAACTCCTCAGTTACTGCACTTAAAAGACTTTGTCCAGTCCCTTAAGCCAAAGTTAACTCCTCAGTTACTGCACTTAAAAGACTTGGTCAAGTCCTATAAGCCAAAGTTAACTCTTGCATGCTTTACAACTTGCTTTTAGGCTAGCCCCTATGCTTGGCTACTTGCCTTTCAGCGATACCATTGCCTTAGGCGACTCCAGCAGCTAGGAAAATCAACTTAAAATAGTTGTAATGCCCATTTCGATCGTATTAAACAGAACATCAAAATAACCGAAATATATTTTCACTATTGCAAAATTCATGATATTACCAAATTTTCGAGTACTACCAATTACTCTTTTTATGTCTACTTTGTCTCTGAATATGAATACCAGTACTGGTTTACAAAGCTTGCCTTGCCAGCCGTTCTACAAACCTTGCTAACACTTTCGTTGCATTACCCTTTTTTTATTAATTTCATAAAATGTAGGGTTTCATTAAAATTTGTGTCTCAGCCATTATCTTTTTATATTTCTTTTTATCAATATTTGCGACAACAGTCTGGCCTGCATACTTTTCTTTACTTCTGTCGCTACCTGTTAAATCATTAACTTTGTAGCGATCGTAAAATCCTATCACATAAGCCACGACACAATATTATCACTCAAACTCTGGTATTAATTTGTCCAAAATAATGGTGCTTGTACTCACAGTTTCTCTTCCAATTTTACGGAATACCTTGGTGCGTTTCCCGGGACTTCCCGACCACTTGGTGACGATGGTAAACGAGCACTATTGTCTGTGTCACTTGATGAAGATCGAGCCTGTTTCCTTTTATATTTACCCATAGTAGCAGGCGTAAGAACATCCCACTTCTGATGTAAACTCATGTAAACTATCAAAGACTCAAGACTCAACAATTTCATACGACTTGTACGTCTACTCGTTATAAAAGCTTAATCCAGTCTCCCCGTCCCGTCCAAGTTCGCCATACACAATCGTGTATTCTAATTAAACAAACTCTTACTCAGCTAATTACAAAGGTAATGCTAGAACCTAAACACAGGACGCTATTACTTTCATGTGCTTAAACTAAACAAGGCGGCTGAATAAAGGTATGGAGTAACACGACGCGTTATTGTCACTCATATCAGAACGTCTAAACGCTGATGCCCAGCTAAAGACAAGGTGGCCTTTGTTCCTTAGCTTGCCGTCGGTACACGAGGCTCCGATTGCTAAAAATATCTTCAAGGTCCGATTTTTTTTTTCTAGTTTTGTATCATGAGAACTAAGTAAAAAGGTCCAGGTCCTGTCACGTAAATAAAACACTAGCCGACAGTGGAGAGTTGGTTTTGCGCCCGGGCATAGATGAAATAAAATATATTCTTTGGCCCGGGTACAGTTTTTTTTTAATATTGTCCGTCAAGATGACCTCACTCCACCTGATGGGAAGCGGTCGTGAGGTCCAGATATGAGGTTGACAAGCCCAGTCATTCAAACGAATCACTGGGCTGGCCATCCTCACCTTGAAGGCCTGCAGAAATGCCTTTTCACGCCCCGCTTGAAGAACCCGGGACTATAAGAGGAAGGAAACACATGTGCTGGAAGCGTGTTCCACGTCTAGATGGTACGGCAAAGAAACGAGTCACCGAACCTTTTAGTTCGGGCCAACAAATTTAATTAGTTTAAGGCTGTTTCCACCAAAGATGTGAAAGGATGCGTTGCAAAGGATGTGTTTGTTAGTAACCAATGGAATTACTTCATATTTGTAAATAATTAAAAGAATCGCTTTCATTTATACATTCCTCGCATTCCTTCCATCTCTGGTGGAAACGCACGTCACAAATTTGGCCCTGAAGTCCCCTCTGAAGTTGTCTCGAGTGCCGCATTCCTATTTTTGCCTATGAAAAAGGCATGTGCGAAACAACTTCGAGTGGGCTAGGTAGAAGTTTGACGAGAACTATATTTGGCAATGACCATATTCAAAAAAATAAAAATAAAGCCTTTTGTTTTGTTTAGAAAAAAGTGATCGAACGGCTATGTCCAGTAAATGGCGTCGGTGCATACAGCAGCGAAGATAAGGTGGATTACTGGGACAAAAAAAAATGGGACTCAGAGTTATTACAACATCAGGTAACTCCCCATTCATTATTTTATTACTTTAGTTCTAGTAGGAATTTAATAACGAGATTTCTTCAGAGTATATTTTATACTGGTTCATAAAGATTATGTACACCTAAGCGGTGGTTAACCTCAGATACACCATGGTATATTATAGATCGACAAACATGACAAACATTTATGTGACGAACATTTGTGTTTGTTGTTTGTCTGGGTGTTATATCTATTTAAGTATGTATTTAGAAATATTTAAGTATGCTTATCAGTCTTTGACACCAATAGTACAAGCTCTGCTTAGTTAGGGGTCAGATGATCTTGGTGTGAATTGTCCCAGATATTGATTTATTTATTTATATGTATGGTCTCTGCTCCCACTAGGAAATAAACCAAAACCCAATCCTTAATTTTAAATTGTTATATAAATGTAATTTTTTTAAATTTTTTGTCATGTTTTGTTTATTTTTATTTTTTTTAAATTGTACATGTGTTGTTTTGATTTTATTACTCAGCAGGGTTAACTAAGTTTTTTGTTTATTGCAAGTTTTTTTGGTTACTGCAACACAAGCTTTTAGCTTAGTGCAGACACTATTATTGTTCAAAATTTGTAATAATTTTTCGTAAAATAAATTATTATTTTTCTTCTAATTGCACAAGATGATATAGGGCCACCATCGCAACTCGAAGATCTGATGAGAGTTTTTTTTAAATCTATGAATGTAAAGTACTACTATAAATATGTTTTTTACGAACTAAGAGTAACCTCATTTTAGTTTTTTTTATTGTATTTGCATTTTTTGATGTGTAATTTAGTACATTAACAACTACATTACATTATCTGATTTATTCGTAGATTCAGGCGTAACGAATTATTCATAGTTCTAAGACTGCTACAGTCGATACATTTAATTCAAATTCAATTAAATTAAATAAACACTAGAATAGTCGGCATAGATAAAAATAATTCAACGTTCCAGGTGGTAGTAATGACGAGTCAAATTTTATGCGACATGATAACACATGCCTACATCAGGATAGAGGACATAAACCTTCTTATATTCGATGAATGTCACCACGCCGTCGAAGACCACCCCATGAGAGTCATAATGAAACATTTTGATAACTATCCAGCTGCGAAGCTACCTAGAGTGCTCGGTATGTAATGTTTTAGTTATTTCAAATGTTTATGAATTTGTATAAATTTTTAATGTATACATATTAGTTTTTTAACTTAAAGGTGGTCCCTCACCTGGAGCATTTATCTGTAATGTAATATTTCAGATTCGATTTTAATTATGCTCAAGCATTACAATACAGTACTGCCTCCCTGAAATGACGAACATTTGCCTGTAATTTGCATTTAGGATTCGATTTTGAGCATTACATTAGAATTCTGCCTTAAAAAACTTCAGGGAAATTGTATCAAAATATTACACATTGTAACAACAAATTGCGCATTGTAATTTGCGGTTCTACTTCCTCACTGATGTAATGCTCGACTCTGTAACGTCGCATCACAGGAAAATGCTGGAGAACACCTTAAGAATAACAGAGTTGTACAATAATTGGTAATAAAAGAGAGTTATTCTTTGTACTGATGACTTAGCCCTTTGCTCCCTGTGCGCAAGAACGGTTTCGGCCTAGCGTTTTCTCATTGCGCGTATACGGTCACTTTGGCATACGTGCTTACCTACACGCTACGTGTCGCGCAACTTGCGCATAAAAAACCGAAATCAGTATAAGCGCGTCAGTCAACTCTCGTATGAGTTACGCGAGTGGCAAAGGGCGCTCCTGTACGTGCCTATGGGCTATTTCAAAAACGAGCTCATACGCGCGTATAAAACGCTGGTCTGAGACCGCCGCTAAAGTTAAAATAATAAGCGCTTATATATTCGTATAAGCTGTTTCCGATCCTTCAACGTGTGTTATTAGACGTGCAATTCCGCACGTACGCATCCGGTGTATGTTGGCCTTTAATAAGCAAAGCGAATGTTTAAAACGGAAACAAATATATCAACAGCGTATTATAGGATTATTAAGCAACATGTTCTAATAAAATTAATCTTATCTTAGGTCTTACTGCGACGCTGCTGAATGCAAACGTGAAGATAGGTAAGGTCGAGGAAACACTGCGTGATCTCGAAACAACCTTCCACGCCACCATTGCAACGGTCAACGAACTGGGAGAAGTGCTAAAGTAAATTAGCCATTGTTTATTTGAAACTTGTTCTAGCTTTAACCAATTTGCAATTTCTATTCGTACCTGTGTTAGGCTTCTAGGAATCCTCGTAGGCATAATAACTTCTGAGCACTTTAAACATGACCGAAGATGCTATATGCAAAGAACGCCTCGTTTACAAATGTTTTAAAATAATTGGTTCGGATTTAAATTTAGAAATTCCCCCTGTTAGAACAGGAGGTTATTTATGTGGTGTGTAAGTTAAAAGTGCAGATAAAAGCAAATATTTCCACCTATAATTCCATACTATATTAAGGAACTTAAACACAAATTGACACAAAGAACTAGATTTTTGTACCGATTTATCATTTTTTTATAACCCGACGATTTAAACTAACACAAATTAAAATTACACCAAATGTCACTCAAGGAAACATTTCATTACATTAACATTACTTATATCACGTTACATTACATTCGATTAATCAAATCAACAATAGTAGATTATACACCAAGGGGATAAAGCACTGTTTTATGTCACGGGCGCTACATTGAATCCTGAACGTAACGAAGGACTCCAAATTTAACTCCCGAGCGCAGCGAGGGTGTTATAAGTTAATTCCCGAGCAAAGCTAGGGAATTAAGATTGAGTCCTGAGTGCAGTGAGGGATTCAAGCGCCCAAGAAAAAAACAGTTTTATCCCGGTGGTGTATACTCTACTTTTCTCACTTTATGCGAGACAATAAAAAACCAGGCTTAGTAGACAGTGTTTATTACAGCATATTTGTAGAATCTTCTAAAGCTAGTAGTACTACTAGCTACGGCTATAGCAACTTCTTTCAGCTGGCGTGGCCTACTCGATTTGACAAACAAATGAAGTTCGTCTCAGTGCGAATCTAGTGGGCCACGGCCTCGGTCTTCGAAAATCGAGTTGGCCGCGCCCGCTGAGGACACATTCTGTTTAGTGAAATTAGACTTTATGGACATAGCAATAAGAATTATGAAAGTGAAAATCACATTATGGACCAGCGGGTTATAATAGAACATTATAACCCGGCTAAAGCCAAGAGATATAATGTCTTGCTTTCGGTAAGGTTTACATGACATATAATTCGGCATTGTCGAGCATGTGGTGTGAAAAGTAAATTAAATCACATCAAATAAAAAAAAATAAAAATAAAAAAAAACATACTGATACCAGTAGTACCTACTAATATTATAAATGCGAAAGTAACTCTGTCTGTGTGTCTGTTGAGCTTTCACGCCTAAACCGCTTCAGAAGAAGTTCGGTACAGAGATGGACTTGAGCTTGAGAAGGGACATCTCAAGCCGCGCGTTTGCCGAGGGCGGAAAGCTATTAAGTTAGCATAACTATGAAATATTGTATTAAGCTATGCTTTCCTAAGATAACTACTGAATTAATAGATATTTTAGCAAATAAAAAATTGTACGAGTAGGTCAGTGTCTTTAAACTAAGGCGACAACTTTTCCAAAACACGATATAGCATAATTTCACCGATAAAACAAACACGTACGTCGACGATTTTTTTGTTTTACTCTCAATTATTGTTAACATGTTTCACTTAAAAATATATATACTGATAGGACTTGTATATTCTAGGTCTTCTAACTTTTCAAACTTTTTAATTTGTCTAATGTTATTTCATAATAAATTCATTACAGCACGAAAACAGAAGGAAGCCGCGGGATTATTCCGTACGCGCAGAACTAACCACCGAATGCTCTATCGGACGGCGCGCTAAATCCCAGCCTTAATGATATTTTGTTGTATATCCATACGCCATTTTCACCGGTCTATTTTTAGTTGACTCTAACACGAGTTATTAGGACTAAATTCATGTAAATATTTCAGTTATTCAACAAATCCTTACGAGCTGGTCCAATTCTACAAACCATTGGTGCCTACGCATGCGGCAGCCTATGCATTGAAACTGCTAGACGAACTCGAGTGTATGATCGTCTCTATTAAGTTGCCATCGACCACCGGGGACTCGATTAAGTTGAAAAAAGGACAAATTGATATCACAAAAGATTCCAAAAAGGTATTAATTAAGTAGGAGTAGTCGTATTTAGTTCAGCGTTTTTACAATTTTACACACCGGGCGTATTAGTGAGAGATAGACATTTGTCTGAAAATTTCTATAGAAGTAATAAAAATTATAATCATACACTTACAGTTAAATTTATCAACTGGCATTATGGGTTACATCCATACCTACCTAGGACTAATGAATGTTCAATGTCTGTTATGCTTCAACGTGATTTAATCTAAAATGATCTCTGAATCTTCGTCACTGAAGTTCTTTCCTCGTAATTTGTAAATTACCTATATTTTGATATCTTCAGGATTCGATAAAGTTGTTTATCAAAGCCTTATGTTTATTTATTTTACTATCATAGTAGGCCACTTTTCAAATCTTTGAACATCCTACCATTGTCCTCCCTTAATATATTCGATGTCGCAAATTTTGTTAAATTTTAACCCTAATATTTTTAACCAATCTAAAGATGTATATCCCCGAAATACTAGAAATTGTAATAGACTGGTCATTGAGTTCTTCCCAAAAAGTATTCATATTCAAAAAATCATTTTTTGCATGTGTGTATTAATTTATATTAAGATTCCGCAATAGATGAAAGACATGGCCTTTAATCAATTTAAGTCATTCATTACGACGTCCGAGAGTGGCTTGTAGCGCATTTATATTATTCTATCGAAGATTTTTTAAATAACAAGAAAAATCAGCAATCTGTAACTCATTAATGCAACCATATTAACTCTCGAATGTATAGTCAGAGACAATCAGAGATGCAAGACATGTAATTATAGTTTGAGTTCTATGGCGAATGTTATGCTAACCATTTTAGAATTGTGAAATGTATTTGCATGCTATTGTAATGGCTGGATAGGCGATCATACCTGTTCAAAAGCAAATTAACTATTCTTATTAATAATAAACCATATTGGGCTTGTACGTAAAGTATATATTCTCAGTGTCAATTTAGATGTTTAATTTGATGAATCTGAATTTTGTTTGACATTTGTCCTTTTCACAGATTGTCAAAGCGGTAAAAAATATGATCACTGGAATGAGTTTGCTTATAAGCGAGCTGGGAGTGTACGGCGGCTCGCTGGGAATTCTGGCTTACGTCATACTGTTAGAGCGACTTAAACGCAAAAGCGTTACTAAAGAGGAAGAGTTATTGTACAAAATTGCAATCGCTCATACTGTTGAGTAAGTAGAACATTTTTAGATTAACGACGCTGATGTACGTTTCCCGCCTCCATTACGAAGGCTGAGGAAATCGCAGAGTACATAAAGGTCACCACCAAAGCTAACTTCACTCTGGGGGTCGAGCGGTTAGTATTCCGCCATAATGTGAATTTTAATTCATTTGTGGTGAGGGTGCCGACTCCTCTTTCATGTAGGTCGATACGAGTAGATTCTTTTCATCTATCAACCTACATGAAAGAGGAGTTTTGGCCGAAAGGTGTCATGTACCGGCGCTTTCGAGGTCGGTTACCGGACACCATGATGCGTCGCACGTGGCCGATAGACCTTACGTGTGTTATAAAATAAGTTAATTATATTATGTAATATGTATGTTAGTTTTTAAGGTATTTATCTATGGGCCGATTATGTTTAGTTAAGATCTTTAAATGTAATTTGTTGCCTAAAATAAATAATATTCTATTCTATTCTATTAATAATTGAAAATTGTGAGAGCGTGCTTCACTTAGTAAATTATTTTTATTCAAGGGCAAGAATGGTTCTCCTGGATGCAATGGAGGATGACAGTGGATACGCGAAGATAGTTAAACATTCTTCTGCTAAAGTGTTGCAAATGTTAAATGTGCTAAAAGAATACAATCCAACATACTTTAATTCGCCTGGAGGTAACTAATTCAGAGATACATTATATCGCGACACTGTGGAAAGTCAGAGTGCTTAAGCCGAACCACATTTGGTCGCGCGTTCGACTCCCGCGTCATCATAAACACATTTGACGTGACGTGATTGTGTTTAGAAGTGCTTTTTTTATGTTTTTAGATTAATATGTTTAAATCATCCAGTTAACGATAAGTAAAAAAACGAATTACCTTATATCCTAATTGTTCGTCATCATGGCTCGATGATGCTATAACAAGTATAAAAAGTAACATGTTTAATAATGTTACAGCGGTAATGAAAATCAACAAAAAGAGAAAAGATCTCTCTGCCATAATATTCACTCAGCAGAGATTTATGGCTAAAATTCTATTTAACTTGCTGAAGGATGTAAAGCAGGCTAACCCTGCTGACTTTGGATTTTTAAAACACGACTTCATAGTAGGGTTTAACGTCAACCCGTTCAAAAGCACGAGAGAACAGCATTACCTAAAGAAGGCCAGCCAAAAGGCTCTTCTTAAGTTTAGTAACAAGTAAGTTTTTAACATTCTATACTTCCGACTATTACATCCTACTTCCTACTAATATTATAAATGCGAAAGTACCAATGCGTCGATGTTTTTATTCATTTTACTCGTTCATATGTGGTTCATACTCACTAAACTGGTCTCGAATGGCTGCAACATTAAGTTACATTTTAGTCCGATAAATGAATATTTTATGTCATCATGATCATATAAAACCCGATTTTTATAACTGTGCGGAGTGGTGAGAAAGTTTGTGGGCGTGTCAAATTCAATGCTGCCAACCTAACGATTTTGACAGCTCAAGGTGCACAGTTATAAAAAGAAAAGATTTTTTATAAAGCGCCCTCAACTAGGTTCTGAGCCTTTGACTGACCACATATCAGATGTCGGATGACATCTCGGATGGTTTTAGTCCCTTTTATGAGGATCTTTTTATCTCTATAAATTATTTGTTCTCAAACAAACAAAAAGTAGTGCTAACATGTAACAGGAGAAGCCAGGTATAATTTCAAAGTGTGATTGTTTTAAAATAACTTTAGAGCAAGGAATATAATATGCATCAGCACCAGGTTACCACTGATTAAAATGACTTTAACCTGGCTTATAGCTTTCTTCACTTTAACAAAAGATGAAAATATATTTAGGAATTTTACTATTCTGTACACTTGCGTTAGAAAGGTATTTCACATATTGCATAGTTTACTTTTAAAATTTCATATTAGTGTTCCTTTTTCAGAGAGTTAAACTGTCTGATATCAACCAGTGTAATAGAAGAAGGAGTGGATATTCCACAATGTTTGCTAGTGCTGCGATACGATCCGCCAAAAGAGTACAGATCCTACATTCAGAGCAAAGGTAAAATGACTACAAAATCTAGAACTTATTGCCACTACAAACAACATCAAATCAAGCAGAGCAAGACTGACACCTAAAACATATTCATGAATACAAATATAAGATATGTTCTCGACAGACATTCGTTTACGAACAGCTGTTCTGTTGTTGTCAGGGTCTTGGTTACTACCGCTGGGGCGACGTGGTATTCTTTTAGGCTCCATGTCGCCCTATTCCACAGCGGCGAGGTATACCCAGGGGTTTTTTAGTGGGTAGAGTCCCACACTCTCCCACTGCCCGACCCAGGCTAGTGGTAGGTTGGATAGTGCGTAATGCATTTATCTCTCTCAGCTGAGTGTCGCCCCCTGGTTTAATACCTTGTCTGGTACCTCGTAACACAGGGATATTAATTCCTACTTTATGTTTTTTTTTTTTTATGTTGCCCGTCAAGATGACCTCACTCCACCTAATGGAAAGCGGTCGTGAGGTCCAGATATGAAGTTGACAAGCCTAGTCATTCAACGAATCACTGGGCTGGCCATCCTCACCTTGAAGGCCTGCAGGAATGCCTTTTCACGCCCCGCTTGAAGAACCCGGGACTATACAAGGAAGGAAACACATGTGCTGGAAGAGCGTTCCACGTCTGGATGGTACGACAAAGAAACGAGTCGCCGAACCGTTTAGTTCGGGCCAACAAATGTTGAATTGTGTGTGGGTGACGCCGTAGTCCAGCACGCGTGGTACGGGGGTGGAAAGGTGAGGGTGGAATAAGCTGGAATAACTCGTCAGAGCATTCCCCATTGTAGAAGCGATAGAGAACACTTAGCCTGGCAATGTCTCTACGCAATTGGAGAGGCTCAAGGGTCAAAGTTGCCTCTGGGTTTTCAATAATACGGATAGCACGCCGCTGCAACCTGTCAAGAGCTTCGAGTAGGTACTTGGCGGAACCGTCCTAGAGATGAGAGCAGTATTCCACACACGAGCGAACTTGTGTCTTATACAAGAGACAGGGCTGCTCAGGCGTGAAGAATCGTCTCACTCTGTTCAGGACACCGAGTTTACGGGATGCAGTTCTCATGACGCGCTCAATGTAGTCCCGCTGGTTTAGGTTGCTACGATCATCCATGCCAAGGATGTTCAGGCTATCCTTAATCGGTAGCGGGGTGCTCTGAAGAGTGGGATGGGAAAGGAACGGCGACGCCTTTGCTGTGAATGCACACACCTGCGTTTTCTTAGCATTGAACTCAACAAGATTGCATGCACCCCATTCTGAAATGCGGTCCAACATTCCGTCAAGCTCAACAACAAGACTTCGCCTCTTCTCCTCGATGTCAGTCTGCTTTGCCCCAGGGACCGCGTGGACCGTGCTATCATCCGCATAGCAATGAATATTACCAAGAGATAACATGTCATTGATATGCAGAAGAAACAACGTCGGCGACAAGACGGAGCCCTGCGGCACTCCGGCATTAATCTGGAGAAAGCGTGATTTTCGACCATCGCAAAGGACGCGAATTCTACGTCCTTCCAGAAATCCGGCGACCCAGTCGCATAGGCGAGGTGGCAGACCATATGCCGGAAGCTTGGAAAGAAGTGAACGATGCCATACACGGTCGAAAGCTTTGGCAATGTCAAGGCTGACGGCCAAAGATTCCCCATACTTGTCCATAGCCTCCCCCCAGATGTGTCTTACGTACGCTAGAAGATCACCCGTAGACCGTTTTGGTCGGAAGCCGTACTGACGGTCGTGACTGAGAGAGTGATCCTCTAGGTAGCGGATGAGCTGCGTGTTTATAATCCGCTCGAACACTAAAGTGTTAAAACTGTGGTTACGGCTATTAGACGGTAATTGGCAGGGTCAGACCGGTCCCCTTTTTTGGGAACTGGTTGAACGTTCGCCTCCTTCCAAGACAGCTGCACAAGACCCGAACTGTAAGAGAGGCGATACAGGCTAGTGAACACTGGAGACAACTCCGCTGCACATTTCTTCAGTACCACAGCTGGAATTCCATCAGGGCCACTGGCTTTCCTGACATCGAGTGACTGCAGTTCGGCACGAACATCACACAGCCTGATACGAATATCAGGCATTGTGGAGCCGCAATGTGGTATTTCAGGCGGCGCAGCACCGCAGTCATCGATGCAAGTGTTTGCGGCAAAGAGGTTAGCCAGTAAATCGGCTTTCTCTTGCGGCTAATGAGCCAACGATCCATCAGGAAATCTCAATCCCAATGGAGCACTAACCGACACTTTATACCCGGCTGGGTGACTCGTCAGCAGAAGGTCTAATAAGGAGGGTGTATGACCGACAATATCTGGTACCCGGGTGGGCTGGTGTACCAGTTGCGTCAGGTCTTGCGTGAGAGCAAACGCATGGGCAGTTCGGCCTGCATGGTCTGTTTTTGATGAGCCTAACCAGGACTCATGGTGGGCATTGAAGTCTCCCAAAAACACCATTTCGGCGTTTAGGAACTGCGCCTGAGCGTTGTCTGCGGCCTGACTCAGATGTTCGAAGAGTCGAGTTGTCTCGGCGTCGCCTTTGTGGGAGCGGTATATGCACGCATAGAGCCGGATCGTGAAGCCCAGGTCAACGTGCACCCAGAGTGTGGAGAAGGATGGGTCTTCTAGGCAGCGGAGACGGCTACAGCAGACGTCCGCCCTGACGAATAGACATACACCGGCTTTAGGTTGGAAGGACTCTTCCAGCACATAGCCGGGGTAGTGCAGGTATGACGTATCGGCAGGGCGGCCTATCTGTGTTTCCGTCAAAAAGAGCATCGCAAGGCCTCGCCGTCTCAAGATGTTGATGGACGGCGTTGAGGTTTGCATGGAGTCCGCGGATGTTAGCGAACTCCACCTCAAACAGCGTGTTGGTGGGGGATGGGGATGCCGCTGTTGGCCGTTTTTTCATGCTTCTGACTGCCATAGAAGTTGGAGGATGGGAGGGGCGTGAAAGGACGACTGTGACCGAGGCAATGAAAGACAAAGCGTGGTGCCCTGCATTAGTATTAATCGCGTGGAATAGTGTAGGCCGGTCCGCCGGACGGAAGGGCCCCCGTACCCCCTCGGGTGTGGTCGCCGGGCCCCACCGGAACCGGGCACCACCCGGCACGATGATCCACCCCGAGATTATGCGCGACCTGGTGGGGCAGCCTCCAGAGGTGGTTAACCCCTTTTGGGCCCCTGTACTATGCCGCGGGCGGCCAGCGGCACCACCGTTTCTACGGGTGTCCCTGGCCGGCGGGCCGATACACACTACACACACAATACCGCCGCTAAGGCTCCCACTGGTCTAACAATTGCCACGATCACAGTCCCCCTGGCACCGGTTAGTGCAGTGCTGATCCCGGAACGCGACCTGACCGAGATAGGTCAGAATCACTTGGCGGGTTTTACACAACTGCATGGTGGTAACAACAACCGGCCGACGTAAGTCTCCCACCTGGAGAGCAGATGGTCTGCTGCAAAAAAACCCTTAGTCGCCTCTTACGACACCCATGGGAAGATATGGGGCTGTGGAAAGTATTCTTTTAAAGTGCTGCCACCAGCACGGCATAGAATGGTGTGTTGTCTGGTGTATAATTATTTAATTACTAGTATTTTAAATTTAAAAGTCGCTTTGATTTCCTATACGATGTATTTTGTATGTAACATTTGTATCATTATGCTATAACACGCGGTTCTTCACACTCGCTGATGTATTATCTAAAGGTGCTCCCTCAGGTGGAGATTTGTTGGCATTTAATATTTCTTGGCCCGAACTAAAAGGTTCGGTGACTCGTTTCTTTGTCGTACCATCCAGACGTGGAACGCTCTTCTAGCACATATTGTGTTTCCTTCCTCGTATAGTCCCGGGTTCTTCAAGCGGGGCGTGAGAAGGCATGCAGGCCTTCAAGGTGAGGATGGCCAGCCCAGTGATTCGTTTGAATGACTCCTCACGACCGCTTTCCATCAGGTGGAGTGAGGTCATCTTGACGGGCAATATAAACAAAAAAAGAGAGCTCAAAATCGTATCTAAAACGTACATTACAAGCGAATGCTCCAAGTGAGGGAGCACCTTGATTTGAACTTCCAGTACAGGCGAATATACGTAGTAAGTATCCCTTACTTGTTTATTTCACAGTAATAATTTTCGTTCTAGGGCGAGCCCGAAGCGCTGATTCCAGTTACATTATGTTAGTAAATGAAGCAGACAGAGAAAAGTTCACTGGGCTATATGCTGCGTTCCAGAAGACGGAACACTATATTCAAAGTGTAAGTTACTTTATAAATGAAAAATATTTATTGTTATTTATTTCCTTTCTTATCAGTAGTACTTTATTAAAAAAAGGTATGTTATCTGCAATGCTTTAGGCAAGCTCAACTACACTCAAAAAAAATTGTTGAGTGAAAACTCCCTGCGTCCTTGATGACGCATCCATTCGCCAATGCGAGTATCCTGACCTTATTTAGTCGTTCAATGAGAATTTGATAGTTACAGATGAGTTGTATGGAGCAATGACCGCAACATGAATACAAGTAATTGTTTACTTTGTGCAGTTGCACCTAGATATTTTTGCACTTTGCGCTTTCTGTCTTAAAAAATAATTTCTCATTTTCTCTAACACAGTAACTTTGATCTATTTTTATTATTAATATTAGTATTTGGTGAGCACAGAGTAAAATGTCTGAGTAATGGAAGCATTGTCCTAATTGTAAATCAGAAAATGATATTTATAGGTCTTTTTGAATATTAATGGCCAACAGTTCTGACACAACGATCTCTTTCCTCATCTTGTTACCGATTTCTAGAGGAACTGGTATCAATTTGTAAATTTCAAAAGTATTCCTGCCTACTAATCCTAATTTCGTATGTTGTGCGATGGATTGGGATTTTGGAGTGATCTTCTATTATAATTCCGTGTAACATAATTTGGGAATATACATCTGCGCCTAGTAGTAGGTCAACAGGCCGGCTTTGGTTAAATTCAGGGCTGTGCATTATCAACTCAAATTTTTTTGAAGGTTCTTTTTTAAATGCGTCATAGAAAAACACTTAAAAAAAGCTTACTGCTAAATTTAAACACTTTGTTTAGTATACGCGCTTTATCAGTGTCGATCGCCGCTCTTCACGTTTTTTAAATATTTTCTTTCTCAGCTTGTAATATTGACGACACGTATTAATACTTAGGTCCATCTGTTTTGGTGTTTGTACATACCTAGTTCAATTTTGCTATATGAGATTTACTATTTCCAGATACTGATTGGAAGCACTGATGATAGGGACGCTCCTACTCTGGAAGACATAAGAGTGGGCCTGTATGATGATGATGAAATACCCCCATATATAACGTCAAACGGCAGTAAGTATTTGTTTTCAGAAAACTCTTGACTATATCCCAAATGGGGTGTAGGTTGAGCCGTCATTGTGAACGGAACAAGCTTGGCGTATTTGAACCCATATACTTAGGTGGCGATTTCAATTGTTTTTGCCATCACCTAACGAGTCAACAAAACAGTTATGACCTATTTAAAAAAAACTTAGTCTTATATATAAAATACAAAAAGGCACTCAGCAAATGGCTCAAAGACAAAAATTATTATTCCATATCAGAGCTGATAAAATGACTAGTTGTATCTTAAAATGTAGACTAACTTGACATGTAATTATCTCTGTAACTAACTCTAGAATAATGCTGCTTGGCTTATGTTTTTAATATACGAGGGTCATTCAATAAATACTTAGCCTACAAAAAGTAAACGAAAATTTTGGAATAGTGGCAATTTATTTTTCAACATAGTCTCCTTTTAGTTCGATACACTTAGCCCAGCGATGCTCCAACTTTTTTAACCCGTCCGAAAAATAGTTTTTGTCAATCTCTGCAAAATAGGCCTCCGTGGCGGCGATGACCTCCTCATTTGATCCATATCTATTCCCGGCGAGTGATTTTTTTAGATTAGGAAACAGAAAGAGTCACAAGGGGCCAAATCTGGAGAATACGGTGGACGTGGCAGCAATTCGTAGCGTAATTCGACCAATTTGGCTATGGCAACGGCAGACGTGTGAACCGGTGCGTTGTCGTGGTGAAATAGCACTTTTTTCTTCGCCAGATGGGGTCGTTTTTTCTTTAATTCGGCGTCGAATCGGCCCAATAAATCGGCATAGTAAAGCCCTGTAATTGTATTACCCTTCTCGAGGTAATCGATGTAGATCACACCTTGTGAATCCCAGAAAACGGTGGCCATAACTTTTCCGGCCGATTTTACAGTTTTCGCCTTCTTTGGAGCACGTTCCCCGGTCTGGATCCATTGTTTTGATTGCTCCTTGGTTTCTGGTGTGTACCAGTGGATCCAGGTTTCATCGACGGTCACAAAACGACGCAAAAACTCCGCTGGATTCCGCTTAAACAGCGCCAAACACGTCTCCGATGTGGTCTCACGGTTGCGCTTGTTTTCCGGTGTGAGTAAACGCGGCACCCATCGCGCCGACAGCTTTCTCATGCCGAGTTCCTCGTGAAGAATATGATGCACTGTTCCTTCTGAAATGGCTACAGTCTCAGCTAGCTCCCGAACCTTCAATCGGCGATCTGCCAATACGAGATCATGGATTTTTTTAATGTTTTCCTCCGTAGCAGCTGTTTTCGGTGCACCTGGACGTGGTTCATCAAAAACCGACGTACGGCCACGTGCAAACTCGTTGAACCAATTCTTGACGGTGGCCATCGATAGAGAAGAGTCACCGTACACAGCATCCAAGCGCTCTTTGATTTCGATGCGCGTTTTCCCTTCCAAAAATAGGAATCGAATCACTGAACGATATTGCTCTTTTTCCATTTTTGTAAAACCGATCGACACGTTCGCTTCCATAAGTTGTCAAATTAAAACAAATGAAGGGATTGGAATGAAAATTTGAAAAAATAATTAAAAAAGAATGTGCTACACTGTGGTAAAACTCTTGAAACTACAGCGCCCTCTGGCGATGAGGCTAGGTACTTATTGAATGCACCTCGTAGATAATAATGTTGACATGTACGTGCTAAATTGTTCTTAATAATATTTCATTAAACAATAAATAATTTTGCATGCTAAGTGAATTAGCTAAATGTGCTGTGTAACTGAATAAGAAAAATGTCATCAGTAATGTACCACATTTAAAGCAAAATAAACATATTCTATTATATTGCCAAAACTATACAATTACTATTTGAAAATTAGCAGTCACCAATGTGATTTTCCAAACCTTTGTGGTTGTTATCCTAAGCTTAAGTAACAATCAACGTTCCTGTTGCATTTTTATCTACAAAAACGGCTTATACTCGTAATATATGAAACATGCCTGTGTGCATGCTCGTGGCCTAGGGGTTGAGCACCCCATCTTGAAATCGTGAATCCCGAGTTCAAATCTGGCCAGAACGAAAATCAATGTGTTCATTTTCAAGGAGATCACTTTGGCTCCATACGTTTTTGGGCCTTTTCTAAAAGTGCCAGCCAACAAAAGAAAGTAATACGTACAGTTAGAACTACCTAGTCATACGGAGCAATAGTTATTATGGCACAATAGTCGTAGGGTTGTCACAAGTCAAGTTTACGCGTTTAAAAATGCGGAAACATATAAAATAATAAACCAAATCAACCCGGATAACGGCGGAAGGCTCGACCGACCACGTTGGGTTCTCATACCACTGGTGAAAAGTGGGCTTCTAAATGTTCCGTTCACCATGACGGGAAAAGTCACTTGCCTCTGGCAACCCCTTTGGGATATTATAGTCGTGCCGGTATGTATGTATGCTTGTATGTAACCTCGTTATCCCTTTGAGCTAAACCCTAACTTTGCCTCCTCAGATCGTCTCTCCTCTGTGTCGGCTATAAGCTTGCTGAGCCGATACTGTTCAACCTTACCACATGATCAGTTCACGGTCATAACCCCAATGTGGATACAGGAGAAAGTCGAGCAGGGACGGGACGTGCTGCGTCTCATCACCATCATTATGCCTATCGCTTGCCCTGTCAAGGAGAAAATACAGGTGATTATTAAACGAAGTACCCTAACTAACGATGGAAAGTAACTTCGTAGCGAACCCCTTTCTCTCTGCTTTGAGTATGACAAAATTTTGTTAAAACATATACCGGGTGATTATCAAGACTTACAAACATGATGATTTTCATTTTTTTTGCTTATATCTCGGAAAATATGAGTTCTAGCGACGTAAGACTTAATACAAAATGAAAGCTGATTAAATTTGCTATGTTTTATTTAGTCAAGTTTTTCGATATCTTGTATAGTTTTCGAGATATCTGCTTTTGAAAGCCTACAATTTTGGAAAAATGATATTTTTAACCGAATAACTTTTCAACGATGCACCGATACAACGTCAAAATAGCACAGATACTCATTTTAGAATACAGTGGTTTCCACATAATCAGGGACCCCAGTCAATTTTCATACAAAAGAAGTAACTTTGAAGCCTTGATGCTCCGCCAAAGATTGACTGAGGTGTGATCCGATGAAAAAAATGCATAAATAGCATAAAAATCTTGTATCTCTTAGAATAAAATGCTAATCAGATCTGTTGACTGTCTATGGCAATCTCCTCCGTTCACTCCCTTGATGGCTTCAAAGTTACTTCGTTTGTATAAAAATCGACTGTTGTCCCTAATTGTGTGACCACCACTGTATAAACCTGTTAGCCCGCTGACCAGATTCTTCACAGTTAATGAAATGAGCATGTTTGTGCATATATCTCTTGCTATAAGACATAGTAAAAGCGATGTTGATTGGAATAAAAAAATTGGGTTGACATAAAACATTACTATGGGGGGTGGGGAGGACCTTGATTTAATAAATCACAGGATTTTTTCTGCTCTTTAAAATTAATCTCGGGATTTGAGGCATATCCACCTTATTTTTCGCCGTATAAAATCAGTGTACGTACATGAATAACTGTACCTAATTCCGACCTCTGGTAATAAGTAATATTTATTTTAACTTACAAACGTTTGTCAGGGAATGCCGCTACTCAATCTGAAGTCGGCAAAACGTTCGGCCGCCCTAAACGCTTGCATCAGATTACATCAAGAAGGAGAATTGGACGCTGTCACCCTCTTGCCAAGGCATTACGGGTAAGTGGAATGAACCAAGATAAAGATCATCATTTAACTTAAGAGCCATGCTCTTGTCGGTGGAGCAACCGCCACTCTTCCCTGGACTGCGCCAGCGTCTTCACTTCTCTATACGACATGACGTTTACTTTCTATTTTACTTGTTCCATGTAGTTTCGTCTTGGTCTTCCTCTACCTCTCCTCCCTTCTACTTTACCTTCTATAATTGTTGTTAAAAGTTCGTCATGTCGTATAATGTGGCCTATCATTTTCCCACGTCTATAATCTATGCTCCTTAATATACTTCTGCTTTCCCCAACCATCTCCAACACTTCCACATTGGTTTTCCTTTCTTTCCAGTTAATTCCTTTCATTCGCCTCCAACACCACATTTCAAATGCTTTCAGCTTTTCTGTCTCACACCCATACAAAGCTATGCTCTAAAGATATAATTTAATTAGCCAAACGAAAAAAAAATCAGCCCTAGGCATTGAGCGGGATTTGAACCTGAGTTTTCCGTTAACCGGACGGCTGCTCTTACCACTAAGGTGCCGAAACCGAATGTTTTTTTCTAGAGTTTTCTCTGTCGTTTCACTCTTGGTAGAGCGTCACATTGAGGCGTCGTCATTGGTGTTAGATGCGGACACAGCTTTTTTCTAGAGTATGTTCACGTTATTTCTGTTTTTTGCATTTTGTTATTTCGTCGCGCATAGTTTCTCCTCTAGCGCATCTACGGAAGACCAGCGTCGCGGTATCCTTTAAGATACCCCGGCATAATAATATGCTGAGTACATGCCTTTTTGGTGCCAAAACTTGTCACCCCATTTTAAATGTGCACTTTTATGTTATTTTACCAAATAAATATATTTTCTTCCTTCTTTTCTTTCTTATTTCATCAATGTTCTAAGGCAAATACTATGCGATTCAAATCAGAATAAAACTGGCTTACGAACAACTTCACTCGTTTGAATTCGACTGCAAAAAATGTTGTTGCAAATAAATTTGGCTATAAACGAAAATGACCCATGAAAAGTGTATTTTATTTTTATTTTTTCAAAGGGATTTTGTTTTTAGTTGGTTGAGGATTTGATTTCGTAAAAAATAATAATGTTTGCATTTTCAAACTATGTCATGGGTGAAAGAAAACTAGCCAAAAAATATCCAAGTGTCAAGAAGATTCACTTTGAATCACCTTTAACTTAGATTTTCTAGGCAATAAATGATTGTTTTTGTAATGTCTTTTTTTCTGAAACCTATCTTGTGTGGTATCTAATAAAAGCACTTCCTGAGCGGATTCTAAAAATATATCACATCATTACCTTTTAGTCAATTGTATTAAATTAAAATAAAAATCATTTTCAAAATATACCAAGTTTGGGCTGCGCCAGACATGATACGGTTAAATCATTTTTTTGTAAAATATTCTGCAAATGGTACGTAATATCCTCATATCTAACCCTAGAAAGGGTTTTTGTAAGTAGATGTATAAAGTATTTTTTTATAATTTTTAAATTTTACAAAAAGTGATAAAATTACGATTAGTTGGAACATGTTCAATTTTAGACACTGAGGATGATAAATCGAAACTTTTTTAACCATAATGAATGATTGATTATCCTTAAATTTAAAGTTAAGAATACTCTTCCCGAATTTGCGGTAAATGGGACCTACTGCTGAACTATTAAAATCCTATTTAGATTTTTATATTGCGTTTTTGTAATTCAGGATTGTAGATTTTGATGAACCAGGGGTAAAGAACTGCTTCCCCAATTGGCCGTGGGACACAAATGATGATCCAGTTGACGAATGCGCGCCAAAACCGGGCACGAAAAAAATGACGCGGACACATAAAAAAGTGGTAAGAAAACGAGTATTAGTGTTTCATTACACAGAGCGAATGTTTTTTCTTCATGTTAGGGAATGATAAAGGAGTACTAACATAACATCGATGTAATTATTTACTTTCAGTTTCCCTCTGTTCTCAAAATGTCCAAAAATTGGAAATATGGCCAAAGAACGTTTCATCTGCACATCATAAAACTGAAAGCCGCGTTCGAAGAACCGAAAGATTCTCGCGAAAGGGCCTTGTTTAAATTACTGCAAAGGGGGGAAGGCTTCGCGTTGCTGACGCCGAATGAGCTGCCGAAATTATGTGACTTTCCTATGTTTCTAACTGTGGGTGAAGTCACTACCTCTCTAGAATTGAATTATGCCGTCATTCAACTGGACTTGACGTTATTGGACTTGGTGAAAGAGTAAGTTCTAAGATTTTGTTGTTAAGTTTTATTTCAAAGAAAGACCAAAAAATCCGTTCGTCATTTTTCTTTTAAACCCAATATTACTTATTTAACTAACAAACATAAAACTTAAAATACGAGTATGTATCACATAAATTCGTACCTCATAAAATTTAGTTAATTTAAGATAACGTGTTGCCGGTTTCCTTAAAAACCTGTATACAAAAACAACTCCATAAAATATAAATTAATAATTTTGTTTATATTTTAGATTTCACTACTTCATATTCGATCAGGTGTTAGAAGTAGCAAAAAAGTTTTTGATATACGATGGCGGTGAGAACAGCATGTTTGTTGTTCCGATTAAAGAAGACAATGACATAGACTGGGATGTCATGCAGAAGTATAAATGCGTCCCGCCAGTAGATGTGCCTTCATGTGAGGTACACTGTGTATTTCAAATAAAAACTTTCTTCATAGATATTATATCGAAGGCAAATTCCATTATTTGCCCTTTAATAAACAGCGCGTCGTCAGTTTTTCTAGGTAGTAACATTAAAATGAGTGAATTTTTATTTTTAGCAGCATGCACTATTTTCTACACAAATACGGGTGAAAATAAAATTTGCCTGCTGTTTGTGAATAGGCGAATAACAGAATTTGCCTGCTACAGTATTGCATATTTTATGATGTTCTGTTCAATGTTTCTGATAAAATATCTTTAGAGGAGATGTCCCAAAATGTATGGAGTCTTGACCAGGTCTAGTTACACCATACCAAAAAATAGGAAGAAATACGTGAAACAATTTTGAATTTCACTAAAAAAGTATGTTCACTTGGTTCAAGCAAGATTTCCAATTATTGTTATTATTGTATGAAAAACACCATGGCGTGTCAAACAAAACAACAAAATGTGTCAACACAGATTACGCGGTGTCAATTTGACAAGACTACAACAACAAAATGGAGGTTATTTTCACTTATCCAGTTGTGGCTATTGTGTCCTGAATAGCATTACAAGTTCTACGTTCTCAAAACAAAAACTGAGCTGAGACAAATATCAATGCAAATTGCAAAATCGAAACCCAAAATAAGCACAAACACAACACAAGTGACACTAGTGACAGTGACAGTTCGCTCTGATGTCTATTGACAAGTGAATTGCCATACTGAAATCGACTTGAATACTGAATAATTTTTATTAAGAACCAGAAAATTGAGTATCTAATCATTCTTATTGTTTGTATTTTTACTGGAATCAGTAGACTTTTCTTAATTTTTTAAATAGGTGTACTTAGACTTGACCAGAAATAGGACATCTCCTTTATCAACATTTAGGTACCTTCTAATTTTTGATCTCGATTTATAGGATCGGAGGTCACTTTGTGTGACGAGAGAAAATTACCAATACTGTGTTGTGACGCCTTGGTATAGAGGATCTATTCAACCTGACAGGTATAAACAGTACTCGTTTACTTCAAGTGAATGATGGCCTAAATAAATCAGTGTATACGAGTATTTAATCATTTGTTTGCTTTCAGATACATAGTGTCCGATGTTATAGAATACATGACACCACAGTCACATTTTGACGCACATTCCTACGGCACCTACGCGGAGTATTACAGTACCAAATACAACCTGGATATCTTGGGAAGAACAGATCAGCCTTTGCTCGAGGTAATTATGATTGCAAGTATGAGTTACACAGTATCATTCCGTTATCTCTAAAGTTTATTATGAATACTTGTAACAAATAAAAATATTAAAAAAAACATCTGAATACATAAAACCTAGGTTTGTCATCACTTTAAGTTTGTGGTCACATTTTAAAAATGAAACAAATCAAAAGTTCTAAAATCAATTGTGGAAGTCAAGACGTACGTGAATAATGTTGTTGTGTTGTTACCGACGTTCCTTCACCAGTCATCCCATTTAAACATAAGGTTTTGTCTTTATTTATTTTTAATTACAATTCGCCATTTGACTGTAATTAAAATAGAAGGTGAAAAGTGTTGCATAGTGTAGCTCATAGGTAAAGAATAACTGTGTTGGATATATTTTAAAGGAAAAAGCGTTCTTTATATTTTATTTATAAAAACAAATCTCCATGTTTAAATGCGCGGGCAAGTGACGTCACAACTCTGACATACGTCGCGACTTCGAAAAGATTTCGTTTGGTTTACAAGGTTGAGCCAAGTTTACAAGCATTTATTATTGCATTCTCTTTGTTTTCAAAGATTAAATATTGAAAATTATAAAAAGCAATAAACGCAAAACTCGTTTTATTAATTTATAATGAAATTCAATGAAAGTAATACATTTTTACACTTGAAAAGGAACGTTTTTCCAGTAGTGACGTAAAAGTCACGTGAACTTGCGAATTCGCAGGAATTTTAATCCACGCCGAAAAAACTAATTTTCTCCTAAACAACACAATTTATTGTAAATCAAACCACTTTTCCAGAATCTATCATATAGCGAATTATGTTGTTCTTTTATTCCAGGTCCGAAATATAAGCAGTCGAATGAACTGCCTTATGCCGCGGGCGGCGACTATCAATGCGTTTTCTGAGAAGCAACAGAGGCTTGTGTCTGCAATCCAAGGCGATGACAAACCCAAGGCATTTACAGAATTCTTTATACCAGAATTCTGCATCAAATACGATTTTCCAGGCGTCTTGTGGTACAAGGCCATACTACTGCCGAGTATTGTACATAGGTGAGCTTATTAAGTAGTTATTTAAAAAAATATTAATAATAATTCATTTCGAACCGAGTGAGGTTCCATAATGTTAGTAACTTAACAATTTTCATACAATCTATGTTAGTATCACATTTTCGGTGTACTGAAAAGCTATAGAAAGTTTATCTACCGCGAAGGGCGACTTCAAACAATGTATTCTGAGTTCCTTTTCTTACCATCTAGAGGTTTTTCTTTACCAAAAGGCAAATTAGATGTCGTGCTCAGGTGTTGTTGAAACCATATTATGGTGATAGATTAGAACATTCACTTATATCAAAACATCAAGCATTCGTTGTTTTTAAATTTACTCGAACCACTTTGCGAACATGACGTTCGGTGCTTTGTTACAAGTTGCTTTTATAAACCAAGCAAAAACTATAGTCTAGATATTTTTAAAGGCCTTAATAAGTAAACAAAGATCACACCGTAACAAAATCACTAATAGCCGCATTGATCACACACTATAAGTCGCACACAAACGTCTTGCGTTGTAAAAGAGAACATAAAACATAAAATTCATGCAAAAGTTAAGCATTCTTATGCGATTATTTTATCAAAAACTAAATAATGAAATAATTATGAAATCTCCTTGACAGCAATTTGACAACTTTTTTCTCTTAATTAAAATACGAGTAGGTTGGAATTTAGTGATAAGAACGTTACATGAATCAGAATCATTTATTATGATTGGAAGTGGTACAAAGACAAATGCTGTCGATTTACGGTTCCTACTTTCAACTTATAAAATAATATAAATTTAATGTTGAATTGTTTTTTATTTTGTCATTTAAAGCTTATTATACAATATGTAACAAAATATATCCATGAGGGTGTCATTACTAGATATCGAGATTAGGTTCTATTTTATGTTATCATTTTAGCTAAATATAGGATAAAAAACATATCCTACTAAAAAAACTTCACATCCAAAGACGCTACATGGGATATCGTATCGATACCCATCGTCGTGCGCGATCGTGAACGACAATACTAGTGATTGATTTGAAAGGAATACCCTACTCAAAGCAGCAGCGGCCGGCGAAGCGCCCAAAGGCATGCTAGTTTCTAATTTTATGCCTCATCAATGTTGTCTTTCGACTATTGGGCTTCGGACCCTGTGCATTGTAGTTATTCTGCTTTTTGAGTTTATGCGTTAAATACGTATGTTTGCCAATCAAGTTTAGGCTACACTATATTAAGCTTTTTTGAAATATGCCACGCAATATGAAATTAGTGACGATTAGAAAAATTTGAAATATGGAACACGATATTATGACAATGAACATTACGCTTAGGATTGGTGAGCCTTTATGAAGACTTGGTAAAAATCGGTAGATTGTCGTTCAAAATCAACTAAGGCCATTTCGGGAGATCTTTTGAATTGAATCAACAACTTTAAAGTAAATAGCCTCTATACACGTAAAGTTAAATGCGAAGTCGTCGTTTCGCCACGCACGCACAGTTCTGTCCATCAGACACCCGTCGGGCAAACCTATACGTGTATGGTAGACCAATGACTGTATGATTTATTCGATGATTTCCCAACACTACGAGTTGGCTATGGTTGTCAGTACGCCATGTTTTTTTAAAAATAAGACAGTAAGAAAAACCAGACTATACATGTTTTTATTAAACTGAGCATTTGCCTGTATTGTACCATTCGTAAAAACGTTATATTACAATGTAATGCTATAGCAAAAGCTTTCTATAGTCCATACTCACCCTGGGTTTTTTTATTACAAAAAAAATCTAACGATTTACTATCAAAAGGATGGTGTGATTTCAATTTCAATTTCAAAGTGTTTTGTGTATGTTGCAGAGTCTTCATGCTTCTAGTTGCTCATGATCTTCGCGAAGAAATTGCTTTAGCGACCAAATACGGCAAACCACGTCTTACAAGAGGTAACATATATTTAGAGTTCATTACTATTGTTTAATATTAAAAAATGAATTTATTGCACAAACAAATACAACAGGTAATTACAGAAGAAACACAAATAATCGTACAATTTAGGCGCTGTTATGGCTACAGAGCGCTTCTTCTGCCTTTGGCTTGTATTTTTTTCTAATTATTGTTTTTTTTTGTAGGAGAGCAATGGATGCCCATACAAGTCGACATACAGATAGTCGCGAGGTCTTTACTATCACAAATAGAAGAACCGACACCTATTAACACTATTGACAGGTATTGGTGACAAAACAAAAGCTTACCACCTCGTCAGTCGATGCCCTAGATGCGGAATAGTACATTGTTCACCGAGAGGAGAAAGAGACCGATTACCGTCGAGGGTGTCGTTTGAAGCCCAAACCGTAGGCGAGGGCTTTAAAACACCCGAGATCGGGAATCGCACTTTCTCTCGAGTGATACATAGAGCTTTATACTACACCTACGAGGAAAATAAAAAACTAAATCTTTACTAATTGAAATTTATATTGAAATTGTTGCAGTTAGTGAAGCTTAATGTAACACTTTTTCCATTAATGTTTGTTTCAACTGCGGCGGAGTTAAAAATCTTCATCATCACTATCACTACTTATTATTTTGATAGTTTTATTTTTCTTTCTACGAAAACTGATTCCTCAAACAACACACAAATTGAAAATGGCGCCAATGGCGTCTGCAATTTTCACATGTTCTTTTTTCAAATTGTTTATCCTGCCGCCGCAGGGTCGCCCTGCCAGCCCGACACCATCCGACACACAGCCAGTGGCCAGTGTCATTTTGCGAACTTGGAGATAAAAACTCACTGTAAAAGCTTTTTGGCTTTTGATGTTTAGGTTACCGGCGCATAGTCTTACCCAAAATTAAAAGAGAAAAACCACGTAAGAAATGGATCTTCATACACTTTTCTCTCCCGCTCAGATGCGTTTTCTCCCCGCATATTTGTTCGATATGCAATGACGTACTTTCTACCGTAAATTTGATAAAGTATCAAGGTACTTTCCGAGCAGGTGTAGTATAATAGTACATTGTTACCCTAGGGGTGAAAGTAACATATTTAGTCCCGAGACGGGGTTTGGCGCCCGGAACGAAGTGAGGGCGCCAATAGTTTGAGGGACTAAATAAGTCTTTAACCCGAGGTAAACACTGTGCTTTTCATTACAAATCCAAGGAAAGTAAAAATAAGAACATGAATTAGCTAAAGAAAAAATAAATAAATAAATATCTGGGACAATTCACACCTAGATCATCTGACCCCAAACTAAGCAGAGCTTGTATTATGGGCGTCAGAGACTGATAAACATACTTAAATATTTCTAAATACATACTTACATAGATAATAACACCCAGACACACAACAAATACATATGTTCGTCACACAAATATTTGTCATGGGTGGGGATCGAACCCACGACCTCCGGCGCTAAAGGCAGGATCGCTGCCATTGCGCCAACAGGCCAGTGATGTAATTTTTAAATGAGTAAATTTTTTAGCCTCTTCTCTTATAAAATCAGGCGTTAAATTCATATCAGAATCAGATGAACTCATTTTATAGGTACAAATCTCTGCTATACGTATAAACAAAAGTCTTCAAATCGAAAAAATAAATGAAATGAAGATCGAATTGCCGCTTTCCCGCCTATTTTGTTTGTTTTTTTTTCTGTGGCCGGCCAGCTATTCAGCCATTATTTTTTATTTTCATCATTGGAAAAATGGTAAATATTTGCCCAAATCTAAGTTATTTTAAAGAAATTGTTGAAACTAAGTTATAATAAAGTTAATAAAAAAATATATATTCTTTAATCAATACTTAACTTTAAGTTATTTCAATTTTACATCGTGGCTGTATAGAAAGTTGGAACATGGTTCAATAGATATGTGAAAAATAACTAGTTTTTTTTAAAATAATTTGACAGCTGTCAGTTGAAAGTGATTCTCCCTAGGGATGAAAGTATTACTTTCATCCCGCTCCTCAGGCAACTTCAGAGCTACTTTCAGAGTATGAGTAATGAAAAATAGTATTGTTGTTTCCATTGCGTCTACTATGTCGACTGACGACGTGTTAATTAGTTCTGCCATTATTTCTGTTACGAAATAAAGTCCATTTAATCATGATAAATTGTTTTCGCTTTCCATAATAAAAATTATTACCACATAAAATTTAACAAAAATACAATGTCAAGTAGGACAATTTGACTTATATTCTTCCCAATAGGACTGAAGGTCTTGAAAATTGTTCTAGGATAAACAACCCTATTGATGATAGCGCGCCAAGAAACCTCAACATAGTGTCAATGAAAGAAACTGTTTATCAACTGCAGCATAAGAAACTCAGCAAAGAATACCCGTGGGATGTAAGTTTAATTCTTTTTAATGTTTATTTTCAGCATTATCTGGGAAAGTTTATTCAGATTTAAACAATTCAAACATGCCGAACAGTACACCTCGAGTTTACGCTAATGATAGTCGTTAGCTCTGTGGTAAAATATCTGCATAGGATTTTGTAACAGCGCCACTGGTGAATAGAAATGGAACTAAAACGGCATACAAGTTGCTGTAGTTAACTATCGTAGTTTACGTCACCTAAACTCATGGTAGTAAAGTCTCTCTTAATTATGGCACATTTTAAAGTGATGTTGCATTTAAAAACTCAGCTTATAAATGCAACATCACTTTAAAATGTGCCTTAAATATGAGATAAATATTGGTTATTGTATAAAAAAACAAATGAAACAACGCACTACAGTGAGTAAAAAACACTACAAACGTACAACCAAGGATGTAAGTATCCGGAAACACAGACGGGAGAGCGTTGCACTCCCTAACGATGCGGATTATAAAAGACGCAGCAAACCGTTGAGTGAGGGTTGCTGGAAAGTCAACCACATGGGGGTGGAAGCCCTCTCGGCGTCTAGTGGTCCGGTGGTAGAAAGTAGAGGGAGAGAGGTTTTTCTATTGGCTGTCCTAATTGGGTATTTGACTACATATTGTTTTGATGTGTTATCAAAAGAGCTCTCAAAAATATCAACATAAGTAAAAAAAATGGACTTGCTCAAAACGCTCCATACAAATTGACGTCACATGACGTCTATTTCTATGTGTTTTGCAATACATTTGTTCGGCGGCTATATTCAATATTGCGTTTATGAAAATGGTTTAACCTAACCAAAAATGGTATAAATTGTGTAGATTATCGATTGGTATATCTATTTTTATTTAATTTGCACTTCTAATAAATGGGCTTTCCCACGCAATTTTGAAGGGCCTTATACAAATTGTACATAAAGGCCCGTATTCACTTTGATTAGTAGTAAGTGCAGGTGAATAGAACACGCTTCTAATCACTTCACGACGCAGGATACTAATCACGCAATAATCCATCGCTGTCTACACGTGTTTTCTCATAATCACTAAGCACCTGCACTAATCACCAGCACTCGCACTAATCAAAGTGAATATGGGCCTTAAGAAAATAAATTGTACATAAACTATCAAACTAAAAGTTAACAAATTGTCCTTTTTTAATGTATTATTCTATAATATTGGATAATTATTAGAATCCGATGATGGTGTTAAGATTAAGACATTGAAAATCGAACTTTATCCAGGAAAAAATTGAGCCAGTAGACATCGAGCGCAACCTGTCAGAGGTGACGGTGGTGGACATCGAGTGCTACGACGAGTTCGTGTGCGCGCCGCTCGGCAGCGAGCCGCCGCCGAGCGCGCCCGCGCCGCGCTCCGCCGCTGCCGCCATACTGCCGCCGCCGGTCAAGTGAGTTTGAAGAACTTATAGGCTAGTGATTACACCTAGGAAGAATGTATGTTACATATCCATATTATACTGCTGCCGCTGATTACGTAAGTTTTTAAAGCACTTATAGGTAAAAATAAAACAACTTGATCAACCATTTAGATATGCGAAAAAAATCAATTTCATCAATGCATCGGCTGGAATCTTTCGCTGATTCGGGTGATTACTCTTACTAATTGAGCAGCCGGGACAAGATATCTTGTCCCGGCAGGAGCAGGTACTGTCGCCACTGCCAATCAAGTAAGTATCACCTAGTTAAAACTTAGAGGTCACAATTTAGAAATATTAGGGTCATCAGCGCCGCGCCGCGCTCAGCCTAGCCACCGCCGCCATACTGCCGAAGACAGTTTATAGGCTTAAATAAAAATAGGCTTTTCTAAAATTTAACGGCAATTTACTGCACGAATGGACGTTTTGTTAGATCTTAGCTCTTACCACAATAATTGTTGCCGCCGCTGCCATACTGCCGCCATCGACCCAATATTTTTTTAAAGAACTCATTGGCTTATAACACCTTGAGAGATAGTTTCATTCAAAAAAGCAAGCCCATTGTGGCGCCAAAATGAACTGCCAAAGGGGTTTGAACATTTTTGTAGAGAAGCTGGCATAGCTACCTGCCGCCATTTTGAAGCCGATGTACCTTCAAATAAGTCGGAAACTTGACACTTTAGGGTACCATATTAAACGTCATTTTTTGTTTGTTTTCGTATCCTCTTTCCATACATACCACTTTCATCGTTCGCGGAAACATAGAGTGAAAAACAAAATGGCGGCTGGCTGGCTATGCCACTAAGGTTCAAACTCCTTTGTATGTACGTGCTAACTGCTATATTGTAACGCCCACTTGGCGGACAAATAGATATTTTGGTCATAGTTCTTGCCTCAAGAACCACCTCATAGAGGGTTCTCTTGCTAAAAGCGCTAAAAACACTTTCCGCCTGTTCCAAATTGAAAAGTGAAATAGAAGCGCCAGGTTGCAATCAGCGTTCAAATCAAATCAAACCTTAAATTTTTTGTCACGCAACTTCATTATTTAAGACTGAATTATTTGTAATCTTTCGAGAGATTACATTAATTTATTATTTTATTACTGCAAAGTTTTCATAACATCGACGCCGAAGAAGATATCGTCCTTTACAAGTTTATTCAAAGTATATCTTGAGTTGAGGTTGAGAGCATAAGCGCCAGGTTGCAATCAGCGTTCAAATCAAATCAAACCTTAAAATTTTTGTCACGCAACTTCATTATTTAAGACTGAATTATTTGTAATCTTTCGAGAGATTACATAATTTATTATTTTATTACTGCAAAGTTTTCATAACATCGACGCCGAAGAAGATATCGTCCTTAACAAGTTTATTCAAAGTATATCTTGAGTTGAGGTTGAGAGCATAAGCGCCAGGTTGCAATCAGCGTTCAAATCAAATCAAACCTTAAAATTTTTGTCACGCAACTTCATTATTTAAGACTGAATTATTTGTAATCTTTCGAGAGATTACATTAATTTATTATTTTATTACTGCAAAGTCTTCATAACATCGACGCCGAAGAAGATATCGTCCTTTACAAGTTTATTCAAAGTATATCTTGAGTTGAGGTTGAGAGCATTCCGCTCACCACCCTCTTGTCCAGTAAAGCTGCGGAAGCCATCAGCGGCTAACAGCATTAGTCATTTAGAAAAAAAAACAAGTATTTCTAAAGCTTATCTACAAATGTGAAAAAATAACTTAAGTTGTAGGTAGGTTTGACGTGAACTCATGATAGGAATGCCCTTTATTATGAACCATGTATTCACAAATATTCATTCCACAGGTTTATCGAAAAAATCGCACTTCTTTCAAAACAACCAACCGGCCTAGGTCCTGAACTGCGCGACGTACTGGCAGCTCTTACTACTATCAACTCTCGCGACAGTTTCGACTTGGAACGCGCCGAGACTCTCGGTGACTCGTTCCTGAAGTTCGCGGCCAGCACATACCTGTTCCATAAGTTCCCTTTGCTGAACGAGGGCCAGCTGACGAATATCAAGTCTAGGCTGATTGGAAACAGGTAATAAGTTAATTTTTATAGATAACGATAGAGAAACTGAAAAAAAAAATCCTAGGATCAGGTCAAACTTTCTAGTTTCTATCTTTGAACAGGTAATAATAAGTTATCGTAATAAGTATATGAATGGTTGACTTGAACGGCAGGAACCTTACAGGTGACCTTCGCATACAAGTGACATGGGGACCTGAGGACAGATCTGGGACAGTTTTTTATTTATTTTATTTTGATTATAAAGAGCAATTATGTTACTTGTTGTTGTTGCCTATCAATAAAGCTGTTCTAATTCATTATCATCGTCAGCCTTAGATAGCTCTTTACATAGCTCGCCAGCGACCTTGCATTGGTGAAATAACTGCACATGAATGTCTACTTCATGTGCGCTCCAAAATAATTTTAAGATCTTTATGTACTTACCACTTGATATAATGAATAAATGAAATGAAATGAAATACTTCTTGCCTCCCACAGTGCCTTCAGTTTTAAGGAAGTTAAGTTTTAGGCCTCCCTCTTCAAGTTGTTCCTGCCCAACTGAAATATCTGTCCATGATACTCATAGGTTTTTAACCAACTCAAGGTAATGGCCGCTTAAAGTGACCGGTCCTGTCCCGTATCATAAAAACCAGAATTTTAGCAAATATCTTTTATACCTTTGTTTTTCACTAACAGGAACCTATACTACGCTGGTGAACGGATTAGATTGGGCGGCCGAATGAAGGTCGAACTGTTCAGCCCTAGAAAAGACTTCCTAGTACCAGGCTTTTTCGCACCGAAGGAGGCCGAGAACTTCATCAAGGAAAAGCAAGTTAGTGTATTTCTTTATTATAATAGACGTATGTGCGTCTTCATCTTGTGTGAACACGAGCAAGGGTTATTTAGGATCTAATCAATGTTACATTTGATTGGTGCAAACTTAAGCCTATGAGCAACTACTATTCAACTACTCAACAGATGGACATTCTCTATTTTTGCTAATGTATTTTTTACTTTCGTTATATTCTCCCTCAGCTTTTTAGGTGACGGTCGCTTTTTCTCATGCCTTTAACGATTCAACTATCAAACTACCTTCTGTCTTTGTTTTCTTATTCCAGACCCTCTTTTTCTGATAATTAAAAGACAAAATTACCACACGAAGTATTTTGTTATAGTCTTTGCAATAAAACAAAATGTATGATGAATTATTTACTTGTCTTTATTTAATACTGTTTAAAACAAAGAAGATATCTGTTTCTTTGTCTTTAAATTGAAGTAACACAATTGAATATAAAATAATACTATAAAAAAAGGAATAGTTTCATTGCAGTTATAAAATATAAATCAGTCTATACTTACTTCTTTATTTATCATTAGCTTACAAATCTTGCCTACTATTATTCATTTAAAAATAAGAATTCGTAAAAAGAACGCTAACAGTCACAACATAGTCATTTTGTTTGTGTAAAAATGTGTTTATAAAAGAATCTTGCAAAAAACTAAATTACATCTTTCAAACTGCTTTCAACGATAAAAAAAATTATCAGCTTTATGCTATTTTTCTAACAAAAATGATGTCTCCAGTTTAGAAGATATACTGTAGTTCTTACAGTAAAATATGTAATGTACAGTGACAATACGATTGGACAATTCGAATAAATGTACAGAATTATTCAATAGATACGTACCGAAAATACGCAAAGCTATTTTATTTCTATGAATATTATTCCTATTTTGTAATATCTATGGTAAAAAAATGCTATGATAAAAACACCAGTTTAGGCCCACTACTTCGTCCGCACGAAAGAATTGAGACATTTCCCCTTTTCTGGCACAGCCGACTATGAAGCATTTGTTTTCCGGTTTCCAGGTCAAAATCAAACAGATTACACTATTATTTTAATCGGTGAAGACAATTTTTTGTATCTAAAAATCAAAACCTTCTTTTATATTATTAATAGAACTTACGAAACAACCAAATTCATTACACGACAACAAAAAGAAAAGGTACGATTTAATTTTATTATATTTCTGAAATAATCGTAACTAAAGTAGTCCAGTTTTGGTAAATCATATAATAAATTAAGTGTAAAGTCGCCGCTAGTGAAATTGTTTTTACCTGAAGAAAGCTACGATCCTCGAATGACTTTCACAAAATTTACCCACCAATTAAAACAAAAATATATTATAACGACTGTTTAAGCGCAGATTTAACTTTAGTATGGTTTTTCAGCACATTTGTTTTTGATAAAGTATGAATGTTGACGTTGTATTCCCCTAGCTGACTTCAGCTTTGGAGTGTTGTGTATGAAGTTGAAAAAGGGGCTTCAGTGTGTATTTTCTTAACCCCAAAAATTTGTTTCCTATTAACCTACCATTTAAGTTTGTAACATCCACGTCAAATTAGGCTAGTCTAAGAAAGCGCACTTGACTGAATTTCACACATAATATCTGCATCACCGAACTCCTTTTATAATCATGTTACTATAATATACCTTTCAAAGTCCTTAACTAAATGAGTAGACGCGACGATACGTCACGTTGATTTAGTTGCGTTATGGTACTGCAAGAAAGCAGCTCCCGCCGCGTAGACGTCGTCGGCCAACATCTGTGGCGTTTGTAAGGCGGCAAAATGACCGCCGACGTCATAAGTCGTCGTCCGAACTAGGTTGGGAAACTTGTCTCTCAACAGCCAGTCTGGGTGGTAAAGGATTTCGTATTTGAAGTTGATGGCAGCTGTTGGTACAGGAGTCGGTATACTGAAACAGAAAATATTGTTTTTAAGTGATAATTAAATGGTGTAAAGAAAAGAAACTCATCTTTCATGTGTCAGTCATTAAGTTCGAAAGCGTAGGTACGCTATATCCAAACTAGTAGTAATCTTTATCCTAATTTTCATTTTGAGGTATGTTATGCTAAAATTGACGAGTAAGTGACAGAAAATTATGTTATCTGAAGTAGTCCTACAGTACTGATTGCATTTATGAATAACCAAGTTAATGTTTTTCTTTACATATTATTTGCTTTCTACAATATTACACAGTCAACCACCGCTAGAGCGTAACACTGCCGGCATAAGCTGAGCTCCTAAGGGAGTTCATAGCGATAGGTGCTCAGTTAATAGCTGTGGTAAGCACAATTGCACAGCCTATAGGTAAATCCTATTTATATTAATTGTGTTTATACACCAAAATCTCATCGGGCTATGCTGACAACCAATACGTATATGCAATAGTTATGTAAAGGTTGACCTGTCGTCCTCCGCACTATACTACAGCACTATACGGATTGCGCACATTCAGTTATTAATTACGCTTCAGCTGTTAATGACTGTACGTACAATGACAGTA
This sequence comes from Udea olivalis, assembly GCA_947369235.1. Taxonomy (NCBI): domain Eukaryota; kingdom Metazoa; phylum Arthropoda; class Insecta; order Lepidoptera; family Crambidae; genus Udea; species Udea olivalis. Next base: position 8,749,193 of record OX376352.1, on the reverse strand, counting down.
GATAACAATATTTTAATGGGATTGAAAAAGTTACTAACGAGAGGCTGTAAATTCTTGAATTACAGTGTAAGAACTATCTTTTGATACCTCAAATTGTAACTGTAACTTGTTCCTTCGCAAATTCTTAAAGGTTAAAGGATTAAAGCTTTCCAAGTTATTATTTCTTATGTCTGAATTAAAGTAGATGAAAAAATACCCACTTATGCATCAGCTTCACTTCAGACGCGCTTCCCTCTGCGTAAAGTCTCATCGATGTGACTATACAGTTATTAGTCCAAACGATAGTGATGGTGTCCAGTACATCGTCAAGGTTGAGGTTCTCTATGCCTCCATGTGGCGTGTCCAGCTGGTCCCTGTTGCTACATATGGCCATCTTCTCAATAATATAACCCGCTAAACCGGTGGGGGAATCCGTTAAGCCGACACCTGTAATCAATTGTAATAAGGCTCATTAGAAATTTATTTCATTGATAATACTTTTCGCAATTTAGCTGTAATATTGGCTTTTTTATATTCTACAGCATTGCTACTCTATAATATAAACTATTAAAGGCGCTGGGACATCTAAAATCAATGATTTCAAGATAGCTGTTGTTGAGTTGAGCACTTTATTTCGGGGCTCGTTTTGTTCCGGGATCAGTCAATACCAGCTTCGTTCTGAATAGGGGCAGGCCGAAGTTATCGACAGATGAAGCCAAAAGACTTTTTCAGTACATACAACATATTATTTATGTTCCCAAAAATTACTGAAAAAATGTATCAACAATGAAATTGGGGATCCGCCAAATATGGGGTATATTTGGCGGATCCCCAATTTCAGGCCCGGCGAAAGAAAAATATATCTTAGAATTATACTATAGAGTATTAATAGTAGAAATATTGTATAGTATCGCTATTTCCAAATTCGGTGGCTGACATGTTTTTTTTTGCCGTTAAGCAATAAATGAATGGCCTTTAAGGCGCTGATTCTATTTTCCATAAGATATATAGCTGCAGAATACATGTTTTTAACGTTAGTTAAATGCAAGAGAATTATGTTTTCCCTTGAATGTGTCAATTTTTTTTACATGTAGCGCCTATGAAACTTTACCGGGCAAAAAAACTATGTTAGCTACCGAATTTGGCTGTAGTGAGTGACACTTTCTAATATTTCTACTATTATTACTTAGAAATCTAAGATACATTTCCTTTGCACCGGGCTTGGGGATTTTTTGTATGGAATTTGGTGGATGGTCCACAATCGGTCGACAACTTCACTCTGAATCGGTGGGCTAAATCAGGCTTCTCTATGTATACAGACTTACCAACAGTATCCGGTTTCGTAGCTTGTAGGTGGAAATATCCACTTTCCTTTATTAAGTAAGAAAACAATTTCTTCAAAGGATAAATTCTATCAACATACTTAGGGTCGACTAAAAATGAAGGGAAAAATGAACCTAAAAACATTTTCAGTGTACTAATGGTCATTGATGATATGGGCATGTTTGTATGGAACCTGAAAAAAGAGAACAACTACGGTCATTATATGAATATCATGCATTCTACATCTATGGTTAAAACTTAAATTCATATTAATTTTAGCCTAATGGAATGATTACTATTTCGTGTATTTCATCCACTAATCGATACAAATCAAGTCAACTGAAAGTACATAAAAATGTTTTCAGAGATATTCTCTAGTTGTTCACATCAACCTTTACATAGGGGCACCTTATGCTGCTGACATATTAAGACCCATTTTGCAATGGTTTTGTAAAGGTTGATGTGTACGCCTCTGTACAAGAACTTCGATCGAAACAAAGCACTTGGGAAATAAATTTGATTGCCACAAGTGATGTGTTCTGGATCTTAAGAGTCACAAGTCTACTTCACCTTCTTGCGGTACGCCCTCTTACTTAACGAACGCGCTTCTAACCTATGGGCGGGATCTATCTATGACAACTAATTTGCAAAGGACATTGCAATTGTCAGTAGGCCTCTTTTCAGCAGTTCAGCCCGTCAGCTGTCTCTAACCCATTATGACTGATTATGACAAGGGTTTATTCACTGATTATCAAAACATCATGCACGCTTGAGTTTTGGTCGGCTCAACCCGTGCATATAATGCATATAATTCTAATCCATACTTCTATACTAATATTATAAAGAGGAAAGATTTTATTGTTTGTATGGTTGTTGGAATTGAATAGGCTCCAGAACTACTGATCCGATCATGAAAATTCTTTCACTTACAGAAAGCTAAATTATTCAGGAGTGTTATAGGCTATCTTTTATTATAATAGAACAAAAAAATCTGTGAAAAATAATAGTAAATGTAAATCAAGCCGGAGAAAAGCGGGCAAAATGGACACCAGCTGTCAAACATTTGACATAAGGAAGTCTGTCTGGGACGCTCGTGTTAAAATAAAATCTTACCCTAGAACATCTTCAGGGAACATAGTAACCATGTGAGTAGCGCTTTGCGATCCCCAGTCTCCTGCTTGCACGTAGAACTGGTTGAAGCCAAGCCTCTTCATCAGGTTCCTCAATATTATACCAATTTGCACCGGGGTAAGCCCTGGCTTGTTAGAGCCCTAGAATGCAAGTGGAATATGTGGATTACAATCATACACAAATTACACTTTACACATATTCTGATTCGGCAGATAAAATTATTGTAGGTATGTTTTATTCATATTAATTGTTTTTTTATTATTGATTTTATTATTTTTAATAATATAAATTATGATATTTTTATTAATAATAATAGAATGTTATATCAGTATAATATTATATTAATATTGAACTTAGAATAGTATTAGGATTCGCTTAGCTGAGGCCCCGTGATCCTAATTTATACCTCAACTTATAGAGAGAATAAAAATATGAAACTGAATAATAATAATAGTACTCATATTCAGATTCTTATGCCCTATCCCTGTAGTACTCTATGGGTATATCCCCTGAGTATAAAAAAGTATACCAATTATATTTATTCATCTTTCGAATCGGACAAAAAACATCAGCTTCTCCGTCCTCGTAATTTAAAGTTGAACGAGTCTGTGAGTTACACGTGCCATTTTTTCTGAACGGATTCCACTACTTATGGTTGCTTGCGCAATCCGTTTTCTAAGCAAATTATGTACTTATGTTAATGTATTTGTTCTAAGTAATTAAAACTCAAAAGTGGCATATGAACTAAAGGCTTTTTTTGTTTTTTGAAAAAAAATTTTTTTTTAATGGAATTGATTGTGAGCTAAATAATTATCACATCCGTAGGTCAATACGGCAGAATATTCAATTGCGTAAATGTAAAAACAAACAAAGATAATTACAGGTGTAAAAACTTATCTCTCCCCTAATGTGGGAAGCTTCTTAACTTATTAATTATAAAGACCTTATATATCGTTACGGATAGTTTAACAAAACTATTCTCGGTGACGTCAAAACGTCAAAGTCATCTCAGTGACGTGATAAAAAATGGCACGTGTAAAAGATACGAAGAAGTGGCTAGCAAAATTTGACTATGGTAAGGTCGAAGTTTTAACAAGCGTGTCCGAGCGATTTGAGTTTTTATTTGCCCATTTTTTTGTAGTCATTATAGTCATCTTTGCTCTGTCACAGCTGGATGAAAATGAAATATATACGTACAGTCATGCTACAGTTGCCATTCCCGGTGTCCTTTTTTACCTGAGTGACTTTGAAGGCTGAGAGTGCCCATTTTTAAAAATTATGTACTATTCGAAAATCCACAGAAACCGTACTGATCGTGGTTGTAGTTGAGATTATCTACGACTAATATTGAAAGACACAGACGTGTTGTTACAATTTAATATTGCATCAATGATATCAGACTTAGAGATTTTTTTTAATTTAAAATGGGTTTGCGTTTGGCCTCTGTCTCGCCTGGTAGTAAGCGATGGCGAGGCCGATTTTGGTACACGCTTATCCAGAAAATGCCTATTCACTCTGTCCTTGAAGATACCAAGGGTGTAAAAGTATTCGGAAATACAGACGTAGGCAGAGCGTTGCACTCCCTAGCGGTACGGACTAGAAAACACGCAGTAAACGATTGAGTGCGGGTTGCTAGAAATTCAATCACATGGGGGTGAAAGCCCACCCTGCGCGGCGCTTAGTGGCCCGGTGGTAGAAAGAAGAGGGTGGCATCAGCAAATACACCTTATAAAAAAACGGATAGACAGGCGACTTTACGCCGATGCTCCAAACTCTGAAGTTTGGTTTCAACGAGCGCATCGTCGCCTATGAATCTCCTAGCCCTTCGATCCACTGAGTTGAATACATCCAGTTGGTACTTGGCAGAGCCATCCCACAGCTGGCAGCAGATGGCATACTTACTCCAAACACGACCGAACTTGTGCTTGATATAAGTGAAAGTTTTAGTACATACGAACTCTGTTTAGTGTGAAATAGCCATTAATTATAAATCCTAGAATTATTTATTGACTTTAAGACCACATCAACAACTCTGCTTAGTTTATTCAGGTAGGTAGTCTTTCTGTCACATAGATTTATTTGCTTTTCTAGTTAATTTCATTACTTTTTATCCTTATTACCATATTACGGCAAATACCTTACACCCAATTTATGTTTCAACCAAAGGTTTTCCATACTCGTAGAATAATATTTATTTACTTAAAGAATTCCTTACCTCAGAAAATCCGAACCCAGGTAGATCAGCAGCCACCACCTCGAAAACAAAGTCGAAGCCATCTTTAGGGGTGGTCAGCATTGGAATAACCTTATCGAACTCCTTGGAAGAACTCGGCCAGCCGTGTAACATCAACAATGGCAGAGTTTTCAGCCCTTTCGCCTCCGGTTTCACTCTTATAAAGTGAATGTCCAAACCCTGTATTCTGGTCTTGTAATGAGGGAATCTGTTCAGAGACGCCGCTCTGGCTTTGAAATCGTACTTTTCAACCCAATAATCGACCACCTTCTCTAAATATATCGTGTTCATTCCGTACTCAGAATTAATACCCTCTAGTGGTTTTGTCAAGGGCCTCCTATTCCTTATTCTCTGTTTCAGGTCATTTATCATCTGGAATAATAAAATAAATGTAAAAATAATACAACCATAGTAATGTACTGTCCCCCTGATATACCTTTGCATCCATCGTTGAATTCAAAACTGCTTTGTAACCACCACGCTTACCAACCGCGCGTTGGTGATGATCACAAGTCGTTATAATATATAATATAAATATAAATATCTGGGACAATTCACACCAAGATCATCTGACCCCAAACTAAGCAGAGCTTGTAATATGGGCGTCAGAGACTAATAAACATACTTAAATATTTCTGAATACATACTTAAATAGATACAACACACACAAAACACACACACAACACACAACAAATATAAATGTTCGTCACACAAATATTTGTCATGGGTGGGGATCGAACCAACGACCTCCGGCGCTAAAGGCAGGATCGCTGCCATTGCGCCAACAGGCCAGTCGAAATGGCACATGCATAATGTATTCCTTTTATTTATGTTGACGGATGAACTCAATAATAATTGTATCTAGTTAGCCAGAAACTGTAAGTTCTGGCATTCTTTTAATTTGTTATCGTTATCTTATCACCACGATGTGTCGCGTTCAATGTTCTTCTACTAAGAAAATTTGACAATGGACCTAGTAGCTACTAGGTGGTTACTTGTAAAAGTACCTATTCTGTTGGATAATTATAATATAATAATAATAATTGTCAAATGAATTTTAAGTTGCCAGGAGAATAAAAGGAAATATTTTTTTAACATTTTATTAAGACCTCCGTCCTTCATCATCAAAATCAAGTCATCTTCAATTTATGGGTATTGGTCACCATCCACAATAAAAAATAAATAAAAAATATCCCTGGACATTATTCCACACAGCGCCATCTAGCCCCAAAGTAAGCTAATTAAAGCTTGTGTTATGGGATACTAGACAACGGATAAACATACTTAAATACATTTTCTTTTGTAAATACATACTTATTATACATAGGAGACACCCAGACCAGTACAAACAGACATGTTCATGCACACAAATGTTTGTACTGTGCGGGGATCGAACCCGCGACCTCTGGTGTAGTAGCCAACTTCTTAACCATTACACCAAGTCGGTCGTCTTACAATAATAATACGCCGTTAATATTTGTTGTTCTTTATTATAGATCTCTTTATAATGGTGCTTACCGTGTCGTTGAAGTCTATAGTGAAGACTCTGACTGATGTATCCTGCTCTTTGGGCTTTGTTCCTATGCCCCACCATTTGTCTATGTCAAAGTTAGGTATTTCCGGAACCTGGTGGAGTATGTATGTGATCACCAAACCAGTTCCGATTGCTGTCACAACCACGAGAGATGACACTAATTTGAACATCTGGAAGAAACAAACAACTCATTTGAAGATTTATTTATTTTTACTTTAAAGCTGTTATTACTAAACGATTTTCTTACTGGAACTGAAAGTTTGTTCCAAAGACGAATCGCAGATACAGCGAAAGAACTAGACATGAAACCGGAAGAATAAGAGGGAGTAAGAAGAGAAAGAGTATCTTCAGAACGCAGCTGACGACAATGTGAAGAATGAAGAAATTGAAATTTACTTTTCAGATAAGACGGACAATTGGGATCAAAAAGAATAGAAAAGAGAACATTTAACATCCGAATGGACCTACGCTGACGGATAGGCAACCAGTTAAGTTTCGAGCGGTAAATAGAGACGTGATCGTATTTGCGCAGTCCGAAAATGAAGCGAATAAAGTTATTTAGAAGTCGATCCATTTTGTTCAGAAGCTCCTGCGACACGTTACTTAGCCAGACATCACCATAATCAATCAACGGCAAGATAAGGGCTTGCACAAGCAGTGTCTTAGTTGATGACGGCAGGAAATTCTTCAGGCGAAAGAGAGCGCGAAGAGTCCTAGTGACTTTCCTGCTCACTTCACTAATGCGCTTGGTCCAGCTTAGAGAGCAGTCCAAACGAACACCAAGATTTTTTACGCAGGGGGAGTAAGGGACAACAACACCGTCCATTAAAACAGGCGAAACAGCGCTCATATCAAGCTTCACCAGTTGTCGCGAGCCACCGATAATTATGGCTTGGCATTTGTTAGGATTCACCTTGACTCCAAATTTGGCAGACCAGTCAGAAACGCGCTCTAGGTCGCGGTTGACTTGACCAATAGCACTAACAGAAGTACCTACTTATTTTAGAAATCACTGTAAAACCATTTTTAACACATAACCTTTCTAAGTTATCGTTACATTATTTGTAGACGAACTCATACAATATTCACCACCCCTCATACCAAAAACTACAGTATTTTATCTACAGAATTCGTAATGCGATCAAATTCGAATTTTTATAACTTACTCATTTGTTAGTAAAAAACCGCGCTCATAATAACTATTAACATATACCTACTTAGCAAACATAATGAGATGTGCGTAACGGTCATTATACGAGTACCTCTATTTAGTTCGAAGAATGTGTTACGATGAACCTGTTAACTATGTTTATTTTGTTTTTTTTAACTGACAGGTAGGTACTGTACTATATAACTGAGGATGAGAGGTATAGATTTAATTGCATTGCAATGGTATATACAGACAACTACAGTTAGAGAGTAACACTACCGACTACAGACATAAATCTGAATATGTAGATAACGCAAGGAGGCGTTTGTATGAAAACCAAGCGTGCCATTAAAGGCTGTTTTTCACTAGAGATGTGCTATGCAGCTATGCTGCGAGGATGTGCAAGCTAAGCTACGAAACAATTAGACCGTTTCGTAACTAAGATTGCACAGACGAAATGCTGTGAAACAGAACGAGTAATATGTGCTACGAAGATGCGCATCACGAGCTATGCTACGTTGCTGTGGATATCTGACGCATCCACAGCAACGCAGCATAATAGCACATATCTGGTGGAAAAGCAGACTTTATAAGGTGTTGCCTAAAATATGCATTTCATTACTTACTTCTTTGCACGAAAATTACACGCGCTATAATGTCTATTTTTTATTTGTTTCTTCAAGGTTTTACTACCTGTCCACCGACAAAAGTGATTTCCGTAACCCTGTTAATTATCAAGACAATTCACGATACCATTCCACAATGAATTGTAACTAAATTCGTTCAAATTCTTAGTTATTATGACTCAGTATTTAAGCATCGTGATTTATTGTATATTTGGGGGCTTTCGCATTACTTTTTTAGGTCTAATATACTGATTGGGTTATATTTTGATAAAATAAAGATCATAGGTGTCCTGACATTAATTTTAAACAGTACAAACCAAAATTCTGTCGTAAAATTGGGCTATTATTCGGGAAAATTGAGAAATGTAAAACTTTTTTTACAGTTTTTGTGATAAATTATGCATATTCTGGTCATTTCTGGTTCAATATGACTGTCAACAAAACTATATGTCTGACGTTTTGGTGTTTTCTTTCTGCAACTATAGTTAGCTTTAATCAGAGATTTAGCCACCTGAAGTTGACACGATAAGGCTTTTTCGTAAATCGAGGTGGCGATCTTTTTAAAACAGAAAAACGATTTTATTTACAAATGTGTTTTATTTTTTGACTACATAACACACCGATTTGCATGACTGTAATTACCGGTGTTCTAGTCTAGTAGGGTTATTTAATCTACCCTCTCATACGAATCTTGTGAGTAATGCGTTGTTAATTCATAAAAGTAACATAAATTGTACTGACCTTTTAATTAGATTAAATTGTAACAATCGAGTGTCTTCTTTTCACAAGCTTAGTAATCGAGCTGACCAGCCTACGTGGTTTTGCAAGAGTCACCTAACTAAATATTTCGTTCGTTTCAACCCATGTTATGATATATTTCCAGTTAGTTACACTTTTAATAATCTTTGTTATCGACCAAACGTATTCTACCTTTGAGAAAATTAGTATCAAAAAGTTATTTATGCCATGTTTTGGTACCTTACCTTAACAATGTACAAAAACACAAAAGAACCTGTTTATTTCTGATCTAAGTAAATGAACGATAACGTGGTAAACAAGGTGTGTTTTGTTAAAAAAACATGTTTTTAAATTAATAAAAATCACTACGAAAAACAACTGAATTATTTTTAAAGGAGATAAAATTGAAGTAAGTACCTTTGATGGGACGCGCCAAATACAACAAATATCACTTCACTGGTCTGTATTCAAGTGTGTGTATATCTGGAGCACGTGCGAGCCCCTCGCAGCGCACCACTCAAATCGCGTCTGCTGTCCGCCGCGTATAAGCGCTTTTCGTACAACCAAGCAAATTCGGCCTCGACCTACACAAAGACAGCTGTTCACTGCACGCTACGATGTACTGCGCTAGTATTGTAGATATAGGAACGTGTAATCATCGAAATTTATCTTTTTAATCTAATCATCAGAATTATTCATTTTACTAAAGGTATTTTCAGTACATAGGTACTTAACTTTAGTGCCTAAACTGATGCATTATATGTATATTATAAATAAGGAATTATATTACCTAGATTGAAATAGTGCCAAAGTAGTTTTATTTGTGATATGATAACCAGAAACAGCGAAGCGTTAGTAAACACTCGGGCTCAGCGCAAATTTTCTGTTTAGTCTTTGAACATTGGTTGCTGTTGTGGGAATCGAACTCATTACCCTGTACGTCTTACCGGGTGCTTGTCTATAACTAAACAAATTTTGTGAAAGAATATTTATAATTTTTGATCTAAGTAGGTATAATTTTATTGTAGATCTTGTAGTAGATTTCAGTCAGCACTTGTTTTGTATAGCTTATGGTGGTGCCATGCCTTTGGCGAAGAGTTTAGCGTATCTACTTGAACTGTATAAGATGCGGGTAGATTAGTAAAACTGTGAAAACTAGGAAACCTAGTTATGAATGAATGAGGTGCATTTGTATTTAGAACTATTTTTCATCTTAAGTTTGAAATACTTATTAATACGAGGGTCATTTGAAAAATTTTCAGCCTAACCTGCTGCGAAAACCGTTCACATTAGGTACAAACGACCTATACAGAGAAAGCAAAATCCTGCGAGTCCGCCAACTTTTTATCGTAAGAGTAGCTGCAGCGGTCCATAGCTACACCATCTCTTCTCCTAACTACAAAGAGCTCTTGAAACGCCGTCGCTTTAGGGTTTCTGTCCCCACTTCTTTTGTCACACGTCTCCCCAGTTCTTACTACCATACATCTACAAACAAGTCTGCCGCGCCTTACCGGTCATCCCGTAGCTTACTACCTGGAACGCCAAACAAAAAATGGAGACTTGGCTTATGGAGCAGAATTATGATCAGACCGAAAGTCTTATGACCACTCAGTGCTGTTAGCTTTCGGACTTCTTCAAACTCACCCCCCACACACATTCCCGTTCACTCACACACTCACTCATCACTCATACCTATACTACACAACATATATTCGACACACTATCTTCTCACGCCAACTCACACTACATCACGTCACTTATCCATCCTAAATTTACTGCGTTGATTACACTGTTGCATTGTAAACCTACAGTCAATCCGGAATCTGGGTCCCTGCGATTGAAGCTGTGCTTAGTGCAGGGCCCGTTAGTTAATGATTTCCGACCTTATTCAACTTATGATAAGTAAAAAATCTAATGAGTTTTGGTTTTTTTTTTTAAACCATATGATTTTGATTTTATTTTTCAACATACTCTCGAGCTTAAAACACTTTTTCCATTGACCCGGTAAGCCTTCGATACCCGTTTTAAAAAAAAATCGTCTAACTCCTCAAAATAAGCGCACGGAGGCTATGGCCTCTTTATTTGTAAAAAAAATGTTTACCACTTAAACATTTTTTAAGTTTTGGGAACAGATATAAGTCTGATGTTGCTAAATCCGGTGAATATGGGGGATGAGGTAACAATTCGAAGCCACACTGATGGATTTCTGCCATGGATTGCACAGAGGTGTGAACGCGCACATTGTCCTGATGAAACGAGACCTTTCTTCTCAATAAACCTGGGCTTTTTATTTGATTTCTTCTCTCAAACGACGCAGCAGGTTGCAAAAGTAATCGGAGTTTATTGTTCCACCCTTTTTTCAATAATCCACCAGAATTATACACTTTGCATCCCAAATAACCGATGCCATGACTTTGCCGGCCGAAAAAATAACCTTTGCCTTCTCTGGGGTGGGTGATCCTACTTTTTTCCATTGTTTCGACAGTTCTTTTGTCTCTGGTGTATTGTGGTGAACCCAGGTGCCATCCATGGTTATAAATCTTTCAATAAATTCTAGTGGGTCAGCTTCATATTACTTTAAATAGTCGCGGGAAGTTGTGAGTCGGTTGCGTTTTTGTTCCACTAAAAGCAGCCGCGGTACCCACGCAGACACCTTTAAGAATCCAAGTGCAGTAGTAAATATATAATGTGTTCGTTCAGGAGAGATGCCTACATGCCTTGCTTTCATCAGTGGAAGCAGATGAAGGCCGTCCACTATGGGACTCATCTTGAATGGTCTCACGACCACGTTTAAACTGCGGTGCGGGCCAACATTAATAGGTAACTACTGAGTTATCCCTGCTTTGTCGTTGCGAACGAGCTTGTTTTTTCCTTTTGAGTGGTCATTTTTTGCAGTCCGGTTTATTTTTTTTTAACAATTATTTTTATTTCAGACTTTTTAGTCGAATAACCAGTATTTATGGAATCGCTATTTCAAGCCCTTTATTTTGATACCCCACTCAAGGGGTTGGGTAGAAAAAAAATTGGCACCAAAAATCAGCCATTTTTATTTTGACATACCCAGTGTGACTCTCACAGTGAATACAAATACTAACCACACCTCTCAAGCTAAAATCCATCGAGCCGTTCAGGCTGCAGAGCGTGCCAAACAATTATACATACATATTCTCGAAAAACATAACCCTTTTTCTAGCGCAGTCGGGTAATGAGGGAGTTATAAAAAAACAATGACTAACTATGTTAGGCTAAGAACTTTTCAAATGACCCTCGTAGCAAAACTTTTACTTACTTTTACCTACCGGTGTAGTAAAAGTAAACTAGGATGAAATTTTTTTTTTTGTTGATATGACTTTCTTTATTACTGAACTAGTTATACCTATTTGAAGAATTTTTGTGAGTGTCAACAGTAAATAAGTGATTAACTGCCTGTGTGTCCATTACTTTGTAAGTCCATCCGGGGTTACGCGACATTATTATTTTTTGTACTTTCATAATGTTTGGTTATTGAAAAAATAGCTACCATCGGATCGCGAGTTGGGGGCCCCGGCCAGTGACACATGTCCTGCGTACTCGTATTGTTGGGGAACAATTTGCGCAACATATTATGCGGAATCATATTGTACAGTTAATAAAAATAATGTTTGAGGCCTCTAGTGTTGCGCGCGCTTATAGGCTTCGCTAACCGCTTACCATCAGGCGGTCAGCGTGCTTGTTTGCCACCGATGCAACATACAATCTATCTATTCCTCAACTTACTCGTCAGTCGATGCAACAAATGCGGTAAATTGTATTGTTGTTTCTAGTGGGTCTACTCTGACGACGTGTTAAAGAGGGTTGGCTTTTTGCGTTTTGGGTAGATCGTAAACGTGGCATTTATTTCGATTTTCGTGATTATTTAGCTGAATTCAAATTAAGTATGAATTATCTCTCTATTATTGAATGCACCTTTTAATTTCATATTTATAACTTTAACTGTGTACAGTAAATTTATAAGTGTCTTATCAATTTTAAAAAAGGGTTTTTTATTTAATTTAGCAAATAAGGCGACTACCTAATTTGAGACAATTCAATTTGTTTTTAAATAGTATTATGCACACAATAATAGAGCAAAAATTTAGGTTTTATTTCAATTCAATGACGAAAATCTTACAAAAATGCAACGCTTTCGATCCACCCTCAGCAAACGCTCTTAAGTTGTAAATTTATGGTGTGAAGTGAAGTAATATTGATTCATGTGAGCTTTCAAAAGCACTTCTGACTTATGATAGGAAACAGAAAACAAAATATAATAATAATGGTGATATTATACTCGTATAAGGTGACTTATGTTTAGATAATAGTGAAAAAAATATTTATTTATTTATTCTTTATTGCACAAAGAAAAAGTACAATTGGCGGACTTAATGCCTAATGGCATTCTCTACCAGTCAACCACTGGGCGAAGCAGAAATCGTGTTGGCGGTGTCTCATAAAACCGGAAATAAAATATACTATTAATACAAAAAACATACTTATCCCAAAATTATACATATTACACATACATAATCATAATACATAAATTTAAAGATACATACACTAAATATCGTACCTAAATCTTAAAATATTGCCTTGAAAGGAGGGTGTTTGGTTAAATGAGTTAAGGTTTATCTATGAAGAAGTTATGGATTGCTCTTTTGAAGGAAAACCTACTGGTTGACAATTTAATTTTATTAGAAATAAATATAATAAATATATAGGTTATCATTACTGTTTTAGAACTCACTATTCGAAACGTGACTTCATCTGATTATCTACCACTATTGCGTGCGTATACGATGCAATCACATTGAAAATAATACGGTGGATTAAATTGGAATGGAAAGCGTGCCGAAAAATTCGTTGACCTGTGTGACATAGAAATCTATATCGAAAATATGAAATATTTATCCCTAATTCATATTATTATGTTAGCAAGTAAAACGACTGACTGACATGCAGGTATTCTGGTCATTATGTCAATCGGGCAGCGAGGAGTTACGTTATATCAGATTAGTAATAGTATTCGATTTAGATTTAGATTAGGCGGAAGTTAAAAAGAAAGTAAGTAATTTAAGCGTCAAATGCAGATCAGAAAAAAATTTCCCTTTGCATTAACAACTGTCCCGCGACTTTAAACCTTTTTTTTATTACAATATCGTGGATAGCATAATTTTTTCACTATTTGAAATTGTTAATATTAAATTCAACTGTTTGTGTTTTATTTTTGCCTGCGTCATTCAGTGAAAGACGCTGGCAAAAAAGCAAACAAATCGATCACATCCCTAAACATCTCTCCACCGAAGGCTGTCTGGAAGAGATCGCTCTGTAGCGATCTCCTAAGCGATAAGACCGCCTAAATTGTACGTTATTTTGTTTCTTTCTTTATTTACCTGTTGTATTTGTTTGTGCAAGAAAGTTTATTTATCTTATCTTATCACTGTCGTTCACATGATATTCGTGTGTTAGATAGAAGCAATCGACTAAGTATACATTTTGTAGAAGCTAGACGTCAGCAAGTTCCTTACAGGTTTTGCCAAAATCCGTCCTTTTGACCTGTTGATGAGGCTGAAAACACTATACCTATATGACTAACCAAATGGTTCACAATGAATATCTGTTAAATTGAATCACTTACCTTAAATACACATTCAATATTAATTTATTTTTTTAATTCTGTCCTCATCAACACTTACACTAACGACCTGATTTCATAAAGAACACGTTGATATTTGGTGGAGATAATCCCTTAAGGAGGACTGTCAAGTAATTATTCTGCTTCAATATGTCGTTAAATATTGTAAAAAGTAAAAAGGTAAAAATATCTTTATTCATATAGACTTATAAAAAGTACTTATGACAAGTCATATACAAAAAAAAATTGTAGCAAAAATATACTGAATAAAAATAAACTTACATAAAATAATACTATGATAGTTCATATCATAATTAAATATAATGTGACTCTACCACCGGTTCGGAGGTTGTTTCCGATCGAGAAGACTCCGGCAAGAAACTCGATAGGTTACTCTTTTCAATCTTGTTTTTATACACAAAAATTAAATTGACAGAGTAAAGTCATAACAAAAAAGTGTGCAGAAGAGCAGATTATACCTAAGATGACCACAAATTCTTATCATTTAAGAAATCCTCAACACTATAATAACCTCGCTTCATTAACTTAGCTTTAATTTGTGACTTAAACTGGTGAAGAGGCAGTTCAACAAGAGTTTGCGGAATCTTATTAAAATATTTTACACATTGACCAACCAATGATTTCCCTACCTTATGCAGTCTTAGACTGGGAGTTACGAGGTTATTTTTATTTCTGGTATTGAGTTTATGAACATCACTGTTTTTCTTGAAGAGATGCAAGTTTTTACGGACATATACTACATTATCATAAATAAATTGAGAGTACACAGTTAAAATACCTATCTCTTTGAATACTTCACGAAGCGAGTCGCGTGGTCTAAGGTTGTAAATGGAGCGGATGGCTCTTTTTTGAAGAACAAAGATGGTGTTGAGATCCGCTGCCGAGCCCCACAACTGTAGACCATACGACATAACACTGTGAAAATAACTTGATCCCAGAGGAAAAGTTATTAAAACCTTTTTTGTAGAGAATTTTATGTAATACATTAGTAAAAGTTTTATTTTGCTATAAGCCACCGTTTAAGAGTTGTTTAAGAAAAAAACAAAAAAGCACCTTTACATCCCCCCCTACCCGTTAGCTCCATCCCCAACCCTCAGTACTTTCGAGTATGTTGCTTTAGACACCCTTCTAAAGACACCATACACGAATTCTTTCCCCTGTTTGGGAGATTTTCGTCTTCGTCGAGTTGGCTATCGGCCAAAAAAAAAAGGTCACCATTGTACAAAAAAGAGGCAATAGAGGTTTAGGATTCCGGATACGGCGAAATTAAGAATATTTGACCGTTTGGGCATGTTAGATATCATCACTTAATTCCATTCATTTGTTCTAGATCCGTCCAACTTTCCTCATCGGTATGAACTTTGAACGTAGTGAAGTGTTGCGAGGTGAGCTCTCACCAGAGAGCTCTGACATCATCCAGCGAAGATTCGTGGACTGTGACAACGTTGCTGAGAGCGAACCGATTGGCTTCGCGCAAAGCGCTATGCAGAGCTACGTCAGATCGCAAGCTGTTTCTGACAAGGTACTGTGTACAATTTTAAACTTTCTTGTTGCATTTTAACTAATTCTGATAAAGGATTAAGGTACTGTGTGTCTGTCAAGTTCAAAGATTAATGTTTTGAACAAATCTGTACTAATATATGAATGCTGAAGTGTTTATTTGTTTGCTTGAGTGCGCTCATCTCAGGAACTACTGGCTCGAATTGAAAAAATATTTCAGTTTTAGATAGCCCATTTATCGAGGAAGGCTATAGGCTATATATCATCACGTTAGCGTTATTCGTCGCAAAGTAACTATTTCACGCGGACGAAGTCGCGGGCAGAAAGCTAGTAAATAAATAATTGGGGCAACAAAGGAGATTAATTGCCCAGGTCCCATAGTTTATCTTGTATTATGCGAACCACAATACCTGGTTGAAGGCTGCCTGGAAGGAATCTCTCGATAGCGATAAATAATAAAATTAAAATAAAAATTATTTATTTCAGATATCCATCCATAGTACAATTAGTATGTTAGTAACATTTTTTACTTATTATAAGTTAGTTTTGTTAGTAGTACAATGACAATATTACATTATTTTATTATTATCATTCATTCAGTTATTTATTCATTTGTATTGGTAATTTATTACATCATTTATTTATTATATTAATTAGTTTAACATAACATAACATACAATCACGACCTTATCCCAAACAGGGTATTCAGAGGCAAGTGAGTGTGTCGTCGTGTTGAACGATACACTCTGAAGCCCACTTTTCACCAATGGTGATTGGTGGTAGGTGGTGATGAGCCTTCCGCCGTTATCCGAATTGATTTGGTTTTTTATCGATGTTTTCCATCACT
This sequence comes from Udea olivalis, assembly GCA_947369235.1. Lineage (NCBI taxonomy): Eukaryota > Metazoa > Arthropoda > Insecta > Lepidoptera > Crambidae > Udea > Udea olivalis. The sequence goes on along the minus strand of OX376352.1, from coordinate 8,732,461 downwards.
GGAGAGTAAGTCGGATATTAAACAATGAACACAAAGAATTTGGTTTTGACCAGATTTGAACTCGTGACCACACGATCCACAGTTCGGGTGCTGAACCACTAGGCCACGACGCTTTAATAATATTTAATTAGTTTATTAAATATCACAAAAATCAAATGTAGTAGATTATTGCAACTCTTACATCAACGTTTACAATTTTTTTTTGTTTTATTTAGTATATCTATCTATCTAACACCCAGACCCAACACAAATATCTGATCAGGAATCCAAAAAATGGAACCCAAGAACCTTGGCTTACCACGGATTGTTTATGGATTTACTGCGATATTGGTCCATCTAAGTTAGATCTTCTATACGACTGCAAAAGATCTCTTTCTAAAGTCTTGCTAATGCAGGAATCGAAACCGCGTCCTATTCCTTATCACCTGCAACTACACTAACCAGGTCGTATAAACAGAGCTTTTGTCTATAATTAATATTCTTGTTTAAAAGTAAACTACCGGCAAGTCTGGCAACCCTATTCTTTTAGGTCGAGCATTATGGGATTTTAAATTCTTTTGGCATCTCGAGCTCGATAATTGTACTTTACATGAAAAGTATGTCAAGTCAACTTTCGTTTGAGTAAAAATAACTTTCGCTTATCTCCAATTTTAACTCATGATATTAATGTCACGAGAGACAACTGTCTGTGTTACACATTCTGCTTAAGCGGGTATTCCTTGAACCTTTAATAAACGTATGGCTTACCGCCGCTTTACGAATTTCATTCTTCACAGTATCATTCAATTTTGCTATAGTATTAATTTACTATTAAATTCATGGGTTGTGAATTAAGTAACCAAAAACATAGAGTACCTTATTCATTCATAACACTGACTGACAAAAATTAACAGCGCTGAGAACGAAACGATAACACATGCTCTGTAATTCTGAATTTTTGACACGCAAATAAAATTTGAGCACCCTTCGAATTGGTGCTGTTCAGTCGTCATAACATGTCAGTAAGAACGAAAGAGACAGCTACACGTTAACACACACACACAACCAACGCATTCGTGCTCACACAAAGTGAAGAAAAGTAAATTATGTAGCCTATATACTGTCCCACAGCTGAGCAAAGGCCTCCATCATTGAAATCAAGTCGTCGCTACAAAGGATGGGTATTGGCTTCGTATAAAAAAATACAAACGCAATAAAAAAGTAGTCGGGCGCGTCATTTCTGGTTAGACAAGCTCTACTTGCTGACTTTGATTGTCGTTTCAGAAATTGGTTATAAAACAGTGTTTTCAGACTAATTGAGTTTTTAAGATTCAGAAATTAGGGTTCATTTTTACATTGGTTTCGTTTCTAGTCTGTTGCGGATTGTGTGGAAGCGCTCGTGGGTACATACCTGCTGAGCGGAGGCATCCCGGCCGCCGTCATGGTACTTGAGTGGATGAGGGTCTTTCCCCCAGAGGTAAGATAAAGAAAGAATATTTGCGGTTTCATATGTTATATTACGTTATTAGTGTTTGCGTAAATACCGGGTGATATCAAAAAATACTTACAAAAATGTTATGGCATATACCCCATCGGTGATGTAGAAACTAAATTTTGCTAAATTAACTTTCATTTTAAGGTCACCATGCAATTCAGTTGAGTACATATTTTGTATGAAAACCTCAAAATTAAAGTCAAGTGTAAAAATCAATTTTTTACCCATATAATTACTACTTGCTGAGTATGTCATATCGTTTTTGTAAGACTTGATTATCACCTGGTATAATACAAGACTTATACTAATTTAGTATAAGGATGCCTGTCCACCTTTCACTCCACTTAGGCAACTTTCAACCAATAGGATTGAAAACAGGCTTGCCTTTAAGCAATCCCATTGGTTAAAAGTTGCTAAAACTCCGCTCCGCTGCCTCGCTCCGCTTTGGTGGACAGGCAACTTAAGTGCAGTCACTGACGCTCCTCACCCTTTTTTTTATTATCGTGGGGAAATCCTCATGGATTCCTCGCCGCCCGGGGGAACGACGAGATTATGTCGGACTTCTGCCGACTAAAACCCTCTCGACCTCAACACTTTCAGCGGTCCTTTAAAAGATTGACAACGCCCCGCCCGCCAGTGCTTCCCCGTATTGGGGTCTCCTCCAGCCGATCCCCCAGTAAAGGGGGGAGGCCACGGAAGCACCTGGAGCACACAGGTACTTCCGCCGTCGCAGTGAAAGCCGTGCATTGCGGGCAAAAGCACCCCCGTACTCAAGCCCGCTGGCTCTCACCGTACGCGGACCATACTGGTCCGCAACCACGATCCAGCTAAAAGTCTGTGCCTGCCTGGCAGGTTTTATAACTTTATACATTTTGGACTATATTCCCAACGTATCCCAGCTCGGTGACATCATAGCAATGCTATTTATTTATTTATTTGAATTCAACAATGTTTCAACAGCGTTTATGCAACGAAATAGACGATATCGCAAGATGACGTGCAGTGTGAGTGAAGGTTATTTCCATCGTCTAGTTTACGTAGCATGAATGTGTCAACAATATCATCAAGATCTGTTTTTATAAATAAGCATTCTTAATACCGGTATAAACACATGCATTGAACTTGGTTCAATGTTTATAGCATAAATTTTTTTTTTTAAAGTAAATAATATTTGAAAGTTTACCTGTAATCGACTGCTGAATGCCTATTATTTATCCAGTCTATTGTATACGCACAACGGCGATTGTTAAGGCTATGTTGTTTACACTATAAGTAAGTATGTTCTATTAGCAGTCACTTTTCGTAAGAGAAAGGGAAATGAAAAAAGATTTATGATTAATGTTGAAAAAAATACAATTTACTAAACTCTTCACAAAATAAAAGGCCCGTTTTGACAGTTCACGCCCATAAAGTTTACCGATCGAAATGTTCTAAAGATAATCACTTTTTTCATTGATGGGTACCGCTCACTCAGCTAAGTGCTGATGTGCATATCGATTTTTCTTATTTTCCACAGGCTATTAATTTAATAATCGTTTATGGAAAAAAATAAATCGATATAGATATTTTTTTCTAGGCTGACTCGCACTCGGCCTAGTGTTGCAAAAAAACCGTTTTTTATTTGGTGTAAATAAAAAAAACGTTGAAATAAATCCTGAAAAAAAATATGATATAAAAAACTTATTTACTTTTACGCAATTTAAACCACTGCACGCGCAACGTTGCCAAACCTAAATCAACTACATAGGATGTCCAAAGTTGCAACATTGCAATACGCACACAAGCGATGTTGCCAAATTTGTAGTTCGAACAACACAGCTTGTGAGAACAAAAGAAGACGATGGCGGAAATGCGGGGCACTCCACGCTTAACGAAATGTACTAGATTTTGTCTCTTTCTACCACATTAAAATTTTCTATTAGCAATAAATCGGACAAAGAAAATGATTCTGATGGGCTGTTTGAATAAGCAAAACCTCACAAGTCTAGAAGCAAAAATATTTGCTCGTATTTATGAAAAAGGCGAATTATAAATATGAGAATTTGTTTAAGACTGTATGAATGATTTGGTGATCCCTTGTTTCACAGACTGAATTTTCATAGAATTTCGGTTCACAGAAAATGTTTCCAAGAATATTCGGTTCAAATATTTTCATTTCGAATTTTATTGTTTCAACGACTATTTACTTCATAGAAACATACTTCACAGAAATTTAATTAATTAAATAACAGGCATTAGTTTAAAAAGCCTATATTGGTTAGGTTTGAACTATGACCACATCGCACGAGCAGAGCGAGCGTGCCGCGGCAGCGGCCGGCGAGTGCCAGCAGCGAATCTTCGGCGAATAAACATAAGTGACAAAAAAAATGTTCTTGAGAATACTTCTTACAAAAGCCAAACATTATGAGCAATAATAAATTGAATTTTATTTGTAACAAAAATCTATGAATTAAATTTCTTTGAAGTACCTACATCTGCGTATTGATTATTCGATAAAATGATAATATGGTAAACAATTTATGTGAAACGAAATTCTATAAATCGAAAATTACGAGAGCCTAACCTGTATAGTGGCGGAGCCACGTCTTTAATAACAATAATGAAGAAAATTGTATTAAAATACAAAAAAACCGACAAGAGAAAAATTATGATTGAACGATATTTTTGCAGAGAGTATCGTTCTTGAGGGAGATGAACAAAGTCACAAATTAGGACATTGTCATATTTGTCGATGAGACTTGGCGAACTCGAATCATACCGTGCCGCAGTCGTGGACGGACGATACCAAGGCATCTTGCTTAAAAGTGCCAATGTGAAAAGGTGGACGCTTAATAATCTGCCACGCCGGATCAGCTGAGGGAGGTTTTGTGAATGCCTCGCTCGCATTTGAGTTTAAAAGTACAAAAGAATATCACGAAGAAATGGACGCAAATAAATTTACAGAGTGGCTTACTAACTTGCTAACAAACCTTCCCGGACCGGCATAATCATTATGGACAACGCATCTTACCATTCGGTTCAAATAGATAAAGCACCTACTTATGAAAACAAAAAGGTTGATATAGTGGCATGGCTACAAAGACAAGGCGTTGAAGCTGACACGAAATTGTTAAAAGCTGAATTGCTGCAACTGGTAAAAGAAAATTAACCTGCGAAACTAAAACACAAAATTGATGAATTGGCACTTCAACGTGGACACAAAGGGATAAGAACGCCAGTATAATTTCATCAGTACAATTTGGGCTCAAGTGAAAGGATGCGCGGCACGCCACAATACAAAGCTGCCATTCTCCACTAAGAAAATGATGACATTGCTGAATGAAGCTTGTGGCAAAATTACTAACGAAGACTGGGCAAAACTGGAAGAAAAAACTCGAAAAATAATAAAGGAAGACTATTACAGAGACGTCAATATTGACATTATGATTGGAAATGAAATAATTATAAATACGGGTGACGATAGCTCGACTGACAATTTTCGCTCATCATCTGAAGAAAATGGTTGACTGAAGATTCACTTTGTTTCGTTTTTTTATGTCATTAGTAAGTAAGTAAGTAAAAAATCATTTATTCATTTAAGCTTGTACAAAGCACTTATGACATGTCAAAAAAAGTATACAGAAATAATAATAATAAACGTAAATAAAATAGTACAATATTAGTACACATCGTGAATATACATAATGTGAATCTACCACCGGTTCGGACGTTGCTTCTTATCGAGAAGACTCCGGCAAGAAACTCGATAGTTACTCTTTTCAACTTTGTTTGTTTTACAAAAAATAAATTCAGAGTACAGTCAATGCGAGTAGAAAAAAGAACACAATATTGAGCAGAGGAGCAGATTATTCCTACTATGACCACAAACTTTTGTCGTTCAAGTAATCCTCTACATTATAATAACCTTGTTTCATTAACTTTGCTTTAATTGCAGACTTAAACTTGTGAAGAGGTAGATCAACAAGACTTTGAGGTATTTTGTTAAAGTATTTTACAGATTGACCCACAAATGAGTTTCCCACCTTGTGTAGCCTAAGACTGGGAGTTTTCAATTTGTTTTTATTTCTGGTATTATGTTTATGAGTGTCACTGTTTTTTTTGAACAGATGCAAGTTTTTGCGCACATACATTATGTTATCTAAAATATACTGAGCATGCACAGTTTTGCATTAAGTAATAAATTATTACTAGTGAACCAACATAGTACTTTTGAGAGAGTATTATTTACATCGTCAAATGCTTGCTTACCTCTGTCGACTTTAAAAATCAACGAGGTATCGTCAGCAAATAATACTATCTCACAAATATCTTTGACATAGGTAGGAAGATCATTTATATAAATAAGAAAAAGCAAAGGTCCTAATATAGATCCCTGGGGCACTCCCATACGTATGGTGGCACCGGAAGATGCAGTTCCGTTGATACTAACTTTTTGAGTTCTATCTGTAAGATAGGATTGTATTAATTGAGATGAGATACCTGAAACACCGTAATGTCTTAGCTTAATCAGTAATATTTCATGATCCACGCAAACAAATGCTTTTGAAAGATCACAAAATATTCCTACTGCATCTTGCTTGTTTTCCCAAGCATCAAATATGTGTTTGATAAGTGCTACACCTGCATCAGTTGTGCTCTTGTGTTTAGTAAAACCAAATTGTTTCTCATGTTGTAAGTTATTTAAATCAAAGTGTGAAAGCAGCTGGTTCAATATAATTTTTTCAAAGATTTTACTGAGAGCTGGTAGTATAGAAATGGGTCTATAATTAGATGGGTCACTTTTCCTACCAGATTTAAAAAGCGGGATGACCTTACTAAATTTCATCAAGTTGGGAAACTGACCTTGGTCTATGCAATTATTAAAAAGTTTAGCTAAGTGGGGTGATATCGTATTAATGATTGATTTGAGTAGATTAATCGAAATACCCCACAAATCTTCTGTATTTTTCATATTAAGTTCCTTAAATACCTTGAGGATGTCATGAGAATCAACATGATCAAAGCAGAACTGATTTGTGCACCCATCAACACTAGATGTTAGCAGGAACTCAGCTATATGTGGACTAGAATTTAACGTGCTTGTAGTTACAATAGGTATATTAGAAAAAAAAAGTTTCAAATGTATTTGCTATTTCAATCTCAGACTCAATAACATTATTTTGAATTTTGAGAGAGAATGAGTGATCGCGAGGTTTAGATTTACAGGTTTCTTTATTAATTATGTTCCAAGTGGCTTTGATTTTATTTTTAGCCAGTTTTATTTTGTCTCTCAAAAAAATGGACTTTGCAATATGACATGATTTCTTGAATGTTTTTGAATATAATTTAACATGCTCAACTAGTTTTTGACAGTTTGAGTTAGCTTTTAATCCATATAATTCGTATAATTTATTTCTACTTTTATGGATGCCTGGAGTGGCCCAATCACTAAATTTAAACTTAAAATTATCAACAGTTACTTTCTTCTTAGGAAAAATATGGTTATGTTCATGCAATATTATCTCAAAGAGATGCCTATACTGATCATCTATGTTATGATGACCTTGGGGCAGTAGGTTAGAAATATTTTTATTTATATTCGTTTGAAACTTTTTTACTCGACTCTTGGTAACTGGTCTATAACTAATATCCACTGATTGAGAGACATGACGGTGCTCAAATTTGATCAATAGACCACAGTGATCTGATTTCAAACAGTTTATAATTGATTTCTCAATAGAGATATTTTCACAAAAAATATTGTCTAAGCAGGTGGCTGTTAACTCGGTGATCCTGGTTGGTTGATCAAAAAGATTAAGTAAATCAAATGATTTAAAAAGATTTAAAAATCTTACAGAGGTCTGAGAAGAATCTAAAATGTTAACATTAAAATCCCCACATACAACCACCTTCTTGTTTGATTTACAAACCTTTTTCAGTACTTCTTCCATGGTCTCTTCGAACTGACAATAATCAGCAGAAGGGGGTCTATACACACACACAATAATAATCTGCTCTAACTCTGCGCATGCAAGTTCAATAGTTCGCTCAATTGAGAGTGCTACTATGTCTTTACGCTCTCTAGATTTAAACTTATTGTGAATTAATATCAGTGACCCACCGCGAATAGAGGAACTTCTCAAGAACGAACTAATGATACTATAATTATCAATGCTAATCATGCATTCATTTTTTTTCAGCCAGTGTTCAGTTAAACATAAGACATGTATATCCATACAGTCTAAAAATAAACCTACTTCTAATTCTTTGCCAGAGAAGCCTTGCATGTTTTGATGCACAAAGTTTATAAAATTATTTTGGGGCTTCTCTTTTGTCAACAATGTGCAAGAGTTTACCTCTATTGTCTCTGAATCTAATTTAAATTATTTGGAACAAGTTCCAAAGTCTGTGGTACAATGGTATCATTCTGCTCAATAAAAGCAGAGCGTTTAGCCAAATAATTGGCTGAAATGTTAAAAAAATAAGATAGCGACATAGCTATCTGTCGTTTATAATAATTAGATAAATAAAATGTACCTTTTGTCAGGTACATATTATTATTAATAATAGGATTAATGTCAATGAGATTTATTAAATTATTTGAAAATTGACTGAATGATTGTAACAAAAATATTGAATGAAAGAAAATTGCCCTTTCGTAACATTGTATCATTTTAAAATACCTACAATATCAACGTTAAAGTAAATTTTCTAATCAGAACGTCACAATACATATTCAAATCGATCAAATACTCATGCAAACTTGAATCGATTTATCGTGAGTGTCGAATACGGAGTCGTATGGGTACATCACTGGTTACGTCGTGAAGAAAAATGTCAAAACGGGCCTTTTACTTTGTGAAGAGTTTGATTACATTATTTCTCCCTTTAAAATATGTATGTCTCACGGAACTGTATGAATTTCAGGACAATTTATCTTACTTGCTGCATAAGACGGTGCCCACAGTGATATCTGAGAACAAAGCTGCTCTCAAAGACCTCGACTTCCTCTTGAACAGCTGCGGGAATGACATCGAACGCATTCTGAATTACAAATTCAAGGACCGATCGTTTTTGCTGGAGGTAGGCACAAATATTTATTTAATTTTCATCTCTTGTAGCTGACCTACTGAAACCTTATGATAGGATGCTTTTTTACTCGACTGCGATAAAAAGACTGAAGAAAGCTAGTACGAATGTGTCCTCTCGAATTTGGTGAATAAATTCGACTTTGTGTTAGCTCTCGCTATCTGACTGGCTAAAGCTGACAAAAGGCTACACTTTTAGACAAATTTAGGCTTAGAGTGCCTCGTTGTAACCCGCGTCAGCCAATTACACCACTATGCCCTCCACTTCGCCGTACTGTTCATGGCGCTAACGCTGCTATACCACGACTCTGCAGATTAGTGAATCAGCATAGCAAACATTTAGATCTGTTCAATGATTCAATTCAGGGAATTACGCGTACACTTAACAAAGAAATGCTATAAGCTGGTGATGTTAAATTTAGGTACCAAATATGTAAAGTTTTAGATATTGAGTATCAAAATTCAGTAAGTAGTTAAGTAAGTAGTTTTAATTTATTAGTCTGTTTACTTTTCCATGTGGTGTTTACCAGTAAATAGTTTTTGTATTTAATTTCTTTAAGTATTATAAGTTGTTTAAGTGCATGTATCAGTACATAAAACTGTTGGTAGACCTAAATAAATAAAATAAAAGGCTGAAATTTTTTATATTAAAGTAAAGTAAAGTAAAAAGTAAAGTAAAAAATCATTTATTCACTTAAGCTTTTACAAAGAAGCACTTATGAAATGTCAAAATTCACAAAAAAAATATATAAACGATAATAGACGTAAATAAAATAATACAATAATAGTACATATACTAAATAAACATAATGCGAATCTACCACCGGTTCGGAAGTTGCTTCTTATCGAGAAGACTCCGGCAAGAAACTCGATAGTTACTCTTTTGAACTTTGTTTTGTTTTACAACAAATAAATTCAGAGTACAGTCAAAAGAACAATAAATATACATTATTTGAGCAGAGGAGCAGATTATTCCTACTATGACCACAAATTCTTGTCGTTCAAGTAATCCTCCACGTTATAATAACCTTGTTTTATCAGCTTTGTTTTAATTGTAGACTTGAACTTGTGAAGAGGTAGATCAACAAGACTTTGAGGTATTTTGTTAAAGTACTTTACAGATTGACCCACAAAAGAATTTCCTACCTTATGTAGCCTAAGACTTGGAGTAATAAGTTTGTTTTTATTTCTAGTATTGTGTGTATGAGTATCACAGTTTTTTTTGAACATATGCAAGTTTTTGCGCACATACATTATGTTATCGAAAATATACTGAGCGTGCACAGTTAAAATATCAATCTTCTTAAATACTTCTCTGAGCGAGTCGCGTGGCCTAAGGTTGTATATCGACCGAATAGCTCTTTTTTGGAGTACAAAAATGGTGTTAAGGTCTGCAGCTGAGCCCCACAACAGTAGACCATACGACATAACGCTATGAAAGTAACTAAAATACACTAGTCTTGCTGTTTCAATATCAGTCAGCAGTCTAATTTTTCGGACAGCACAAGCGGCCGAACTAAGTCTCCCTGCCAGAGCCGTTATATGTGGACCCCACTGTAACTTAGAATCTAGAGTAATTCCTAAAAATGCCGTAGAGTTCGTAATTTCTAAAGTCTCATCATTCATGTTGATAATGGTATCAACCTGTTTAACATTAGGCATAGTGAATTTAATACACTTCGTTTTCTTTGCATTTAGTAATAAATTGTTGCTTGTGAACCAACATAGTACTTTTGAAAGAGTATTATTTACATCGTCAAATGCTTGCTTACCTCTGTTGATTTTAAAAATCAACGAGGTATCATCAGCAAATAATACTATTTCACAAATATCTTTGACAAAGTAGGGAAGGTCATTTATATAAATAAGAAAAAGCAGTGGGCCCAATATCGATCCCTGGGGCACTCCCATGCTAATGGTGGCACCGGAAGAGGTGGTTCCGTTTATACTCACTTTTTGTGTTCTGTCTGTGAGATAAGATTGTATAAGTTTAGACGAAATATCCGAAACACCATTAAGATGACATGAACTTAATCCATCAGAGAACCACAGTTCTCTGTTCTGTCCAAATAAGAATTATGTGAAAGTAGGAAGGCCTATACGTTTATCATCATGCATTTAGACCCTACTCAGATCTACGCGCTCATTGTTAAACACCGATCGCTAGGAACTAAGATAGTTTGTTGATTATGCAATATAAGCAGCGGTGTAACCAATATCGTGCATCAAAAAGCGCGTAAAACGCGTCATCTGAACAGGCTCTATATAGGTACTTAATAATAATAATAATAAATAATCTTTATTGCACAAACAAATACTTACAGCACGTAAAAACAAAAAAGTAAATATTTAGTACAATGCTATGTTTCTCCAGGCTATGTCGCACCCATCGTACATTCGCAACCGTCTGACGCGTTCTTACGAACGCCTCGAGTTTCTCGGCGATGCCATTCTGGACTTCCTGATAACCTCGCATATCTTCGAGAACTGCCGCCAGTTGAAGCCGGGAGAACTGACTGACTTGCGCTCGGCGTTGGTCAATAATGTCACCTTCGCTTCTTATGTTGTCAAGCTTGGGCTATACAAGTAAGTTATAACTATAAATGAATTATATTATATATTGAATTATATATTCGTGTCTTCTTAATCCCATATCTGCCAGCAATAATAGTAAAAGAGACAAAACAGTGCATTCAAAGAATCTCTTTGTTATTTTGAATGTTAAAGCTCACCTGTACTTTGTTGTACACGACGACACGATTGGCGTAGTGCGCTTATGGCACGGTTTCTCGCCTTGATTTCCGTAGTATCCCGGGTTCGACTCCCGGTCAGGTCAGTTTAAATTCAAAAGATCTTTTCGGAATTGACCCGGATCTGCTGTGCGGGTGTGCTGGGAGACGCCCCTGGCTTATTTCCTTGTGTGGTACCTCGTAACACAGTGATATTAATCCCTATTTCGAGACCATTACAGGTGGTGTGTTTGTCTGGCGCTTATTTATATTTCCTTATTTATCGGGGGTCTTATTACAATCTCTTATATCTTGCTAAGTTCACAAGTTCATTTCCTAAACTGAGTGTAGCGAGCAATCTCGTAATATAATCTTTCATTTCCAGCCAGTACAAAAAAAAATACAAAAATCTTTATTCATAACACAAGTCACTATTACAATGCTTAATATAGGTCTTATCCTTTTAAGTTTGGAAACCTGTATTATCCTGTAGGATGTGACCGCTCTTCTTTAAACAAATTAGCCATTACTATGACTTGTTTATTGTTACATGATATTTATTTTTTATTAATTGTATAAGTTTTTATTATTAGTTCTATAAATTCCTATTGTAAGTTATGAGTTATATTATTAGTTAAGTTAGTTTTATTATTAGTTCTATAACTTTTATTATTATCTAGTTCTAGCCAGTAAGCGGAAACCTGGCACAAACGCATCTTGTAGGCTCTTGGCTCTTGTATTTACTGTTAAAATTTGCTGGCTATGCTCAGTTTAGAGACTGAGCCTAACTGAATCTCTTAATCGCAATAAGGCTCCTGTAAAAACTGTATGTTTCTGTACGAACTCATAAATAAATCTTTGTTTTAGATTCTTGTGCTCACAATTGAACCCCACTTTGGATAGCGCCATCATGGCGTTCGTGGAACACCAAGAGCAGAGGGACCATGAGGTCATTGAGGATGTCTTGTACCTCATTGACGAAGATGAATGCCATATCGCAGAATACGTCGAAGTGCCTAAGGTGAATTGACAAAACCATCAAAAATAACTACAGTAAAGCATATGTAACCCAAAACTGTTTAGTTTTGTTTGTTATTATTTGTAAAATTAGGTACAAAAATTATTAGTGTTTTAAAAGGGTTTTTTTCCCAAGTCACTTTTTCTTTTTTAGCCTTGTTTGATGATCACACTGGAACAAAAAATGAAGCACATTTTTTTGAGTTTGAATTTGGTGATTAAGCCAGAACTCATTAATCGTAGCAAAGACTCGATTTCAATGATTCACTCGTACTTAGCATTGAGACATTAGGTGAAACATATCTGTGTTACAAAATACAATCATAATTTTTGTTGAACAAGGTACTCTCTGTTGGTTTTTATTTCTTTTTTTGTTCTTCTTCTTAGTCGGGCATTCTTCGCAGACTGCTGATGGACATGGTTGCGGCTCGCCATCGCCGCTGGCTTCTATGGCAGCCGCATGTCAAGCGATGTCTCCACTTTTGTTGACTTTGTGCGTTGCGAGTACACTGTACTGCGGTCGACTGCGTCGATTTCCTAATACGGTCGATCCAGCGAGTCGGAGACCGGCCTCGTGCTCTCTTCCCCTCAGTGTGGCCCTGTACTACAAGCCTCTCCATCAAATCCTCGTTTCTGGAGATATGCCCAAAGAACTTAAGTATTCGTAGCTGCACAGTCGACGATAACCTGTCTCGTATGTGAAGTTCTTTGAGGATGGAAACATTGGCGCGAAACGCCGTCCAGGGTATTTTTAACAGACGTCTTCAACACCACATCTCCAGTGCGTCTATTTTACGGCGGTCTTACAGTCTTATAGACCAAGTTTCGGCTCCATACAGAAAAATTGGCACTTCATTAGGCGACCCTTTTTGTTTTTGGTTACTCTCCTGTCTTTCCAAATCTTTCCTAGTCGCTCCACTGCCGATCTGTCTTCTCTGTAAGGCTTTTATATTTGGTGAAATACATATTACATGTTTCTGTAGTTTTTATGCACATACTTGCCACTGTTTTTATCATTTGTTCTCTATCTGTAGGTCGCCTGGTAGAGATCGCTATTAGCGATAAAGCTGCCTAAATTATGCATTGTTCTAAATGTAATATTTAAGACCTGCGCAGACGAGCGATTATCCGCGGCGTACTTTTTTGTACGTCAAAATAGATCGCTTACAACCTTTATTGAGCAACGCACACGCACGACTAAAAGTGCGCCGATCAAGAAGTCCGCCGAATAACCAAGGACGGCTACGGAGCGTAGCAGATTAAAGGACGCGGGTGTCCGTGAAAAAAATAGACTCATAATATTTGATTACTCTCGGACAACAAATGATCGCACGCTGTGTGCGTTAAGTCCGCAGCGGACTTTTTACTCGCGGAGCGTACTTTATTCTGCGGCGCGGAGAAAATTCCTACGTCTGCGCAGGCCTTTAGCCTTGAGTTTCTTTGTTTAATATTCAATAAAGAATATTAAACAAACACACACGACGACACGATTGGCGTAGTGCGCTGTAGCACGGTTTCTCGCCTCGATTTCCTTAGTGTCCCGGGTTCGATTCCCGGTCGGGTCAATTCAGGAAACGATCTTTTCTGAATGGACTCGGGTCTGCGTGTGCTGGGAGACGCCCCTGGCTGATTTCCTTGTGTGGTACTTCGTGACACAGGGTTATTAATCCCTACTTCGAGACCATTACAAGAGGTGTGTTGTCTGGCGCATATTTATATTTATTAAATATCTAACTATCTACTCTATCAGGTACTCAGTGACCTATTCGAGTCGCTGGCCGGCGCGATATACCTGGACTCCGGCGGCGACCTCTCCGCAGTGTGGGCGGTGGTGTACCGCATCATGTGGAAGGAGATCGACTTGTTCTCCTCGCGGATCCCGCAGCAGCCGGTGCGGGTTCTGTACGAGAAGATACACGCTTGTCCGGTCTTCCAGTGAGTATCTTACTGATCTTACTTAGATGTATGTGTGTATTTTCGTTACTCTTTTACGCAAAAACTACTGAACTTTCCAGTAATATAGCTTAGACATCAGAATGACACATTTTATGAAGTTTTAATGTAATTTGGCCTTAATATTTAACGGAAAGTTCACGCGAGTGAAGCCGGGTGAAGCCGGAAAACTGGTATTATAAATGCGAAAGTTTGTGAGGATGTATGTATGTTTGCTACTCTGTCACGCAAAAACATAGATTTAGATGAAACTCTACAAAAATACAGCATATAGGTAGGTACATCAGAATAACATACAGGGTGGTCCAAACATACACGTCAATATATATTTTTAGCTTCCTTACACTCAGGGGTATCCGAAAATAGCCCAAGTATGTTACCCGATTTTTTGTAGTTTTCGAGTTATGATTTTTTTACGAATTTTTGAAAATTTCCAGGTTGACTAACTTTTTCAGTCACTATAGCGCGATCTGTTGAGATAAATGCTTGATTTTTTTTCTTTATTAGATGAATAATAGCGCTAGATAATTCTGAAGAAATTACATCCATCCATAACGCTTTTGATAACTCTAAAAAAAATATGAAATTGAAAAAGTTGGAAATGCTGTTTCTTCCCTGAACTTTGAAGGCCGGTACCATAGGATGCTATTCTTACGTTATGGTACCGTTCTCTAGTTCCATTTCGACTCAAAAGAGACGCCGTACGTTCCAATATTTTACGCAAACGATAACGTAAATTTCCGTTACGTTATCGTTTGCGTAAAAAACCCTCTACCTTGGTGAATAGGCATTTTCTGGGTAAGCGTGTACCATCGGCCACGTCATCGCTACTATCAGGCGAGATATCGAATAAAAAAGTTTCAAGACAAGATTGAATAGGCAATTACTGGGCAGGTATATTATGTACCATCGTAGACCACATCGTCTTTAACTACCGATTGCGTGCGATTGCGATGACTTCCTAAGTTATAAATGTAATAATTCTCATATAATTTAAAGTTTATGTAAACATGATAATTTTTATATTGTTAATTCTCATTACTTGATATTTCAATTGTAATTATTGCTACTGTTCTAATAATATTATGGATTTACTCTGAAATAAATGATTTTTCTATAAAAAAAAAAATTGAAAAAAAAAAAAACGAAATGATTTGAATTTTTAATGTAGGATGGTTTTTGATTATTAATGCAATCGAAACATTTATACGAAAATCCATTGACTAATCGGGTTCCGAAGGAAAAAGCTGAATCCTGAACAGAGTGAGACGATTCTTCACGCCTGGGCAGCTCTGTCTTTTGTATAAGACACAAGTTCGCTCGTGTGTGGAATACTGCTCTCATCTCTGGGACGGTTCCGCCAAGTACCTACTCAAAGCTCTCTCTCAACAGGTTACAGCGGCGTGCTTTCCGTATTATTGTAAACCCAGAGGCAACTTTGACCCTTGAGCCTTTCCAATTGCGTAGAGACATTGCCAGGCTAAGTGTTCTCTATCGCTTCTACAATGGGGAATGCTCTGACGAGTTATTCCAGCTCTTTCCACCCTCACCTTTCCACTCCCGTACCACGCGTGCTGGACTACGGCGTCACCCACACACAATTCTACATTCGTTGGCCCGAACTAAAAGATTCGGTGACTCGTTTCTTTGTCGTACCATCCAGACGTGAAACGCTTCTCCAGCACATGTGTTTCCTTCCTCGTATAGTCCCGGGTTCTTCAAGCGGGGCGTGAAAAGGCATTTCTGCAGGCCTTCAAGGTGATAACGAATCACTGGGCTTCTCAACCTCATATCTGGACCTCACGACCGCTTTCCATCAGGTGGAGTGAAATCATCTTAACGGGCAATATAAAAAAAAAGAAGCTTACGGCACTTTATTTGGGTGTCAGCCGAAATCAAGTTGGTGGCCTCAGTACTTCAGACTGCACTAAACAACACATATTAATGATCTTTTTATTTATTTCAGCGATGCCGAATTGACAAATTCGGACGTGCCCAGAGTGATGATTCCGGTGACGGTGACCAAGAACGGCCGCCAGCACACCGTATACGGGTTTGGCGGGAACAAGTTCCAAGCAAAGCGCGCTGCGGCCAAACTCGCGCTCAAGATACTGTCTCTGTAGAGGACGAAATACTCAAAACTCAAAAAAATTGATAACACGATCTCGATATCTACAAGGTCCGAAATTCACATTTTTCTGCACCTCTTGACACGATACGTGTCAACAAATGCAGAAAAAATCGAATTTCGTATAGCTTTTTTAAGTCCGGTTACAAAAATCATTCCTGTTTCTATTAACTAAATTGAATTCGATTGGTAAATTGCGGATTCCTATCAGTGAAATGCTGAGTCACAAAGATACCAAAAAGTTGTACGCTTGGTTTTCATCTATACTAAAATTATTAAGAGGTAACATTTGATTGTTTGTTTATAGTGAATAGGCTCGGCAACTACTGGACCGATTTTAAAAATTCTGTCACCAATATGAAGCTACATTATCAGGGAGTGACATTATTACCAGGATTGAACAAAACATTCAGTGAAAAATAATAGCATGTATATGTAAATCAAGTTGGAGAATCGCGGGTGAGATGTGCTGCTTTACCGACGACGCGACGTGCAATTACTTTTGACGGAGCGAAGTCTGTCGAGGGCTAGTCTTATAAACGGAGTGCCTTCTGCTTTTCCCTATGGCGCATAAGATCGGGCCTTCGATCCCCAGGACAAACATTCATATGACGAATGTGTGTTTGTTCTGTCTGGGAGTTATATTGTCTATTCAGATATGGGAGTTATATTATCTATTCAGATGGGTGATTATAGATATGCGATACTTAGTAAGTGATGTAAAAAACATGTTATTGATAAATTGTTTTTAGCAATCGACTTAAATTTTAAGGTTTTAATACAAAAATACTGTTTGTCCAAAATCCAATTTATTTTATCAACTTTCATTTCAAGGTCATCATAAAAAAAGCCGATTTTTTATGATGACCTTGAAATGAAAGTTGATAAAATAAATTGGATTTTTACTCAGATAGTGACTACATCACTTACTATAGCCCGATTCAGAACGAAGTTATCGACCGATTCGGTAAATTTGTTTTAATTATAGTAAATGATCCGCTAAGCGGTAGCAATCAATATTTTGATATTTTAAAGCCAAAGGCCCTAAGTTTGCATAAACCGAATAAGATGAAACCTACCCTACTAAAAAGAATAATTAAAAATAAAAGACAATAACCGAATCGGTCGATAACTTTGTTCTGAATCGGCGGGCTGGTATCCCATATCGTTTTTGTAAGTCTTTCGATAATCTTCGGTATTATGTCTATTAGCTGTGCTTTATTTGGATCAGATGATCTTGGTGAAAACCTCTCCCGTATTTTTGAGGTTCTCAGCTGGGGATAACTAGCTGAATTGTTTTTTTATTTTGTCTATATTTTAATGATTACAAAAAAACGAACGGCTGTCGGATTATTTACATTGATTTTATTCGTAGTTATAGTAGACACCGTTCGGACATTGTTGTTTGATAAATAAAAATGTCCTCGCGATTAGTAGGGACCAGTAACAAAGCAGACTAACGTTCGTATTTTTTTTGTAATCAGCTGAATACAAAATATAAAAAATCACTAATACTTAAATGTATGTACTGAGGCGTTCCGTATTGCTGGTTTGTAAAGGTTAGTATGAATGTGTTTGTATAAGTAGGTATGCCATACAGTTACCGTGAAAAGAATCAAATTTAATCACCAATTGACTGATTTACTCATAGCACAAAGCAAGTGTAGTATTTTCACAGCTTTTGAGATTATTGTGAATAATATTTTCTGCACTTTCGTTGGAATTTACGGTAATGCCTTGAAACATGATGTTGGCATTTGATGGCAGTGTTTTCTTTTCGCCTAAAAGTTGCGAAAATAGGAAGTTTTTTACTGTAGCTTCTGTAGTTAATTAGATGTGCCAAAAGGAGTTGGCTGAACCGACTGTGAATTTTGTGTACTAGCTACTAAGGTTTAAATTTTAGGCTGAACAGAAAATATCCTTAACAAAACTATTAAAAAGGCATTTAGCATTGTATAAGGCGAAAATTTTAATGTTCATTTATTTTTTATCTAGAGATAACTTACATAAATGAATGCAGGTCTAATGGACCTGTAAATAAAACTTAATCAAGAAAACAAATCTTCACTTTTCTTTGTTATCTACTAAGTATTTTACTAAAGGTGCTGATAGAATTGAGCATTCGCTTACATCAGAGCATCGAGCATTCGTCGTTTTTAAATTACTCAAACCACATTGCGAACATGACGCTCGATGTTTTGTTACAAATTGACTTCAAACCAAAACCAAGCTCTTGCTTCGTTCTTACGTTACTTTACTTACATGGAAGATGTTTCCAGATACCTTACTGAACATTTGCTTGTATTGTACCATTCGTAAAAACGTTACATTATAATTTAATGCTCTAGCAAATGCTCTAGTCTATAAACACCCTAAGGGTCAATAGATTATCACCATTATCTATCTTATAGGTTATCATCACCATTCTGAAAAAAATATTTCCTAATGTTACATTTTACTTGTTCTAGAATGAATTATGGTTAAGTTTTTGAAAAGTTCGTTATGTATTGTATTGCAATTTACATTATGTGTTACAATTTTTATAGATTATTCAGTATATTATTTTGGGATTTATGCAATTTAAACAATTGAGTTTTACTCTGCGAGTGCAGTGATTGTTTACACTACTCTAGGCTCATTCCAGGGCCGCGAAGGAAAAAAGGGTTTGACTCGTTGACGTCCCAAAGTCCCACTGCTGGGCAATTGCCTCTCTCGTTTCTCTCTAGTTCTAATGTGGTCGTGATTCGTCGCCCATTCTGGAGCAACGAAAGCTGGAGCTGGAGCTAGTCAAGCAAAACCAGCTCGTATGCTAGGCATGCTTTATTAATTTTTTATTTTACATTATTATACTTCTACAGGGTTATATGTAAAATATCATAAACAACCTCACACGACTAGATAGTTACCATCATAAATAACAACACTAAATTAAATTAAATAAATATTAAATCAAAATAAATATTTAAATTAAATAAATATGAATTAAAATGAATATTTAAATTAAATAAATATTAAATCAAAATAAATATTTAAATTAAATAAATATTCAATTAAAATAAATATTAAAATTAAATAAATATTAAATTTAAATAAATATTGAATTCATTTAAATTATTTTGAAAATTAAATATGCACCAGACAACACCGCTTTTCATGGTCTCGAAGTAGGGATACATATCCCTGTATTACGAGGTACCAGACAAGGAATTAAGCCAGAGGCGTCTCCCAGCACACCCAGACCCGAGTCAATTCAACATTTGTTCTACGAGTTTTATCATAACTCAATACTTTAATTAAAAATGATTTTCCAAGCTTTTATTGTATTGTCGTGACATTTGTAAGTCTACGAGTATGTTCCATTCACATACGAAAAGGCGGGCGATACTCGCGCGCGATTCTGCTGATAGTGATATGAAGACTACATAGTAAGTAATTCGTATTTTTGCGATGCAATGCGCACAGTCATAAGAACATTCAGACGTAAAATTAAATTGATATTTATATTTGTATGAAAGTAAAATGTGTCAAATTATCAAAAGTCGTAAAACCATTGTTGCTGTTTATAATTTGTAGCTACCTTACCTAGTCTTGCGAGGTTGTGGATGTTTTAAAAATAATCCATCCTTATCTATCCTTTTTCTACGTATTTAGTATTGGAAAGAAGTACCTAGTTGATTTCGACTCAAGATCGTCATAAAACAAAATGTTCGTAACATTAATGCCGATTTTAAAACAATACAGAAGATTAGGCAAGAACTTCATAAAAAACATAAATATATTTTTTCAAAACGTAGATTATTTTATTTTATTCTCTTCATTTCCATGCTGTCTTTTGATTCGACGAACAATTTGATAAGAAACTTCCGTGTAGCCTATTCCTTCATCGGCTCACAAGTATGAAACAGCATTTCATATCACGAATTTATTATTAAAGGATTGTATCAACATGTTTCCTGTGACGTATATGTTAAGTAAAAAAAAATAGTGCGTTATAAATGTAGTTCGTGACTAAAAATTGTAAAATATTTTTAGTAGGCCACTTACGAAAACAATAAAATGTAATAATATGAAAGGTATAGTAATAGAAAAATTGTTGTAGATGCTAAGGTCGTTTTAATCACATTAATATCTTTCTATTTGCACTCCACAACGCAAGCACAATGTCCCATGAACGACGAAACACCGCACGCCGCGCCTTTATATGAACTGTATGCAAAGCGAAACTTTTGCTATTATTTGTGGGAATTTACCTTACTTACTAATTTAATTTTTTTTTTTCAATTACCAAAAATTTTATTTAAGTAATTTCCCTAACGGTAAAAAGACATCCGGTAAATTAATAATAAATTTTTGTTATTCAGAAGACTGCTGAGAGGTCTCAACTATTGTGTAAAATTATTAAACGTCATTGTGTTATAATAATAGTATGTATTATTTAAATTTGAAATAAAGTTATTAGAATGCATGATACCATTGATTTTTTACTTTCAACCAACACCTATGTCAAAATGCTTTACACCTTTTCCAACTTGTCTTTCTCTTTTTAAAATCATGTTAATTGTTTAGTATACCGGGTGATTACTTATAAGGCCTGCGCAGACTAAGGACTTTAGTCCGCGGTGTTGGCAATACCAACAAATTGTTAACGTATATTTTATATACATAAGACTGGCAACACTGAATGTCCTTCTTGCTCGGCTCCATCAATCTGTGTAAACGTGTCCTTCCTATATTAAATTCTTTTTATCATCAAAAAAAAAAAGACCAGCATGTAAGGCAGATTGTGTAGTTTATAGGGCACTGATTTAATTATATTGGAAAGGCAGAAGATGATAAAAAGAATTCAATATAGGAAGGACACGTTTACACAGATTGATGGAGCCGAGCAAGAAGAAGAACATTCAGTGTTGCCAGGCTTATGTATATAAAATATACGTTAACAATTTGTTGGTATTGCCAACATGCTGGGGGGCAGGGCATGTAGCCAAATTATTATTAATAACTAAAATGTAACAAAGGGATTTCAATCACCACCTAACATGTTTGTTTTAAAACTATTTAGACTATACAATGTATTAATTAGTTTAGACATAAAACAATTTTATTAAATTATACATACTTACTTGCATTTTAATTAGTACTTAAGTAGTTGTTAATTAGACAAAATAAACAACAACAAGAAATTCTTTCGATAACATAACACAAATAAATAATTGGTTTGCTTCATACCTAACAGTTAATAACAACAATAACATCTGCTTAATGTGATTAATACAACTATTTATATTTATCGTAGCAGAGAAGTTACTCAACGTTTTATATAAAATTATTACTTATTCTATTATACAAATCTTATTCTAAAGGTGGCACAGCAAAGCCACTCAAAGAACGCTTATATATTTTTTTACAGGGTGTAATGAGATCAACTACTCTAACTAAGCCATCTGGGCCTGGATAGGTCTTTACAATTCTGGCCATGGGCCACGCGGCGGAGAAAACTGTCAGCTCCGCGAATATAACGTCGGTGTGCGTTGAGTCCGTGATAAGCCCTCTCTTATCACGGACCCAATACACACGGTGTGCGAACATTTGTTGTCCAGAAATTTTGTGAAGCGCACGTTAAGGAAGCAAATATTCTGAGATTACGTTGTGCTGTACTTACCCGCGTACTTTTGTCCGCTCCGGTCCGCCGGCGTCCGCGGCTATTCGGCGGACTTTTTGTTCGAAATTAATATTTCATTAAATGGTGAGTCCTGTTGGGGAGTTCGGCAACAACACTACCAAAAGAAATTCGGGTAGTGAGAACATGAACTTGTAGCCGTACGACCGTAAGGGTCCATTCCCACCGATACGCGACGCGACGCTGCGCGCACTTTTTCATAGAACTACTCAACGTTAAACTTTATTTACGAGATGCCTCGCGGCGTAGTGCTGCGTGGTGCAACGTATTCTGAATTCTCTAATTTTTTTTTATAATGCCCGTCAAGATGACCTCACTCCACCTGATGGAAAGCGGTCGTGAGGTCCAGATATGAGGTTGACAAGCCCAGTCATTCAACGAATCAATGGGCTAGCCATCCTCACCTTGAAGGGCTGCGGAAATGCCTTTTCACGCCCCGCTTGAAGAACCCGGGACTATACGAGGAAGGAAACACGTGCTGGAAGAGCGTTCCACGCCTGGATGGTACGACAAAGAAACGAGTCACCGAACCTTTTAGTTCGGGCCAACAAATGTTGAATTGTGTGTGGGTGACGCCGTAGTCCAGCACGCGTGGTACGGGAGTGGAAAGGTGAGGGTGGAATAAGCTGGAATAACTGGAATGAATTAGGTACGAGGGGTGATCCAAAAGTAATGATAATCAGTTATTTCTAGTGCACACAAAAATACAAAAAAAATATCAGTCACTTGCTCAGTTACCCACTAGTTCAGGAAAACAAAATCATATAAATAGGCCACGATTCCCGGGAGCTACATTCCAAATACAGAACCGCCGTCTGCGATCGCGCCGGTACCAGTTCTCGCCCACGCGCCTGTAAAAGGGACGAAGGTAGGGCTGGATGGGGCGAACCCGCAGACAGAGCGAGAGAAGGCGATTGCGGAGTGCATAAAAACACTTCAAGCCGTATTAGAGGCAGTACAATCGGAAAAGGATCCTGTCCCGATTATTCTCAGAGGGCTGGCAGACCTCTACTCCGATGGCTAGTTCTCTGAGAATAATGTACTGGAACGCGGACGGCCTCACCCCGATGAAAGCTGGCCTTTTCAGAAACATGCTGGCGGAGCACAAGGTGGACGTAGCACTGCTGCAGGAGACTCACCTGCGCGCCACAGAACACCGCAGGTTTCCCGGCTATCAAATATATCGGAAGGATGAAGTATATCCCCTAGGATACGCATACAGGGGCTTAGCTGTCCTAGTGCGGAGAAACATAATCCACCAGCCTCACCAACCTCCGCTCCGCGTACGCTTTAGGCGTGGAACTATGCCTAGACGCTGGCCCGTGTCGTGTGTTTGCTTTCTACAAGCCGCCAGGGAGCAAGCTCGCCACAGGAGACATCCACGATCTGCTTGATACCACCATGGCCACCATTATAGCAGGCGACTTCAACTGCAAGCACACGGCATGGAACTCAATGACGGATTGCATAAGCGGTAGAGGCCTCCTGGACGACGCTGAGCGGAGAGGACACGATGTCCTCGGCCCCGAAGTGCCCACCCACTACCCTTACAATGCAGCCCACACGCCGGACGTGATAGACCTGATGGTGATCCAGGGACTCGCCAACACACCGACGCTTGAAGTCCTGGACGATCACCTCATCTCTGACCACCAACCCGTCCTAACGGTGTACAACACGCACCCGGCACGCGCATCATACCCGCAGCGTGTGCGATATAACTGGCCCGCATTTGTCGCACACATGGATGAAAACTCGCCGTCCTTCCCTGCAACAAACGCAGGTGAAGTCGACCGACTCGCCGAGGAGTTCGCCAACTGTGCGGCAAACGCCATGAATGCAGCCAAGAGCACGACGACAACAAATGAGAACCACGGGAAACGCCGCGAACTGCCCATGGCTATTAGCCAGGCATTAGCCGAGAAACGCAGGCTACGGCGAGCCTGGCAGAGAACCCGATACCCGACCATGAAGACGCAGCTGAACAACCTAGCCAAGAAAATTTCTGCAGCCCTGGCAGCAGAGGCAGAGAATTCTTGGCAGGTCGAACTGGACTCAGCTAGCGATGACTGGAACAGCATCCACCGCCTATGTCGCCGCCTCAAAAATGAAAAGCCGCCAATCCGCCCGCTGAAAGCTCAAGACGGGACCCCACGCTACCGCGCCGAGGACCGAGCTGAAATTTTCGCCGACCACCTGGAGGCACAGTTTCGCCCAAACGAAACAAGAAACCACCAGCACAGCGACATGGTCATCGAGTATCTGTCGGAATACTTTGGAGCACCAATAGAGGCCACAGAAAACCCCATTGTCTTCTCCCCTGGACAAGTGCAGAAAGCACTGGGACGCACCCCGCTGAAGAAGGCCCCTGGCCCGGATCGCATCACCAACGAGGCGCTGCGTCGCCTTCCTCCGCGCTCCGTCGCGACGCTGACGCGGCTCTTCAATGGAGTCCTGCGAACCGGCCACTTTCCATGCCCATGAAAGCTAGGGCGCGTCATAATGCTGCCAAAACCAGGGAAGAATGTGACCAAGGCTGAAAGCTATCGGCCTATCACGCTCCTGCCAACCGTGTCGAAGGTGTTTGAGAAGATGTTACTACCGCACATGACACCGCACATCCAGCCACGCGAGGAACAGTTTGGCTTTCGTGCTGAACACTCTACCACGCACCAGCTGGCCCGAGTCCTGCATCACGCGGCGGCCGCCTACAACCGGAAGGAACACACAGTAGCTGTGTTCCTAGACATGGAGAAGGCGTTCGACCGCGTCTGGCATCCTGGCCTTCTCTACAAGCTGGCCACGTC
Source organism: Udea olivalis (assembly GCA_947369235.1). Classification (NCBI taxonomy): domain Eukaryota; kingdom Metazoa; phylum Arthropoda; class Insecta; order Lepidoptera; family Crambidae; genus Udea; species Udea olivalis. The sequence goes on along the minus strand of OX376352.1, from coordinate 8,707,606 downwards.
TACTATGCCCCGTCGCATAGTCAAGACTGTGGCCACCTTTCTGGAAGAAAGGCACTTCCAAGTGGCAGTGGAAGATGCCCTATCCACAGAGAGGCCAATCCTCGCAGGCGTACCGCAAGGTAGCTGCCTCTCGCCTGCGTGCTACGCACTCTACACCGATGACATCCCTACTGACGCCGACTCAACACTTGCCCTGTACGCTGACGACGCAGCCTTCCTCGCCACGTCGATCAAGACCCACCATGCCGCGAAGAAGATGCAGCGTGTCCTCGACCAGCTCCCTTCGTGGCTGGACAACTGGAGGCTCGCCGTCAACGTGAGCAAGACACAGGCCGTGCTGATAAGCGCGGCCATAAAGAAGCCGCCTTGTCTTACCCTCCAAGGCCAGCCGATCGAGTGATCCCCCACGGCCAAATACCTGGGCGTGATCATCGATCGCCGACTCACCATGGCCCCACATGTGAGGAAGACGATCCAGACTACCCGCTCAGCCCGTGCGCAGCTACGCCCCGTTCTACGCTCCAGCCTCTCGCTGAGAGTAAAACGGGGCATATACAAGACCTACCTACGCAGCCGACTAACGTACGCAGCCCCAGCTTGGTACGCGCTAGTAGCAGAAGGCAACCGGAAGAGACTGGACGCGCAACAGGCGCTCACTCTTCGGACCATCCTCGACGCCCCACGTTATGTAAGGAATGACGTGATACGAAGAGACCTGCAAATAGAAACCCTGGGCGAATTTATAGGTCGCCTAGCTACCCAGATGTTCGGCCGGGCGGCAAAGTCGCACCACCCGCACATCCGCAGCCTCGCCCCATACCACGCACGCCCGCCGGACAGAAAGGCGCTACCGCGCGACCTAATCCGCCCAGATGACCCAGCTCCAGCTGCCAGCTCGCAGGCACACGCCTCGCTGGCGGCCCGAGCCACCCCCCCGGATTGACCAACACGGCGCAGCGTTGGCTCGTAGGCGCAAGCCTCGCCAGCGCTGCAAGAAGACGCACAACACCACTAGCTGGTAGGTAGGCCTACCAGCTAGTGGTACACCCACGACCCAGCTGTTTCATCAACTGGCGACTGAAACCACTGCAGGGGGCCATTGCCCTGACCGGTTTCCCCGACGCCACTCCAGGCGCCGAGAAGACATCTGTTGTTGAGCTACATTCATTTGAATACGAACTGTCAAGGAGTGAACATCAAAATGGAAAAACACGAAATCAGAGCTGTCATTAAATACCTCTGCTTGAAAAAAATGTCTACCAAAGACATACACAGCGACTTGGTGGAAACATTAGGGGACTCTTCTCCTCCATATTCCACAGTTGCACGCTAAGGAGTTTAAGCTGGGAAGAACATCGACGGAAGACGAACATCGCGAAGGACGCCCATCGACGTCCCTCACTGAAGAAAATGTGAAAAAAGTTGAAGATGTTGTATTGGAAGATCGAAGAGTGACTATCAGGCATATAGCTGAGGTCACAGGGATCTCATATGGCAGCATTCGAAGAATCCTTGCGAACGAATTGCGACGCCGAAGAAATTCAAAGTGTCAAGCTCAGCAGGGAAGGTTATGGCGTCTGTTTTTTGCGATGCTGAAGGAATAATCATGGTGGACTACTTGGAAAAGGGGGCCACTATTACAGGCTTCAACTATGCAGAACAAATAAAAAGATTGCGGGAGGCTATTAAGGAGAAAAGGCGAGGCAAACTGCGGGCTGGAGTGCTGTTCCATCAAGACAACGCACCGGTTCACAAAGCTGCAATTGCCATGGCTGCCATTCAGGAAGCGGGCTTTGAGCTGGTGGAACACCCCACCTATTCACCAGATCTAGCCCCCAGTGACTTCTATCTCTTTCCACGACTCAAGGAACACCTCCGAGGCAAGAAATTTGACGATGATAGCGACGTGATGGCCGCGGTTGAGTACTTTTTCAACCGTCTTCAAAAAAGGGAGGAGGTTCTCAATTCGACTGTATGTTTTTTTTTTATGTTTGTTACCTCATAACTTTCGACTGGGTGAACCGATTTTGATCATTCTTTTTTTATTTGAAAGCTGGTGCTTCCCAATTTGGTCTAGTTCTGACAGTGGCATCCATGAGCAAACCATTTAAGTCTTAAATCTAGATAGACAAAATGCGCGACAAATGGACGGGTAACTCAATATTACGCCAACCGATTTTGATAATTCTTTTTTTATTTGAAAGCTGATGCTGCCTGTGTGGTCCCATTTTAATTTGGTCCAGTTTTGCCAGTGGCATCCATGGGAAATCCATGTAAGTCTTAAATCTAGATGAAAGCTGGTGCTTCCCAATTTGGTCTAGTTCTGACAGTGGCATCCATGAGCAAACCATATAAGTCTTAAATCTAGATAGACAAAATGCGCGACAAATGGACGGGTAACTCAATATTACGCCAACCGATTTTGATAATTCTTTTTTTATTTGAAACCTGATGCTGCCTGTGTGGTCCCATTTTAATTTGGTCCAGTTTTGCCAGTGGCATCCATGGGAAATCCATGTAAGTCTTAAATCTAGATAAACCATATGCGCGACAAATGGACAAATAACTCAATAACACGCCAACCTATTTCGATGCTTATTTTTTTATTGGAAAGGATATACTTCAAGAGTAGTTTGATGAGTGTTAGGTTCTGATTATGGGATCCATGACAAAGTAACGGAACTCTTCAATTCATAGGAGCAATTGGACGATACTTTTTCGATGTATAAACTAAATAAGAACTAGGTATTCACTGAAAATCAAGAAATAAACAAAAATTTTAACAAAAAAAAAACCAACTTCAAAAAAAACTATTCCAAAACAAGAACTAAAAGTAAAGAAATAATTGTGTATTCTTCTAAAACTTATACGATAATATAATGTAGGTACTATTATTGTTATTGTTGGAGTCGGTGTCAAGACCCATCCCTCTAGAAGTCTAGAGCGTATCCAACCCGCCCCCGTGGCTAAGCCCACCTCTCCCATCCCGGGCTCCGGCTCCGGCTCTGACCCCTCTACACAGAGGTGTGGGCACTTAAACATTTATTGTGTCACCCTTGCCACATATCAACACTTTATTTACAAAAAAATTACTAAACTTAATAAATAAACTTCACTTACAAATAAATATTTGTTTACATAAATTTACATATTTAAATCTCATTTATTAATTAAACTTACACAACTAATATAAACATATCATAATATTAATTATTTACATCTTAATTACACACGTCCTTGTGACGGTCGAACGTGTTGGTAATTGTAAGGCGGTGCCGTGCAAACGCGCACTAACTTTTAAAAATCATACGCAGGGTACCTATACATTTTCGCACAGCGCATCGGCGCCAAGCCGTCTGAGATTAAGTATTATCCTGTAATGATAGTTGTATGTGGTAAATAAATATATAAAATAAAGTCGTGTTACGCCACTTTATAACTCAAGAACAGGTCGGCCGATTTTTATGATTTTTGGATTTGTCTACATCGGGATTAATAAGTATGTATTAAAAAAATTGGAAAATTGTCAAAAAAAAAACATTTTTCCATACTAAATGTTCACAGTTGTCAAGCATTTGCCAAAAACTTTTGACAGAACGAAGTTTATCGGGGGCCGCTAGTTTCTTAATAAAATCCCTTCTTTTAACTTGTGTCTATTATTATCAAAATCTACAACTTCTTGTGACTTGACCACAACTATGTGACCCCTCCCTGGCTCCAAAGCTGGATCCGCCCTTGACTTTTAGTCGGTAGTGTGCGTTGCTCGATACAGTTTGTAATTGTAAGGGATCTATTTTGAACGCCGCGGATAATACGTCGTCTATGCAGGCCTTTAATGTGTATATGAAAGTAGGTATGAAATAGCAGATAAACTGTATGAAATCCCATTTATATGATATTTGAAAAACCTGGAGGGGTCCCGCCATCTTGACGTTCACTAAATGTGAGTATAGACTAGAAGCTTTTGCTAGAGCATGGTATACAATACAGGAAAATGCTCAGTTTTCTAAAAACACTTTTTGTAATATTAAACGTTATAGCTTGGTTTTTAAAATCAAATTGCAACAAAACATCGAGCGTCATGTTCTCATTGTGGTTCGAGTAAACGACGAATGCTCGATGTTTTGGTACACAATAGAAGTGAATGCTCTAGTGAAATCTATCCAGCACCATAAGATCACTGAACTAAAACTAACAATGAAACGGCACTTTGTTTTCACTTTACGTGAGTTTTATTATGTAAAGTAAGATTACAGGAAGTAGGTGCTTGGCCTCTTGTAAGCGAATTTGTTGAGGCGTTTGTGGTGGTGCACGCGCTTCGGCAGCGGGAATCTGATCGAGCTGGCGTGGAACTGCTTCACCTGCGGCCGGCGGCACGCGGACGCCTTGATTACCTCCACTTTGATGATCTGGAAAAAATAACAAACATTATGTTAAAGATCCTTAGGGTAGTACATATTTACAGTGGACAGACAAGATTTATAACTCGTCAGTTATCGCCAGACACTTGAAATACGAGCATGCAATGAATTTATAGTTTTATTTTTTAAAACCATTTATTATGAATAAATATTCGCCAGACAACACACCTCTTGTAATGGTCTCATAGGTCTAGTAGGGATTAATATCCGTGTTACGAGGTACCACACAAGGAAATAAGCCAGGGGCGTCTCCCAGCACACCCATACGAGAGTCTATTCAGTAAGTAAGTAAGTCTTTATTGCGTATGGAAAAAGGTAAATACCAAAGTAGATCTTAAAGCTAACGGAGTTTCATTTAGTCCTGCCTTTTCAAGCGTATAGACATACATTTTCAGTAATTATAAAAAACATTTATATCTAAATTCTAATCTAGAAAACATTCTTAAAATGACTATATTATTACCTAATCTAAAAGCTATTTATATGCTAAAAATTCATTAACACTATAAAAGCATTTATCTACAAGCCAAGACCTAATTTCTATCCTAAACTTGGAGAACTCTTAATTTATTGAAGAGAAAGATTGTTTCTTGAATTGACCCGACCAGGAATCGAACCCAGGGCACTACTATAATCAAGGCAAGAAACCGTGCTACAGCGCACTACGCCAACCGCGTCGTCTTATCATCTTTGTAATTTACCCCTATCGCAAGAGCATCTTTTTGAGAATGCATTGTGCTGTGAGAATTTCCTAGAAGTTAGGTAGTAAGATCTTCTGTCTAAATGCTGGACAAGAAATAAAATCACAGCACCTTCTAAAACTGCATTTAATCATAACTCAATTGGCTTATTAATTATTTTAACTTGAACAACTTATTTAGCAAAGTGGTTCCAAGCTCTGTTAATAATAATAATTTCTTTATTTGCTTAAAAAGTGGTAAGTTTAAAAGATGTTAAAATTTTTGTGAATTAGTGTGTTTGAGAGGCTATCAGGAATTTTTTTAAGTCCGTGGCATTTAAGTAGACTTTTAGTGTTTTTCTACGGTCAATGTATATTATAGCAAAGGGAAAGTAAATAAATAAACAATTGCCTATACACTGTCAAACTGGTGGGTAAAGGCCGCCATCATTAAAATCATGTCATTGCTACAATTGATGCATATCAGCTTTATAACCATACAGGCCAAATGAGGGTCAGTAATCACAAACCTGGGTTAGTGTATGTTCTAAAATCCGAAAACAAACTTGCCCTCTTTCGGGCTTAGCTATGTTGCCACTCGGCCACGGTGACAAAACAGGAAACTTATAACAATAAAATGTATATTTACGTGGATGGAGTGAGCGCGCGCCCTGTGCCTCGCGCCCATGTCGCGGTAGCACTGCGTGACGGCGCCGCCCACGCTCAGGTCGCGGTACTCGCGGTACATGTTGTGCACGCCCGAGCGCGACTCGTAGCGCAGCCAGATACCGAAGTTCTTGATCTTCACTGGGCTCTTCTCTGGAATTTCCTGTAAGCAAAATAAATAAATGAATGTGTGTTCACACATAATAACAATTTGTGGCAGGCAATCTGAGATGTGTTCCCTGCGCAGCTGCGGTTAAGGTAGTAGAATACTACCGAGGTATCCCTGCCTGTCGTAAGAGGCGACTAAAAGGGCCCTTGAGGTCGCGAAGCGCACGCGGAGGGGCCTGCGTGTGTTTTGGTTTGCGATCCTGAGGAAGGCGGTAACGCGTGCCTTCGGACACAGTGGTCTGTGTTATCATGCACTGGAGTTGAGCTTGCTCCTCCCGAGGCTGACTGCCAGACTGCCATGCGCGCCGAAGGATCCTGCAAGGAGTCACTCCCTTGTTGGGGATCCCAGGTCCCTTCCTTTCTGTGCCGAAGATGACCACCGCCAGGTTTTAGTGGGTAGGGGTCTCTGTTTTCCCAGGAGTTCAGAGTCCCACATATCCCAGGTGTCCTGAACCCAGGGCCTTAGGAATGACTTAAATGCATTTCTTGACACAAAAAAAGGCAATCTGAGATGTACCCACTCTATAAGATTGGTCAAAACTAATTATATAAAATAAAATAAAAAATAAATAAAAAAATAAATATCTGGGACAATTCACACCAAGATCATCTGACCCCAAAGCTAAGCAGAGCTTGTATAATGGGCGTCAGAGACTGATAAACATACTTAAATATTTCTGAATACATACTTAAATAGATAATAACACCCAGACACACAAATGTTCATCACTTAAATGTTTGTCATGGGTGGGGATCGAACCCACGACCTCCGGCGTCAAAGGCAGGATAACTGCCATTGCGCCAACAGGCCAGTCAATATCTATCCTGGAGAAGGAAGCTTTTGTTTAAAATAACATTGCCAGATCTCTTCTCAATAACTGACAAATACATAAGTAGTAACCATAACTGACAAATACATAAGTAGTAACCATAACCATATAGGGGAAGGTTACAAGTACTAAGAGCTACTAGCATTTTTTTGTATTTGAAGCTAATATACTCACATAAACATGAGACAACTTAAGAAGTTAACCGTTATAGCCAGTTTGACCCCATTTACTCAATTGAGCGTCACAAAAAATTTTTTTTTAGTTTCCTTCCAGAGAGTCAAATGTTTGACCTGGCACTGGTAAATCTTCTAATCTGAAGGATCACTCTTACAAGTCATTCCTTTCTCCTGGTACTAACTGAATTGCACCAATTGGAAAGTGATTTTTGCATACATTTTAATCAGCCAGAAGTCGGATTTTTAAATGAAATATAAACCAAAATAAATAAATTTGACTATTGTTATTTTAATTTTATTAATTTGTCATTGTTAGCAACAATTATCTGATGCAATCTGAACTATACCCTGTTTGTCAGTATATTTAGAGGCAGATAATATTTATGGTTTGTAAGACGTATTCAGCACAGGGTTTCTGAGCCTGTGATTTCTCCTAAAGAGTTTAAGTACACATGAGTACTAGAACTACCACCTGCAGATTCAGAACTGCATAAATATAAATTATAATTTTTATAATTTGCAAAAGGTCAAACATATGTTAGTTACTAATAACAGCTCTGTCCTAGGTAAAAATATAATTGATAATCTTACTAATATTAAAAAGGCGAAAGTTTGAATTGATGTATGCGAGTTTGTTACTCTTTCACATTAAAACTACTGAACGGATTTAGATGAAACTTCATAGTAATACAGATTGTACATCAGAATAACACAACATAGGCTACAATTTAAATATACATGTTACAGATAAGATAGTTCACGCGGGCGAAGCCGCGGGCGGAAAGCTAGTAATAGACATTCAAAGAAATCACAGAACCCTTTGACCATGCAGTTCTGAATAAGCTCACTGATGACATAGCGGTTAAAATTATTCATCTCATCTGGCACAATCTCATTTTAAACTTTCATGGTTTGTTGGTTGAGAGAAGATCCGGACCTTAGCCTCATGCAAACGCTTGTTAATAGGGTTGTAATTCCAAAGCTTACAGGTATACCGTAGCTCTAATTGTGTTTGCTCCAAAATTCCAAATATTTAATAGGTAGGTGTCACTCGTTTGTGATAAGATAGCTTTGATGTAGAAACAGAAGACTTACCTTGATGGAGACAATTTCACCAGTGGTCTTCTTGAACTTCTTCAATTGCCGGAGGAAATACCAAAAACGAGACTTTGCCACAATTGGGTCTGGGGAAAAGATCCTCATTCTGTATAGAGGAGGCTTTGGCTCGGTCTCCGAAGGGAGCTTGCGCCCGATGACTTCATACTCCTTCAACTGAAAATAAACTAAAAAATTTAACATTTTGAAGCAGTAAGTTCAATTAATATACTAAGGCCTAAAACACACAAATAGCGGGAAATGTATTTCTGCCTTCAGAAGTCATTGATAACCTGGCATCACAACATGACATAACCTCAAAACTGCCGATCGCCCCTAAATCTTTTTTCTCACCAAATATTTTTAAGATGTAAGGAAAATGATTCCTTATTTAGGTTCACAAAACTGCACTACGAGAATAAATACGTGAGCTTCGCAACAATCCGAATAACTGCGGCACAATGTGTGCACAACGTGTACAGTCTCACATTTTGGTATTATTCGATTATTACCACTGAAATCACAACACGAACACTTTTGGTAAATATTTATTCGCCACTTTTGGTTCATTTTTATGCGAATCTTTCAAAAGATAAACGCATTTTTTATAAAACTCACCTCTCCTTTAGCCTTCATTTTCGGAGGTTTTAGCCTGAAAGAACTGTCAACGGAAACGGAACACTGACGCGAAAGAAAGATGGCGTTGCATAATGTTACCACATTAAAAAAAAGCCATCAGCAAAATAAAAAAGAAGTCTGTCTATGGTGTGGTATGGTGTGTATAATTAAGGGGTAAATAGAACACAAACAAAGTGCACTATATTATTTTGGTTCCGTTATCAGCTCGTCTCTTTACGTATTTCGTCGTCACTATGCGTAGTACGTCCCATTCAATAAGACGTCTCTTAGCTTAACCAGACAACAACTTTAACATGTCTCATGCTGTATTTCGTCTCTTCACCAATTCTTCCGACATTGTACAAGCAAGCATAGAAGTAAAAATAACTAGATTCTTTTAATGTGACTTGCCTGTTGGCGAAATGGCAGCGATCCGCCTTTAGCACCACAGGTCATGAGTTCGATCCCCACCCATAACAAACATTTGTGTTTGTTGTGTGTCCAGGTGTTATTATATATATAAGTATGTAAGTATGTGTTTATAAACATTTAGGTAAAGTCTAGGGTTAGATGATGTTGGTGTTAATTGTCTCAGATATTTATTTCTTTTTTTAATGAAGATTTTATTATAAACTACAATTGAAAATAACCTAATTTACTAAAACTTATAAACGCGGGACAAATTGGACTGCCACTTTGTTTCAAAAAGTCTAGGGAATCTGCTACAGATGCACTTATTAGTTGCGTGCGTCATTAATTTGACATTCATATTTTACCAAAAAATTATGTAGGCGTTACAAATCTTGTTCCCCAGTCGCAAACCTTCGTTTTCTTGCAAATTGTGTAATTGTTTAACAAAAATTAAATCAATTTCTCCAACCTGGGAAGTTAATTCTGTTTAGCTAAAATATTTCTAGCCAATTTAATCATGTGGGGTGGGACAAATATACAATGTATTTATGTGTCCTGCAACGGATGTTTGAAACTTGATACCTTATTTGGAAGGTGAAAATTGCAATCTTAGATTTCAAATGTTTTACGATTTGTAATAGTATCTACCATCACAAGTCAAAGATCGCACAGTAATATTTATACCATGTAAGATTCTTACGACAATCAGAATTAATTGTGCTCAGATATTAGCTGAAGTTTTATTGATAAAAAAAATAGCCAATAGGCATTTCAATTTTTGATTGAAAGACACGATTAAAAACTCAAGCACTTCAGTAGCCAGAGCTTCTGAATCACTTATTACCATTAGGGCATGTAATATCGGAGGATTTCCAATTCCGATACTGATTTGCGATATTAGACCGCAATATCGGAATTCCCATATTAATATTGGAATTGCACATGTTAGTTATAAATTGCACATTTTTCGTTATAAGATTAGATTGGGCAAGAAAAAAATCAATACATTCTTTAATTTGGCACCAATTTTTACGAGCCTCAAGTTTTTATTAGTTTTTATTTAGGTTTAAAATCACAGTTGTCGCATTATCTTATTATCATTATCATCATCCGTCCGTTTATCCCGGTTGTGAACTAACACTGGTGTATAGGGTCCCAAGGTTCGCCTTTTTATGCTCTTGGCCCATTTCGCATGGTCTCGTGCATCCTCAGAGGTGAGTCTGTTGGCACGAATGATACTCTTAACTACCTCTGTCGGCAACCGTCTATATATCATACAGACTACCGAAATAACTCTCTACTAATGCATTGACTAAATACTTTGACACTAAATTATTTTGACTCGTTATGATATGTCTTGTACCTTAAATGTAATCTGCTTCGCTTTATTGTTATCTGTGTCCAGCACTGCGGAGTAATATTCCCATTAAGCTGCTACTTCCATCAGTTATCGCTACCTGTTAATATAATAATATATGATTCCACCGGAATAGAATCTTAAGTGCCACAAGTTTACGTGGATCGCGGATAAGATATATTACGACTTTAATATACATTCTTACATTGCCATTCTCATAATCACTGATCAGTATATTACATTATTACAGAACCCATATTAGTCCTGAACCAAGTGCAAAGGTTGATGCACAGCGTTGGGGTGTCAGAATATTATTCACCGCCAAGTTCCCCGGGGAAAGCATGTCACTACATGCTAGACACTACTGATCGGGGTCTACCAGTTGGCGGCCAATACCACAAGCGTATCGTCATACCTGGAACAAGCCTGCTAGGCTTCGACAGAAGCCTAACCTCACTAACGATTAGTCTCCGCTAAGAGACTAACCAACCAAACTTATGCAAGTCCAAGCAATCATGAAAGTGGCAGCATTCAATCAATAGCATTATGTTGTGCGGGATACACGCAACACAACATTCTGCACGCACCAATATATCGTATACTATATTAGTCAGAAATGTAAACCTAAGACACTTAGCTCTCATTCCAGTCTCGCCTCGTGATGTGATTCCTATCACTTATCATGCATTTACACTGACATTAACAAATTATATTCACTTTACTTACTTTACTTAGAGATAGCGGTAAGCAAACTTTTACAAGAACAAACAAATGACATACGAAACCGCCGCTATGAGCCTCACGTTTTTAGTAGCCGGAAACATAGCATGAACTTACCATAGAGTCCTTAATGTTGCTATATACAATATTTACAATTCGCAGCGGAGTCGCGACAACCTCGAGCCAGCGCTTCTTGAGTCGACCTCTCCTACCGGTACTGGCGGGGGTTGCATGGCCAGACATTTGTTGCCCACGTAGTTTGCCGATCTCCGTGAGACATGACCATACCAACGAAGGCGGCACTCCTGTAGCTTGTCTGCGATGTCACGAACACGAAGGCTGCCGCGGATGTGGGTATTCCGCACGCGATCTTTGCTTCTTCATTTCCGTGACGCGCAGCTCCTGTTTTGCTCCGTCAGCTTGATCGGCATTTTGCGGTCACAAATGACACCATTCACCTCACGCCATTTGGCCCAAGTCGCGGAAATTCGGGCTCTGAAGTCGCTGTCGATGTCCCCGGACGCGCTTAACACAGATCGCAGTATGTCTACCATGAGTTGCTATCCCGTTTACGGCGATCGTTGATCGTTAATGAAATGTTGGGTACTCTACGCTAAACAGTAACCTCTTATCAGCAACCACTACTCAACAGTTCAATAGAAGCATCCCTCTCTTCAAAGATGCCAATGAGACGTGCTTCTTTGCTCATACAAACAAAACATAAACCTACCACCGAACTTCATGTCGGAAATTAATAATAATCTTTCTTTTTTGTGACCTGACAAGACCTTCTGAGTTTAAGGTTTCTCAACATTTTATAGATTCCAATGAAAGGGCAAAAATGAATTTACTGTCACCCTAATTGTTTCATATCAAGAATTTGTGTAATTGTCATAAAATTCTATCTTAACTGTGAAGAGAAATATTGCAACCAGCAAATGTTTCATTTCCGCAGCCCATAACACAATACCCTTTCACCATTTTGCTAGAAAACACCTAAATTAGCAAATATTTCAGCCGACGCACGCGTTCTTGAAGAAGAAAGACGCCATGTCGTGTCGCCATTTCAGTATTGTTGCCACTATAAAACTCTGAATTCTATCATTACATTTTGACATAACAGACTAAGCTGTAAAAGCCTTAATAATATTTATTTTCATGCATAATAAGTTAATCTAACGTTGTTGGCTAAAAACAAAGCGGTATTTTGCTTTATTTTAATTCAGTAACGAACGTGTTGTACTATTAAATCTACTAAACATGTATTAACGAGCGCTGGCAATGTTAAAGAAAGGGACACCTTCACCTTGTTTCCGCTATCTCAGTTGACCCGCTGACCTTATCATTTGAAATATAAACCTTCTCGCCTAGACCATAAAGTGTGTTTTTATATACCCAGTTATACAGATTGCACATTCCAGTTGTACGTAAGTACTTATTACTTCCATGGGACGGACACGGACGGGAGACGGGACAGTGGATGACTTGACAGTTCCTGTCGCTTCACTTGCTCGCACAGACTAACAGAAAAAAGACTCGCTCGCTCGTCGTCAATCGACTGACACTGACACAATTTTTGTTGGACAATTTGACATTGACATTCAGGTGATTCAGGACACGATAGTGGTGGCCGTGTTTTATAGAAGAGAGGATAACTCATCAAATAGAAAGCTGTTCTTAATTCCAAATTAAGTGGAATGTGAATAAATACGAGCGTATAAATTTTTACAAAATGTTTACAAGAAACGTTTCTAAGGTGGTCAAATATGGTTTGTACGGTAGTGTTGGACTAGGGAGCACAGTTGCTGCCTTGAAGCTTCAAGAAGAAGAACTTGGCACTTTAGCAATCGTGAGGATAACTAGGACCGCCATAACTGCTATAGATATTGGTAGGACATACCAGGCGATACTATATGGCAAAGAATGGGACAGGAAATCAACAGAATACGAAGAAGCTAAGAGAGAAGCTCATCAAATAGGAGCAGAAAAACTTCTGGAACTGTGTAGGGCTAATAAGGGTGTTTATATTAAAATTGGACAACATGTAGGCGCAATGGACTATTTATTGCCCACTGAGTATGTTCAAACTATGCGAATTTTGCACAAAGATGCACCAAGAAATAGTGTTGACGAATTGTACAAAGTAATAAAAGAGGACTTGAAGGAAGATGTAAGTATTATCTTTTATCATACACCATGAACTGTAATAAACTTCAGTTACTTGTTGTAACTTACATGAATAAAACATTAACAAGCCTTGCGTAATAACATAATAGATTTGACCATTATCATAAAATAGTTTATTTTTAGAATTAATTAACAATACATTCACAGGCTCAAACAATATTCCATGATTTTGAACCAGAGCCTCTTGGCATAGCATCTCTTGCACAAGTACACAAAGCTAAGTTAAAGGATGGAACAACAGTTGCTGTGAAAGTGCAACACCATTTTGTGAGGAAAAACATCAAGATAGATTTAAGATGGATGGAGTTTGTCCTCAAGACTATGTCCAAAGTCTTTCCAGACTTTCAAATGCAGTGGCTGATTGATGAGACGAAAAAAAATATCACAAAAGAATTAGACTTCTTACAGGAGGGAAAAAATGCTGAAAAAGTTGCCAGCCTTTTTAAAAGTTATCAATGGTTAAAAGTCCCCAAAGTATTCTGGAATTATAGCACTGAGCGAGTCCTTGTAATGGAGTATGTTGAAGGTGGTCTTGTTAATGATCTTAAGTACATTGATGTAAGTATAAGCTACTTTCAGCCATAATAGTGACTAAATTCAAGCCATATGCTCTCTCTATTTTGAATGTAAATACCACAAGTGAGTGAGAATGTATTAGATGACAGCAGATCAACCTTCTCAAAACTATAGCAAAATACGAGTAGATCTTATGTAGGTAGCATAAAGTGCCCATATTTAAAGCTTGATGTGCTATTGCGTGTAGAGTCATAGTTATTATGGATTTCAACACAGTGTGTTTCATAGTCAATTAATAAAGGTTATTTAGGCTGAAATAGGCAGTATATTTCCTTCTGTGTGCAACATAGTTGGTTACTTTTCAAATATCTTGATCAACTTATATAATCAATTTAATTATTCTTACATTTACTTTCAGGAAAATAAAATCAATAGGCTTGACCTATGTAGGAAGCTTGGTGATCTGTATGCACACATGATATTTGTGACAGGGTTTGTACACAGTGATCCACACCCGGGTAACATATTGATACAGAAGGACCCCAGTGATAAGCAGGTCACTGTCTACTTGCTGGACCACGGTCTGTATGCTGTAAGTTTTTTTAGTGATGTTAGTAAATGTACCTTACCATGTCTAATGTCTAAACTTCAGAGTAATACAATGCAACTGCAATATTGCTTGTGAAAACAATATCAATCCCAATTATGGGGTCAAAAAACAAATGTGTTTCTCAATTTCTGACCTATGAATTTTTTATAATATAAAATGTAATTATTTGTCTCTCTGCTTAAGATTAACACTTCCTTTAAAAGTAATTGCTTTATCAGAATTAGCAGAGTAGAAAATGTTATTTAGCATTTTATTGATTTTAGAAAGGTGACAAATGAATTTAATTATCTACAATTATTTAAGATCCAAGCCTAAAGGTCCCCATATAATATACGAATGATCGTTATGATCTGTTGTTTCAGACCGAACGAAACAATGCGAAACAATGAATCTTTAGTATATGTCAAGATTGTAAACAATTTTTTAATGGACACTTACGGCCTTGTTTTGATCAGTCTCAAACAAGATCATAAATATCAATCGTACCCTATATGTGGCCCTTAAAAAATGCAGACAATCTGAAGCAAAACAATAGGAAAGAAAATATATTTTATACTAGTGTCTAATGTTTTCAGCAACTGAGTGATACATTCAGATACAACTATTCAAAGTTGTGGCTGTCGATAATTGGACGGAACCGAGACGAGATGAAGCTATACTCTGAGAAGTTGGGAATTAGGGGAGATTTGTATGGACTGTTCGCGTGTATGGTCACCGGCCGGCCGTGGGAGTCGATCTTGAAGGGCATTGGCCAAACTAAGCCAAGCTCTGAGGAGGTTTGTTTCAATTTATTTTTCTACTAGCTTTTTAATTTATTTTTTTTTGTTCTGCTGTGCCCGTAGCTTAGCACGCATTTGTACTTTTCTTAAAAACTCGTTTTTGTCGGCGTCTTTGGCCGCGCAAACAGGTTTTATGTCAAAAAAAAATGCTACGAATATAGCTTATATAGATATCCACTAGACCATTATTGCCAGTATTGCCACTAGACTCTAGTGACACTAGTCTAGTGACTAGAAACATTATCGTAAAATACAGTGAGTGATATGGAAAACCAAACCCCATCAAAAATCAAAATTTATATGAAAAGCTAGTTACATTCATATAATAATAATAATAAATATCTGGGACAATTTACACCAAGATCATCTGACCCCAAACTAGGCAGAGCTTGTACTATGGGCGTCAGAGACTGATAAACATACCTAAATATTTATAAATACATACATATATAGATAATAAACCCAGACACACAAAAACACTAATGTTCGTCACGCAAATGTTTGTCATGGTTGGGGATCGAACCCACGACCTCTGGTGCTAAAGGCAGGATCGCTGCCATTGCGCCAACAGGCCAGTCAAAGGATAGTTTTGCAACACAATTTATCTTTGATGTACCTATTATGAGGATAAAATTGACTGAATTATCCATCTAATTATTTTAAAAGGTCCTCCAAAGTCAAAAGTTGTAGCACTAGATTAACTTCACCTTCAGGAAATTAGGATGCTTTTTTAATCTTCAAATACAAATGACATTTGCTTCAGAAAACAATGTTCCAAAACGAGCTACCGAACCTGTTGCACTACGTGACACAATGCTTGGAGAACGTGGACCGGCAGGCGCTGCTAGTGCTGAGGACCAACGACCTGATCCGCAGCATCGAGTACGCGCTGGGAGTTCAGGAGCGGATGTGCGGCTTCCTTGTGATGACCAAGTGCTGCATGAAGAGCGTGTATGATTATGATTATAACGTGAGTAAACACATTTAGACTAAACTAGAGATTGCCAAAGGTAATCGGTTTCCCAGGGGTCGACAAATGCGACCAACCGCAAAGTTTTTTTTACTAATTTTTAACAGTAGGAAAAAACTAGCGATAGGATTTTTCCTAGGCCTCAGTTTATTTTGGAAAAGGGGTTGGCCGAAAATAGTATGGGGAATTTCTGAACTAGACATTATGTTATGTATCGTAAGGAGCAGTTTCACAGGAATACATTGCAATAGATGATCCGAGTTTTCGTACTTCGTGTGTCACAAAGTGGTGGCATGCACCTCTTTTCACATTGCTTCATTTACTCTGCGCTCACCCATTATAGTAGAGCGTATCAAAATCAAAATGGGTACAACGCTCTCGTATCATAAGTCCATAAAGTTGCACGTTTGGTCTTAATACAGTCGGAGCGTTTGCTAGTGACGGCAAGATGGGCGTTTTTCAGCTTTGGGGTCTATTTAAAAAAGTAGTTGCTCTTTTTAGGGTAAAGTCATGTAGACTAGTTCCAGAGAAATTCATTCGTTATTAGTTTATTACTCATAAGAAGTGCGACATAAAGAGCTCGAGTCTTTGAGTCCTTATTTTTGAACTCGGCTGACAAACTGCACGACTCGACTCATTACAACAAGTAAAAGGATAGAGAAGTAAGCCGACTCGGGCCCCGAGCGAGATATAATAGCCTAAAGTGGTTCATTAATCATCGTCAAAAATGCTGGGTTAATATCTGAACAATCAATCTGAACTACAAATCTGTATCCGATTAAACACAATATTATGAATTTTAGTTAAGTTAAATACTTAGGTACTCACCATTCTTATACGGCAGGTAACGTGAAGAAAGACAAGTTTGGATTTGATGAGTTGTTATTAGGTCATCCATAAACATTACAAAACCTATTTACGCATAGTATTTTGTAGCAATTTTTGAGCTCGAGTATAGGACGTACGTCGTACACGCACACGAAACAAAAAGTTTCAAGCGGCAGCTCTGCGTTGCGTAGATGTGAGCGGCATTCCCTACGCACGGCACAGCCACGTCTGTCTCACCCTATTTCACCTGATATTTTATCAGTGTGTGCGTAGGAACGGGCATAGTACGGGCGCGCTCGCATATAAAACGCAGTCGGGGCGTATGTACACACATCAACAGTGTCGGGATATTTAAATTAAACGTAAATAACTAAAATTCTATCAACTTTTTGTTAAGACACCTACATATTAAAATAAACCTTGTTTAATAGCCTATCTAATCTGATAAATGAACTTTTAGATTAAGTTAAATTTAAAAAAAACTTAGAAAAAGAGGAAAAACTCAGACAAAATTTTAATCTTAACTTTATTTTTGAAACATCAAATCCTAAACAAAACAACTATTTTTTTAATAAAAGTTGTTGAAAACTTAAAATTAATAATCCGTGGATCCACCTAAGACTCTCCTGACACATCTGCAGCGGTTCTGCATACTCAAAACAAGGGTGTCAATACCCTGTTGTGGAATATTATGCCAAGTCCTGCTAAGATGCAAGAAAAGCTGGTTTTCATGCACAATATCTTCAGGGAAATTTCTAAGAGCTCTTCTCTGAAGCATATCCCAGGCATGCTCAATAGGATTTAAGTCAGGGGATTGTGCAGGCCAGTCTAAAGCTTGGATATCATGCTGTTGTAACCAACTTGTAACGATACGCGCCGTATGTGGACGGGCATTGTCGTGCATTAGCTGGAAATTTTGTCCCATTTGCTGTCTGTGGGGCAAGATTACAGGCTCTAGCACCTCATCTCGGTATTTTAGAGCAGTCATATTGCCTTGTATCCAAACGAGGTCCGTTCTACCGCTGAGACGAATTCCTGCCCAAACCATAATCGTGCCACCTTGATATGCATGAACTTGTTGTGGGTGCTGCAGTCGATTCCAACGTCCAGGTTCTCTCCAAACGCGTACTCTTGGCGAATCAGGATGAAATCCAAACCTGGATTCATCAGTGAAAAGCATAAGTGACCATAGAGAATGGTTCCAGTTTTCGTGTGCAATAACCCATTGTAATCTTCTTCCTCGATTTCTTGGTACCCGAACTGGCATACAAGCACGTAGATTGAGTTCATGCAGTCGTCTTCTCAAAGTTTGACCGCTTACCAGCAAACCATACTCGCTCTGTAGCCTTTGAACCAATTGCATCGCCGTTACATTTGGTTGACTTCGTGCAGCATTTACTATGAATCGGTCCTGTATATGTGTTGTAATGCGTTGAGGTCCTCGGTCCAAAGCCTGGATATAACGCTCTGACTGGTCCTCATGGCTTCAGAAACCGCAATTTGGGTAGCGCCAGCTTGAATCATGCCCACTGCTCTTAACATTTCGTTCTTAGTCAAGTGTCTACGTGGCATGATTAAATGAACACCAGAGATGCGTTTGACAAAGATTTATAGAAATTTATGGAGTTTTAATTAATTAAGAAGTTCGTGAAGATTTACTTCTTTGGAAGAAATTCAATGAATGCGAATTTCATCTGAAAACAAAACCTTTTATACACAAATTTCAATTTAAAAAAGGAACTTAATAATGTTTCTATAATCTATCATTAATAGCTTTTTTGTAAGGCCAGTACTTTTTAAGTTATTTAAAAATGTTTTATATATCCCTAGACCATGTTGTTGTGTGTATGATGACAACCTACTTCTATACTTTTACTATGACTTAAGTCTACATTAACTCTTGATCGCAACATGACGCTCGAGGCTTTTTAGCACTCGAGTCCTTTTTTCGCGGCGAGTCGCGCAAGTTCTCTTCCTATAAGAGTTTTCTTTTTTAAAGCAGGCAAAAAAAATCCTTTTATACTACACCTGCTCGGAAAGTACCTTGATACTTTATCAAATTTACGGTAGAAAGTACGTCATTGCATATCGAACAAATATGCGGGGAGAAAACGCATCTGAGCGGGAGAGAAAAGTGTATGAAAATGCATTTCTTACGTGGTTTTTCTTTTTTAATGTTGGGTAAGACTATGCGCCGGTAACCTAAATATCAAAAGCCAAAAAGTTTTTACTGTGAGTTTTTATCTCCAAGTTTGCAAAATGACACTGGCCACTAGCTGTGTGTCGTATGGTGTCGGGCTGGCAGTGCGACCCTGCGCTGCGGCGGCTGGATAAACAATTTGAAAAAAGAACATGTGAAAATTGCAGACGCCATTGGCGCCATTTTCAATTTGTGTGTTATTTGAGGATTCAGTTTTCGTAGAAAGTAAAATAAAACTATCAAAATGATAAGTAGTGATAGTGATGATGAAGATTTTTTAACTCCGCCGCAGTTGAAAGAAACAGCAAAAATAATAAAGAAAGAAAAAGTGTTACATTAAGCTTCACTAACTGCAACAATTTCAATATAAATTTCAATTAGTAAAGATTTAGTTTTTTATTTTCCTTGTAGGTGTAGTATAAAGCACTATGTATCACTCGAGAAAAAGTGCGATTCCCGATCTCGGGTGTTTTAAACGACACCCTCGACGGTAATCGGTCTCTTTCTCCTCTCGGTGAACAATGTACTATATAATTGTAAGCAGAAGTGTATTTGAGCTCTTTGCTCTATTTTAAATTAGAGCTATTTTTAGACCCGAGTTTTATTTTAGCGCTCGAGTCTTCGTGAAAGGACTGAAGTTAGGTTCGACTCAAGGCTCCGAGTTTATTTTCTTAGTCTTTAAAATTGATCCGAGTCCATGACTAAAGGACTAGAGTTCTTTACTTAACACATTATTTACTTTTTTTTTGTATTGTTTCAGCATACAACTTCAGTGATGGAGAAGCCATTTATCACCTTCAAATACGGGTTTTCACTGTTATTGCTATATTTCTATACAGTCTATCAAAGCTTTATTAAAACGATATCATTATAACAGTAATCTAAAGAGGCTGTCAATGTAAGCGTATGAGGTGAAGTCTGAATGACACCAAAAACCTTATTTATTGCTATTTATCTTTTAATGTAGAAAGAAATGCGCTATTGCTAAAAATAGTTAGTTTTTCCGTTTTGTTGATTAGGGATGAACACATATTTATTTGCCGATCCATAATTGACCAGTATAATCAATCCTTTCTCTTTTAATAACAAATTAAAACAATATTGATGCGTGAATAAGCAATTGAATTTAAATACTAGCACAAATTAAATGAATATTTTTGAGAATTTGTCGGTTTATGTGGAAACATTGAATTCCTAGTCAAGATATAGTCGAGGCAGATTATCTCCAACAACAGAATAGAAATAGAGTGTACTTTATGTATATAAGAATCAAAAGGACTCAAATGTAGTTTGTACAGAATATTTTGAATGTTATTTGTGAGCGAAGTTGTTAATTTATTAAGATATATTTTGAAATGTAGTTATTTATATGAATATATTGCTATTTTAGTAAAAAGAGATTTTATTATTACTTTAATTATTTAAGCATTTTACAATGCTTGTTTAAACGCGGGTTCGATCTTTAGAGATTTTATTGTTTTTTAGATATTATTTTGGTAAGTATAAAACATATTTTGTTACTGTTGCCTCAGCTGGTTGTATTTTTGCCGTCGTGCCGAGTAATATGTTGTCGTGTGGGTTCGATCCCTACTCAGAACAAAAAAATGTGTTTGATACTTTTTAGCATTTATCAATGCTTGTTTTCATCTTAAGATAGAAAGCTAGAGAAATTCTAACTCGTGTCTTCCACACGCGTTTTGTGGGAGACGCGGGTTTGAATCCCGTTCGATATCTTCAAGGTCCGAAATTAGTTTTTTTTCTAATTTTCTAGCTTTATTTGTGTTTGTTATGTGTGTCCTTCTGTTTTTTAAATCATCCGTTTGGAACTTAAGCACTGGTTAATAAGAGGGCCTAAGAGTAAAACTGTGACCTTAATATGTATTTTTATATATTCGACAAAAAATTGTGCTTGTCAAATTTTACAAGGGAATTCTATTTTCCAAATTAGACAATTTGTTACTCAAAGTACACAAATCACTTTGTATCTTGAGAAGAATGTTGGTGAAGCTGTCCTTGTTCTTCTTCCCAAGTTTAAACATGCTCGTGCTGGAGATGCGACAGGAAACGTCAGATTTTTTGTAGTCCGAGTGAAGTAAATTCAAACATTTATTGTCTTGAAACCTGAAGGCGTTCAATGCGATCGTCGCGTTGGATATTGCTGAAATGATAAGTGAAAATGTATTTTGAATCAAAATCTACTTTCTACTTGCGCGTTCGCTGGTGTTGACATTTTTTGTGCATGAATATACTTTCTTGTATTTAGTTAAACCTTGAGCATAAGGTTGAAAGTGCTCATGGTTTAACTAAATACAGTCGGGACTAGATTCATCGGCCATTGCAGTTTTGTTGAACCATACCTGCTGATACACCACTTTTAGCAAATGAAACTTTAAAACAACAGAAAACTATGGAAAATATGCGACTGTTAAACTTGAAGCTTGGTTTCATATAGAGGATGTTCCGGGTAACCTGTACCAGCGAAGGTCTGTGGTTTGTTTGGGGACCAAAAAACCTATCGATTGGACCCAATCTATGTTCCGCGATTTTAGGTGGTTTTCGAGTTATGATCTTTTTTACGAATTTTCTGAAATTTCTGTGTTGTGTCCCTTTTTTGGTTACTGTGGCGCAAATAGTTAAGCGATATGCTTAATTTTTTTTTAGTTGTTAGATGGGACTAGGTCTACTTGATTCAGAAGCATTTACATTTATAGCACTGAATACTAATTCAGAGAAAAAATCTGAAATTGAAAAAGTGGTAAATGCTGTTTTTTCCCAATGTTTTGAGCGCCATTTAAAAAAAGCTATAGAAACTTTTTCTTTCAAATCTTTATCAAAAACTTTACTATTTTATCAAGAATTCATCACATAAATTTTAATGAGATACTTTGAGCGCATCATACTTAATTTTTCATTCAAAGTGTCAGAACTGAAAAATTCACGATCTTTTGGTAGCAAATAAAACTTAAAGTAAGTAAGCCTGATGCATTTTTCTGTTCAAATACATCTCAAAAAGTTTTGAAAGTTGTGACTTTCTTGTTTAAAACCAATCCTACTGCAGTAATAAATAATATTTTTTTGTTCAAATAAATCATCCACGTACCCGGGACACCACCCAGTTTAAAAGAGGTTTTTAAGATGTTCCACACATTCGCCCTTTAAATTGTTGCGGTATCTTTTTAGTTACATTTCAATGTGTCTAATACTCACTATACTAGCATAACTGACTTATTTACCAATCATTCATAAGCCACATTTTTATTGAGGTAGATAAAGTTATCATAAACCATGGTTTCTGACGAGACGGTAAGCTTAGCGTTACTAAGCTTACAATAACACGATTTGGGTTAACGATGAGTTAGTTAATGATTAGCGAGCAAATCTCAACGTTGATAGCGCTGTTAGCAGTGTCTTCACAAAGTGATAACTAGGTTCAATCAAATCCAACAATGGCCTTAAAAGCAGTAAACCTACGCTATGAAAAATAAGCGTCTAGTAATTCGGAAATACAATCGATTTTTTTTTCAGTGTGTGGTGGTTTGCTCAGACTTTTATCGGCTGCCTTGAAGAAAATGTCAAACATGAAATTGCAATTACATTTTTAAAAACAATTAGTCTGAGTCCAATCAGGCAAAATTGGATTAAAAGTGAGGCCTTGGGGCTCCGCCGGCTACAGCCATTCTGACGCTACCCCCAAATTATGTACCTAGGCATTTTGTTTCCAAATGTTTTGCACTGCGCATGGTCCTGCTAAATAAGTACTCAGATTAGCTACAAGAACTTACCGTTTTTCGTATTATGGTTGACATCCTGCTTGTTATCGCCCAAGCTCTTAGAGCTAAGGTTGTCACTGGCACAGCTTTCTCCCGTGCCCATTGTCAGCATGTTATTCCTCATCGAAGTGGATGCTAGAATAATATAATTAGCTCATAGCGGTTCTAGCATGCCAACAATCCAAGTCTACAACTACAATGTTAGGCGGTTAAAACTTCAGATAGTGAATGGATATCAGCCTTATAGGGCTGAATTCTTAGAATAATTACATAAAGAAACCAAGTCCGCGCGCACATTTTGAAGCACCTTAATTTTGACCGCTTGGCAGTGTTCATTACAGCTCCGCAATGTTCAATGTCAAAGCGCGCCGCACGTAAGCAGTCGCACATGTGTGGTTCGGATTAGTGCTTTATTTTTGACGGGGCGGTTGTATGAAGATTATTCTTCTATACATTATTATTCTAAGGCTGAATTTCTTTCCAGCGGAACTCTGCCTTGTTTCAGGCTTGTGAATTGTCTACAAATACGCGGTGTGCTAAGTGAGCGACAAACGCGATCAACCAATGGCATTGAGCTATGACCGCAATCAAGATTAGTCGATCGCGTTTGTCGCTCACTTATTTATGACACCGCCTTACCGTCAAACTGATAGTGTTAGGTATGCATTAGGTATTATACCTTTATGTAAGACGGTAAAAAATATTATATTTTTTATAGGTACGGAGGACGACAGGTGAACCCATACAAAACCATTGCAAACTGGGTTGTATGTCAGCAGCAGAAATTTTAATTATTATGGCCCCTGTCAACCTAAAGCTTACTAGTTTACTTACGACTGAAGTTAAATAGTTTTGTACCTATGCATAACTTACACTGTAACCGTGAGTCAGGTAACCATACTTCAAGAATGTAAGGATGCTGTGGGTCGTTTCCCTTCCTCAAATGCGTGAGTGGGATCTCCGTGTTTTCATCCACTTTCAGCACGATCGCCTCTTCGCAATAATCGGGTAAGTCCAGAAGATGCCAGACCTTTTGGCGTAACACCGAAATAGATGCTGTAGGCTTTACCGCTACGTACCGAAGTTTTTCTTCGAGAACTAAAAGCAGGAACAGTAATAACAGCGTCTCCACACTTGCGCGACACAGTGCAAGTTCACCGTTCTTTCCTATTTTTATAGAGGAGCGAGCGAGATCGTTGGTCGCGCGCGTCACGAGTTTACAGGCTCATTAAAGGAACAAGGAAAATCGGTTCACTGGTAGGGTACCTACTAGGGTGGTAGGTAATCGATGTTCGGAAATTAACGCAATCTAGTCGATGTCCAAATTCACTGATAATCAGTAAAATAAAATAAGAAAAGCGATAGATATCTGTTTAGCATTGCGCTTGTGATGAAGCGGTCACTTTTCATTTGGCCGTTGAGAATTGTTTTGGCCAACTGTAACCAAACTTACCACATTTTCCATACAGCCACAATTTTCTCACGAGGATACAATACCTACAAGGAACTAGGGCTTAAATTATGTATTAGATAATGTAAGTACCCTATACATACATATTATACCTCAATCATTCAGTTAGGATACTTACTACCCAAATCATGACGCCGGATGATGAGAAAAGTGATAACGTCTTTCCTAAATAACTTTACAGGTGCCCTTAACAATTTTGTTAGAGACATTGTGATACGTCATTGCTGGGTTCTCGATCGCTCATTAAAAACAATTTTACTACCTACTCAAAACATTTTTACAAATTTTGTATTTACGGGAACAACAGGTGACTTAAACTTAAACTTCAGACACTTGTGGTCAATGGTCACTTGTCGTCCTGCCTTCAAAATGTCATAATAAATTCTCTTTGGTACCATCCGCTTGACATATTGATGGAGAAGTTTACATGTAGGTAGGTAACAATAAGTTTAATAAGTAGAGGCTGAACGTGTTTTTGTAGTCGTGACTCGTGTTCCACAAAATCAAAGAAGCAACCTAGGGCCTTAGAAATACAATCATAAAATCAAAGAACCTTATATTATTTTCAAATACCTATTAGTTCATTCAAATTCGTTGTGTCTTTTCTTGCACCAATTTCTATACGTTGCACAGGCCAGAATTCCTATGTTCTCCGATAAACCATGCGGTTGACAGGTCGAGAATGCCTCTAGGCATTAAGTCCGCCAATTATATTTTTTTAATTTGCACTAAATTTTTTTTTTTCAATTGTAATGCCAATCCTTATAAACACGATTCAAGAGTCGGACCACTACTTAACTATCACAATCTCATAAATCCTCCACTTGTAACTCCTAATAGAAGTACCTAGGTATCTACTGGTGTACTTTCTACTAAAATACCTGGTGATATGACCTAAGAATCGGTAAGTGCAGTGAAAAACGAATTTAATTTGATTTTTATATTCTTGTAAAAATTTAGAAAACCTAAAAACGTTAATTAAATCATTTTGAATTATCTTAGACAAAAATAACTTTTTTGACTAAAAAGCGCATAGGTACAGCATAGAAAATAGCGCTTTATTGTTGCTGCTTAGAAATCAAAATCCGAAGTTAGTTTAAGTCATATTTAATATGTTAATTGTCGCAGGTACTTTTTTTAAGTATTTCTAATTTGTACACAATTATGTTCTAATACGAAGCGGTATTAAACTTATTGAGGTTTTGCTTCCAATTTCTGGGCTTGTAGGGCATACATCAGGGCTTGGGACTGAACGAAAACCCATTCATTTTGTAGTGGATTGTACATTGTTCCATACACTACTTCTACATGACAATTATCTGAAACAAGAAATATAATTTCGTTATTACAAAAATAGGAGTCTCTAACTCAGGAAAAAATAGCTGTGTCTGCTAAGACCGTGGGCACGAAGTCAGCGTTTTGCGGGGCGG
Organism: Udea olivalis; assembly: GCA_947369235.1. NCBI lineage: Eukaryota > Metazoa > Arthropoda > Insecta > Lepidoptera > Crambidae > Udea > Udea olivalis. The sequence goes on along the minus strand of OX376352.1, from coordinate 8,681,704 downwards.
AAGCGGCGCGTTCCATTCAATGCAGAGGTATGGAACTAGGCTCGAAGGCAGCGGCGCGGGTGAGCAGCGGCATAGACCAGTATAAATAGGCCGACAGGCCAGTCAAGTATGTCTACCCACCATGAGTTTCCGTCACGTAAACGGCTATCGTTGCCGTTGAAATTTTTATGCCATTACTGGTTTCATTTTCAATCACTGTACCGAATTCCCAAACAAAAACGTCAACGCGGTTTTTTTTTTGCGCCAGACCATACACCTCTTGTCATGGTCTCGAAGGAGGGATAAATATTCCTGTATTACGAGGTACCAGACAAGGAATTAAGCCAGGGGCGTCTCCCAGCACACCCGAGGCAATTCAGAAAAGATCGTTTTGACTTGAATTGACCCGACCCGGAATAGAACCCGGGGCACTGCGGGATTCGAGGCGAGAAACCGTGCTACAGCGCATTACGCCAATCGTGCCGACAAACGGTCGGTTTACGCGAACGTTAGCGGCCCTCATTGGTGTTATGAACTCATGGTAGACATCGGGTCTGTTTCCACGCCGCCGTTCTCGCTGACTTCGTACCCGCGGCCTTACATCACCTGAGTTGTATATTTAAGTGTGTTTTCTGAGATTATACACTCACTTCTTTCTAATATAAATGTTAATTCGTTTGGCGTGATGAACTTCTCATACTGATGTGTCCCAGCTGGCAAAAGTCTAAGGACATACTCAGCCATATAAATGCAGAGGACTTGTGCCATCCGAGTTCTGTTCAGTGTGGTGAAGAACACTCTCCCTCCAGGTTTTAGTGCCTCCACGCAGGATTTTACAAACATTTCCTGATTGTTGACATGTTCAATAACTTCCGATGCCACCACACCGTCATAGTAGTTGCTGTGGTCGTTGATGTGCTCCTAAAATTATGTAGTAAATTATAAAAGTTTGGTAATTGCAAAGTTTTAGTTAGACCCAAAAATACAATACTGGTAAAAATTTAAAATCCGGTTAGAAACTTTGTAGAATTAATCCTCTTGACAAATAAGAAAAGAGAAACTTCTTAATTTTTCATGAGGAATAATGTGCTATGCATAAGAGCCATAACTTCGGAACAACTGCCAAATGTGCGAATTATTAGGGTGTGTTTCCACCAAAGATGTGCGAGGATGCGTTGTGAGGAATGTGTTTGTTCAGAACCAAAAGAATCGCGATGAAAGAAAGAAAGAAAGATAAACATTTATTTGGTGACCAAACAGTAAAAATAGAAACAACAAAAGTGTGCAGATAAAACAGGGTGACCCGATTTGACACCAAAATGCTAGGTGAATGAAACAATTCTATTGGTTCTTAACACACATTCCTCGCAACGCATCCTCGTACATCTCTAGTGGAAAACGCACCCTAATGATTGATGGGAAAAAACCTTTTATAAAAGTAACAGTAACCAAGGACATCAGAAAAATGGTTCCCAAAAAAACGGCTAATCACATTCCTGCTTCCTGTAATGTAAAATAAACTAATTGGTTTTTTTATCCCCTTAAAACTGTTTAGTTCTGTTGACTTATTGTAGATTATTTGAACAGTTGCTATTTCATAAATTAGTTAGCATACTCACTTCAACTGTAGTACAGCAATAAGTAGGCTTGTTCGGCAATTTGGAGTTTAATTTGCTGTGCTGTTGAGCTATATCAATTAACTCTTTATTAGCATCAATGCCGGTCACTTCCGCACCGAGCTTGGACAGAGCCTTCAAAACCAAAAATAAAGTATGTTAAGTTACACTAGAAGGAATTCTTTAATACTGATTTTGTAATACTCGATGAAGAGAGGATATCATATACAAAAAGAGCTTGTTGCAAATCACAAAAAAAAGAATAATAATATGCACTACATACATATATTCTCATTTATTTATTACTGCCATTTATCCTCTCTACATCAAGGATAAACAGCCTACCTTTGAGTTATTAACATGTAAGTAGAATATTCACCAAAAGTTTATTATGAAACATACCTCAGATAATATGCCACCACCACAGCCAACATCTAAAATCTTTTTGTTTTTTAAGGGAGTAAGATTCCTTTCACTAAGTGAACACTGCACTAAACCATCTCTTACAAATGGCACTCTGCAAAAAAATAGGAAATCTTTAGTGTTTTAAATAGCATAGTCAGTGTTTATTATTCATATTGAACATTAACTGGCAAACTTTAACCACATCTGACGGGAGAAACAGTCTATGCGGGTGAGGCCACTGATAAAAAGCTAGTAGGTAAATAATAGAAGACTTCCTTTCATCTCATAGTAAAAATTGCAATTTGTTAATTAAGTGCATGTAAACTTGCCTCCAAGTCTTGTTTTAGATTTCAAAAATAATAATTTTAGTTTAAAAAAAAACTTGACATAAATGTACCTATCAAAAAGGCACTGCAGAAGCATAATTGTTAATTCATGATGTTCCAACTGAATATAGTGTAATAAGATTAGATAGTTTTGCTTACCTAAGTGAATTCATACGATGAAGAGCTTTCATAGGTCCCATAGGGTTCCACCAGGATTCACCAAGCTTTGTAAATCTATTTACATCTTCTTGATCTATAGTAGAACTCGTTTTTGGTTCATCTTTCTTCATTGGGTTCAGAGATGTTGAATAATGTAGGTTAATTCTTACATCCCTGTAATAATTATTTAGTTACCTTAAAATGTATGAAATAGCTATAGCTCTTTCAGACAATCTGGTAAATGTTTAGGCACTGAGTTTAAGTTTTATGATGTAAAGACGTTAGCCGAGGTTTTCAAATTGTCTGGTGAACTTCGAAAATAGAATGTCCTTCAAATAGCTTGTCTTTGCTGTTAACTTGGAAAGTTCTAAATAACAAGGACCTGTTTTTATATAGGTACCTACTCTATAAGAAATACGGAACTGGTCTTTTTATTGAATTAATAAATAAAGTGCACGGTTATTTGCTCACCTATTACTTCTACTAAACATCTTGTTTAGGAACCAGGTAGGACGTAAAACCTTTGAAGTCATTATTTCTTTGCTATTTATGCCTTACTTCGGCAAAATTTAATGACCACTACACTACAACAATAATGAGAATTTAAATTTTATGTAAGTAATTAACATCAACAACTGCAAAACATAACCCCTTGTTCTGTTACCCTCGTACATTGACACTGTTGAGTTGACAGATGTAGTGTAGTGATATGATGTAGAGTTGGTCGGCTTGGCTATTGATCGATCTTCGGCTACCACCAAACTATCGACAGTATGTCAATATTTTACTTTTTGATAGAGTCAAAGCAAGTGTAGGGATTAAAGAGTTAAAAGATTTGGTAAAAATAACAAAAGTATTTTGGGGACGTGAGGTACAGGGTGTAAAGTTCCTCATCCATCATTGAAAAGGGAGGATCCTCCGACCAGACGGGTGTTGTGTCTGGTGGGCTACTGCCCGACGGTTGTTATCGGGTTCTTGTATATATGTTCAATCGCTCGGTTAACTTTAATATCGCGATGTAGGATACGTCAGTTTTTAGTTCGTATGTGGCGAGATAGATGTCGCTACAGTATTAAATTAAGATATTATCCATCTATGATATCAAACTTTAATCAATAGAATTTAACTGTGAATCGACATCATCGTCATCTATCAAGCGCATCGAAATTGTTTTTATTTCTCAAAGTCAACTATCGATATTGAAACTACCGATAGATGAGCAACTCTTATGTTTGGCGTAAATTGACACAATGCTGCGGTCCGATTTGGGAAAAAAGTAATTTTAGCACTAGCACTTTTGAGCGCGCTAAAAGCGCTAACATTGCATTGTGCTGCAGCGCATCAGCGTTCAAATCAAATCGTACCGCAAAATTATCGCCACATTCTCAAAATATTAAGAATAAGAATAATTTATTTTAATTTTTTTAACATATTCAGGTTAATCACTAAGCTAAGCTTAGGTCACTGCACTAAGCTTAGGTCACTGCACTAAGCTTAGGTCACTGCACTAAGCTCAAGGCTTGTGTTGCAGTGACCATAGAATTATTACTAGTATAAACTTAAATAAAACACTGGTAATGAACTCAAAATTAAAACATATACAATTTAAAAAGTAAAATAAATTAAACTTTTAAAGAAATCTTTGTGATGTGTGTGTGTCTGAGAGAGTGTTGAACGTGCATGTGTGTTGTGCGTATTAGTTTGTGTGTATGTGTGGGTGTGTGCGCTTGGATTTGTTTATCTGCATTATCAGTATGAAGTTATGACTATATACCATAGATTCTCAGCAAATTTTCACTTTATTCCAAGAAGGCTAGAGACTAGACTAGTTTCTAGCCTTCTTGCTTTATTCATATGAAAGATGTAAAAGGCATAGAGTTACCTTGCTTTTGGCTAAAGTCTAGTTGAGTAGAATTTAATGTCCTTGAAAATTCTGCAAACTCTGTTATAAACGTAGCAGGTTAAAAAAGTAGGAAGGCGTTGTATAAAGCTAGAGTGCGTAACAAGCGCTGGGGTTCGGTAAACGCGGCGTTGACTGAGTTGATTAAATTCCGGTGGGTTCAGTATTTTTTTCTGAACTGAGGTTATGGCCTTCAGGATGTAAAGTTGTCGAACCCGCAGAACTGCATTCCTTATATCATTCATTTGTTGGGTATATGAATGGCAGTCCTAACATAACTTTCAAAACTGCGCGCTGAGATCTTTCGACTTCCCATAACTTAGTCTTTATTGATCCCGCCCAAACTAGCGTACAGTAATTTAGGAGAGATTGAGTAAGAATAAGAATAAAATAAGTTTAATTGGCACTAAATGCAGTAAAAAATAACAAAAAATAAAAGACATCATTAACAAAGGATCAAAACTAACTTCCACTAAATTACAAATAAGTGACAAATAGGCCTTCGCTCAGCATATGTCGCACCTAGAAGCTACGACGCTGGTTTTATGGGAATACCTTAACAAATTAAGAAAAAAAAAGCATGGACGGACACCTGTTCGTGTAGTGTAGTGGTCACAATGACAACTTAAAAAAGACGATTTGGAGCTAAGAATAAATACAGTATACCAATTTAACAAAATATGACAACAAGATCGACAAATATAATCATACAGATATAATAATAACCTACTACTCTATTCTTTGGAGATCCAATAAATACTTCTTGTGCGATATTTTAAAAGACCAAACTGAAACAGATTCTTCATTGGGGGAGGAATGTTGTTCCAGCAATTAGTTGAAGAATAGCGGAAACTTCCACGAAAAGCAGTCGTTTTGTGTTGTGCTCAATTCAAAAACGGAGCAATTCTTGGCTCACGGTTACTGAAGTGCTACTTATCGAACAGGTACGATGTGATCTTTAATAACTCCAAAGAGTAGAGTATCAAAATGCAGAGCACGCCTGGAATCCATATTAATCAATTTATTTTCGTTAATGTAAGGGTGTTATGTGAGTTCTGTGGGGAATTGAGAAACAGTAACTGGAACAAGCATTCTGTACTCTCTGGACAAGTTTTTGGTACGTTCCAGCAAACATCCGCCAATAACGGTATCGGAGTAGTTTACCTTGGAAAGAACCAAAGACTCGCACAGATGAATTCGTATATCCACACCTATAAACTGACGAATACTATACAACACATTCAAACGGTAGTAACAATTTTTCACTATTTCAGCCACATGTATTTCAAATCTTAGCCTGTTAATTATCCATCACGATACCCAATTGTCGCGCTTCTGCAACCTGTTCTATCACGTTACCCTTCAACTAGAATAATGGAATCTTATCGATTATCCGAAGCACTTGTTTTTTAGTTCCCACTACCAAGAACTTGGTTTTTGCAGGGTTCAGTACAAGACCATTTGATTCGGATACTCATATATCAGTTTTAAATCGTCATTGACTTCATCGACCGCCTTCATGGAATCGCAGGGTTTGAAGGATTTATGTATTTGTAAATCATCAGCGTATAGGTGATATTTACAGTTTTCTAAACAATTGGGTAAGTATAAATTATAAAAAGCATGGGTCCACATACTGAGCCCTGTGGGACCCTTTTATTAATAGGGGCTGAAGGAGAATGCTCTTTCATGCCGTTTACCCAACATATCTCCACTTTTTGAGAACGACCAGTCAGGTAACTATCATACCACTTCAGTGCCGTACAGTCACATCCGTAGTATTCAAGTTTGGCTAAAAGTAACTTTGGGTCTATAGTAGGTATCGAATGCTCGTGAAAAATCTAGCAAGACCAAAATTGCGCCCTCCCCCAGATCCTGTTTAGTCAAGATGTCATCGATTACATCAATAAGTGCCGCCGCCGTACTTCTGTCTGCTCTAAACCCAGATTGTTTTTGGGGTATAATATTATTTGTATTTAAGTAATCAGCCAATTGCACACTTATTATCTTTTCAATTATTTTTGACACTAATGGCAAGATACTAATTGGTCGTAGGTCCTTAAGTGATGCTGGATTATTCAGTTTTGGGAGTGGTTTAACAATAGCTTTCTTTCAGGCGTCGGGAAAAATTCCAGTTTCTATTGACCTACTGATGATTCTGGTTATGACTCCTAATGTACGCGGCAACGTTAGTAATATCAGGCGCTTTATACACCATTATAAGCGTATCTTTGGTGGCACAGTGAGGCAAGGCTTTCATTATATAAATAGTTTTTCTAAGTCTTCCTGCTAATAAAGCAATATTTTTTTTAAAAGAAAGTTGTTAATCTAAAGTTACACCTAGGGCTTGTAATATTCGTCCATTTTTACTATTCGAATATTTTGAATACTTCCAAATCTATTATTCGGATTATTCGGATCTTGAAAAAATCATTCAAGAACAACTATTAAGCCATTTTTATAAGAACAATCTCTTACACAGTGAACAATATGGATTTATGAGAGGCCGTTCTACTACTGATGCTGGCATTGCACTTCTAAAACACATCTTTATGGCTTGGGAGAATTCACAGAACGCTCTTGGCGTCTTATGTGACTTGTCCAAGGCCTTTGATTGCGTTGATCACGATACACTTATACGCAAGCTTGATTTTTACGGGGTAAGGGATAATGCTTTAGATTTGGTAATTTCGTACCTTAGTTTAAGAACTCAAAAAGTTGATGTTAACAGTGTACTGTATACAGGATCACAAGTTGAAATGGGGGTCCCTCAAGGATCTATTCTAGGTCCATTACTATTTCTGATATATATAAATGATTTACCTTTTTACTTAAAATATATTTGTGATGTTGTATTGTTTGCAGACGATACATCTTTAGTTTTTAAAACTGACAGAAATAAAAACCCTTTTGATGATGGTAATGACGCACTTTCAAAGGTTTTACAATGGTTCACAGTGAATAATCTACAGCTTAATGCAAAAAAGACTAGATGTATTTATTTTAAGTTGCCTATTGTTAAAGATAACCCTATTAGTCTAAAAATTGATGTTAATACTATGAAGCTTGTAGATACAACAGTTTTTCTTGGAATCACTCTAGATTCAAAACTGCAATGGAACTGTCATAAAACAGCTCTCTCAGGCAGACTTAGTTTGGCTGCATTTGCAGTGAGAAAAATTAGGTTATTAACAGATGTTGATACTGCTCGTTCAGTTTATTTTAGTTATTTCCACAGTGTAATGTCTTAGGGCATTGTACTTTGGGGTCAAGCGGCGGATATACAAACCATCTTTATCCTCCAGAAGCGAGCGATCAGATCCATCTATAAGCTTCGTGCACGGGCTTCACTTAGGGAGATTTTTAAGGAAATTGGTATCCTCACTGTAGCGTCACAATACATTTACAATTGCATTGTTTTGGTGAGAAAAAATATTGGTCTCTATACTAAACACAGTGACATACATTGCAGAAATACTAGGAATAAGGATAAAATTGCACTTCCACTTTTTAGGTTCCAAAAAGTTTTAGGATCCTTTATGGGGCAAGGTATACATTATTACAACAAAATTCCAAAAACCATTTGTGAGTTACGTTTACATAGATTCAAAAATCACATCAAAACAGCTTTATTAAAAAAGGGCTATTATACTACAAAATCCTACCTTAAAGATAAAAATGCCTGGGTGTAGGCGCTCGGCTCGATGCGGGATTAAATAGCTCTATTGTAACAGATGTTTTATTGTAATAGTTAATAGGTACCTAGTATGTACTGACTAACAATTTTTCTTTTTGAATTGTTTAAATGAATTTTTGTTTTATATTATTTCATGGTTGGTTTTTTTTCTCTTTGTTATATATTCTTTTAGGTTTATTTGTTTCAAAATGACACACTGCTTGTACTTTACTAACGCCTGTTGTAAACCCAAAACAAGTTTAAAAGAGTAACTGCTAAGTTTCTCGCCGGGTCTTCTCAGCAAGAAACAACTCCGAAGCGGTGGTAGAGTCGCATTATGTCTGTATACTGTTTATTTACATATCCATATTATTATGGTATTTATGTCTATTATTTAGTATATTTTGCTGTAAATTTGACGATTTGAAAGTGCTGATACAGTCTATTTGAATAAAGTTATTGAGTTAGAGTTTACGAATTTTTTGAATACTTTTTATCTAAAGAACAAAAATTGTTCTTTTCACTAGATGGCACAATAATTCTTGAATTTTATAAAAGTATTATATTCAAGTAGAATATTATGATTTGAGGAGAGAAAAACTACGTTATTTTTTAAGAAAAAAATAAATAAACTGAGCATCTAAAAATACTGAAATGCCGCCTAGAATAAATAAGTCGGTCACAAAACACTGATTTTAGACTTAGAGGCTCAGATAGTATTTGTGGTGGTTAGGTTAGTATGTCGCTCCATTAAATACTATCCCTTTTCTAATCATTTATTAGCTTCGTTTCGTATTCGTACTCACTAAAATAATTACAATAAATGTATAATTCGGTTAATGTGTTTAAAACTAACAAAAAAATTCAACTTCTCATTCCCAAACAGTTTTTCCATTATTAAAATAATAAAATGAATTAGATACTTTCTCCTATTATTGACTCAAATTAAATAAACCATCCTAATTTTTGATTAACAAAAAAATAACAACTTCAAAAACACTATTATTCCAAAACAAAATAATTTGCACTAAGAAATAAAAAAATAATTGCGTTTTCTTCCAAAAATGTATAAGTCGGTGACAGCAATCAAAATACATGTGAGTAGTTGTTACCTTAACTGACCTTGGCTGACACCGACTCCAACAATAAAAATTATTCTACCCACATTATATTATCGTATAAGTTGATTTTTTTGTTATAATATAATTTGTTTATTTCTTGATTTTTAGTGAATCGGTTCTGGTTCATTTTATACATCGACAAAGTATCGTTCATTTGCTCCTAAAAATTTAAAGAGTTCCGTTACTTTGTCATGGATCCCATAATCAGAACCTAACCAAACTCTCATCAAACTACCCATAAAGTACATCCTTTCCAATAAAAAAAATAATCATCGAAATCGGTTGGCGTAATATTCGTCCATTTGTCGCGCAAATATATACTTTAGCCAAATTTAAGACTATTATGGCTTCCTCATGGATGACACTGTCAGAACTGGATCAAATTAAAATGGGACCACACGGGAAACACCAGCTTTTAAATAAAAAAAGAATCATCAAAATCGGTTCACCCAGTCGAAAGTGCTGAGGTAACAAACATAAAAATACATATGGTCGAATTGAGAACCTCCTCCTTTTATGAAGTCGTTAAAAATAACATAATAGAAAAAACAAACCTCTTTTAAATCCGTCGTTCTTTCTTTCCGTTCACAATCGAGTTTATATTACTTATTATGAAGTTAGTATTCGAAAAATTCAAAAAAACTTAATACTACTCTCAATATTATCCAAATAGTAAATGAGGCGAATATCCGAATAATACGAATATCCAGATATCCGAATACCAAGCCCTAGTTACTCCTCAATATTTTATGTTACCTGCGTTATTTATTTTGTGGCAATTCAAGGACTAACCTTTTTAAGACATGTGTGTATAGTCAAGGCAGGTAGGAAAAATGGTCTTGATGCAGCTGTCTTAAAAAAGGCTATGTATTTGGTTTTTTCATAATTGAGCGTCAATAGGTTACGGTTTAACCAATTTGCTATTAATGTCAAGCCTTGCTCAGCTGTGTCATGGCTGACAATTCTTGGGTGGCTGAATTCTTGGGTGGACGTGGCCGTCCACCCAAGAATTCCCATGAAAAATAACAGCGGTTTCATCTGCATAATATACGACTTCTGCCCTGAGAACTGGACGTTCCAATATGTCGTTAATATAAACACAGAACAAAGTTAGGCCTAGAATACTTCCCCGAGGAACATCGACATTGAATTGGAGTGGATTACTCAAGGTTGATCCCACTTTTATATTCTGATTTCGATTTGTGAGTAATTCTTAAACGAATTAAGTGTAGTGTAACTGGCACTGGTAATTGTTGTCTTATGATTTAGTCCCTACGTCAGTCAGCATTACAACAGCGTCCTCGGTTGACTTTTTTTCCTGAAGCCAAATTGTTTATGAGAAAGCAGATTATTGCTTTCCAAAAAATCGTCGGCTCACAATTTTTTCAAACAGCTTGGAAAATATACCAAGCAGGGCATAGGTCGGTAGTTGCCAGGACATTTCTTGTCCCCATCCTTATACACAGGTACGATCAGTGCTTGTTTCCAACAATCTGAAAAAGTTCCAGTAGACATACTCAAATTAAAAATTCAGATACTGTCACTAGTGATTGAAAAGTAATTTTATTATACACGCTGAAATAGATTTTGTCACTTTCAAGTTTATTCTGAGTATTACTGATACTTTTCTATGAAAATGTTGTCATTGAATATTATGTTTGACGCTTGTTTGACGTTTCTTCTATGAATTTGACAATTTTATCGCAACTAAAGTTATTTTCACGCCTGCTTGTTAGTTTCCCTCAAGAAGGCTAGAGACTAAGGAGAGATAACTCCCTGGAAAGGGTTGGACTAAATCCGTATCCCACAGTGACGCATGCGCATTACGCTTCTTTGCCGCGATCCTCGCGAAGTGTCAAAATTGGTCAACACAACCTCGAAAAACAACAACTGTCGCACGTGACACCGTTCAAAACAAAACCATGTGACCATGAAATGACAAATAGCTGCCGCTGCACATGCGCAATACAGCGTTTTGCCCGGCACAGAGTATACGACTTTCGGCCCTCGAAAGCTTACCCCCACTTCGGGAGTTATCTCTCCTTAGTTTCTAGCCTTCTTGGTTTCCCTAGCGATAGCCAAGAAGCGATATCAAATCAATCAAATCAAATATTTTTTATTGCCAAGTTATAAGTTTGTATATTACAGGTGTTGTGAGTAATATTGTTTAATAGTAGATTATACACCAAGGGGATAAAGCACTGTTTTATGTCACGGGCGCTACATTGAATCCTGAACGTAACGAAGGACTCCAAATTTAACTCCCGAGCGCAGCGAGGGTGTTATAAGTTAATTCCCGAGCAAAGCGAGGGAATCAAGATTGAGTCCTGAGTGCAGTGAGGGATTCAAGCGCCCAAGAAAAAAACAGTTTTATCCCGGTGGTGTATACTCTACTTTTCTCGCTTTATGCGAGACAATAAAAAACCAGGCTTAGTAGATAGTGTTTATTACAGCATATTAAAAGTGCAGATTGATATTGGAGACATTAGTCCAATTATGGAAAGATAACGTTATATTTTTTATGGACATAGCAATAAGAATTATGAAAGTGAAAATCACATTATTGACCAGCGGGTTATAATAGAACATCATAACCCGGCTGAAGTCAAGATATATAATGTCTTGGTTTACATGACATATAATTCGGCATTGTCGAGCATGTGGTGTGGAAAGCTACATTATAACAAGCCGTTTAGGCGTACAATATACATTTTTAATAAACTTAAATTCCAACCTAAATCCTTTTCTTACTTATCCTACATAATGACAGACAGGTATCATTGTTATATCCTAATTTTGTCTTCAAAGTACTCATGCAAAGAATAATAACACTTGCCAATGAGTATATGGAACAATGTTTTTTTAAATATTTGTAATGACATTTCTTTTAAATAATCAGGGAGGTGGTTAAACATTTTGGGTCCTATGTTATATATACTTTTTGGAAAAAAACGTTGTACGAGATGGATGGTGTGGGAGTATATCTATTTTATTTCTAGTTTGGCGTGAATACTTTGTGATTCTTAATTTGAAATAATGCTCGTTGGTTTTGACTAATATACATGTAAGAAAGATGAACAGAGATGGAAGACTAAGAACCTGGAGTTGAGTTAGTAATGGTTTGCAGCTTTCTCTCGAGTTGGCACCTAACAATGCTCTTATACACTTTTTTTGGGCACGGAATTAAGGTAATAAGTGTTTTTGAGCAGCGTTTCCCCAATGTATAATGCCATAGCACAAATTTGAGGCGACGTATCCATGGTAAGCTGTTATCGCCGCTTTTTGAGATACTGTCAGAGTCAGCTTCTTTAGCGGAAATACAAATTTACTAATTCTCTGACACAATGCGGTAGTATGTGGTTTCCAGCTCACGCCGCTGTCCAGAATTGCACCTAAAAAACGTATTTGTTCAACCTGTTCTATTAACTGCCCGTTATATTGTATTTCGATGCTTTCTTTGTTATTTTGCTTGAAACTAAATTGTATGTAGTTTGCTTTTTATAAATTGATTGCTAAATTATTGAACTCCATCCAAGAAATTACATTAGAGAGAGCTTCATTTAGAGATCGTTCGTAAGTATATCTGTCAGTGCTTTTGACAATTAATGTGGAATCATCAGCAAATAAAAACATCTGGTGCTGGACACTTCGAGGGAGGTCGTTGATGTAAACGAGAAATAATAGCGGACCTAGTATGCTTCCTTGTGGGATCCCATATTTTACCTTTCTACGATTAGATTTGAAATGGATCTCATTTTTCTTACGGTCTATTTTCGTTATCTCGGTAAATTGTACACGGCCTTCGAGGTAAGAAGCAATTAGTTCATGGACTGGATAGCTGAACACATGCCAATATAACCCGTTTTTTTTTAACTTATTTCCTCACTACTCCGCTGACGCGTTGTCGGGTGTGAGCGGAGTCATGGACTTACGAGAATTAATTATTTGTATATTAAGTCCATAGAGTGAAGTAGTGAGGAAAATAGCGGGCGGGTAAAATTCAATGCTGCCAATCTAACGATTTTGACAAATAGAGTTATAAAAGTCGGGTTATAGTAGGCTATATTTAAGTTAGTCCGTCATACATAAACGCAATCCACATCAAAGCCACCGACACGCCGACACAGCCCGCCGACAGTCGCCGACACGTGTCGGCGGCCTATATTCAGTTGCCCGGTGGCACTCGAGCTAATGGAGGTGGTAGTATTTTACAAAAAGTTACCGAAATATGTCGGCAGGTCGGCAGCTTTAGTGTGTATTGCCATATACAAGTACCGTTTTACCCTACCTTATTGGCGTATTTGACTCAACCTTATTGGCTTCGTCCCCTCACGGAGGTCAGTTATTCTAATCATAACGTTCCTCTCAAACGTATCTATTTCGGATCTATTCGTGGACAAGATCAATACCACGTTATACCGGTGGTGTCCCTGGAAGTAAGGATGAAATCAAAATAGCGCATAGCTGGGGGTTAAATTCGTATTAGATGAGCAACTTTTTAAATACTTGGACAAATTTCCTTAGTACAGTTTTTTTTCACAATATCTGCTTGAATATGAAGTATTATTTTTTTATATTGCCCGTCAAGATGACCTCACTCCACCTGATGGAAAGTGGTCGTGAGGTCCAGATATGAGGTTGACAAGCACAGTCATTCAAACGAATCACTGGGCTGGCCATCCTCACCTTGAAGGCCTGCAGAAATGCCTTTTCACGCCCCGCTTGAAGAACCCGGGACTATAAGAGGAAGGAAACACATTATTAAGATTAAGATTTTATCTTGCAATATTTTTACTTTATAAATTGACATATGTTTTCCAGCTCACTAAAATAACTAGTCAAAGTAAGACAAATCAACTGCTGATCTTTTGGAAAAAAAAAAAATTGGTGACTTAGATAAATGTTTTTTTATAATTGGGTATGGGAACAAAAATCAAACATGCCCTAAATCGAAAACCATTTCGAGGTATTTATATTTTATACCTTATTTAAATATTTAAATTTTTTAAAGGCAAAGGGTCTAGAATATTTTTAATTAAATACGTTGGCAAACTGGGGTCACTCATTTGATCCCAGATTGCCAACGTACGCAAAGAGTTCATTAAGTTTCTTTTTGGACTCTTGACGGTGATCAAATTGACATCTCACAATCAAAACTCATTGGGTCGTATAAACGTCATTTCACGTGATTGGTTGATAATCTATCCATCAACCAATCAAATGACGCGATCGGTTTCATACGGTGAGATTTTTAGCTAGGTGATTTTACTGCATGGTAATAATATGGAAACACCATTATTAGGTAGCAGATTTTTAAATCCCCCAGATGAAAAATATTTTTCCACAAAGTTATTTTTATTAGTACGTACATTATTTTCACCCATTGCCCAGTCCTACATACCTGAGGACTTAAAATAGCCATTCACTAAAATCCCATCCCTTTCAGGTAGGGCTTGGTTTCAGAACTTGGCAAAATAAATTGTATCTGAAGTCTACTTCTCACATTCTTGTAAGATGCTACATGATGAACGACGAGCTCTGTTTCAGCGTAAGTGCTGTAAATCAGTAATTTTGTCCTCATTATTTATTTACTACGAATCGCGAAAAAAACACATGTGGGAACACTAAGTGAATTTGCGCAATGTTTAAAAATTAATAAAAAAATTAACTTTAGGCGAGATCAACAAAATATTCAAGTTAGTTACTTATCATAGTAAAAGATATTTATAATATATATAAAAAAACAATTGTTCCCATACCCAATCAGTTTTGTATGGACTTTGCGATTTTCTAAAAAAACTAAAATTGATCATTACTTTTTAACGGTTAAAATTCGGACCAATATTGATAGGGTTAAAATGGCCAGAAATGACCCCAGCCATGCGCTATTTTGTTTTGATCCTTACTTCCAGGGACACCTTGTATATCATTACCATTTCAATACGGTTTTGTGTAGTTATTTGTATTGAATTAAATCCTCCCAAACCGTATCGCATTCGTCAACTTTAAAAAATATATAATATATATAAAAACAAAGTATATTTATATTTAACTATTGGATTTTCATACCGTCAAGCACCTATATCTAATCACTTTCAAGTCGCGATTTTCTTGCCTTTTTCTCTGTCCCGCTCATGCGCTTCGGCCTGTACGTTTTGTAGAATGCAGTAGGCAGGCACCCAGCGAAAAACGCAAGTTCTGCCCACCAGGCACTTGTTCAGGTAGATCTGACGGGCACAGTGCACACTCTTCGTGTATGAAAGCCTATGGCTAGTTAAAATCCTAAAGGTGCTACTGCTGATAGAGTATAGCATTCATATTTTGTATTGTATCAGAACATCGAGCATTCGTCGTTATTAAAGTTACTCTAACTACATGGCGAACATGACGCTCGATGTTTTGTTACAACTTGATTTTAAAAACATTTTAACAAGCAAACGCACAAGCGCGGGGGACGGCGGGGAGTGAGGTGCGGTCAAATATTATTCTATGAGAAAGTGCACGAAAATATGATACAGCTCAGGTATATGCTCACTCGCCATGAGCATTACGTCAAGCACAGCGTCAACCATTCGCAAGAACGTTACATTACATAGAAATGTTTTAGAAAACTGAGCAAACCTGTATTGTAAACTTCGAGAAAACGTTACATTACAATAAAATACTTTAGCAAATGTTATAGTCTAAACCTACCTTAAGATTTTGATTGTTAATTGCAGTTTGTTTATGTCAGTCAAATCAAGTCAAATCAGAAACCGTCAGAAACTGTCATGAGATGAGCTACAATCACGGCTTCGAAATAATCTTTTACAATGAGTAAAAATACACCAGCAAAAACAGCTGCTATTGATCTATCCCGTTTTTGTAAAAGTACTTTTACTCTTACCTTTGCCATAGAAGTACTTGGCATAGATGTGTGGCATGACTGCAATGAAGGCTGGTTGGACTTGGGGCCATGCACACAAGGGATTAAGATTCAGTACCAGTTATACCCAGGCCAAAGTTTTGATGTGGATATACTTGTATGGCCTCATGCAGCTAAGGTTATTGTGTAGGATTTAATAACTGTCCAGTATGTCAATCAAGACAGACGATACATACATTGCACTTAAAGTAAAGCTCTTTTACAGCTATCTGAGTATTATCACGCCGGTCTTCAAGGGCAAGGGCTCGGTGCAGGAGTGCAGCAATTATCGCGGCATGAAGGTGATGTCCCACACCATGAAGCTCCTCGAGCGCATTGTGTACTCTCGGATTCGACAGGAGTGTACAATCTCGGAGTGTCAGTATGGGTTTCGACCGGGGTGCGGGACCACGGACCCCGTATTTTCCTTGAGAACGCTCATGGAGGGATACAGACTGTGATACACCTCTGCATCTCCGACATGCAGAAGGCCTACGACTGTGTCCGTCGTAAGGTGATTGGCTGAGCGCTGCGATCCAGGGCCGTTCCCGAGGTCTTTATTGATATTATCCTGGACATGTACAACGATTCCAGTTCCATAGTTAGGACTGCGGTTGGTGAAACGCTTCCCTTCCCTAATACCAAGGCTCCGTGCTTAGCCCGTTTTTGTTCAGCGTAATATTAGACGTTCTGTCAAACAGCATCCGAGACCACCACGAGCAGCCACCTTGGTTGCTCATGTATGCTGATGATATTGCGCTAGCAGATTCGGACAGGGGACGGCTGGTACAACGGGTGAATAAGTGGAGGAATTCACTTGAAAACGGCGGCCTGAAACTTAATGTGGCGAAGACGGAGTACATGGCCTGAAACACCACAAATCCCCAGTCCGTCCGCATAGGCGATGACGTGGTCGAGCGCACGGACCGTGTCAAATACCTGGGATCTATGTTGAACGCGTCCGGGGACATCGACAGCGACGTCAGAGCCCGAATTTTCGCGGCTTGGGTCAAATGGCGTGAGGTGACTGGTGTCATTTATGACCCCAAAGTGCCGATCAAGCTAAAGGGGCAGGTCTATAAACCCATCATCAGGCCTATCCTTTCATATGGCAGTGAAACATGGCCGTTACTAGAGCGACACAAGCAGGAGCTGCGCGTCACGAAAATTAAGATGCTGCGGTGGATGTGTGGAGTCTCACACAAAGATCGCTTGCGGAGCGCCCACATCCGCGGCAGCCTTCGTGTTCGTGACATCACAGACAAGCTGCAGAAGTGCCGCCTTCGTTGGTATAGTCATGTCTCACGGAGATCGGCAAACTACGTGGGCAACAAATGTCTGGCAACGCCGCCTCCGCCGGGGACCGGCAGAAGAGGTCGACCCAAGAAGCGCTGGCTCGACGTTGTCAAGAGTGACATGCGTGCCGACAGACTCTCCACTGAGGAGGCACAAGACCGCGCGAAGTGGGCCAAGAAAATAAGAAAGGCGGCCTCTGGGACCCCACGCACCAGTGGGTGTTCACAACCGGGATAGACCGCACGGATGATGATGGCAGCTAATTCAGTTCTAATAATGTATTTTGCAAGCATTCCTAACTCAGGTTAATGTTAACCAATCAGCCAAACAATACTACATAATATAGTACCCACTTAGATAAGTATATGTTAAAAGTTCTACTTTCTCTTGGCTCTTCTTACAATATCTGTGCTTGCGTATAAAAAAAAAACCATTTGGCGCCAATTTATAGGCGTACAAACAGATTAATGCGATTTCGTTTGGGAGCTGGAACTGCTAGGGTAATCTGTGACTGTAATTTTGAATATTATTACTTCTCTTCACCATACTACTCGTATCTTCACCTTTTTTGTTCAGTATTTTAATTAGTGATCTCTTGTTTCACCGACAGAACTTTCGTAGAATTTCGTTTCGCAGAAAATGTTTTATATAATATTCAGTCCATTTATTTTCATTTCGAATATTATCGTTCCATAGACTATTTACTTTATAAAATACGAGCTGCCCCAATAAAATACGAGCTGCCTCAAGTCTTCGGTCTGTCAAATGTTTGACAGCTGGTGCCCATTATCACATCTTGCCCGCTTTTCTCCGACTTGATTTACACATAGGTATCTACTATTAATTTTCACTGAATTTTTTGTTAAATCATAATAATATATTATGAATAGTTTAGCTTTCTGTTAGTGAGAGAATTTACACGAGCTGATCAGTAGTTTTGGAGCCTATTCAATACAAACAAAAAAACACACAAACAATATAGATTAAATTCATATAATTTCATGTCGAATATTATTGTTTTTACGACTATTTACTTCATCGTAACATATATCACAGAAAATCTATTGGTTACGTTAGGTTAGAACTGTGACCACATCGCCAGAACTGAATTTCCGGCAAATGAAACTTAAGTGGCAAAAAATATATTGATATAAAGTACCTGTATGTAATAAAATAATAAATTGTCCCTCGATATAATATTTTTCTTGGTCATTAGTTTTTCATTGAGTAACTGAACATTATGATCAATAATATTATTTGAATCGTTATTCTTATTCTATAATATCAACTTTTATAACAAAAATCGATGATTTCAATTTCTTATAACTATTCTGCGTATTGATTATTCTATAAAATGATATTATAGGGACAGATTTCTGTGAAACGAAATTCTATGTAACCATTTTCTATAAAACAACGTGCAACCATTTTAATTATTATGAACTTTTGAGTTCAATTATTCAAGTAAAGAGGTAATCTTTATGAGTAGTTTATCAAAACTACAGGTTTGGTGCGGCGCTCAGTTCGGTTGGGTGAGGACTTGGCAGTTTTTGGAGCGCAGATTCCTGACGTTCACCATCCGCCATGTTTTTCCCGTGAGGGTGACAGATCTGCGTACTTTCACCGCTACAGTCACGCCCTCTGTCGGCATGGGCAGCCTTGGCGCCAAGTATGTACGCATACTTTACTTACGTAAATAAACTATAGTACCTACTTACTTATTGGCCCGAGACACGGTTGCCCGAGGTAAGTGTCAAACTTGGAGTTCACTCTGAAGTTGTTTGGCGCATGCGCAACACCTATATTTCATGGTAACAAATAGGAATGCTGGACTCGCGACACCTTCAGAGTGGACTAGAAGGTTGACGGGAAATCTAGGTAGTACTCGGTACCTGCATAACTAAACATCAAGCACAATGTAAGAAATGTTGCCACCAGATACACATACATCCTAGTCGCATAATTACCCGATTCTGGTCACTATCTCGTGGAAAATGGCACTAATTATTGTTATTTGATAAATTGTTACAGCGCAAAAAATGACAAAAATGTCGAGGTGTTCCTGCCTGCAATAAAGTTTGGAGAACCGCGTTATTTCGCATCGATCGTGGCGGAGGAGGAGAGCTTGGAAGAGTTCCTCAGGCGACTGATGTGGGAGCCGGTGAAACAGCACATACCGGCCAACTTTATGGATGGACTGTTTCATGTGCCACAAGTTGTTACAGGTTTATTAAACCTACTACTAATAAAAAAAATACTACTGTAAATCACAAAATGTTCTAATGAAGAAAGGTTATACTCTTTTTTTATGATACGTTACATAGGTTACTGTTACTATCAACCCGGATATCCTTTTTTTGTTAAGACAATAAATCTAGAATGATTCTCCAAATATTCTAGACGTAAGGCATCAAGATGCCATAATGTACGAAGTGAAAGAAGCTATCTTAAATAAAAGCAAGACACCAGAAGAAACAGAACCCGAGGAGCCAGAAGAAACATTGAGAGATCGAAGAGAATCCAAAATGATGAAAGACAAAGAGAAGAAAAAGGTCATAGAGGTGCCAAAAGTAAAATTTGAAATTAAACTGCAAGGGGATTCTATACTGGCTGGTAAAAGTTAAATATTTTTTTTTGGTTTAACATTCATAATTTCATAAATTCATTCATAATGCAGGTTGACGGGGAAATTAATGATTTAGACCCGTAACGTTACTGCTGGGCAAAGCCTCCTGGTAACAGGCCTGTTGGTGCAATGGCAGCAACCCTGCCATTAGCACCGGAGATCGTGGGTGCGATCCCCACCCATGACAAACATACATAATAACGAACATTTGTATTTGTTGTGTGTCTATCTATTATCTACTTCAGTATGTATTCAGAAATATTTATGAATGTTTATCAGTCTCTGACACCCACAGTACTAGCTCTGCTTAGTTTGGGGTCAGATGATCATGGTGTAAGTGAACGAGATATATGTATATATTTTTTTATAATTTGCGATATCTGTGATGATGACTGATGGTGTCTTGTAAATGTTATAGACTTAATTCTACAGCACACAATTGCTAAGTATGGAAGCTTTTAAGCTGAAGGTCAATTATTATTGCCAGTGTAGTGTATGTGAGTGAGAGAGAGGGAAGCATTATGTCATCTCTAGCGCACGTGCGCTAGAGATGACATAATGCCATCCAGACTCGACCGACAGACTCAACCGACAAGTACCTAACGTACGTGTACAAGTCACTGTGGTTGTTTTGATTATCGGAATAACTAGGTGCTCGAAATCCGTTGGACTATTAAAGTACCATAATATGGGAACCTTTTGCAAATAATGAGGTTGAGAGAGAAAATAAATATTGGTAATAGTTACTGCTTTCAATAGCCTCTTATACCCGAAGTCAAGGGCTCGAATACTTCAAATCTCATTTTAAGGGTCAGTAAGAAGTAGTAATATGTAGTCTTTTATGGATCGGGCGGATGGCTGAATTGCCCATGCCACTTGATATAAGGTTCAGAAACACCTGAGCTGGGTATTTGTTTTTATTGATAGTATTGATATTTATTTAATTCTTCTCGTGAAAAAAGGACCGCTTATACCACCTGCTAGCGGATAAATATAAATATAAGACTCTTGAAGGTTTTCTTTCCTTAGAGTTTTCAGAAGGTGAAAAAAAATTAATAGGTACCAAATATTTTTTGTAGCGTAGCCGCATCGAGTAGAAATTTGTTAAAAAAGGCCAAGTCTATTCAAAAGCAGAAAAAATCACCGAAATACACAATTTTAGAGCGAGCAGATAATCATAAAATCACCCGTCCTTATGTAGACCAATATTATAAAGAGGAAATATTTAATTGTTTGTTTATTTCGAATAGGCTCGTAAACTACTAGAGCGATTTTTTTATTAAATTTATTTTACCAATATAAAGCAACATTCAGGGAGTGACATAGATGGGCTATTTTTTTTTTAATTTAGGCTATATTTTGACAGGAAAGACAGTCTACGCGGGCGAAGCCGCTGACAGACAGCTAGTAATTAAATATAGGTATTATGAGTAAAGCTTATGGCGCACATTTGGATGAACCCATGTTCAGCAGTGGACAGGCTGATGGTGACTATGTATTTTGTACTTTAAATATCCTGCTTTAAGGCATTGGCAGAATCATCCCGTTTGAGAGAGTTGGCGACCGTCCACCTGACCTTGGAGAGATCTTAACAGTGATCAGCAGCAACAATTTACCAGCTCAAGACGATTTACCCGTGTTATTTGTCAACGTAGACAAATTGACTGATGTTCCTGTCGAGAGCTTGAAGAAGTTCAGGTTAGTATGATTTAAAGCTTTGCTTGTCGCCTAGTAGTTCTTTTTTTATTTTATTGCCCGTCAAGATGACCTCACTTCACCGGATGGAAAGCGGTCGTGAGGTCCAGATATGAGGTTGACAAGCCCAGTCATTCAAACGAATCACTGGGCTGGCCATCCTCACCTTGAAGGCCTGCAGAAATGCCTTTTCACGCCCCGCTTGAAGAACCCGGGACTATACGAGGAAGGAAACACATGTGCTGGAAGAGCGTTCCACGTCTGGATGGTACGACAAAGAAACGAGTCACCGAACCTTTTAGTTCGGGCCAACAAATGTTGAATTGTGTGTAGGTGACGCCATAGTCCAGCACGCGTGGTACGGGAGTGGAAAGGTGAAGGTGGAACAAGCTGAAATAACTCGTCAGAGTATTCCCCATTGTAGAAGCGATAGAGAACACTTAGCCTAGCAATGTCTCTACGCAATTGGAGAGGCTCAAGAGTCAAAGTTGCCTCTGGGTTTCCAATAATACGGATAGCACGGCGCTGCAACCTGTCAAGAGCTTCGAGTAGGTACTTGGCGGAACCGTCCCAGAGATGAGAGCAGTATTCCACACACGAGCGAACTTGTGTCTTATACAAAAAAAAAGACAGTGCTGCCCAGGCGTGAAGAATCGTCTCACTCTGTTCAGGATTCCGAGTTTACGGGATGCAGTTCTAATGACGCTCTCAATGTAGTCCCGCTGGTTTAGGTTGCTACGAACATCCATGCCAAGGATGTTCAGGCTATCCTTAATCGGTAGCGGGGTGCTCTGAAGAGTGGGATGGGAAAGGAACGGCGACGCCTTTGCTGTAAATACACACACCTGCGTTTTGTGGGCATTGAACTCGACAAGATTGCATGCACCCCATTCTGAAATGCAGTCCAACACTCCGTCAAGCTCAACAAATTAATTCCTAAGCTAATAGTACCACCGCACGCGATTCTGCAAGCTCAAATGGCTCTAGAAGTATCAATAGGCTTCATTGGTTGTCAACCAAAGAAATTAGTCAAGAGTTTCTCAAGATTATACTGCTTTATCAAAGACACTGAAAGTGTAATGGAGATTTTGAAGATAGTGAAAGTAGTTCAGCCGGTAAAAGTCCAGAAAAGCCATACCGACTACCAGTTGCATAAAAAATCTTAATAACGTTGGCTTGGCTTGCAATGTAAAAGTCCAGTATCGGTCTCAGCAGCTTAGATGGAAAAACAGCCGCCTGGCTCGCGGAAGGTCACGGGTTCAAATCTCGCTCGATACCTAGGACCAAGTTGAATATGTCTAGTTTTCATATCATTAGATAAATAAACTTTTAAAAAAATATGTTTAACCTCTTATTAATGCTTTTAAATTAGCAGTCCTCATTGTTACCTACTTTATTTTAGAATTTCTCAAATTTACACGAGATGGTGTATTGGCGACGAAGTGCACGATTCTGACTTACAAAATGTAAGAAATATCAAAAATGTGGTAAAGTTCAACGACCATCACGCGTTACCAATGGATCCAGCTACAGTTCCAGACATAGTTGCTGTGTATTTAGATGTTCCTTTTGAAGTGCAGGTAAGGGAGAAGCCCATATCACGACGAGTGTCCCGGTAGGCGTTAACTTTACTAAAAGTAAGTTTACACATGCCCCCCGCTTTCCCGCGAGATAGGTAATCTCACTTAATTCAACATCGATCCCAATGTTTACAAAATTATAATTCCTTCAAATTTTAGCTTCGAGGAATTCGCCTGCCAACTCAGAAAGATATTCCGAAGTTCTTCGGATATCAAAAAGGGGATCATGATTTTGGAGTAACTTCCTCGCATAGTTCTGGAAATGAAGATGCAGACATACTTATAGCAGTAACAAAAATAGACGCAAGTTGTTTTACCAAAAGCGTGAACAATTTCATAAGAGGAGAGTATCCTTTATATCCACCTACAGTAACTGTTGCCAGCTTGGATCGAGAGACCGTTTGCACCAATGATGTGAATCATATTAAGGCACCATTAATTCCTAAGCTAGTAGTACCAGCGCACGTGATTCTGCAAGCTCAAATGGCTCTAGAAGTATCAATAGGCTTCATTGGTTGTCAACCAAAGAAATTAGTCAAGAGTTTCTCGAGATTATACTGCTTTATCAAAGATACTGAAAGTGTAATGGAGATTTTGAAGATAGTGAAAGTAATTAACGAGGAGTTAATTCAGGAGGATTTCAAACATGAATCACTAACTGGGTTCGCTCTAGACACTGGCAATTTAGTGATTTTCTATGTAGAGGGTCCAACCGATGGACAAATCTTGCAAGTGTGGGAAATGACAGAGGATTTCTACCCTGAAGTAAAGCCTGTGTTTTCGTCATCCGCTAGATATTTGTCTAGAATTTATCCTGGTTAGTACTAACTAACTAACTAACTATATACGTATTAAAATGGGAACTAACTATAGTTCCCAGAAAATCTCATTTTGATTCCTGGAAAGTGTTAATTGAGACGAATTACAAACGTGGAGAGAATTTCTTCACCACGGGTTATTCCGGAGAAATCCGAGCTTTTGTTCCCAAGATTGTATGTCACCGCTTTATTGCTAACTTCTTTGTCTTCTGTAAAAAATTTCATATATTTTTATTCTGAAACGGTAGTTTCTATGCTATTTTTTTTTATTTGCCGGCACGCAATATTAAAATATATTTTTTTCATTCAGAACTGCTCTTGGCCGCTATGCCGTTTTACATTATGAAGATGTTTGTCTCTATGGGAGTACTGCTTGCTTGTCCTCCAGTATACGCTCGACCTGCGCTGCCGCTGCCTACCAGATCTGTGAGTGACCTTCCGAGTATAGCATTTGCGAAAACAGGGGTAATTAAGTAATCAAAAATGCGACCAAACGATGACGGTGACGTGCTGGAGCCCTGGGGCTGGTAAATAACTAACTAACAATGTGTTTTCTTAATCATAAATACGGTGACATCAGTGCCGAGATAAAGTTTCTGTCAGCTCTCGCTGCTGTACAAGAGAAATGTGGGGTATAAAGTGGTATGAGCACTAATAAGGTTACTGGAATACCTACTGCATTTTTCGGGAATAACTTGGATCGGGGTGATCCTTAATCCTAAATTCCTGTGCGGGGATTTTTTTTATTAAAAAAACGTTATTCGATAATGGCTACTATGAGTCATACACTGCACAAAATTCATGGTGAAAAAAACGTAATTTAAAAAATACACGCCGCTGACATGTTAAATACGTAGGATAAAATATAAATTGTTAGCGTATTTTAAAACTTGAAACGCACTGGCCGCGCTGCGTCCTATTTATCAGGCACACGAATAAATCAACCGGGTAACAAGTATCGAGTTTTGGTTTTGTAGAAAAAAGGCGTTGGAATTAGTGTTTTTTCACCACCTAGTTAAAATAATAAACCCCTTAATCTTAATTCAATCATTGTGCTGAGAGCTCAGCTTATGACGGCATTACAGCTATAGTTAACAATACGTTGAGAATTTGTGAGTTGGGAATATTTATTCCCATTATTCTGTAATTTCTTGTTGAAGCAGCATTCCACTTTTTATAGCTTTTATAATTGAGTTTTTTTAAGCGTTTGAATAAAGCTTTATTTTTTATCTTAAAAGCTTATATGTACGAGTAGGTAGTAGGTAGGCTTTACAGTCAGGACACGTACTTTTTTTGCAATTAGTGATTTAGAATCTGATAGTGTGAGTACCTACCTACGTTTGGAATCTTATTTTTATTTAGCGTTTAGTTAATTTTTATTTATTCACATTATACGTAATTTCTTGATGATTTTGGTGTCAGATGTCCCTGATATATATTTTAACATTAATAGGGTATTTGACTACATCATCAGATTCTAAAAACCAATAAAATCCTCAGTTTATTTACTTATGTTTAATTAATTTTATGGCACTTCAAACTTGGGTAAGAAAATCCATTTTTCAAAGTGTAAAAGTAACAAATTCAACTATACCATTCGATGATCTACGAGTAAACAATTTATAGCAACTTTTGAAACCATGTTCGTAAACGCAAAATTTTATATAGCTGCCGAACAAATGTCTGGCAGAACGCAAAGAAATAGATCGCAAATGACGTCATTTGCAAGCGGCAGTTTGTAGGGAGCGCGTTTTGAGCAAGGCCAGATAAATGATTTTAAAAATTGCTATATCTCGGGGAGTTTAGGTGCTTTCGAAACATTTTTTAAACGAATATTTCTGTTTTTGACAGGTCTTTCGATAACACTTACCCAAAAAAATATATAGTAAAATACCCTATTTCTCAGGCGCTACTGAAGTTGGGGCGTCTGGTTTCTGGCAAGCAGCGTGACGCTCCATGCAGGCTCGCCCTGCCCACGGCGGCAGAGCTCATGAGCTTCAGGCTAGAGCTGTGTGTCGCGCCCAAACCTGTCACTGCAGTCAGCGAAGAAATTCAATCTAAGATCAACGGTACACCTACAACTTGTTATTGCAATTTATACATCATACGCTTAGGCCCAAGGGTTTTAGGCTATGTTCCTATTATAGTGTATGTTTTAACGGGAGAAATAGTTCACGCGCACCAAGCCCACTAAGCAATAAAAAGAAAACAGATGAACAGGAAACAGTTAGGTTTCCTGTTCATCTGTTTTCTTTGAATATCACATGCTAACGTTTTGCGAGTGCATCTAACATGTCGACAACTATTATACATAACTATACCTAATTTTCAAACTCAAAATAACGTTGCGAATCCTTTAAAATTGTTTAGTTGAAATATGTACTATTTACTCATGGATGCAATGAAGATGTGGCTTGAAAACGACGCTAATGAGACGCATAAACATCTTGCGACTAGATTTTACGACTAAAAGTGAAAGCACTGCTAAATGTGTTGTGTTGGAAGATATATTACATTAAAATATTCGTCACGTATTTTTTAAAGTAAAAGCTAGCTGGCTAGTTATCCATATTTGTTAAGATATAATTTTAAAATAAAACTGGATTAATACGTGAGCGAAGTTCATTTCAATCCCGCCATAAATCCTCCGAATGCAACAGATATGAACAAATCTGGTTTTGAATATTAATGTCGTCAGTGAAAACATACTTACTTTTACTATTAGGATTACTGAAAAGATGTGTTGTTTTAGTAAATGAAACCTTTTATTTCAAGATAAGATGCACATCTGTGCACCCCAGCACCGTTTAAAATATTTTTTCGTTTGAACTCAATAGAACGTAATGTAAATGGATTAGTGATTTCGAACTACTTTGAGGTGTCCTAATCGTGCGACGCTTAATTATATTAGTTTGTTTAACTAAGCCGGCGATACTTCCATAGAAAATGACAAGTCCAGTCTGAATGCTCTAAGAGCCCTGCGTGTATTGCTGACAATTTTTTTCCCCCATGTACTTACCTGTATCAGGGCTATCGCAATCGTTCCGCAACCGATCGAATAACTTGATCACTGCGATAAAAACCTCCTTAATTTATCTTCATCATCCCTTTATAGGCAGCCATAAACACTGCACAGACCATTGTGCATTGGTTCTTGGTTTGTTCATAGTTGCTGAATCGATTGCTACTGATTATTAAACTTTGTTGTACAGTTATTTCTTATAATAATAATATTAATAACAACATTTAATAATTCCATTAATGATCATTTGAAAAACAAAACACAAAGGGTTATTTATCAATCATTATCATTGTTATTCATATACGACGTTTTCAAATTGAATTATAAATTAAATGAAATTGTTGGTTGCTGACACATCCTCATAAATATATTTTAACTATTTGGAACACGAACGGGAACAGACGGGCACGGGCGTACGAAGTTGCGGACAAAAGCTATGTTTATTTGGATGACAAATATTTTAACGTAAAAAATAAGAAACAGAATTTTCATTTTAATTCTAGTTGGTTTATTTATCCGTCCAATATAATTAATTCTCCAACATTGGTTTCAGCGCCTCAAGAGCCAAATAATACACAGCAATCGATGCAGAGAATTAACTGGGAGAATAAATAGGGATCGTCGATCTGCAAATTTATTTTCGGTTACTTATTATAATTAATTGCCTTGGATACTTTAGAGATTAAAATCTTTTTTGTTAATAAATGCTGTTTCAACTGAATTTTACATTTAGCTCTATCTATTTTTAGTTTTAATAATATATCCATTCAGAGAGTTTTTTTGTTCTAAACCTTACATATTAAAAATATGGCAATTATTAGTGTAGGCTGACGAGTCTAGCGCTGTTATCAACTCTAAAACTTCTCAAGTTCAACTGCTCATGTGTTTGACGTGAGGTTCCTCAATATACCAGCAATTCAGGAAAAAGTAATATGATTAGTCAATTATTTAATTTAATTTATAAAATTACTTAACTAATTAAGTTTTCAACTACACAAAATTTCGCTGAACTCTAGTATTAATTACTTACAGAAAAATTATATCACGAAAAACAGTCATATTTAAAACCTAATACGATTTTCTTAAAAAGTTTAATACCGTGGAGATTTTTTTTTCTCAGTAACGTCTGAAAAAAAACTGAGTGCTGCTATTTGGTAAAGCATCACGCACGACTGGCACTACTACTAGGACACAAGAAGTAGTACAGAAATCAGTGAATATTGTAATTTCCACCTTATTTTTAGACAGTAGATAATTCCGCAACGAGGAGATCCACAAAAGATCGAAAGTTACTGATAATGCTCATTCATGAATGATGACTCAGATTATTTGCAGATTACTTCTAGTAGAAGTTTCTTTTAGTGAAATAAGTATAAATAAATATGAAATGATATTAAAAACTTGAGCATAATGAGTGCAGCGAGCTAGCAGACGTCTCGCTCGTAACTTGTGAAAAGGAGAAATGAGATGCAAAACGGTCATAAAACGTTTTTATTAAAACTTAATCTTACTATGACTTAAATTGGAATTTACAATTCTGTTTGGTTATATTTGTTTAATTTTACTTTATTGCGCTTGAAACTAAGGATAAAATATGCATAATGCTGAGAGAAGAAAAGTTCTGTTTATTCATCTAGACTACACGATCAGTTTTTTTGGGTACCCAAGTTATTTAAATTTTCCCCAGGTTAGGATGTGGAAATGAACGTTTTTCTTCAAACGCGTTCAATCCTGATCTGATTGTCTGACCAAATGTGCAATTGTTATCCAGTAGATCTCTGACCAAATGTCCAATTGTTATCTAGTAGATCTCCGACCAACTGTCCGTGCTCAGATACGACCGCACTTTAAATGCAAATGAATGATGTATTACTTCAGTTTTCATATAGTTTCGCAATAAAACAGTTTTCCCGAGCATTTCAAGTGGGTTTGTGAACAGAACAGAAGAGAGTTTTTCCCATATATTGCTTTCATTTCATGGAAAAACGATTCTACAAAATAAAGAGCATTATCCGGACATCGCTACCATGTTGCACTGGCCTTACCATTTTATGTAAAACTACGTTACGAGTAATCTGTGACCATATAATGTCTGTCCCGTCTTTATAATTTGTATCTTTGTAATTCCATGATACAATCTCTTATTTTCAGGCAGGTCAATTCAAATAACTCCACTTACAGTTTATCTCCAAGTCCTAGCCAAAGTGAGGTCACGTTATGTCTTGTTCTCGTCTATTAGACCATGGAGGATGATGTCGGCAGGAACATAATATGAAATCCAGTCACATTTAAAATGCTGAATATTGATAGAAATTGTAATCTTTAAGGTTATGATTTCGGAAACAACTGAAGACTTGCAGTATTGCAAGGCCATATTGGCTTGTATGAATCTGACAGTTTCCGGAAGCAGGTAAGATACACTCAAACCAGTACTGCAGTTGTTTTCTAAATCATGTCTTAAGTAAGTCTTTCAATTCACTATTTATTCACCATCCATTTCTTAATAACGATCCAAAACTAGCCTCGTCATAAAGCCAATAAATATAGGCCAGTGATACACTTACCAGCAAAATAGCTTTAACAGCAATTTACTAAACTTATTTCAACCTGTTTTTTAAAATATTTATCGCCATAATTGAAACCGTTTCTGCTTAAGCCCTAAAACAAGAACAGATAATAATTTATACGCAGCGATGCGGACCCCACTCAATGTTTCACTATAAAATTAAGCTTCGGGCATACGAGTACAGATTATTACTTTTTTCACTACACAAAGAGGAACGCCGAGGCACGGTAACCGAGTAATCTCCTATTCACGTTGTGGGCACGAAAACAAACAAATGTTTTAATTTTGTACCGGAAAATTAATATTTGCTTTAAACAACTGGGTGTTGTCAGTTTTTTAAAAGTTTCCAACTCTTCAAAGCTTTTTCGCCAAAAGTGGAAGTTTTCGGTCGCTTCAGTTGGAATTTAAGAACACACTTTGAATAACAAATAGGTGTATTTACTCACGAAAGGTACAAACATTGCCACGACTGGGTCTAGCAGAATATTGAGGTTATTGAGGTTATTTATACATAACATAATGTTAGTATTTAAGTAGTGCATTTTACGAGAAATTTAGTTTAGTTGGTAATGGTTAGCCTTGGGGTCAGCTATTTTTTTAATGGAAAATGTTAGTCGCAAATGTTGTGTCGCACACCTCAGGCCAGGACAACTTGCGAAATGCTGCTGGCAGAAAGTGGATGTGTTGAGCCGAAGGTCGAGCGCAATGGCGAGATTCATATGCCTATGTCCTAAAAGTGGACCACAATAGGTTGATTTATAAGTTTTTTAGTTACTCATAACAATCGGCCATTTTTTCTTTCTTTTTCTTTTTAGCCTATAGCAGTCCACTGCTGGACATAAGCCTCCCCCAGGGCGCGCCACAAAGCCCGATCTCCCGTTTTTGCCATCCAGTCCCTACCAGCCACTTTCTTTAGGTCGTCGGTCCAACCTGCCGGTGGACGTCCAACACTACGCTTGCCGAGTCGTGGTCTCCACTCGAGAACCCGTCTACTCCACCGACCATCGGTTCTGCGACAGATGTGACCAGCCCACTGCCACTTCAGTTCACTTCTGGACACTTCTGGACTACGTCAGTCACTCTGGTTCTTAGCCGGATTATCTCGTTCCGGACCTTGTCCCTTAACGAGATTCCTAGCATGCACCTTTCCATAGCTCTCTGAGTGACGTGTAATCGGTGGGCTAGTTTCACTGTCAGGTTCCACGTCTCGGCTTCGTATGTCATGACCGGTAGTACGCACTGATCAAACACCTTGGTCTTCAGGCATTGTGGCAAAGGTGACTCGAAGATGTGACGCAACTTTCCAAATGCTGCCCATCCAAGCTGAACTCTTCTGGTGATTTCCCCCTCAAAGTTGTCTCTACCCAGCTGTAACTTTTGACCCAGGTATATGTAGTCCTTGAAGTTCAAGGGCTACACCTTCGACGGAAGTGGGTTCAGGAACGATGTGTTCGTTGAACATGACCTTAGTCTTGTCCAAATTCATCCCAAACCCAACGCGTCTCGAAGCAGCATTGAGACTGGTCAGCATTTTCTGCAGGTCTTGCAGCGATTCTGCCATTATCACTACGTCGTAAGCAAAGCGGAGGTGTGTGAGATATTCCTTTCTTGAAAAACAATGCCACCACACCTCAGCTTCACGCCTTCGGAGTTTGACTTCTTATCTGTTCGCCTTTTCCGAAAATCCCCCATTCCCACTTCGCGTATAACCACGATTATGATAGCATAATCGTGGTTATAGCTAGATCCTCGCCAACTTTTGCCGGGGTCTCCAGTGCGGCAAATCTGTTCTGCAATTCCAGTTGGAACGCATCATATCCAGCTTGGGGCACAGTTGCACGAAGAACAGACCTCACCATGCGACTGCGTTCGAGCTTGAAATTAATATTTAGGGTGCTTTTAACAAGCCGGTGATCGCTACCGGTATTCAACCTGTTGATCACTAAGACATTCCTAAATATATGCTTCTTGTTGGCTATGATGAAGTCAATCTCGTTCCTCGTACTACCGTCAGGGCTCTTCCAGGTCCACTTCCTTTGGGTTTTTTTTCTGGTAAAAGGTGTTCATACAGAACAACCCCTGCATACTGAGGAAGTTAACCAGCATTTGGCCCCTATGGTTTCTGCGCCCATAGCTATGCGGTCCCAAACAAGATTCACCACACTCTTCTCCAACTTTGGCGTTGAAGTCCCCCATGACAACGGTGTAATGGGTCTTGGTGGTGCGATGTATGGCCTTTGACACATCTTCGTAAACGGCCTCCACCTCTTCGTCTGAGCTACTCGACGTCGGCGCATACACCTGTACGACCTTGAGAGAGTATCTGTCAGTCAGTTTCAGTACAAGGTACGCTACCCGGGTCGAGACGCTGCAGATCTCCATCACGTTGTCACGAAGGGCCTTGTTTGACGAGGAATCCAACGCCACCCTGGGATGGTCGGCTCCCTTCCCTGAAGTAGAATAAATGGCCTGATTCAAGGGTTACCGTGTCCTCCCCCTCTCTACGAACTTCCGATAACCCGAGAACATGCCACCGTATCTTCTCTAATTCCACTTCAAGGATTTGAAGGCTCTGGTCCAGCCGCAGACTGCGTCCATTGTACGTTGAAAAGGTCAATTGTGGCAGCCGTCCGTAGCCCGGGGATTCCTAGCACCCCCTACCCAACTGTGACCGAGGCCGCTGCCGTGACCTAGAATAGCAGGGCCGCCGGGGGCCGTGTACTTTGGCTATCCATGGGGGGGTTTGCCTGTAGTCACCACGCTAGGCAGGGGGGTTGGTGACCGCAGTGTTCTTATTATGGACTATGTGATCACCACCTCCCAGTTGATCCCTTGATCGCCTTCTACGATACCCACGGGAAGAAATGAGGTGGTGCTAAGAGTAGAAACTCTGCCGGCACCACACGGCCAAACAGTTTTATGCTTAACTAATAAATGGAAAACTTATGTGAAAGTCTGGTGCATAAAAATACCTGTATTACAGGTCACCAGGACACACATATACTGATTTGACAAAACAAATCCCTTAACTATGTCCACAACTGGCAGCTGTGGTGTTTTTTTTTATATAGGAATAGACAGTCATTTAATCGCAATCGCACCTGATGGTAAGTGACGATGCGATCTATGATGGTACATTTCTGCCTTGTATATGCCTATTCACTCTTGTCTTGAAGAGACCTAGATTGTATTGGATCGGAAACACATGCGCGGGCAGGGAGTTCCACTCCTTTGCTGTTCGCATTATGAAGGAGTCCGCAAAACGTTTTGTGCGAATGGCTGAAATATCCACAACGTGCGGGTGGAAGGCTAATCTACGTCTTGTGCTCCGATGGTGAAAAGGAGATGGCGGAACCAACTCACGCAGTTCCACACACCCCGAAATAAAGCCTGTAAAACACTGACAGACTAGCAACGCTGCGCAGGTGTTCTAGATCCCGCAGCCCGGCAGAGAGAGCCGGATCATTAATGAGCCTCACGGCGCATGCCTCTACCGAGTCCAGAGCAGCAAGCTGGTATTTAGCGAATCCACCCCAGAGGTGGCAGCAGTACTCCATGCATGGCCGGATTTGCGCTTTATATAACTGGAGCAGTTGTGCCGATGTGAAATACCGCCTAACGTTGGATAGGATGCCAAGCTTTTTGGCAGCAGTTTTTGCAGAGGACTCAATGTAGTCGCCGAAGTTGAGGCTTGCCATCAGCTCAATACCAAGCAGCTAAATGTGGTTAGCAACAGGAACAGAGACATCCTGAAAAGCTGGAGCCAGATCAAAAGGGCTCTGCTTCGCCGAGAACAAACTCGCCTGCGTTTTGGCTGCATTAAACCTGACCAGATTTGCATCGCCCCAGTCGGACACAGCCTCTAGGGCCAGATTCATGCGCTTTACAAGATCCTCTCGACACGTCCGGATCCCTTCCTTAGTGGCTCTTGCACTGAATACATATTTAGCTACAACTGTGCTGTCGTCTATGCAGACGTGGGTGGTGTGGGTATGCACCTAAAAGTACCGGGCACAAGCAAATAGTTTATATGCAGCAAAAAGAGTGTTGCAGATAAAACTGACCCCTGTGGGACACCGGCGTTAACAGCCTGTTCTTAAGACGTGCACCCTTCGAGCACGACACGAAACGGCCGCTCACTGAGGAAGTCAGTGATCCAGTTACAAAGGACTACAGTAATACCAAATCATGGAAGCTTGTTTATTAGGCTGCCGTGCCAAACCCTATCAAAGGCCTTGGATATATCGAGCGACACCGCCAAGGCTTCCCTGTGCTTCTCGATGGCCTCACTCTACGTGTGAGTGGCATAAGCTAGAAGATCCCCAGTGGACCTTCCGCGGCGGAACCCGTATTAAGTTAAATAAAATGTTGTTTTACCTACGAACATTGAAACTAAAACACTGCGCCAAAAGCAGAGGAGAAAATTGATTTGCATAATTATTTGCGTCAACATACAAACACACGTTACACACCTTATCAAAGAGTATAAACACTACGTTTTACTTACTAACAGTAACTTGTTTCTTCGCTGACAGACTTCGTTCTGTCAAAATAATTGCACGTCGCGGCGCCGGTAAAGCAGTACATCACGCCGGCGTTTCTCCGACTTGATTTACTATTCTTTTTCACTAAATGTTTTGTTCAATAATAATAAAATCTAGCCTATGTCACTACCTGATAATGCAGCTTCATATTGGTGAAAGATTTTTCTGAATCGGTCCAGTAGTTTCGGAGCCTATTCAATACAAACAAACAAACAAACAATCAAATCGTTGAAATGAAACAACTTTACGGATTCTACTCGCGGAATTTGCCATTTTTACGGGAGGCCTTTAAAATAAAAATAAAACAAATTTCAATAGGGAAGATGGTTGGAATTTACCACCTGCTTGGGATCCGGTAGTAAAACTCATTAAGCCTAGGGAGCACAATACTGTAAGACTTCAAGATACGGTTAGTTCTTATGCGTGGATAGGAACGTTCCCGGGGATGATAGTGAAAATGACAGTAGTTGACTGACGGTTGCTATGTAATTATTTACTTTCTTGACATTTATTTAATTTGCACAAATATTTCAGTACTTTTACTAACCAAAACAATAAATCTGATATTTCTGGTGACCAATTACCAAACTGTCAACATTTTGAACACACTTTTAACCCCTATTTTACCCCTCTTGGGAAGCTTTACATATCAAAGATCTATGCACCACAAATTTCAGAAGTTCAGGCAGGCCTCTGTCACTGCATGTACTTGCGCGCGATAATTACCCTCCAGCCGCCGGGTATTCCATGACTAATTTGGCAGTTGGTTGTCACCAGCCGCGTAGAGCATTGTATGGGAATTTAGCGTTCTTCCGATAAAGATGTAGTAGTACTGACTGACATTTAAATCGAAAGCGGTGGCCCTGGAAATACGAGTATATGTCTGTCACATGATAGCATGCATATAAGATGAAACTTGTTAATTTTCTATTGATATGATTTGTCTTTTAGGCCAGTAGGATTAGATTTAAAATTGTATTTGAGTCCGACATAAGGTTTTATTGCTTTAATGGCTTCACTTGTTGCCCAATATGACTATCTTAAGTTTCCCCCCCGGGGATGTTGTGCATAAGTGGTGGGTGGTAAAAGTGTATCCCAAAAACGCTTTTTTGTGGTTTTACGGTTGGTAGTCCAAACATACACGTCAATATTTTTTTATTACCACAACTCCCACAAGGGGAAAACCTAGGATAGTCATATTGGGCAACAAATGAAGCCATTAAAACAAGTAAACCTTTTGTGAGATTCAAAATTCAATTTGAATGACTTTTTTGCTTAATTCTACTGGCCTATGTTACGTAGTGACTTAAGTAATCTGTGGTTGGTTCAGGTTCAGCGGTTTCTTTTGTATCTTATTGTTTTAAATATGTACAAGATCATTAAGGCATATTCAATTAAGGATAAGGATAAGGATATCAGGTTTGGGCTAGTAATCGTTTGGATACAATATGATGACTATTATAAAGAAAAAGATGTTTAAGATTAAGGATAGCGTTTGAAACAAAACAGAAAACGCTTATTGAGAAACCTATAATGCCTAGGAGTGGACGTATTTAATGATAATTACTTACCTACTTATTTATATATTTTTTTCTTACAAATCCTTCACAGTTGACATAATTCTGCAAATAAAGCCAGTAACCCAACTGGGCGTGTTATTGGCTAATGAATTTGACATGCGGGTTATTGTGTGTACAACATCGCACACAACGTAGCGTTTGCCCATCGCTTGTGCACACGGGCCAGGGGCCAGGAGCCGTATTACAATCTTCTGCCACAGGTCGCGGCGTGGCCTTTTCAGTCATTCTCCCGACAAGGTGTACTTTGTATTATTTCCGTCACGATTTTTATTTCTCAGTAATATTGATATTTTAAAGAATATATTATATTCTTTAAACCGACATTAAGTTTGGAAAAGACGTAAAGCCATAAAACAATGTGTATTTGGCACTTCAATGTACTGTCTGGTTAAGGACTTATGAAGTGAAAAGTTTTGGGCGTGATGGAAATTAGAATCGCGGTGAAAAAATAAGAAAATTACTTTTTGAAAAATATATATTTTACTGTCATGAGACACAAACAGAAAATAAATAGTATGTAATATAGAATAAACCTCAGAAGTGATTGTTCAGGCAACAAAACGAAAAAAGACAAACTACCTCGGTATCTGAATCAACTAAACAGCTCGAGGCTATAATTTTTAGAGTGATAACTAAACTAGCTGTCCGTCAGCGGCTTCGCCCGCGTAGACTGCCTTTCCCGTCAAAATATAGCCTAATCAAAAAAAAAATGGCCTATTCACTCACTAATAATGCTGCTTCATATTAGTAAAGGAATTTTTAAAATCGTACTTTTAGTTTCGAAGCCTTTTCAATACGAACAAACAAATCTTTCCTCTTAATAAATTAGTGATAGATATAGATGAACAATTTTCGGAGTGTATTTATTAGAACCTCGTACGTCTAATAATAGGTATGACATAAACCCATTTACGTCGCATTTACTTTTATGGTTGTTGTATGCCCCCCTTAAATATTCATTTAATTCTGTTTTTCGTATTTTTTGTTTTAGCGGCAACAGGAATACTTACATCATCTGTAAAAATTTCAACTGTTTTGCCATCGCGGTTCATGGGACACAGCCTGGTGACAGACAAATAAACAGACAGATGGACAACAGAATCTTAGTAATCTTTGTAAAATAAATCTTATTTTGGTTTTATAATTTTCATCGAGTTCTAGTCGTGTGACGGAATCAGGTGACGGAAATTAGGAACACGACGGTATTTACGAGATAGAAACTAAATGGTAAGGAAAATGAAATATTGCTTCAAGCATGATGTCAACAACGGATTTTTGCATAGAATAATAATCTAACCAGCCAAATTTGTATGCATTTTAAAACATTCATTAAAAGAGCGAACGGAAATTAGAAGAGTAGTGAACCGTGCGAATGGAAATTAGGTACTTGCGTTAGTTCTTTAGCGGAACAGGTGTACACACCGTTTAGGTTACCCGCCTCGGCACAACTGACAATAGACGACGATGCGGTAGTTATGGACATTGCTTACTCGCCTAGTTAGATATTCGCTACTTTTTACTTGTGAAGGAAATTATTTACAATGAGAGGACAATCATATTTTTCGTTCTATCTAAGAAAATACACTTTTTATGCAGATTATTTTCTGTGAATAATAAAATGCATTAATTAACTTCCCAATTGTATAAACTGAAATTCACCAATCGTAACTTACTTTGAAACTGTGTAAGGTATAGAGTTTGATTCTGGGTTCTGGAAAGCGAACGGTACTTAGGAGAACAACTTAGAAAAACTAACTTTGAGTATTTTTTTTAACAAATGATATGTAAATAAATCCAATTCTTAGAAGACAATTGCTAGACCTAGTCCCAAAAATAAAGCCAGCTCCAAAATATTACAAATAAGTCAGAAATTTGTATAGACGCTCAATTGGTAGGCCTGCTGAGAATGACCGGTTTACGGTACGCTAATTTTGTATAGACTAAAACGTGAAGTGAGCATTTTAGTACCGTAAACGGTCTCGCTGCCAGGGTGGCGGGGGATTGATTGATTGGTATGGCCCCTGTTGTTAAAATTGTACGGCTAACATTGACGCCTATGACCTTTGAGGTTTTTCAGAAATCACTCTCAGGAGCAAGGAGGGATTATTTATAATATTTGATTTAAACTCAATATTATTAAAAATAAAACTTACCTACATACAATGTTTATTTATCCTTTAATTATAGCGCTGAAATACTTACATACCTAATTACTATTTTAGAATGTGAGCTTTGACGCTGGTATTTGTTGTCAAAGAAAATAAAACTTTGTATAAGTAAGCACACAAAATACTTACTTACTTTGTATTTTTACAAATACACGTATGTAAGTATAACGTTATAGGTAGGTACATACTATAATAATAATAATAATAGATCGTTTATTTCAAACCACAAATAATCCATATTGACACAACAATAAGTAAAAAGATAAAAATGATACAAAATAAAACACACAGTAGGTATACATACATCACAAAAACAAAACCGGACCTCAAACCTTTTCACGGACTGGACCCAACTGCACTTAGTGCATATGCAATTGCATCGCAACGCGAACAAAGGCGAGTCCCAGCGGTCTGCAAACACCCTTAGGATGCCGTTCGAGGTGGCGCGCAGCCTCGTCAGCATAGACGCGCTGCGTCCATGAAACCCGTCTACATGCCTCTCCGCGAGCATTAGTGAAGCACTGCAATGACGCGGCAGGCCGAACAGCACCCTAAACACGTTATTATACTGGACGCGCAGAGCTCCGTACGCCCGCTGCGTATACTTCACCCACAGGCTACAGGAGTAAAAAGATTGGCAGTAGGCTTTAAAAAGCGTCACCTTCACCTGGTCACTGCAACCTGCAAACCTGCGGGCAAGCATGTTACAGCGCACGGACAGCGCCCTGCGCTCCCGCTCAATGTCCACACTATCCGTAAGCTCTTCAGTCACCCAATGACCTAGGTACTTGAAACGGTTCACTCTTTTAAGAGGAGTGCCGCATAGAGATAAAGAAGGTACATTCGCGTATGTTTTGGTACCAGCCTCAAACACCAACAACTCGCTATGATAGTTAAAATACTGGGTGATAGCATTTTATACCGCCAGTATATTATATACCTACTCAATAGAGCGGCTAGTCGTGCAAGGAAAAGTAAAGGGAACTACATCACGCGGCAGAACACCCATGCGCTGGACTGATGAAGTGAAATCCGCAGTGAGAACCGTGTGTTAGACTGCGCCAGACTCTGCAAATAGAAAAAAATGGCGGGAGATCGTAAATAAAGCTGTGTCCGCATCTATCGCCAATGTGGACGCCTCAACGTGACCACGACCGCTCTGCCAAGACCGAAACGACAGAGAAGAAGAGATATTGTATACTAAGAACGTGATGGAAGTAAACCTCTAAAATGTCCTTTCCAATCAGCCTGAGAGTGTTTTTAGGTGAGGTTCAAGTATTATTTGCCCGAAGTAACGTTTTTCGTTATTTCATTTCGCCGAATAACCAGAATGTTTAGTTAGCCAAAAAACATTCGCAGGGTTTGTTGTAGTTGAATACTTGTTTAGCAATTTATTCAGTTGGTTGCTCAGGAAACGTGCAGCGAGTGCCAGAACGGATATAGGTATCTGAATTAAAAATACATAACATAGCTAATGCAAAACATACACTCTAAAATGGGAATGTTGACTGTTGCCGTCATGGGTAACGAAAAACTCAGAAGCCCACACACCGCCAAGCTTATTAGAATTCAATCTGGTAGGCAAGCCTTCCGCCATTATCTGTGTTGCTTGGGTTTTTGCCAACGGTGTTTTTAATCACCAAAGAGTAAGCTGCAAATTTGACTTTGAATACAAATATGTTTTTAGCTTTTTAACTCGAGACCACACGGACTCCGCAACATTCAAGGCAGAGTGAAACACCTAGGCAGTTTTTAATTTATACAGTATCGAATAGATAACTCATAAGAATTTGAAACAAAAAGTTAATGATGTTTCAGTTTTGATCTAGTTTCTTTTATAACAAGTGTTACAGCTGTTGCTGAAGACAAGACAAATAATGCGTACGGGACAAGTTTATTAGCAGGGCATATTACAATCCCATAAACGAGTAACTTGTCAAGTTCATTCTTTGAACTGAGCGTAGTGAGCAATTGCGTCAGTAAATATCCAGCCTAAATGATGTGTCAGTGCTAGGTAACCGATGACTGGTTGGAAATGAAAGATTATAATAGGAAATTGCTGCTACGTTCAGTTTAGGGAATCAACTTGACAAGTAATTAGGGATTGTAATAAGGCCCCTGTTACCTGAAGCAACAGTTTTGACAGAATTGTGCAAAACAATTTAAGCATAGCGGAAAAACCCATCCTTAACGATACTCATTATATTCCCTTTTTGATACTTTGTACCTACATGAAAATAGTTGTCATAAGTATAAACAGTGCCAACGTAACCAATGAGTTTCCTTTTTACGAGATAGCAGTTCAGCGGTCAATATAATAACACCATAATAATCTGCGAAGCCAATATATCACATGATAGCATTCCCGCTAGTCGCGTCAAACCAGGGGCTCAAATTAAGAGCTTCACATAAAAAGGCATGAGCGTTTCGTCCGCGCAATAAATTATGGTGTCATAAAAACTGAATCGGAAAAGCAATAAAATCTGTCATCTTAAGTAATGCCGTCGTGTTCTAGGCTTATCTTCTAACGAGGACTGGTCGTGCGGGGTGGAATTGGTAAAATGGCGCTAAGGATAATTTGTTGCTTCACTGTGTTAGCGGTGTCTTATGGATGATCATTTGTTTTTGCAATTCTGATAATGATTTTCCTTATCATCAAAATCATAAAGGCCTTGAGGCTCTTTCGAAATATTTTTTTATGCATAGCTTTAAACCTTAACTATAAAAAATACGGTTGATAACATTTTTCATTCAAAAATCCTGTGATTTCTGTTTAGTGAGTTTGCCGTTAGACTAACTTAAATTTTAAATCATTGTTAAGCAGTGTTTTTTTGTGATCTAGAAAGAGTCACGAATAAGTCATATCATTAAACATGGTCAATCGGGCAACTTCTCCTATTTATCATATCGCGGCCAGTTTAATTTGAAAAACCCGTGTAATAGTTTATTTTTAATCGTTTGTTTAATTTTAATTAGTTCTTTATTTTAATTGTTTCTGTAGTCCCCAGCATGGACGGGTAAACCCGCACAAAAGCATAGTTAATCATTTTAACGTGGTCAGCAGAGAAGACGCCGCCCGTTTGGCCTCGTTTGCAGTTTACGTTTATGCATTGTTTATTATGCTTTTTAGTTCTAATTAAAGACTCATCATATCAACACAATCTTATCATTTATCAACTTATCAATTTTAATCAATTATCAGTCTCATAGTAAATGTAGGAGTTACGCCCTACAACTGTATAGTACCTTTGATGAGTGCACACCTAAGAAGACCCGAAAAAATACGTTAGTAGTCGATATCCTGTATGGTTTTGCAGTGATATAATAAGTGAACTAAAACGTAATAGTAGATTATACACCAAGGGGATAAAGCACTGTTTTATGTCACGGTCGCTACATTGAATCCTGAACATAACGAAGGACTCCAAATTTAACTCCCGAGCGCAGCGACGGTGTTATAAGTTAATCCCCGAGCAAAGCGAGGGAATTACGAGTAAGATTGAGTCCTGAGTGCAGTGAGGGATTCAAGCGCCCAAGAAAAAAACAGTTTTATCCCGGTGGTGTATACTCTACTTTTCTCACTTTATGCGAGACAATAAAAAACCAGGCTTAGTAGATAGTGTTTATTACAGCATATTAAAAGTGCAAATTGATATTGGAGACATTAGTCTAATTATGGAAAGATAACGTTTTCAGGTATTTTTCCTTTGACTTTTCTGGGAGTAGATTATTGACAATGCCTATGGCATCTAATTTAATAGCTTCTGGAGTCAAAATACTTTCATCACTCGACATTTTTTATTTTTTCTTTGAAATATTTGTAGAATCTTCTAAAGCTAGTAAAGTAGTACTACTAGCTACGGCTATAGCAACTTCTTTCAGCTGGCGTGGCCTACTCGATTTGACAAACAAATGAAGTTCGTCTCAGTGCGAATCTAGTGGGCCACGGCCTCGGTCTTCGAAAATCGAGTTGGCCGCGCCCGCTGAGGACACATTCTGTTTTGTGAAATTAGACTTTATGTACAAAGCAATAAGAATTATGAAAGTGAAAATCACATCATTGACCAGCGGGTTATAATAGAACATTATAACCCGGCTAAAGCCAAGAGATATAATGTCTTGCTTTCGGTAAGGTTTACATGACATATAATTCGGCATTTTCGAGCATGTGGTGTGAAAATCTAGGTTGCATGCAAAGTGGAAGCGTACGAATAATGAAGAAACCTACAAGCAGTTTTCTAACTTAAGGTCCGCCCTCAAACTTCGTACTGCAAGCGCCTACAGTTTGTACAATAAAAAAAATAAGTCCAATCCACGAGAGCATGTATCTAGCTTACGCACTAAGGGTGGTTTTGAGCCCAAAGTCACTTACAAGGGTCAAACTTTGTCAGGAGTTGGTGCAGCTGAAGCTTTTGCAAACTTTTTTTCTAGTGTCTTTTTGACTGATGCTCCTCAATTGAACACTGATATTGCATATGAATCTGACAGTAGCAAAAACAGTTACTACATAAATGTATTGCATATATCACCACAGGATATTATGCACGCTATCAATAAGCTCAAACCTAGCAGCTCTATC
Organism: Udea olivalis; assembly: GCA_947369235.1. NCBI lineage: Eukaryota > Metazoa > Arthropoda > Insecta > Lepidoptera > Crambidae > Udea > Udea olivalis. The sequence goes on along the minus strand of OX376352.1, from coordinate 8,639,144 downwards.
GGTCCTGACAAAGTTCCACCCCTAATACTTAAGATGGCAAAACACTCCCTGTGTATCCCTCTCTGCCATATTCTGAATACTGCGCTAAATATGGGAAATTACCCGCCTCAATGTAAACTGTCAAGAGTAAGTCCCATACCGAAACGCTCAGATAAGTCTTAGGTGGAGGACTACAGGCCGATAGCAGTATTATCTTCCCCAGCAAAAGTTTTTGAGAGCGTAATCCACAAATGTGCTTACGCACAAGTGGACAAATACATTCCCAATGCGCAGCATGGTTTCCGATCAAAGAGATCAGTAGAGACCAACCTTTTGTCTTCAGTTGAGTTCATTTCCACCAGGCTGGACCGAGGTTTGTGGATGTCCTGTATTTTGACTTCTGTAAGGCATTCGATAGGGATGATAATGATATTCTGTTAGCAAAACTGGCCAATATAGGTGTTGCCCCCAGACTGCTACGGCTACTTGCAGACTACCTCCGCGATCGACAGCAGTTTGTTAAACTTGGTTTTTACGAGTCTACTTCCAATCACACGCGTTCAGGGGTCAGTCAAGGTTCAATATTGGGACCTCTTCTATTTGATGTAATGGTTAATGATCTTCCAAACCTTCTCGAAAATGCTTCGTGCTTGTTATACGCAGATGACTTTAGGCTGTTCGTAGAGGTTAAGTCGACAGTAGATTGCAATGCTCTTCAGCAAGATGTTGACGCAATATGCCAATGGAGTCGCCAGAATGGCATGGAATTTAATAGGTATTTCTAAATGCAGTCCACTGACCTTTTCACGGGTTCGACAGCCATTTATCTTTAACTACCAAATAAATGGAAATAATCTGAGCCGCCCCTCAACCATCAAAGACTTGGGAGTAACATTGGACCATAGACTGACGTTCCATGACCACGTAGAAGCACTAGCAAAGGAAACCTACAGGCGTTTAGGTTTCATTTTACGACACTAAGGATTTTCACAATTACCACGTAATTCGTCTGATTTTTGTGGCATTGGTTCGCTCTAAGCTGGAGGCTTCCATGTGCATTCGGAACCCACAAGAAAGCAAGTATGCACTGATGCTTGTAAAAGTGCAAAAAGCTTTTCTGAGGTAATAATGACTTTTCGAACTAGCGTACTACTCGTAATTTTTTTCGCAACAGCATGTTTCGCAAAGACGGCATTCGAATCTACTCATCAGACCCCTTTAATTATGGTTATTGGTGTACCTACGCCGTTTTTCAATTAAAGTAAAATAAATAAATAAGAAAATAAACTAAAATAACTTTAATTATTTATGAATTGATTGAAATGAAACATACTCGTACCTACACTAAATTTTAGGTGAAACTTACCATAATACATTCGTGAAAAGCGCATTCAATTCCGTTGAGCCGCTTTCGGGAAATTAGCGCCCACAAACCCACAGACGGAGAGACAAACAGACAAAAATTCTAAAAATCATTCTTTTGGCTTCTGTTGCGTTAAAATCAAAGAAATTCAATAATAGTTTTTCTCATCCGCCACCCGCTGCGCCAACTCATAGTAGGTAGGCGCTCAAAGGCCCTTCATTTAGAACTTTTAAAGTAGTCTTCCAAATCGCTTAGTGTTAAAGACAAAATTTATCTACATTAAATACATAAAGCAACAAATGTATCAATTTTTATAGGATGTCGATAAATATTCTAAATGCGTGTAGTAAAAAAGTATTCAATTTTATCCACATAAAAGGTAGATATATATGCTGTCACGGACTTTCATTTAGAACTATTTAAGACCAACAATCCCACGGTATATTATCTTCGTGTAACTCCGACGGTTAAAGGCAGCGCACGCCAAGATGGCTTTCTGAGGGCAGGATTTTTTCCGACTCACGATACATATCGATTATATCATTGCCAAATTGCATAAAATCTTTATAAATTGTAGCCTATGTGCTATTCTGATGTATAAGCTATATTACTGTTAAGTTGATGCGTGAAAGAGTAACAAACATACACACACACACATAGATACCTACATCCTCACAAACTTTCGCATTTATGTTATTATAATAGTAATAATATATCATATAATTTAATATAATAATATATTAGTAGGAAGTAGGATAGGATTAAGAACTCTTTCATTACTCTTCAGAGAGTCACTCACTCAGGTGAATGCTGGACAACGCACAGCTGAAACTAATGAATGTAAGTGTCCTCGGAGAGTGTAAGGAAGCACTAAGGCCCGTATTTTGAAACAAAATCTGTACATCTACCACGTGTTGCCACTTTAAATTTAAGTTATCGTTCGCGTAAAAAAATTGTATTGGGATTTGACAGTATCATGTCATGTCATGTCAAATCCCCGTATATAAGATCTGAGTGACGTTTTGGTACGAACTGACGTTTTCATAGCTCTACTCATGTAGGTAAGTACAGATCAATGCTTGAGTATCATTCTAGAACACGGGCCTAAGAGTGGAAAGGAGCACTAAGAGAAGATTACTCGAAATTCCTACAGAAACAGGAAAAAACGTAATGAGCGTACGAAGGCGCGGGGAAAGTTAATTTAATCTTATATAATCATTGGTATCCCACTGCTAGGCAATGGCCTCTATTAGATTTATTATAATTATCCTCTTTAACGGATGTTTGATTATATCTCTTCAAAAGTTCAAATTATGATAATTAAATGATTACTCTAAAAATAGCATGCCTGCAAGTTAAAAGTAAGTATGTACGTTATAAATTAAGATTTTTTTATTTTGAGGCTATTATTTCTGAAGCAGGTCATTTTATGAAGAGACTAAGAAATGGCATGAATTAATGTGCCGGAAAGATGGTCCTATTTCTTGGAGTAATCCTTATTACAGAAATCCGGAATAAACCGCACTTTTTCTTTAAATAATAGGAGCTTACGCGAATAATAAAATATTAAAAGAACACAAGCCAGATTGCTATCAACTATTTTCTTCGTAAATCTGTGTTCCTTTATTTCTTGGGATTACGACTTTAATGTATAGCAGTCATTTTAAATCCTGGATCAAGCTACAGTCAGATCTAAGCTAGATGGCTAAATAGATACAGAGTTTACCCGCTAGTTTTGTCTCCTTACGAGATCTTTTTGGTAGGTAGGTACATTTCCGGTTTTAGGTATAGTCTATTTCTGATTTAATGCCATTATGTAAACAATTATCACACCGTGACAAAATCACGAATTTCCGCATTGATCATACACGCATAGGTCGCACATAAACGTTTTGCGTTGTAAAAAAGAAACATAGAACATGAAATTCATGCAAAACTGGTAAAATAAAGCATTATTGTAAAAATTTTTCATCAAAAATGAAATAAAGAAATAATTATGAAATTAATTTCACAGCAATTAGACAATTTTTTTTATTTGGACCGTAGTAATGGAAACGTCACATGAATCAGAATCAGAATCATTTATTTCGATTGAAAGTGGTACAAATACAATGCTGTCGATTTATGGTTCCTACTATCAGGTATGAAATAATATAAGATTAAGTTGGAATTATTTTGGTATTTATAGCTTTTATACGGTTAATGATAAGTGTGTCAGAAGATGAAAGTGATGCTAGCAGTGATGATGATGAGCAGTGAAAATAATAAATGAAATCAAATAAAATTTAGCAAGTACACAAAAAAGAAAAAATAATTTTAAAAAGTTGTCACTAAAAATCAGCAGAACTCGGTAGATTATTTCTTTTGGTACGTTTTGATAGGAATAACGGCAGAATCACGCCTTTTAAGTCAAATCATGATAAATGTATTGCCACAAATATATTTGCAACAGCCAAAGAAGCTACATGAAATATCGTATCGATACCCATCGTAGTGATCGTGAACGTACAATACTAGTGATTGATTTGAAGGGAATACCCTACTCAAAGCGGCAGCGGCCGGCGAAGCGCAAAAGCATGCTAGTTTCTAATAAATTTATGCCTTATCAATATTGTCTTTTGACTATTGTGCTTCAGACCCTGTGCATTATAATTATTGTGCTTTTTGATTTTATGCGTTTTAATACGTATGTATGCCAAACAAGTTTAGGCTACACTATATTATGCTTTTTGGAAATATGCCACTCCATATGAAACTCGTGATGATTAGAACAATCTGAAATATGGAACACGATTATATACCGTACCAATCATACCATAGGCCAATGACTCTGTATGATTCATTCGATGATTTCCCAGCACTACGAATTGGCTATGGTTGTCAATACGCCATGTTTTTTTTAGAAATAAGACATGTAAGAAAAACCTAAGGAAAAACCAGAATATAGTTGCGAAGTTTCACTAACAACTAGACTTTTAGTTCATCGAGAATATCCTAAGGTTTTAAATAAATAAAATTTGCAAAATCAACGTAAAAAATTTTTTTTTTGACCAATATATCCAAAAAGAATAGTTTTTTATACGATATACCTAACAACTGATAAGTACTACATACTTAGTTAATACTACAGGTCAAAAAGCTTCATGTGCCCACTAGCACAGATTCCTCCAGGCCTCTGATGGTCAGCTGGATTTTGTCTTCCAATCTGCTGAAATAATCTAAGGCGACCCACGACTTTGACCACCTATCCAAGCGAAATATATCCTGGGACTGGTGGGACTTGCCTGCCCAAAAGGGCGCCCACGGGCAGAGCGCCTTAGGGTGCGAGGTGGGGGCCACGGTGCACAACAGTGATCCGCGGCTGGCTGGTGGGTCGTAGTTGCGGACACAGTAGGGTCGCGTTTGGCGGGAGCCAGCGGGCTTGAGTACGGGGTTGCTTTTTGCCGCAATGCACGACTTTCACCGCGACGGCGAAAGTGCCTGTGTACTCCAGGTGCTTCCGTGCCCCCCCCCCTCACTGTGGGGTCGGCTGAAGGGGACCCCAATACGAGGAAGCACTGGCGGTGGGCTGTTGCGAAACTTTTAGGGACCCCGCCTCGCCGCTGATGTGTTGAGGTTGAGTACCGTGGGGTTTTAGTCGGTATTAGTAGACATAACCTCATTGTTCCCCCGGACGGCGAGCTATCCATGAGGAGTTCCCCACGATAATAAAAAAAGGCCTCCCCAATGCGCGCCAATGCAACCCTATCCACAGCTTGACGCCTCTATTTTTTGCCGGCAAACTTTCGCAAGTCATCGCTCCACCTGGCCGGAGGGCACCCCACACTACCGATACGTGGTCTTTAAAAGACAATCTATTTATTCGATCGTAATAAATATCTACTCCATAGGGCAAGTACACACATCAAAAGTGTCTAGGGATCAACATATATTTTTGCAATAACTTTTCTCCTAATTGATATTAATTAAAATTTTCTTTAAGGATACATCAAATAAAGTGTTTTCGTTTGTCTACAGTAACGATAAACCAAGTCACCTTTGCATTAATAAAGAAATTTGCCATTTTCCTAATAAAGGGATTTTTGACATTTGAACCACTAACATTAAAGTTCGAAAAAAAGACTGAAATAACAGTTTTCTTTAAAATTTTATTGGGTTACTTAAACAATTAATAATCCGTGTTTATACCGCGAACACTAACAACACAAGAACATCGGTTTGGCATACTCAAAATGAGTTCATCCAAATCACGCTGTGGAATGGCCGCCCATGTTCGTTGCAACAACAAAAAAAGGTCTTCTTGCGACTGGATACCCTCCATATTCGGCAGAGCTCTTCTCTTGTAGCATATCCCATGCATGCTAAATCGGGTTCAAGTCTGGCGACTGAGCAGGCCAGGGCAGGACATTGATGTTAGCTGCGGCGAGAGTCTGTCTTACAACTCTTGCGGTGTGCGGTCGTGCATTATCATGCATTAACTGAAATAAGGGACCGATTTGCACTTGTAGAGGAACGATGACGTCTGATACAATCGTCTCAGCATAAATTTGAGCGTTGAGGTTGCCTCTGTTCCAAATCAACTCAGTTCTTCCGCCGATCCAAATACCCGCCCATACCATGATGGTTCCACTACTATAAGGATGGACTTCCTGGCAGGATTTTAATCGCTGTTGGCGTCCAGGGGTTCTCCAGTGTCGTATACGTCTTGTATCCGGTCTCATACCAAAACGAGACTCATCAGAAAAGCACACGAAACGCCATTGTTCTTCTGCCCAATTTCTGTGTTCAAGAGCCCATTGATATCGAATCCTACGATTGTGCATTGCTATAGGTGGTACCCTTAGCGGTCTTCGGGAATGAAGGTTCACTTCATGCAAGCGGTTTCTGACTGTTTGGTCGCTAATTAAGTTCCCTGAAGAGTGATGAAGCCTCACGGCTAACATCATGGCGGTTATTGTTGGAGCTCTTCGAGTTGTGATTTGAATGTATCGGTCTTGTCTCCGTGTGGTGCAGCGGTACCGTCCTCCATGGCGCTCAGCCACGGTACCAGTGCTTCGGTAACGTGTCCAAAGTCGACTGATAACACTCTGACTTGTATTCAGAGCTAAAGCCACAGTACGTTGCCGGGAACCAGCTTCTATCATTCCCACGGCTCTGAGCATTTCTTCCCTGCCTAAATGACGTCGCCGCTCCATAATAACGTTGGTTTTAATCAGTAGTAGGGAAACAGTAGCACTAATAATGTCTTCAATGCGTTGTATGTTTTTATAAGGAAAATATGGACAGCTGATTTTCATCTTTTACTCGAATTTGATTGACAGTTCCTGTTTCAAATTATGAAATGCACCAAAAAGGATCCATATAAATTTATAAAATCATAAATTTATTACAAAGCCACATCTCAATCTCAAGAAATCGCATAAAAATGCTTGATCCCTAGACACTTTTGATGTGTGTAGTTGTATTATAGTTTGATAGTTGTTCCGTTGTCCAATAACGCTTCATCTTGTAATGTTCAAAATGTGATGCAAGATTCTAAGAACAAAGTGAACCATTAAAACTTTATCGTAGGTCTTAATTTAATACATTTTGCACACCTAAGCGGAATGGAGTTAATAATTACACATAATTTACTTTTACAACTTGCCAAAAGTTTATAGCACTTCTGCAGGTAAGTAAACTCAGCAACAATTTGTGCCTTCGCGTGAGTTGAGTGAAATTGTGATATACGTACTAAAATAACTTCTGTAGTACTTGCACAAAGTGACTGCGCAGTACATAGTTAATGTAACCGGAAAACCATCTATAAGTGTTAATTAACGAGTGATTGTCTCACGAAACGAAACAGCATACTACTAATCCTACATTGGCGTGTCATAATTATAATTAATTATTAAATAAAAAAGGGTCTAAGAAATGTTATTTGCTGGCACTATTTTTTTTTCAGCATATAAGTATATGCTATGCTACCCATATGCTATATAAACAACTTTGAATTATACGCAACCCCAATCTTGACTCAAAATAAATAAATAAATAAATATCCCTGGACATTATTCCACACAGCGCCATCTAGCCCCAAAGTAAGCTAATTAAAGCTTGTGTTAAGGGATACTAGACAACGGATAAACATACTTAAATACATTTTCTTTTGTAAATACATACTTATTATACATAGGAGACACCCAGACCAGTACAAACAGGCATGTTTCTTGCACACAAATGTTTGTACTGTGCGGGGATCGAACCCGCGACCTCTGGTGTAGTAGCCAAAAGAATCCGGTTCCAGTACTAGTTCATTCTCAACGATTATTTAAACCAATCTATCAATGTTAACTGATAACAACAATTAAATAGGATAACAAACCTTACCCATTACATAAAAAACGACCAACCAATCAACGTAGGTACAGTAGCCTAACTTTATTGCTTGGCGCATTCATTTAATTCCGGTCACACCAACCGTCCGTCGTTAAATCGCCGTCAATCCGGAGCAAGTAATAGCTAAACATCCCTTAATAAGATTAATCTGAGTTTTTCGAAGTGAATTTATAGGGAATAGTGAGAACAGTGTGCGCACGGACGCTCCCCGGCCGTCCAATCCTCTCCATCATTTGTCAATGTCTTCGCCCTATCTGATACGAAAACTGAATGAATTTTGGCAACTGCTCCAGAATGTCTCGTAGATAAACGATGTCAGTGAGCTTAGAAAATTTAATTCCATGTAATTGACTTGACGCTGGTCCGTGTTTCAGTTTAACTGCAATGTCTTGCGTCTTGCGTGGACACTTGCCAAGTAGTCTGCTCAATTGAAAAGCTTCTTGCAAATGTATGTGAAGTGGGCAAACTCACAGAAGCGCTATTAGTTGATACTTTAATGAATATAAGCTTACTCTGTGGATTTTAAATTCAAATTGCGGTCGCTAATGAAACACATTGTTCTAACAGCAGTGTTCATATAAGAACTGAAGCTACTGATAAGTAATTTGAATAGGAAGTGGACAATGCAAATAAGAACAATGGCCTATAATTTCTGCAAAAAGAATTGTAGTAAACGTCGGACGCATGATAAAGATCGCTGGATTTCAGTGGATGGCTGTGACATCAGACCGCTCTCGCTTTAATCAATTATCGTGTTGTTTTAAGTATTGCTACAAAATTATGTAAGAAAATTCAAAATATCAAGGATGGTGTGATGATGATTGATTGATTTGGTAGGTTTCAGCTTACTACTGAGTTCCTACTCACTAACACAATGTCCGTAGTTTCAAGCAAACTAACAGGGTCCTAATTAGTACGAAAACGAAGATGATTACAACAACAGTCATGTAATTTGAACACGTTAATAATATGATGTTGACCGTACAGAAATATTTTTTCATAAATTTCCAATTGTTGTAGGTCAACCTCACCTTGAAGGCTAGGAATAAAAGTGCTTTTATGTGCATCTATAATATCTTTTACACAAAGATAGAAACTGGTTTATGTAGAAGAGGTTATGACGGGATCCTCGATGCTGGCCAGCAATACAGGAGCCGGAGCGCCGGGATTCGTCACACAATATTTAGAAGTAGATGTAGTTGTGGAATAGTTAATAAAAGATCAGCCAATCCAGTGACTTGTTTATTAAATAGGGTAAAAGTATAGGTAGGAAAGAAGAACTGTAACAAAATAACAATAAATGAATACAAAGAGTCCTAGGTAATAGATTATCTAATAGTAATAGGTAAGTAAATAGGTATGATATGCTTACCCCGATACACGGGTTCCTGTTACTTATAACTGTTTTAACTGTTTACAAAATTGGTTATTTAGAGTATTTAAAAATACACCATCACGTAAGTTATACTAGTTAAACTGGTAATCTGGTAAAATGCTCACAAACTGTTCAGTACGATGGTTTTGGTAGGACTGAATCAAAAAAGCTGCGCATGCAATGCGAAACAAAAATCGAATTGAATCAAATTTGAAAACAAGTACAAAATACTTTTAATGGCCAGCAGTTAAACCATGAAGTTTCCAGCGATCGTGGAGGTTGTAACGTCCACGAGACTGAAGGGAAACGGCATCGTTACAAGGTTTTCCCGATGAGTTATAGTATGGAGTTCTTCAAGAGGGGTTTGAAAAGGTTTTTGCAGGGTCGACAACGCGCGAGTGATACTCCTGGTGTTGCACGTGTCCATAGGCTGCGGTAACCGCTTACCATCAGGTGGTCAGCATGCTTGATTGTCACCGAAGTGGTATGAAAAAAAAACCTGCAAAAATACGTCTTTTTCTAGTTTCTATCTTTGTGTAGACAATAGTGCATTGATGAATGCTAATAATAAAAAAAACACTAACATTCAATTCTAAATAATTCTAATATCAAAAAGAGTAAAAATTTGTGTGTTTGTAACGAATTATTTCAATCACTACTTGACCGATTTAAAAAAATATTGTATCAATATACATTATCAAGTAACATGGGCTATATTTAAATGGGAGAAATAATCCACGCTGGCGAAACCGACAGAAGCTATTAATGTATATTTTGATGGTCACTAACATCAAACAATTTCGTCTCGTAAGCCCTAACTGTTGAATATCTTGGCTCCGAATCTCCCCCCAGACACTATCAAACACACATAGTCGTAATTAATGAGAGGCATTAGGGCCTGTTGTTTGCATCTGATAGATATTATTACTGCTATTATCAGTAAACGCATACCTTAATAAGATTGATAAATTATAGTAATTAGTTTTGCAAATGAGGGCATGATTGAAGAGTAAATTTCGGTTGAATAATTCACAGGGCGATTTATTTATGAAAATTTTATACTCGTAGTATTAAAAGTGTTAGTAAGAATTCGTTGAACTTTTATTTTTAGGGGTTCATATCAAAATACGACTGTGATATCTGATTTTGTAAGTGAGATCAGAATAAAAACCCAGTTAAAAGAATGTTCAAAAAAAACACTGAAGGTGACACGCATTTCGTTCGCTCTCGCATTTTTAATCAAATCTAGTGGAAGAAGTTGTGATTTCTCCTATTGAAGCATATCATTAGAAAGATAAGGAGGCAACCTATCTGATGATACCCAAGTCTCTGCGAAACCAGCAAGCGATCGTAAGTTACAGTGATTTTTCTATCAAAAATATTCGTTGTCTAAACGGCCTGAACTGACCTACGACAACTCGCGCTGCGCCCGCTTCTACGCACACATACGCAGCTGTATACATCGCTTGATTGCTTGGGATACGGCTTTGGCCCAGTGTACATTAGCCAACGGCGGCGCTGCTATCGCTTTGACGCTTTTTCTGCTTTCTGTAGTTTTTATCACTATTTTGAAGAACAAATAGTCACGATGGCACCTAATAGTATCAAATGTACAGGATGTCTTCAAATTATAAAAAGTAAAAATTTTCTGGTCTGCTTGGTCTGCACGTCTAAATATGACCTTTTATGTGCAAATATCGGAATAAAGCGCTATAACCAAATGGAACAGGAACATAGAGATAATTGGAGTTGTCCTGAATGTCGCAGCCGTCTGCCAAAAGGTGATAATACTAACACCTCCATATGTCAATCAGCTCGGCGGAGCTCCGAGGAGTCAGAACCCGAGATAAGCTTTGTAACGGTACGTCCCAAGCGACCACAGTCTTCATCGCAAGATTCGTCAATTGAGAAATATATAACTGAGGATTCCCTTAGGACGATATTAAAGCAGGAACTATCAAGTGCAATAGAAAAAAAGATCACAGAACTGATATCTGTACAACTGAAATCAATAAATGAGCGCATAGTAGAATTTAATGATTCCATGACTTATCTGAGTCGTCAGTATGAAGACATGAAGATTGAGCTGCATGATAGGTCGGCCACAATAGTTGAGCTTATGAAGGAGAATGAAGCACTGAAGCTATCCATTGGCTTGCTGTCTAACAGAGTTCACCAAACTGAACAGAACCTAAGGGAAGCTAATCTGGAAATAAATGGGATACCTGAACACAAAGCCGAAAATTTAAACAATGTTATTGAACAATTGAGTAAGACAGTCAACTGTACAGTGGATTCGGACGATATTCAACATGTTACCAGAGTTGCAAAATTAGATCCACAAAGCGGCCGACCGCGCCCAGTTATAGTTAAACTGCGCAGTCCTCGACACCGCGATATGGTACTGGCTGCCGTTGCGCGGTTCAACAAGAGTAACCCTACGGAAAAGCTTTCTTCGCAACACCTCGGTCTGGGTGGTCCAGTAAGTGCAGTTTTTGTAGGAGAACACCTTACACCTGCAAACAAATCACTACACGCTGCAACGAGGCTGAAGGCCAAAGGGGCTTATAAGTTTGTTTGGGTCCGTAACGGACGCATTTTTGTGCGGAAAGATGAAACTAGCCAGGCTATATGTATCCGAAGTCATGATAGTTTAAATCTGATTGAGTGTAATCACAGTTCCTAACATATACAATTAGTTGCAAAACTCAATATCTACTACCAGAACGTGCGAGGATTGAGAACGAAGACAAATGAAGTGTTCCAAAGTACTCTTTTGTGTAATTACGAAATTATTGTGTTTACGGAAACATGGCTAAACTCAAGCGTAAGCAACAGTGAATTCATGAACGCGAAATACGTAGTCTATCGTAGAGACCGCAAATGTTCAAGAGCTACAAAGATGGATGGCGGTGGTGTTATGATAGCTATATCACGTGATATTCCATCCATGCGCGTTGAACAATGGGAAAGTGACTGTGAGGATTTATGGGTTACGGTGCAAGTAAAAATTAAAAATTCGCTAGTAAAGATTGCAATTTGCGCTGTCTATCTACCCCCGCCAGTCAGACTGGAGACTCTTTCTAATTTCTTAAGTGGTGTTGATAATGTTTTAAACCACTCCAGGACTGAAAACATAATGCTTCTGGGTGATCTAAACCTGGGTTTTATCAACTGGTCTGAAGGAAGCGACTCTCTGATGCATCCATCGACCTATGACTGTGCCTTGGGATATTCTCTAGTAGATTTTATGTCAGTAAATAACCTTAACCAGCATAACAACATACCTAATATTGACGGTAGGTGGCTGGACCTTGTATTGAGCAATATTGCCATTGATGTCACACAACCTCTCGACTTGATGAGTAAACTGGATCCTAAGCATCCCAATTTGTTGATCTCTTTGAGGGATTCTGACGTAATTTTTTTGAGGCCCAAGCCAAGAACGGAATTTAACTTTTATAAAGCTGACTATGACAATATTGCTCATAAACTTAAACTTATAGACTGGGAGGCTAAGTTTGCTGATTGTCACAATGTCAATGATATGGTTTCTATTTTTTATACACAGTTGAATTGTCAGATTGACGAGTCTGTGCCTAAACGTAAATCAATACCGTCTAGGTACCCTAGTTGGTTTTCCCTCTCACTTGTTAAACAGTTGCGCGAAAAAGAACGAAAACGGAAAGCATTTCGCAAATATGGAAACCCTCGTGACAGGCTAGAGTATGAATTGTTGCGTAGCCGTTGTCATAAATTAATGGATAAGTGTTACAGCAGCTTCAAAATTAATATTGAAATAAGTATATCCAAAAACATTAAGTCATTCTGGAAATTTATAAAGAACAAACGTAATAACCTTTCTACTTACCCATTGAAAATGCAACTCAATGATTCAGTAGCTAGCTCTGGCTCCGATATAGTTGACTTATTTGCGAGACACTTTGAATTAAATTTTGCGTCCAATCCATCTCATACTTTAGGAACACAAGACATTCCCTCGACTACGTCAAACTACATACCTAGTTTACATTTTACCGAAGAAGAGATAAAACGGAAGATAAAACAACTGGACCCCGGGAAGGGAGCCGGTCCTGATAATGTACCCCCGATATTCATCAAGCGCTGTGTTTCCGCAATTGCTTTTCCCCTAATGTTAATCATAAATCGTTCCCTAAGTGATGGCATATTTCCGGATAAGTGGAAAAAGGCAAGAATAGTTCCAGTATTTAAAAAGGGTCAACCTGATAAAGTAATAAACTACCGTCCCATTTCAATACTATCTACATTTTCTAAGTTGTTTGAGTCTTTGATTGATCCAATACTGAGTCGCCATGTGGAAAACTTATTGACTGATTACCAGCATGGCTTTCGTAAAGGCTATTCCACAGAGACAAACTTGGTTTCCTTCGTTTCAGAAGTCGCTCAAAGTGTTGATCGTGGAACACAGGTTGATGCCATATATACCGATTTTAGTAGCGCATTTGACAGGGTGAACCATTTGCTGCTTTTACGTAAGTTGGAATCTATTGGAGTGACGGGAAGTCTTCTCCACTGGTTCCAGTCGTATCTTAATAAACGACCCCAGGCAGTTGTTGTGAATGGTTTTGAATCAAGAGAGTACATTGCGGTGTCAGGAGTGCCCCAGGGCTCACATCTCGGTCCATTGCTTTTTCTAATATTTATTAATGATATAACCTCACGTATTAAGCACTGTAAAATATCTTTATTCGCGGATGATCTCAAAATATATAAGCCAGTTAAAACTCTTCAAGATATGGACCAAATTCAAGATGACTTAAATAGTATTTACCACTGGTGTGAAGAGAATTCCATGTCCTTGAATATGAGTAAATGCTACCATATTAAATTTACCAAAAAGAAAAAACCGCTGCTTACAAGTTATTATTTAAATGGCAAACTGTTAAACGAAACACATGAGGTTCGTGACTTGGGTGTTAATATAGACCAGCAACTAAAATTTTCATCACACGTTAATACCATCATCAAGAAAGCAGCACAAATGTTAGGATTTCTGAAAAGATCCTCTAAAGGTTTCCGGATGACTTCAACAATAAAATTACTTTATCAGGCTCTGGTAAGATGTCATCTGGAATATGCATGTGTAGCATGGAACCCTGACTATGCAGTACAATCTCAGCGAATCGAAAGTATTCAACGCTCATTTACGCGATACCTTGCGTTTCGGTCCCAGGGCATATCGCACAGGGCCCCTTACAGCCAGCAGCTGTCCTTTTATAAAATGAAGACTTTACGTCACCGGCGTGCAGTACAGGATCTGTCGTTTTTGCACGGACTCGTCAATGGTAGAGTGAATTGTGCTGAGCTCGTGGAACGTGTCAGGCTATTGGTCCCATACAAACTTCCTCGACACCCAATTGCTAAACTGTTCCACCTACCAACTGCAAAGACGAATCTCGGTCTTCAAGCCCCGTTGGCAAGGTGTTGCTTGCGCTACAATGGGCTGAATAAAAAAGGGCCACAGTTTGACATTTTCCACGACAAGTTAGCAAATTTTAAACGCAAGCTCGGGTCAGGGGGGGATCTCTGATTGTTTTTATATTTTATCCTTATTTTACTTTTGATTTGTATACTTTTATTTCTACTATGTAAGATTAGTACAAAAATTAAAAAAAAAAAATTATAGTTAGTTGTTAAGAAATGCTGTACCTATTTCCAAAATTGCTGTGTACGCCTCTAACGGGTATGCATATAAGAATTACTTATCTTCAAATTTAAAATGAATGTATATATGTATACTGTTGGTGTACCTTATAAATAAATAAATAAATAAGATAGTTTCTACTACAACCACCGACTGCCATACATAGCATACCATTTTGCATTCCGTAAAAATAATCCGTAAATGGACATACTCGTAGCTATACTATACCTACAATGCCAGAACTAGAACTTAATGCATTAAAAGAGTTCATATAAAATGATGGTAGTTAAATATATGAGTATGCAGTCAAATAAAATAAATGCAGAAATTATTAAATCACCAATTTGGTTTGTTACATATTTTATTATTAGTACTTTATCCATACCATATACCATATCAGTTAACATGGGAATAATAACAACCATTTATAATTAGTATTTTTTTTAACCGTACGGAATACTAAAATTTTTTCCTAGCGGAATTATTTCAATAAAATTAATGTGTGCTTGGTATTGGTTGTGGTGGCATCTCACTACGGTGTTCTTGCGGTAGAAGTAGTAGCTACGGGTGATTAATGCTACGACAGCGCTACGACGAGGCACTTCCCTTCAAAACTACGAATCCCGTTACCTAATAGGGAAGCTGAGACGATGGAGGCACAGTATATAATATCATTTATATACTGTGCTGTAGGGGATAGTTCTACGCAAGGGTGAAGTGTGAACGGTACCAACGGGTTCATACCAACAATTTGGGCCTTAATACGATCACTGCGTGCGTAGGTCTTTGAATATATATATATATATATATATATATATATATATATTTCTTATATATAAATAGATATATATAAGAAATGTAAGTAAGATATATAAGATATATATATATATATTTATTTATTTATTTATTTCTTCAACATAAGTGCAAATACATAACCAAGGCTGAGACCTACCAAGTAGGTATATGATAACACCTGTAGTAGGAGGCCCCGCTCTTCCATTACAATACATATCATAGTGAAAACCTTATGAGGAACAACACTTATTCCGGATATAATTTCCAAACAGTAACCCAACTTTGAATAAACAATAGCAAAAAGAAAAATGCATGCTAAAGTCTCATTAAATTTGCACGCGCGCGAGCGTGCGTGTGTGTGTGGGAGAGTGTGTATGCGTGTGTGTGTGAGTGTTGAGTGTGAGTGTGTATGAGTGCGTAAGTATGTGTGTCAAAGTGTTATCTAAATAAATAATGAAATAATTATACTAAGGGGTTAAATGTGTCAAACACGTAACACTGCTTGGCCCTACGATTAGTTTTCTTGGGATCAGTTTAGGTATAACCACTAAGCATCGTTTATAATTTATAAAAGTGACTTGACTAATAATTCCTCCATTTCACAATATCCTAGCGTTTCAAGACCTTTCATCACAGTTTTTTTACATTCGTGATATTGCTGGTTATAGATTTTATATTTTTTATGGAACCCATTGTATAGTTTAGCGGATTGGGCTTGGAACTGATTCCCAGCAAAAGAGGTTCTGCAGGTCTCGGCCAACGTTCTTTCTTAATGACGGGTACAATATATGGATTGTACAACTGTGCTACTACTTTGTATCGACGGACGTAGCAGGGAATTTAGAATTGTTTTTATTATTGTTGCTATTAAAGCAAGAAAAATGTAAAACAGATTTATATTGACAAATTTATGTTATATTTTAATATTGATTTATATAAACAGATTGATAAATTGATTATATTTATGCTTAAGTGACATGTAAAGGTGCTAATAGATTTGGGTATTTACTTGTATCAAAACATTTGTCGTTTTTAAATTCACTCGAACCACATTACGACTATGACGCTCGATGTTTTGTTACAACTTAAAGTCAAGCAAAAACGTTACGTTGCATGGAAATGTTTTTAAAATACTAATCATTTCTTGTATTGTACCATTCGTAAAAATAAAAGTTACGATGAAGTGCTTTACTAAATGCTTTATTCTATACCCACCCACTGGTAGAGAAGGGGCCTTATAATATATTTTGTACAACCCACTCTCATTTCATGAATTCATCAGAATCTCCAGAATTCTGTTATTCACAAAACAATCTAACAAATGAAATTAATCGTTCATTTCCCCTTGAGGTCTGCTCAAAGGGCCTAAATCGATTTGAATTCAAATTCTGACCTTCTAAGCTTTTGATTCTGATTGGACCTATTGCCTGTAACTATTGATCTGAGAATAGAATTGGTTACGCAGGCATTGCTGTATAGTTCAGATATCCGACTTGAATTACCTATTTAGAGCTTACATGTGCCATTTCAGACTCCTATAAGATGCAGACCACCCATAACAGTTGCTCTGAAATATAAAATCCTGGGGCGTCTTTTGTTTGTGAATGACTCTAATGATGAGTATATTTCCTATTTTCAGCCGACTTCAAAAATAGGAGGAGGTTCTTAATTCGACTGTATGTTTTTTTAATGTTTGTTACCACATAATTTTCGACTGGGTGAACCGGTTTTGATCATTCTGTTTTTATTTGAAAGCTGGTGCTTCCCGAGTGGTCCAATTTTAATTTGGTCTAGTTCTGACACTGGCATCCATGAGAAAATCATATAAGTCTTAAATCTAGATAGACAAAATGCGCGACAAATAGACGAATAAGTCAATATTACGCCAACCGATTTTGATAATTATTTTTTTATTTGAAAGCTGATGCTGCCCGTGTGGTCCCATTTTAATTTGGTCCAATTCAGACAGTGGCATCCATGGGAAATCCATATAAGTCTTAAATCTAGATAAACTATAAGCGCGACAAAATAACTCAATATGACGCCAACCGATTTCGATGCTTCTATTTTTATTGGAAAGGATATACCTACTTCAAGGGTAGTTTGATAAGAGTTTGGTTAGGTTCTGATTATGGGATCCATGACAAAGTAACGGAACTCTTCAATTCTTAGGAGCAATTGGACGATACTTTTTCGATGTATAAATTAAATAAGCACTGAAAATCAAGAAATAAACAAAAATTTCAACAAAAAAAAACCAACTTCAAATAAAACTGTTCCAAAACAAAGCACTAAAAAGTAAAGAAATAATTGCGTATTCTTCTAAAACTTATACGATAGTATAATGTAGGTACAATTATTGTAATTGTTGGAGTCGGTGTCAGCCAATGTAGGTTTGTAACTACCTACATACAAACTTAACGTGAGATGTAAAAAATAGGTATATTGCTAGGTATATTGTAGTGTTTTCTTGCCTGACACCGACTCCAACAGTAAAAATAATTGTACCTACATTATATTATCGTATGTATAAGTTTTAGAAGAATTCGCAATTATTTCTTTACTTTTTAGTGCTTTGTTTTGGAATAGTTTTTTTTGTCAAAGATTATTCCGTGCCTTCCCATTTATATATCTTTTGCATAGTCTAATCGCACAAATGTATGGATTCTGGTCCTGGAGCCAATAGATATTATAAATAGTAAATTGTTAGATTGGTATATTCTCATAGAACACGAATAACTGTGGCGCTCGTCTTGATTTGTTGTCTGATCAGAGAACGCGTACCATGAATACTATACAAACCACCAACAGGTGGTTGAACACAACCCTTTCACCATCAATTTTGCTTTCAGATAATTTGGTTAAGAAAAACAGCTCTTTACACTTAACACATACTTACCTACCTACTGCATGCATTACAATAATAGGTAAGTAATAACATTGTTAAAAAAACCTTGAAAATACCTATCCATTGATGTAACATTCAAGTCCTTGTACCCTTTTCTCCAATGGACATCTACCTTTTATCGTAAAAGTATCTAGTACATTGTGCACTAAAGAGTCTGTTTACTTGTTCTAAAGTGTGTTATAGGTTTTTAGTGTGCGATAAAGCTTTTTCATATGATAAGTTCACATCTTTACCCAAATAGGCAGCGTGAGCGAGCCAATTTTAACGCTTTTTTCATATTCGCGCAATCCCGCGCAATATGTCAACTTCACAACTTTTTACGTCGATTGTCGGGAAGCAATTTACGCAAGTTGTTATGCGCACACTCGTGATGCTCAGTCGCGGTCAGGGGGCAGATTTATGAAAGTGCACGTTAAAAACGACTACCGTCTAAACGCAGTCAGTTTCAACCTTACTCCAATCGGCATAAACACCGTTTTCCCCAGTTTCGTATCGTTAGTGTTCTGTAGGCAATATAGCGGGAAGCTGAATAACGGTTGGGTGGCCTGGGATTTATGCTTCGCGAAATCTGTTATTGGGAGCCCGTATATTAGATACGCATTATGTTTCCTGTCTTTAGGCAATCTGGCGATTTAATTTCGGGCAGCGCAGTGTAAAAGGTGCCTCTAATGGTCCGTGCATCGTAAAATTTCTTCTCAAGTTTAATTTTGGTAATATTTTGATACATATCGCACATGCGCTAGAAAACTTCTACGAGACTTAAAAGTTAGAAAATTCATAATTTAACTTACTGGCCATCAATAGTATTCCGTACCTGTCCTTTTAAAATTTAATTTATAACATCATTATTTCATCATTTATAACATCAAGGGTCTCTTATTTCAGTAAAACTTGTGCGTTATTGTAATGTAAAACGCACGAGTTTTTTTATTAAGGTAAAACGCACGGTTTATCAAGATACTCCGTCTAAAACGAATAGTACTTTTTAAAAATCTTAGCAAAGAGTTTTTATGTCAGAAAAGAGGTCAACATTTTATGAATAAATTTAACTTTGGGAGATAAAATATAATAAATAAACATTTAATTCTTTACTTAATAAATTTTGACAATAAATTACAACCATTTATCTGTAACAAAAACACAAAAATATTAATTTACTTTATTAGTAATACTGGCTGTTTTTTATGCCTTTGCCTTTAAAAAAGCGCTGATGCGCGCGCATCGCTAACTTGTGAACAAGTAAAAAAATTTATAACTGCTTTAGCAAGTGATTAAAGATTTATTCGTTTGAAAAAGTCCGAGTTTTATTTATTTCCACGCAAATATGTTATAAAACGTCGTATGACATACGTGCGCTTTGATAATTACAGCCTCTGCTTTCTTGTAGCCCTCGCCTACGGCTCGGGCTAGCAATATCGCCTCGGCTGTAATTTTCAACTTACCGCGCTTATATCATAATGTACTATTATCGTTCCACGTTTCCTGTTCAGCATTTTGCTAGGACTGACTCAAAATACTGAACAGGAAACGTGGAACGATAAATAAAATTTTAAAAGTATAGGCACATAATACTATCGATGGCCAGTAAGTTAAACTATATTGTATTTGTGGCGAATTCAGTGACTTGTTTATTGTTTAGGGTAAAAGTATAGGTAGGAAAGAAGAACTGTAACAAAATAACAATAAATGAATACAAAGAGTCCTAGTTAATAGATTATCTAATAGTTATAGGTATGACATGCTTACCCTGATACACGGGTTCCTGTTACTTATAACTGTTTACGATAATTAGTTATTTAAAATATTTAAAAATACACCATCACGTAAGTTAAACTTAAACTGGTAATCTGGTAAAATGCTCGCAAGCTCTGTTCAGTACGATGGTTTTAGTAGGACTGACTCAAAATGCTGAACAGGAAACGTGGAACGTTAAATTAAATTTTGAAAGGACAGGTACAGAATACTATTGATGGCCAGTAACTTAAACTTAACATCGTAGAGGTTCTAACGTCCACGAGACTGGAACGAAACGGCATCGTTACAAACTTGAGTGTTATGTTAAGTAAATATTATGTGACTTAACGGTCTGCAAAGTTTTTATTTTTTTTCTATAAACGTGATTATGACTTAATATCAAAAGGTAGTATTCGACTTTTCTTTGATTATGAATTCATTAAATTTTTGGAGTTTCGTGGCTATAGCATGAAAAGATCATTAGCTGAACTAGAACACACTAGATTTAAAGAATCCTAATTTATTATTGTTGCATTTTCAAAGCTGCATGCTTAGCTTTAAGTTACATTTTATATTTTACTTATTTTAAACTTAAAAGTAAGTAATAAAATAACGTTGCTCTATAAAATATTTGATATATTATGGCACTCCTGTGTGTTTGCGAAAAAGATTTAGTGGTGGATACGAGTGAAACAGTGTCTCAAGTCTCAACGGTTTGTGTTTTATGAATACTAAATATTTTAGGGAAGGAATTCTCACGAAGCAGCGAAGTTTTCATCTATGGCTTGTTTTGTAATAAATTTACAGAAAAGACTTGGAAAGGTATTCTTAAAGACGAATCTCTTTGGATATAAGAGGCTTCTTTATGTTTAAAATAATTTCAAAAAGACTAAACGCATTTTCTATGGAAATGATAGGTTTGAGCAAAAACCAAACGCATGTCCTGAGCTGAGAGTTTGTCACGTGCAACAGTCCGGGTCCTATTGGGAAAAGTGCGACAATTTTGAGTACAGCAATACCACTTAGTACGGATGTTATACAAGTCCACCTGATTATAAAAACAATAAAATTAGAATACATTTAACTATTTTTAGTGTATAATACAATTTTAAAAGTACAAGAAAGGATGTTATTTTATATATTTCGAATAAAATTATCATCTTCTATATATAAACGAAGTCGTAGGCAATATTGTTAAAATAAAGATAAATACTAATAAGTACTTACTTACTTTTATGAATGTCAATTTTATTTCCAACCACCACAATTACATATCTCAGTAGGTACATTTGAGCTGGCGTTTAAAACAGTTGCATCTTGTGCTACAAGATTTCAAGCACCAACATCTAATCAATTCATGCTCGCGGGTGGGCGAGCGTGGGTCGAAACTGGTTCTTTTCTCAATTTTTGTTCGATAACTTTTAAAATAATAGTTACTTCAAATTCTCGCTCCCAGTACCTTCAAGTTAGTATGAAGGCTGCCCGCACGCCCCACCTCAGCTGGTTCACACTCGGCGCTCGAAGTGTACGGACGTCTAAAGTGAGTATGCGTCGTTCAGACTCACGCGCGACGTCTCGTGTAAGTAAATTATTTATGATCATTATGTTATTATTTGTTTCATTTTTGTTCGTAGAAGTTACAATTACCAAAGAATAGGAGAAGTATTGGAAGATGATGATAGAGAAGGAGAAATTTCATCCGAAATAGAAGATGATTTGGAAATCTATGAAGATGTTCCTGGACCTGTTTCCCGCTGGTGAAGAAAATATACCTACACTTCATTTCTGTGTACTAATTGTGATCAGAAACGAAGTACAAACTAACATTAGACTGACTAATTATTTAAGAAATAATATTTTTTTGATTTCGATTTTAACTGTTACTATGCAGACTAAAAAGAAAAAATATTGTTATGTAAAAACTTTAATTTTATTGCTCTATTTAGAGTAATGTTGGAACCCTTTACAAGGATAGATATTAATTACGAGTATTAAACACTTCTCGTATTCGAAGTAGTTTATTGCGTAAACATACTAGGTACTGTTTTATAATGCTTCCTGAATTATAAAGTGGTGGTTCTACAATCTTCCAGCCTACCGAATAAGCCAGATTCCGAAAAGGCTACAGTACCATAGACCAAATCTTCACGCTGCAGTAGATCGTACAGAAGTGCGAGGAGTATAACCTGCCACTATGCTTAGCGTTTGTGGACTATGAGAAAGCCTTTGATTCTGCTGCAGCCTCTTCAGCGGTGCCATATTGACTATCGGTACATCGAGGTGCTGAAGTGTTTGTACAACAACACCACCATGTCAGCTCCAGGACAGGAGCAGAGCACGAGGATTCCACTACCTCATCTACATGTAGAACGTACAGAGGATTTGTCGACATCTTTAGGGCCACATAACCTCAAACTGAGCCAATCCTTACCGTTACCGTTGTACAGTTAACGTTGGCAGAGCCTTCGAGAGTACGGTCAGCTGCGACCGTACAGAAGTAGCTGTGAATATGTCAATTTCATATATGTACGAGTATAATATGTCACTCAAAAGGCATTGGGATGATAATGTGTGAACTCCAGTAGGAGTCGAAATTGAGATTTTTGTAAAGTGATTCTGATTCTGAAATCGAGTCAAATCTAGGTTTATCCTGTTGGGGTGTGGTGGAAGTTGTTGTATTTCAACCTGATCATAGAATTATATTTTTAGCTAATGTCTTGTCAAACCCTTTTATACGACCATGACGGGAAAACACGCAAGCAATTTAAAATAATAGCTCCAATTATTATAGTCTGTTCCGATCACTTCGCCACATTAGTTCAGGTAGAAAATACCGGCGGAAGCGTCGAGTTGAGAATAATCTGATCGGATCGATTGCGAACAAATCTGCGCATAATCTATCACCGTGCTAGGTGAGGAGATCTTTTGTGCGCTACGTCGTCAATCTTGGCCGACGTTTAATTCCGTCTACGGCCAATCCTCCAGGCAACGATACCAGATTCGACACTGGAAGGAGTATACATTTAGCGGAAATCTGTTTCCTCCCGAGTGACTGAGTGCATTTTATCTGCACTTAGAGAATATGAAAAAAAATTAAAGCTTTAGGAAGGAAATATAAAGTACCTACCACAAAAGCTTTCATAACAGTCTTGTTGCCGTCATCCTGCATCCGGTGAACGTTTTATTAACTAACCTGGTGGTTAGATTATTAATTCTATTCAGTGGTCCGAATATAATTAATAATCCATTTGTAAAGATGGCGAATATCTCGAGTAAGCTCATTAGGGGTAATAGCTATTACTCCCTGTATCTAACGAATGATTAAAAACTCTGCGAATGGATACATTTTGATAGCTTCAGGTAATTTATGCGATTTGTTAACATAACTTATCAATCAAAGTCGAGAAAACTTAGGTTATAACTTATTACCTGTCTGATCGGTCGCCAATGTTTGTTTTCTGGTTCATTTCTACTCCGTCGTTTCTACAAATTCTTTCATTTAACTATACTTCCTTTGGGGCGTTGTTATTGTTTGTTACCATTAATACGATTAGGAAATATGATGTTACGTTTAGGACTTGTGACGCTGTATTTTTCAAAGGGTAAAGTTGCACTGACTGTAATTATGATATCAGACTAAAATATGTGGTCAACAAAATGTCATCAAAAGCCGGAAGAAATAAATGAAAAATTGCTAGCCAATATCGACAGATCGCGCGATAACTAGCATGCATGAGCTGTCCCTTTTTCTCTACAACGCACGATATTTTAATGAGGGACTACGTAGCTTGATACGTTAAAAGTGTCGAATAAGCTGGCATGTACAGAAGTGCCTGTAATCATTGGTCGAATAGACGGGCCGTGTTCATTAGAAACACTCACAGTGAAGCGTTCTGAGGGATTTATTGGCTCATTTGTCTATAAGCTACGTCAGCTTAGCGAGCTGCTGGACTGAATGTCAAATGGATTAAACAATTAGACAACTGTTACAGGCATTCGTAGAATTGCAAATTAGTTAGCCATTCTTAAGGACTGACAGATATATTTAATTGCAGAAACAAACAATGACAGAACCTCTGATCAAACTCTCGTTTGTCAAATTTGGCGGCTTTGACTTCAAGAGAGATTTCTTTTAAACAACTTGAAGCATGACATTTAAAAAAAGCATTTGTAGTTGGGTACTCTATGCAGAAACAATGTTATAACTTTTAAACTAAATGCTTTTTCGCAATAAAACAAAATTGCTAATAATTACCAATAACAGGCCATGCTTATAAAATGAAAAAATGAATACCACAGATTTGTAATTAAATGATTATTGCAGAAAATCATTATTATCATGCGTATTTTTGCACAATAATCTAATCAAAATTTGCTGTTAGGATCCGACTGCTGGGCAAATGCCACTCTTCCCCCCTTCCACTTACGTCTATCTTTTGCCTTTTCAGACCAGTCCAATAATAATAATATTTTACAATAATCATAAAATTTCTAAATATGTGCCCCTTTTACCCTGTTATTTCTGTATTTGAAGTCAATTAACGTCTTATCAGCTTTCATATGGTATTAATATGCTATACCACGTTCGTAACCCAATTACATCATTATGAATCAGCGCTTAAAGAAGACCCTTGCGCGTAGTTTCACTCAATTGATGCGCAGGAATTTCTTTCATAGGACAATTTCTTTTGTTCTTCCGCTTCACCTGCCGCCCCTTTGCACCATGAACACCATGAACCGCTTCAGTTTTTAATAACTCACTAGAAAGTGTGTTTATCTGCTTATCAATTGTGCGAAAATGCGGGCAAGAGTCTTCTTTGAGCGCTGAATTAAAATGCTGAAATCGGGTTACGAACATGGTATTTATACCACATGAAGGCTGAACTGACGTTTATTTACTTAAAATAAAAAAAAATAGGGTAAAACTTAGAAATGTTATTATTATTGTGAAAAATAACGGTAAATAATAATGATTATCTGCAGAAATAATTTAATTACAAATCTGTGGTATTATTTTCTTCGCATTTTTTCATTTTATAAGCATGGCCTGTTATTGGTAATCATCTACGATATTGTTTTATGGCGATAAGGCATTTATATTAAAAGTTATAACATTGTTTCTGCTAGAGTACTCAGCTAAAATGCTTTTTTTTAAATGTCCATTAAAAAAAATGCTGTAACTTTTTTGATCATTTTTCTGTCAATAAAATTGACAATAATTCCCTATTTTTTAATATGTGCACTTTATAGATACTCACACTGTATAACAAATCTGTCAACCAGTAGCAAGTCCGATCTATCTAATAACTAGGTTAATTTTGTTCAACCCTTTCAAATTGCACTAAAATTGTTGCTATAAAGAAAAATTTAGGCAGTAAATTTTTGCTTTATTTAGGACACTGCAAGTTAAGACTCCAATGTCTCGGAGTTCTTCGCAAGTGCGATGTTCTTTATCACAAGTGAGTGTAAAATTTATTATAGGTGGGTAACAAGGCACAAGCAACATCCATAGAAACCTTCTACACAGTTTAACCTGTCAAGCTGCAGGAGTCTCGCCTTCGTTGGTATAGTCATGTCTCACGGAGATCGGCAAACTACGTGGGCAACAAATGTCTGGCCATGATGCCGCCCCTGCCAGGTTACAGTAGAAGAGATCGACCCAAGAAGCGGTGGCTCGACGTCGTGCCAACAGACTCACCACTGAGGATGCACAAGATCGTGCGAAGTGGGCCAAGAAAATAAGAAA
This sequence comes from Udea olivalis, assembly GCA_947369235.1. Classification (NCBI taxonomy): domain Eukaryota; kingdom Metazoa; phylum Arthropoda; class Insecta; order Lepidoptera; family Crambidae; genus Udea; species Udea olivalis. Next base: position 8,613,177 of record OX376352.1, on the reverse strand, counting down.
GGCGGACCCTGGGACCCCCCACACCAGTGTGGGTTCACAACCGGGATAGACCGCACGGATGATGATGATGATGATATGTTGCTTCGTCTGTGCCCTCTGTTGTTTAGCCATCGCATTAATATTTTAATTAACTTTGTATTGACAAAAGAAACCTAAAATGTAGTTTTCAACTTACTAAAAGCTCTTGTATATGAGTAACAATACATAACTGAATGCGCTAGATGTTTAACCGTTTAAAGACTTTGTAACCTGCACATAGCTAACTCAGCAATAATTACGGATTTACGATCATCGCAATGGAATCAACATTTTGTGTGAATTGTGGCTCAGCTAGTGGTTCCATTCCATGGTACTGGCAGAAGTGGCAGATCAACAAAATATGTGCTTGAAGAACATTAGTCCCACTATAATATAACCTCAAAATTTTTCAGTTTTTTATATGTAACGAGTTCTCAGAAGTGTCCGTCCATAAACTACGTTTTGACACTAAAGTGTACTTATGTATTTATGAACCCTAAGAGGTATTTTTCATGACTGTTGGTTCTTAGGCGGCGATGTATGGGCGAATGTACATTATCCTTTGTTTGTCATTATTGGTCCCATTTATTATCCCTAGGGGCGCCTAAATTTCATACAAAACGTCAACGCAGAAGGTAGCGGCTAATCATTGGTGTAAACTCAGACATAGTAGACATACTGTTTTTTCATAGAAACATGGTAAATGTATGATTGTACTTAGGTAATACTGTGTACTGCACGTTGTTATTATTATTTATTGAAATTACCTCAATATATTGAACTTAAAACGATGTTATGTTGGTAAAAAACAAGCTTACCTGATTTTCTCGTAAAAATCAACCTCATATTTTATAGCAAAAAATATGCCCTGCTGAATTGGGGTGGTTTTGCGGAAGCGCGGCGGTTGACAGTTGACAGGCGAGTAGCGAGTGATGAATTAATCCCTAATTGAGGTGACGACACCAACTCTTCATATTTTTTGCAATGTAAATCGGTTTTCTTAGTAGAAACTGCGCATTTGACGAAAACACGTGAGAGATAGAGAAAAAGTGCGTAATGTAATGCTCAAAATGGAATCTGAGACATGTTACATTACAGGCGAATGCTCCTAGTGAGGGAGCACCTTTATTTAAAAAAAAACGATTTAAAACATTTTATAACCGAGGTGTGGCAGCACCATCTAAGGGTTTAAAAAAATGTTATCATCCTGACACTGTTTATAGTCCTAACTGGTAAATAAAGTCCTAGTTAATAAATCGATAGATATGCCCTTGGCCCCACTTAGGCACGAGGAAAATAAAAATGAATCTTATTTCTAATGTTATAATGACAATTTTGTTTGCCATTTAAAACAATAGAATTACTTTGCAAATAAAATTTGGCCAAACATGAGCAAACTAAAACAAGCAGTAGATCAAACAAGAAAGGCTACTACGCTGAAAATTTAACTAACTTTCATTAAACTTTGTCGGGCTAAAAGCCAAATAAAAAAGAGTGAGATGTTTATGAGTTTTGAGTATTTTGTGTATTAAGATATTATGCTTAGAATTAAGGTAAATTCTGAACTCGTAAGGATATTTTTCAACGCCTCACGAATACTTCATGTTCGGACGAACGAGAGTAGGCCACCAGGGATTCGCCGCGAATGAGTGCGGCACCGACATCTGCGGAACTAGGTTGCGTTGCAATCACTGACAGTTATCAGAAATGCGATGCAGCGTCGATGCGATGTGGCTTCGGATGCGATTGTGAAATCGTGAGTATCCGTATCTGACGCTTCAATTGAGCACGAAGAGTCGCCAATGCCATTTGCTTTGCGTCGTTGACTGCTGGAATGTTCTCAAAGGTTAATAACGGCCCCGTGTCGCAGGACGTGAGCGATTTATCAGAACATACTAGCCCAGAACATACTAGCTGGGAGACGCCCCTGGCTTAGTTCCTTGTGTGGTACCTCGTAACACAGGGATATTAATCCCTACTTCGAGACCATCACAAGAGGTGTGTTGTCTGGCGCATATTTATAAAAAAATAATAAATGTGAAAACCTACACGCTACTGGCAAAGCCAAACATTTGTCATCGCTACTACTGATGAATACCCACCGACTTAATTTGAATGATTAAAGAATTGCAATTTCACATATTACTTTAAGCAGTCCCAATGCTGAGGCCTGCAAAAGGGCTGTATTATTGAAATCTTGTGATCGTTAAGTAACACCTAAACCTTAAGCTCAAGTCTTATACTACGTATGCCAAGTCAAGGAAAGATGCTCCGTCCTCGCTATGCCTACTTTACATTTAATGTGACTGCCTTAGCCTTTGGAGTATTTTTTAAATATACTCTAATAATAGCCTCTGCCTCACAAAGCAGATATAGATTGGGGTTAGATACCCCAGATATTGATTATTAATTGGACTGCAATGGAAATTATGATTTATTCACGAAACATGTGTGATTTATTTGTACAATTTCGTGATTGGATTTCATGCCAGCAAAAGCTTCTATTTGAAAAGTGATTTTCCGCTGTAACCGTCCGTCCCCCGCTCGACTCGCGCGCCATTATCACTTCCAATACCCCGGTGATCGCTCGTTTATTAATTGATACTAAGTAAATTTTCTGGAGCTACCTCGTCAAGTGGTCAGAATCTTGCTTTTCGTTTCGAAAATTCATTTCACTACGCCATTGTACAGTTTGTAAAGTCTAACAGAACTGTTACATAAGCAAATGTGCATTCAAAATAAAAACATGCATGCATGAAACAGGCATAAAGCCGGTATGAAATATCGATAACGTATCTTAAAAGGTGCTATTCGCATCCCTAATTGAATGATTTCATCTAGTTCCATTATTAGGCTTTGGTAAATTTAAACTAGTCTAGAAGCAGGTGAAGTGTAAATTGCCGTGCACCTCAGCCGGCGAAGGCTCAATATAAGTTAGACCTTAATCGAAGTTCGTAATACCGATTGGAAGAAGTGACTGCTTTCAGACCGGTTCCGTGCAATACATGCATAACATTATAAATGTGCTGTATGAGCACAAACTTTGTTAATTAACTAGCGGACCTGACTAACGAAATTTGAGATAGTTTGTGGAATTCGTAAAAGATCTTGCAGATAAAAGCGGCCTTAATGTTGCCCGAATTGGCCGCTAGATGGCGCTGACTCGATTCCATACTAATTGACATTTACGTGCTCGCAAAACGCGGTGGTGAAGTCATTCACTTCTCTCACTGCAACTCGCATTCGGCACTCTGCGCAGAATAAATAGAAGAGATACGCCCGAAACCAGAAACGTCAATCAAAGCTGAGCAGTGCTTACATGTATAGCTGTCTCTTTCGTTTCTATTGATATGTGATGTGACAGAGCAGCATCAATTTAAAGGTGTTCTCAACTTTTGATTAGCGTTTGTGGATACGGATACTAGTCATCCAAATATTGGGCCCCGGAGCTCTACCAAGCTCGTCGTTCACCTTCTCAATTTTTGGATTTTTAATTTATTTGCTATAAGCCATTGTTCTTCACTGCTGGACATAGTTTTCCACATTTTTCTATAATGCTGCTGGACGTTGGCGAGCCACCAAGATTCTGCGACTTTTATTAGGTCATCCGTCCACTTTTTAACCGACTTCAAAAAAAGGAGGAGGTTCTCAATTCGACTGTATGTTTTTTTATGTTTGTTACCTCATAACTTTCCACTCGGTAAACCGATTTTTATAATTTTTGTTTTGTTTGAAAGTTGGTGCTCACAGTGTCGTCTCATTTTGGTCTAGATCTGACAGTGGAATCCATGAGAAAACCATTAGAGTCTTAAATCCAGATAAACTATATGCGCGACAAATGGACGAATAACTCAATTTCACGCCAACCGATTTCAATGCTTCTTTTTTTATTGGAAAGAATATACTTCAAAGGTAGTTTGATGAGAGTTTGGTTAGGTTCTGATTATGGGATCCATGACAAAGTAACGGAACTCTTCAATAATTAGGAGTAAATGAACGATACTTTTTCGATGTTTTTAAACAAAAAAATTCGTTTGTTTATTTCTTGATTTTCAGTAAATCGGTTCTTGTTTATTATTTTTTATTTTTTATTTTACAAACACGAACTGATTTACTGAAAATTAAGAAATAAACAAAAATTTTAACAAAAAAAAAGCCAACGTCAAAAAAAAAATCCAAAACCAAACACTAAAAAGTAAAAAAATAATTGCGAATTCTAATAAAACTTAAACGATAATACAGGGTGTTCCTGGAAGTAAGGATCAAATAAATATGGCACATAGCGGGGGTTATTTCTGACCTTTTTAGCCCAATCAATATTGGTCCGATTTCTAACCGTTAAAAAGTTATGATCATTTTTTTTTTTTTCAAAAAATCATTGGGTCCAAACAAAATTAATTATTAAAAAAAATGTATCAAAGATACTCACTTATTTTTTTTGCCAAAAGGTTAGCAGGTGATTGTCTTACTTTGACCAGTTATTTTATTGAGCTAGAAAACCCATGACAATATAAAAACGTAAAATATTGCAATAAAAAATCTTGATCAAAAAAAATACTTCTAGTTCAAGCAGATGTCGTGAAAAAAAAAATGTACTACTGGAAGTTTAAGTATTTCAAAAAGTTGCTCATGTAATACTGATTTTTTAGAGGTATAAATTGCAATTTTTTTCTCATAATTTCTAAAGTTGTAAGTATTTTGAACAAGAAAGTCGTCTTCTCTGGAGTTAGTCATTTTAACCTATTTACGTTTTTTGTAAAAAATCCATTTAATGTTACCTTCTGACAACTGCAGGATGGTTTCAAACTGAGTAATATTAATCTAATTGAAAAAAAAAATAACTCTTAACAAAATTTTTAAAAATTATTTCCTACAAAATAAAATTTGATAATTTCACGAAAACTCATCTTTGAGCACTTCCTGCCGTATAAAAGTTAGTTGTAAATCAATAATCCTTCGCTGTCGTTGTGTATCATCAATCCTCAATGAAAAAAAGAAAAACAAAGCAGAATTATTATTATTTACCTAAGGTAATGAATAATTCCACTTTATGACTATCTCTGATTTGCTAAATAGTCAAAAAGTCAAAACTAATATGGCAGTTGCAAGAAAAACGCGATAGAAAGTGATGTGAAGTAGATTTTCATGGAACTTTCAAGTTCTATTTTGCTAAAAGATATTTAAGAATGTTTGCTCAGGTTATAATTTTTCTTTCAACTTTTATGGTTTACCTGTGACTCGATTAAAAAGTCAATTTGCTTATTCTACTCAATATTTGTGGTTAATTAATAGTTTATTAATGTAGGTGTTAATAATTAACGACACGATTGGCATAGTGTGCTGTAGCACGATTTCTGGCCTTGTGTTGCGGGGTGTCCCGGGTTCGAATCCCGGACGAGTCAATTTAGGAAACAAACTTTTCTAAATTGTCTCGGGTCTGGGTGCGCTGGGAGAGGCCCTGGCTTAAATCCCTGTCTGGTACCTCGTAACTCAACGATATTTATCCTTACTTGCCGTGTTTTCTGTCTTGTCTGGCGCCTATATTTATCAATCTATCTATACCAATATTATAGAGGAAAGATTTGTTTGTTTGTATTCAATAGTCTCCGAAACGACTGAACCGATTTCAAAAAAATCTTTTACCAATATCAAGCGACATTATCAGGGAGTACATAGGCTATATTTTTTTAATTTAAGATATATTTTGGCGGGCGAAGTCGCTGACGGACAGCTAGTACCTATCATATTTACTAAACAAGATTTTAATTAAAAAATAACGCAATTTTATATTAACAGTGACTAATCAGCTTCGTCCAACAATTTAAACCATAAACAACGAGGTTGTTAAGTCTCACCGTCACCACAAAATGTTATTAAAAAGTACCACATGCGCGCATCAAATTTACTTTATTGACACAAAATGGTTAATTTTAACCGCTGTTTAATGTTTTACTGCAAATAGTCTGGTTAACGACACCTAACAATAACAAGTAGCACTCATCATTACAGAGTATGGAACCATAGTCGTTAATAATGTTTAATGATGATTGGTTTAAGTTACAATTTGCAATAACTGTAGAATCACAGTTTTTCAAAATTACATATTTACGCTCATGAGTATTTCCTTAACAGTACTCAGAAGCCCACGTTTCGCCAAAAGTACAAGAACCCATCGGGGTAGGTGGCGAGTAAGCTCCGGGATTGTTTTGGTTATTATTGTGGCCTAGTGGTTAAGCACTCCAACTCTTGCCACAAACTAAATCTTTGTGTTCATTGTTTAATTTGCGACTAATTCTCCGGTGATGGAAAACATCGATAAAAAACCAAATCAACCCGGATAGCGGCGAAAGGCCACGAAACCTACCACGTTGGTTCTAATACCATTGGTGAAAAGTGGGCTTCTGAGTGTTTCGTTAACCATGACACAGTCACTTGCCTCTGACTACCCCGCTTGGGATAACGTCGTGATGGTATGTATGTATGTTTTGGTTATTTATCGTTGTTTTCCATCACCGGAGAGTTAGTTACGGTTAGAAAGACCTAAAACTATAACAAAGTTTCATTTCAAAACTTTATTGAACGATCTATTTAAGATTACACTAGAAATTGAAACACCACCGTATACCATATGTAGGTATTTTTCTTATTCCATGCGTAATTATTTTTTAACATTTTTATCAGTCTAGTACCTACTTTTTGAAATCGTACCAATTTAAAAAAAACTAGGAAACCTTTGTTTTTAGACATTATTATAAGTAAAGTAAGATAAAAAAATCATTTATTTATTTAAGCTTGTACAAAGCACTTATGACATGTCAAAAAAAGTATATGGAAAAAATAATAATAAACTTAAATAAAATAGTACAATATTAACATATCGTGAATATACATAATGTGAATCTACCACCGGTTCGGACGTTGCTTCTTATCGAGAAGACTCCGGCAAGAAACTCGATAGTTACTCTTTTGAACGTTGTTTACAAAAAATAAATTCAGAGTACAGTCAATGAGAGTAGAAAAAAGAACACAACATTGAGCAGAGGAGCAGATTATTCCTACTATGACCACAAACTTTTGTCGTTCAAGTAATCCTCTACATTATAATAACCTTGTTTCATTAACTTTGCTTTAATTGCAGACTTAAACTTGTGAAGAGGTAGATCAACAAGACTTTGAGGTATTTTGTTAAAGTATTTCACACATTGACCCACAAATGAGTTTCCCACCTTTTGTAGCCTAAGACTGGGAGTTTTCAATTTGTTTTTATTTCTGGTATTATGTTTATGAGTATCACTGTTTTTTTTGAACAGAGGCAAATTTTTGCGCACATACATTATGTTATCTAAAATATACTGAGCATGCACAGTTAAAATATCGATCTTCTTAAATACTTCCCTAAGCGAGTCGCGTGGTCTAAGTTTGTAAATGGAACGGATGGCTCTTTTTTGAAGTACAAAAATGGTGTTCAAGTCTACAGCTGAACCCCACAACAGTAGACCATACGACATAACACTATGAAAGTAGCTAAAATATACTAGTCTTGCTGTTTAAATATCAGTCAAGAGTCTTATTTTTCTAACAGCACAAGCAGCGGAACTGAGTCTCCCTGCCAGGGCCGTTTTATATAGTGTTTTATCTCAAATATACGAATTGTATGACGCCATTCAGCATCTTTATAAGCAGCGGGAGCTATATTTAGTGTCCTATGATAGCAGTGATTATGTTTGTTGTAAATTAAAATCTAAATCCATACTACATCTCTAACAGAAGCAACAAACCCTTTCCTAGAAATAATAAAACCCTCCTGCAAGCTATGCTATGCTAACAGAAATGTTGCTGTAATTAGAACACGTTTACTTATGCTTAATTACTGCAAAGGCCATATACTTATCGCATGTATAATATTAAAAATATTTTTCTTTTCATATTGAATTCTAACGAGCAGTGCAGTCTACAAGTAAGGAGCTGAAGGCATTTTGCAAAGCCCTCAGTAAGGTTTAGTACAGGGATGGGCAAACTTCGACCCGCAGGCCATCTTAAGCTTTTTACACCAGAGATGTGCTATGCAGCTATTAAAGTGCAAACTATTTTAGCCGGAGCACGGACGCGAAATAAGCGAGGCAATAAATGAACCCGCTTAACTCGCAATGATAATTTTCATAGTTGAGGCTAGACCGCGAAAGAGGCTAGCGTCTATGAAAATTATCGCTGCGAGTTAAGCGGGTTAATTTATTGCCCCGCTTATTTCGCGTCCGTCGTCGCGAAATAAGCGAGGTCGGTCGGTTTATATGGCAGTGAAACATGGCCGTTACTAGTAACGTCGAGAGCGACACAAGCAGGAGATGCGCGTCACAGAAATAAAGATGCTGCGGTGGCTGTGTGGAGTCTCACGCAAAGATCTCGTGCGGAATACCCACATCCGCGGCAGCCTTCGTGTTCGTGCCATCGTAGACGAGCTGCAGGAGTGACGCCTTCGTTGGTATGGTCATTTCTAACGGAGATCGGCAAACTACGTGGGCAACAAATGTCTGGCCATGCTGCCCCCGCCAGGTACCGGTAGAAGAGGTCGAGCGATTGGTCGACGTCGTCAAGGGTGACATGTGTGTCAACAGACTCACCACTGAAAATGCACAAGACCGCGCGAAGTGAGCCAAGAAAATAAGAAAGGCGGACCCTGGGACCCCACGCACCAGTGTGGGTTCACAACCGGGGTAGACCGCACGGATGATGATGATGACGGTCGAGCTACAGCTTTAGACCGTTGCCCCTGACGCTTTGTTATATAACGGAGCGAAAGATGTGCTACGAAGATGCGCCGCTGCCAAGTAGCTGCGCGAGTGAAATGCGTAGCTCGAGCTATGCGTTTATCGACAGTATAGGGAAGGGAAGGCACGCATCCATAGCGCGCATCCACACACCGCATCCTTAGCACGCATGCATTCATATAAAAAACATAGCTTAAGTAGAACCGGTTTCCCCCAATGGTATGCTATGTTAACCAATTAATATAACTAATTGCGATTGAGACACAAAGACGCAAAAAAAACCAAAATATATCTAACCTTTGTGAGGAGGACAGGGTAAGTCCTACCAAAAATACCGTTATCGGGCGCCTAGAAAACGATCTGGCCCGTCATTTTTGGCTAGTTTATACGGCCCGCCAAGAAAGACGGTTGCCCATCCCTGGTTTAGTACGTCCTTGCGTCCTTACAGTTCCTGTGAGAAAATAATAAAAATGTTTTGAATGAAAATCAGGACGTGCAAATGAGGAAAACGTTTAGCACCCTTGCTTTCTGCGTTAGTTTTACGTGTATGGAAGCATTGCAATCTCTATTAAATATAGCTTTTCTGAGTTTTCACCTCCGTGGGTAAGAGGTTGTCCAGAGAGTGGAAGATGTACGTTCAATTCGCACTCAAAGCCGTGTCCTTGCTTTATGAAAAAAGCGAAGTTGTATCTAAGATTGTTGTGTGTAAGAGTTTAATTCACCAGTCTTCATAGGGCTGTTATGACGACTGAGGTGACTTGCCGGTCGTCGTACAAATTCTTAGGTAGCATCAAAACAATAAGTTTCTCTAATTGTTTTCTATTCCGTTCAATAGTAACTTCAGGATATCGTTAGGAATTTTAATAATTTTATCTTATTTATTCCTCCAATGCAGCAGAAACATTACAAAATGGTTAACACCCCTCTGCATCATCACTTTAAATCAAGAAGTATTGTGGACCAGTGCTCGCTAAATTATTTGAAAACCATAATTAATAGTAATGGTGGATCTTTGCACACGCGGTTTGCAAAAACCACTTCCTCTAGGCTCTCTGTCACACTCATAAATCCTTTCATATTTGCTCGTCAGTTGTGGAATTTCTCTTCACGTGACCTTTTCTAAGCACATCTTGAACTTGTTCAAGTTAGTACGTTCGTCTAGGTCTTACCCATCTAAGATATCAATGTTACTCTCGCCTTATAAAGGACACCGTCAAAATCGGCTCTAGCATGCACAAACGAATGTCCTTCATTATAATTTTTGTTATTTTTTTTATCAGCAATTAATCATAGTAATCGGACATCCTGTGGTTAGAAACGAAAAATAAAAAGTTCTGGAGTTCCATATCCATGTAGTAGTTACTACATTATTTGATATGGTTGGTGGTGGATATGATTGGTGGACGGTTTGTCAAAAGTGATGACAAACTAGTTTCAAGTGGAGTTATACCTACTCCTTTAGATCGCGCTATAATTGTGTTGCGTCTCAAGCATATAAGAGCTCAAATTCGTAGCTCTCGCTTTTTGTTATTTCATTAGTAAATGCATAATAACGGTGCCATCTGCCAAAACTCTAATAATAAAATGAGCATTAATGATTATATTTTATGTTAATGATTGTATTTTATGTTCATTTAATTCATATCACTTAAGTTCTTACATAGAGGTAAACAATATTCTATCAGAACATAACAAAAAGTGTACATCGTTAACGCTTAAGTATAACCTCAAAATCGAATCCATTCTGTAGTAGGCCACGGTTCCTCAAGTTAACCGTGTTTATACAAATGCCTGATGAGAATTTGTGAATTATTCCGAACACAACTAGTATTTTCTCACTGCTGTGCGTTCCTTGGCATTCAATGTATGAGGAACGAGCGAAGTCCTTTGTTTCGTCAATTGCTTATCATTAATTCTTTCCAAAAATAAAATGTTTACTCCTTGATTGGTTTTTTTTAATAAAAATAAATTATAATACCTACAATATTGGACGTGCTTCCAGTAATGTCCAGCTTATCCATGTATAGAAAACCAGCATATTATGTTTGTGTTAATCGTGCGAAATATTCAGCAAATGAGAGAAATGTTTAGTAACAATGGGAATTTGGTGCGATAAATTTATGTTGTCAGGTCGAATAGTATAAATCAGCATGAGTGGTCACATCACGCGGCGTAATGCGATGTGTACAGATTTGTTCAACTCATTGTAATTTTGCCAGGGTCAGGAACTGAATACTGTCAATAAGCCATACTTAAAGATGTCAACCGATAAAAACTCCATATGACTAAGATCTTAATCAATGGTCTAAGAGCGGTTTTAGACTAGCGTTTTATAGAAACGAATAAGCTCGTCTGTGTAAGCGCATGTAAGCGCGAAGAGGCGTGCCGTTGTACCACCGAACCACTAGACGCCGAGAGGGCTTCCTCCGCACCCAACGGTTTGCTGCGTCTGTTCCGGTCCGCACTAGGCTGTGAAACGCTCTCTCGGCGTCTGTGTCATCGGAAACTAACAACCTTGATGTCTTCAAGGCCAGAGTGAATAGGCATGTTCTGGGTAAGCGTGCACCACCATCGGCCTCGTCATCGCTTACCACCAGGCGAGACTGAGGCCAAACGCAAACCCATTTTAAAAACAAAGTAACCCTGGGTCACGCAAGTTTATGAAAAAGGCGCGAGTGCTCCTTCTGCAAACTCTTTATTTTGTGGTATAGGGCAGAGCCGATGAGGGGAACTTTTGTCAAGTCAGCGACAGGATACCTTACCTACCTTCAGTTATCATTTCGTGCAATTCAATTGTTCTTTACCTGTCGGTTGTTTGAAAGAGATTCAGCTAATTGAGTTTCAAATCGATTTATGCTATAAATTTTAAGTCAGTTTTTTTCTAACTGTTGTTGTTCATTGTTTAATAAATACCTATAATTAAACACAAAATGTCAGTTAAGGATTCCTTGGTATTTCTTTGAATTTAAAGCTTATTATATTCTGTCTGCGTCGCGTCTCTTGAGTGAAATATTTCCGGTATTACGACTTATTCGATTTACTTGGGATCGCTGTAGTCCTTCATTTTATTTGTTTTGATATTTCACGCCAAATATTTACTAAATTCACAATAACATCTGAAGCTGAGAATATTTGCTTTCTGATCCTTTTATGAACGTTTATTTATACACAACGAGCTATTTGTTCGGAAATTTTGGAATAGTTTGTGTAATGGTTTTCTTGATACAACATCTAGTGCTAGCGGTACACCCCGAAATTTAGTCAAAACCTGCAAATGGTGTTAAAGGCATGAAAATTGGAACGATTGATCTTTAGGCCATACGAATCAATTTGACCCGTGGCACATATTTACATTTAGTATTTTTTTATAATTTTTCAATTTTACGAAATGTGATGAAATTACGATTTGTTAAAACATGTATGTATCTCTATATTATATTTTTATACATGTTTCCACTAATCGTAATTTTATCACATTTTGTAATTTTGAAAAATTATTAAAAAATACTAAATGTAAATATTTTTAAAAATCCTTTTGTAGGGTCAGATATGAGGCTATTACGTACCAAGCATATTAAAAAAAAATTAAACTGCATCATATCTTGAGGAACTTGGTATGTTTTGAAAATTATTTTAATTTTAATTCAATAAAAGTGACTAAAATGTAATTAAGTGATATATTTTTATAATTTTCTCAGTAAGCTATTCAGTCAGTAAGTCATTAAATACCACACACGATAGGTTTCAGAGCAAAACATTCTATTCTTCCATTCAAAAGAAAAGATGACGCCATAACTACTCCCCTTTTTTTATTTTTCCTGTGCTACGGGTCAAATTGATTCGTATGACCTAAAGATCAATAATTCCGATTTTCATGCCTTTAACACCACTTGCAGCCTAATTTAGCGTACCGCTAGCACTAATCATTGTAGGTGCACTTTCTATTTGAATGGTTACTAGCAAATTGCCCCAGCATCACACGGGTCAAACGGGTGAAATGAAATGTAATATGCATGTTTTGTATCTAATCTCTTGAATCACTTAGTCTATTGATGAAAAGAAAGAATTTACGCGTGAAGGTGGTGGTGAGCGGCTTTGTAAAATATTAAATTTTAAATATTTTTTTTTAATTCTTTATTTAAGAGGGGTTTTATCTGAAGACATGACACCTCTATAAGTTTTACTTAAATACACTAATTTACATAAAAGTTAGAAAAAAAGTTAGAAAACAGTATCTTATCTAGATTTAATAATAATTTGTATGGCTTCGTAAAGTATTTTGGCTGTAGGTGAATCAGGGAATGAAAGAATGCTGTTACAGGCTCCAACCTCATATCTATTTGTGAACAGTTTACCCCTTAAGGCCTCAGATCGAGAACATTCCATGGTTATATGGTAAACATCTTCTACAACGTTACAAATATCACAGTTGGGAGAAAGAATTTTTTCATCATAAAACCAAAGCTGTTTAATGGGATATGACCAGAACGAAGCCTCAAAGCCATAACCAAGTTAATTTTTTTTAATACATTAACACTATTTGTACACCATACCTATTTCGAATAAAAACGGGTTTTTGCAACAAAACAAAATAACGGTAAATTGTTTGACCTATTGTTCCCGTATTCAATTTACCGTAATTTTGTTTCCTTGCAAAAAACAGTTTTTATTAGAATTAGTTAAAATGCAACAAGAAAGTTTAAAATGTTATTTTCTGCTAACAATGATGGTGAGGCATTGTGGAGTCTCAGCTGGCGTGGTGCTGAGGACGAGTACATTTGGGTTTAAGTTGGGACGTATTTGAGAATTGCGTTTTTCTCCCGGGTGGCGAGGAAAACTTGCGCCATGCATTTCTTACTTCTCTGTCATCGGACAGTTACTATCACACAAATGCATAAACTCAATGGTGGCGTCCAGGCGTTAGGGCATCTACATTTCCGGTACATCACAGCTTCAAGAAATGACACATATTAAATATTCAAACTCACGCCATCCCCTAGACATTTCGAAGCCGCTTTAAGAGTTTTACAAATTCTCCCCCTGGAGGGTACAACACATTTGAAAAATATTTCAGCGGAGGGTTTCGTTTATTGAATACCTATTTACCTGCGTATCAGCACTTCGCACGATAGCCCAAGGGAATCTGAAAAGGTACTTAAGGTCATAATGTTTAGATTTGTTACATACATTTTAAATTACGATTACGGGAAGCTTTTAAAGCGTTCTGAATCAACAACTAAGAAGAGTGTGAAACAGTAGTGATATTCATTCATTCTGTATTCGTTCAATATACACATTAGGTGTTGGAAGGATTTTTCTTATCTAAATTGAAAATGTATTCATTAATTTTCTTTAAAATTAGAAATTTTGCGGGTTTTTTGAATAAAACATATGTGTCTTTTTGCCCTTTTTCTTGTGAATAATATGTATTGACTATTGACGACCAGTACGTCTACCACGAGTTGCCATTGTCATGTCATGTCGCGTCTTAACATGTCAAATCCCAAAACAGTTTTTTACGCGAACGATAAAGTACATTTAAAATAGTAACTCGTGGTAGACGTACTTTGAACTTATAAAGCGATAATTATCTGTTAGTTCATCACACAGATACATCATATACCCTTTTTGTTTTGGAACCAGAAACAGTGACGCATTTTCTTACATAAATGCAAACTGCGGAAGAGTCTTATACTCGTAACCATCTTCCACCGGGCGTCTCCTAGCACACCCTGATACGAGCCAATTGAGAAAAGTTATTATTCTCAATTGATCTGACCGGGATTGAATACGGGACACTACGAGTCAAGTTAAGAAACTGTCTTGTCATACTGTGCACCGTTCTCGCCCTCTCCTCGAAGCCCTATCCTACTGAATAACAAAAGTGAAACTATCAAAAACTCTTACATTACGACTGTACAAAGTTTAATTTGTTTCAACGAGCATGTATCACTCTGGAATAAAAAAGGAAGGCTTTGTTCATTCGTCCGGAAAAGGTTTGGGGTTTAAAATACCTGATGTAAAAAGTACAAAACGAAATTCCACTTTATTCGACTGAATTTTTCATACAATGCTTTGTTTTGATCAGACATTCAGAGGTTGTATGCAATGTTTTTTTGTCAAACGCAAAACGTAGTAAAATATGCAACTATTGCAATTAAGTACTAGCTGTTTTGTAGTTTTGTAATTTGCAATATGTAACGTGCCCCTATAGTAAGGTAAATTTTTGGCCGCCTTAAAATTGACAGTTACTTTCACAGAGGAAACATATTATTATCGAAGTGATAACAGAAACTACTATCAATCACTGTAACTGCTCAGTACTTGAGCCTGTTCGTGATATTTTATTTTAACCTTAAACAGGAAGAAAAACAAATTGGCTATATCGTTCATTGCTTAGGTTAGGTGAGAACTGCGACCAAACAACGCGCAGGCCGAGCGAGCGAAGCGAGCGTGCCGCTGCAGTGGCCGGCGATGCGCCAGAAAACTCGCTTTTTAGTATTAAGCGTTAATGCATGCACTTGTACACGTATTGGTTGCATATTATGGTAAATAGGTGTTTTTCCTTGAGAGTTAAGGGATTTTTGAGTTAGGTATGCTTATTTCATGTATGCTTTTTGAATAGTACTTAGATATGTCTTTTGAATATTGTGGCAAATAAAATGAGGCCTTTTGATACTTATGCTTATTGAAATTATGCCTTTCTATGATTATGCTTTACAAATTTGGCCATTTGATTTTATGCGTTATGAAGTTATGCTTTAAAGACTTATAAATGGCAAACTGACTATTAAGGCCGTTAACAGTATGCATTGTTAGTTAATGGCAAAAAACGTTATGAGTTTCAATAATCTATTGAACCTACCAAAATATAGAGCAGCAGATTTTTTTTAGATTTACCATGCCCTCTAATGACTGATTATTTATACAGCTAAGAAAATTATAGGGCATATACATTAGGTGTTCTAGAAACGTGCTAAGACATATTTTTTTTATTTCATATATTTTTTTTTAAATACAAATTTTTTGAGTACTAAATAAGCAAAGAATTAAAAAAAAAACATCTAGATACTGTCTACCTACATCGCCTACCGAAAATAAAATAAAGTTATCCTTAAAGTATAAATAATCACGCGGTAAAATGTTGCAAAAATAAAAGGACCCAAAAAATTTGAAACTCAATTTATTGGAAAAGGAACCTGTACGCCGTTTATTGTTTGATTTGTGGTCGACGGACGACCTGATAACGGTCGTGGAACTGATGTGGTTAGTGGCCGTCTACAGTCTTAGGAAATCTATGCTTGACGACACGATTGGCGTAGTGCGCTGTAGCACGGTTTCTCGCCTCGATTTCCTTAGTGTCCCGGGTTCGATTCCCGGTCAGGTCAATTCAGGAAACGATCTTTTCTGAATTGACTCGGGTCTGGGTGTGCTGGGAGACGCCCCTGGCTGGTTTCTTTGTGTGGTACCTCGTGACACAGGGATATTGATCCCTACTTCGAGACCATTACAAGAGGTGTGTTGTCTGGCGCATATTTATTTATTATTATTTATTTATTTATCTGGTTTCGTGATTATGACTGATTCTATGCTATCACGAAGGTCAGAGTTCCGAAGCATACGTCACATGTCCCGTAATTATATTAAGTCGGAATTCCCGTAATTATTTGATTGGTGCTGTGATCTATATAAAAAAGACATTAGGATATAGAAATGTTCTTATCCGCTCTTCTAAGCAGGGTGTGAAAAGGCATAAGAAGCCCTTCATCAGCTGGACCACCTCAGTAGTCACTTTTCTATTGTACTGGTCAACCTCATAACTGGACCTCACGGTCAGTTTCCATCAGGTATAGTGAGGTCAACTTGAAGAGCGTAAAAATAAATCTTGGACGTTCAAAAAAATCTATCGGGATCGACCTTACCCCGTTAAGTATTTGTATTCGATGGTTTTTTTTTGTTTATTTTCAATCTGTGCCTTAATAATTTTTATTATCAACATTAAAGCGAGTGAAAGTGACGGTCAGAAGCGTTCGGTTCGTAGTAAATGTGTGATAAAATAAAACATCTCCGCGTCTGACCAAGCAATAGATTTAATGGTGGCTTGGAGCGTTCCGATTTATAGACCATAAACCGTTTCAACAAGCTGTAAGGGCTGAACGCTGTGACATTTATAGTTACTCCCAAAGTCTCTACTACGGACATTCGTTACTTTGCCAGCGATGTGAGTTCTAGTTTGGCTGTTAAAGACTTGAGTCCGACCAACGTTGCTGGATTAGGTACAATGTTGCAACTAGGAATTGCTTAGTAACTGGTGACCTATATCTGCTTTGCTAAGAAAGTAAAGTAGAAAGTATCCGTATGGATATATGGAAGGTTTACCTAAGAGGTGTTTATACTATCACTACCTAAATATTTTAGGTGCATAAAGTTAAAGATTTCTAAATATTTATGAACTTTTCCAAACAGTGTTTTTTAAGTAGTTTTTTTATATATATTTTAATAGGTAAACGAGCTGGAATGTCACCTGATGGAAAATGATCACCTTCGCCCATGGACAACTGCAACACCAGAGGTGTCACCGATGCCGATGCACTGTCTGCCTTTTAAATGGGAATACGCTCTCT
Source organism: Udea olivalis (assembly GCA_947369235.1). NCBI lineage: Eukaryota > Metazoa > Arthropoda > Insecta > Lepidoptera > Crambidae > Udea > Udea olivalis. The sequence goes on along the minus strand of OX376352.1, from coordinate 8,595,770 downwards.
TTTGAAGGCTCCGATGTCATATTCCTTTGGAAATACCGCCGCAGGAAGATCTTTCCATATCTTGAATGTACGCGGATTAAATTGACGTGAAAAACGTACGGTTGTTGAGCGCAAGCCATCCAGGTGATGAGCATGGAATTTCGACTTATGACGTGGCGTGCGATAATGAAATTCAGCGGCAGGTATAAGATCATGCAATTCTTCTGAGCAGTCAAAGGCAGGGCCAAAGGATCTAAGCGGTCGGAAATCACAGGGTCGTTGACAATTCGAGCGGCTCTCCGCTGTTACCATTAAATACTAAAATTGGCTTTTTACTTAAACGCACGATCAACATAGTCGTCTAGGTAACATCGTCAGTCATATAAGTGACAACTTCATATCGGCTGATTAAAAAAAAAATGTTTTTGATATAGTAAAAGATGTGATTAGGGCCGAGATCTATAGTCGTTACTTAGCTAAGTAGAGACTTATCACATAAATTATTATATATTATATTATCTTACTTGTATTGTTACAAATTAATACTAACGAATTTTTAAGTTGATGTTTAGCTAAGGCAAAAATAGTTTGAAATGGTTTTGCAGTTGCTGATACAGATAGATACAGCTGTTTAAAGTCTGAGCTAAGTCTTAGATTAAGCTAAGTACGCTCTATCGATCTCGGCCTTAGTGCGAATTATGTGTTTGTTGTTTTTGTTGGCTGATTCTGCTTAAATATTGCTTTCAGATATTACCGCATACACTACCCACTTCTGCCGACCAACTGTTGCACAGTCTGGCAGAAAAAAATGTTATGCATCACTTGTAATTTTTATGATTTAAAAAAAAATATTAAAAAAAACTCATAAACTGAAATATTATTTCATTCTTTATTTTTTTAAAGTCTCTATAAAGTCGTGTCTGTTTCTTAATATACTAATGATAATAGCTCTTGTTTATGAATTATCTTAGTATGAGTACAAACTACTTTTATTGAACCATTCAATGCGATCAATTTGTGCAAAAAATATGAAATAAATAAAGATAGCGTTGTTTTGTTTTTAACGATTGTCCATTTATTGGAATACTGATAACTTTATTGTTGTCTAAAGCCAATTTGGTCTATGCTTTTTCCACTTTAGCTGGGTTCAGGTAGAATTTTTCTAGTTTATGTGTAGAGCAATGCTTTTGGTCACCAAAGCCAAGCCGATAGTAACATATGTGACTTAGCGCGATTGGGTAGATTAAAAGGCACCTATTAACTAAAGATACCGATACGAATAAAGGCAAAGGGATTGCCGGATCTCTATAGTTGAACCTTTCTTGATAATTCCCTTTGATCCTATTTATTAGGCTGTTCAAGTATTTCCGTCGAATAGAGCGGCTTAGTTTCACAAATGAGCTGATGAAATTGTGAACCAACAAAACATATGCCTAAATACGACTTACTGGTCTTTGACTCTAGGGCGTTGGAGACACACTAATTATTTAAAAATACATAAATGAGAAATAAATATCTGGGACCGTTAACAACAAGATCATTTGACCCCAAACTAAGCAGAGCTTGTTTTGACTATGGGTGACAGAGATAATATTTCTAGATACATACTTAAATACAGATGTTCGTCTCATAAATGTTTGTCATGGGTGGGGATCGAACCCTCGACCTCCGGTGCTAAATGCAGGATCACTGCCATTGCACCAACAGGCCAGTCGTTTGGTCTTAATTTTACACTCTAGCTTAGCTACTTGTAGTAACTATATATCGTCCTTACTATCGTCGGAAGTAGGTACGTAACCAATAGACTGATAGAGGTGTAGGTGACCTGCATTTACGGAAAGATTTTTATCAGCAGCCCTAGTATAACGTTAGATGGAACCGTTCGATTGTAAATGAACTGCCGTTGTTATGGCAAGTTACAACCAGCAAAAGTGGGACAGTGGTTTGGCTGGGCTCTCTTCTACAATTGTTGTAATCCCTATATTATCTTATCGCACACACGTCTCAGTAAAATAATACCGTCCCTGTTCTTGGTTGGAAAACGTTAAAGTATACCTGTTAAGTTTCACAAGAATGTAAGTATTAAAGCAAAACAAATAAAATATAGGCACCAGAGATAATCTTAACGACTTTGCGGTGTGAGTTGGTCCTTGAAACATTCTTGCTAAAGCGAGCTGTTTGTTTTGAAGTTTTACTTAGAACATCAGATTAGAGTGCACTCCGAGTTAAGTGAAGTAAATAGACAAGCGAAAACAGAGAAACATGTTGTTTACAAGGATTATGTAAATCATCAAGTGGTCGACTGAAGACCCTTCGGATACAGCCTACAGTAATGGATAGTAAGTTGTAAGCAAGTTAGACAAACACAACTTTAGTGTGAAATTTTAGCAGGTAGGATAGACGTAGTCATGGAAAATGGGCTTCATGTCAATGAAATAAAGCCCATTTTTTCACTGCTATGGAGGTGGAGTGGAGAGTATCAGAAGACAATGTTTTAGGAAACTTATTGATTGATACAGAGCTCAGAGGGCTAAATGAAGATAGATTTTGGTAGGTACTCGTAGATGACGAATTTGTTGACCACATTTTGTGAGTCCATCAATAAAAGTAATTTGTATACCGTCAGAGAAAAATATAAACATACTATAATATACGAGTACATGTGCTGGTGTACAGCATTGCAACGTTTGTAAGTGAAAACAAAATTTCGTCCAAATATTAAAGCGGCTACTATTTTATAGCTCTTTTACAAGTATACTGCAATTGTCTTGAATATTCGATTAACAAAAAATTGCCATAAGCCTATTAAAAACATTTTTTTTTCTAAACTCTGATAATTCGAGCAACCAGTACTTAAATTGAGAGAAAGCCACGCTTAAAGCTCAGACTATCAATGAAATAATATGAAGGGTGGCTGCAATCCTCTTTATAATGTAATGCAATTGCAACTGAATATAAACCTAAACTTACACTTGAAATATACAATCTGTCTTGAATTAGACTAATGTCTAAATATTTTAGTTTAATTCTTATTACAATAAATATTTTTGTAAGCATTTCTACCCCATTACTGTCAGTAAATGTTAGTCCAAAGGGTGATAAACGTGCGTCTTAATAAACGAAACAAATTCAATTATTGCAAGTGGCCGTTGCCAAATTGAATTTACCCAGACGTTTGCAGCAAAGGGTGCGGTGGGCAAATGCTGACCCATCGCTGATTGGGTTTCCGTCACGGAGGCCCTTAAAATTATATGTCACGGGCAGGCTTAGACACGCCGCGCATACGAGATTAGACAGGGACTTGGACTTGGACTGCGAGTATTCGGTAAAGATATGTGAGAATTGGCGAATGATTGGCAGCCATTTTCAATAGGAAAAGTTAGGAGATTCCTTCAGAAGTTCGTAAGTTCCAAAACTTTTTGAATGTCATTCATCGATAACATAACGATTTATTTGGAATTGTTTGTTTTTGGCTTAAAGTCCTTGCATAATTTGACAAAAAATTACCTACCTGTGTGCTGTTTAGAGATCACAGTACGTATCGTGATTGACGTTTAAATGATTTATTCTACAAATTATTTCTACACAAGTAACTTTTTTTACAATAGTTAACATCTGTTTTGTTTTTTGTTAATTCATAATGTTATGAAATGCATCGTCCCATGATCATGACCTTGGTGCAGTCTGAATTGGTCTTATAACAAAAAAAAAAAAAAATGTTTACACTTAAAAAAATATAAGTTGCCTGATCACTTAAGCCTTCTTTACCCTAGTATAAAGGAAGCTCGGGTCAGTTGGCAATGACTCAAGACATCTGCCTGCAGTTAGAACACACTTAACGCTAGTGTTTATCGTTTTTGAGATTTAGTTTTGCACAAATAGCCATCACAGATTCATGTCATTGTTATTCTTTGATAATAACGTGACCTCAATAAATTCGTTATCATTCCTACTTACCGTTTAATTTTACTTACAGTTTTAATAATCACGGAGCTTTCAGCTCATCCTATTGTCCGGAGAAGCTGTGAAAGCCATCAGCGGATAACAGCATTAGTCATTTAGAATAAAAATACGGTGAAAATACATACTTGCATTATTAACCAGTCGGTGTGTAGTTGCCCTAAACACTTTTTTAAATATTTCAAACTCAACAAAGATGGCGGCATGGTCAGGGGTTCACATTCAAACTTTTAAAGAACAAACGTCGGCGTCGTCTCAATGACCCATATTTTAAAATCTCAAAACATCTCGAACGACACACTTGTTTCAAAGAAAGTAGACGTTTGCGTATAAAGCGTCCACTTCAGCGTAAAACATTTTCATCGACAACACTTTTAGGATATTTTTAATATGCACTTTGGAATCGGGACGGAAGGTCTAAAGTTTATTGGCATAAAGCCAGATCGATAGGACAGAAGTGGTTCGCTCAAAACGTGTATTGCGGCTGATACAAACTTTTCAGTAGGTAACGAAAATTTAAAATTTCTCTTTGCATATGCTTGTTTGCGCTATAAGAATGACGTTGGTGAGTAAAACAACTTTCTAACGCGTGTTTAAATTTACTGCTGTATAAAATGTAAATGGAACAACCGATTTTGAAAGGTGGAAGTTTCTGGGAATATTTCCTTACGAGTGGGCATCGAGTACATCGAAGTTAGGAATGTTCTTCATATGTTGTTCATGTTTGTTAAGGTAGTTTAGTTCTGAGTGAGATAGACAAACTCACCACTGAGGATGCACAAGACTGCGCGAAGTGGGCCAAGAAAATAAGAAAGACAGACCCTGGGACCTCACACACCACTGTGGGTTCACAACCGGGATAGACGGCACGGATGATGATGATGATGAGTTCTGAGTGAGATACAAATAATGAATGTATCTAATCACCACTAAATTGTTTTTTGAAGCGGATCGCGGTTGCAGAGCCAATGCGGAGGGCGTTCAGTGGAAGCCAGCGGGATTGAGTGCGGGCACAGAGATGTGGTCTTTGCTGTGAGTGCAGAGCTTAGCGCGTCTTTTGTCTGAACGAATATATTGTGGCCAGTAAAGTTTCCTGTGTTGTTAGGCAATTCATAACGCTATCCGATAAAAATGGTTCTTGAAATCTTTTCAATTTTCTGTTCTGAGCCGGAATTACAATCTCTTAAAACTTGTCAAGTTCAGTCTTAAAACTGAGCGTAAAATGATCTTCCATTTCCAGCCAGTCAGCGGATACTTGGCACCAACGCATTTTCAAGGCTGGATATTTACTGACGAAATTGCTGGCTACCCTCAGTTTAGGAAATTAACTCTACTGGATATAAGCGATTGTAATAAGGCCCCTGAATCTGTTAAAAACGATGGCATGCAAAATAAGCATGTTTCCAAACTAGATTCAATTTTGCTAGTTATTCCTCATGTATAAACATTGAAGTATTATGTAGTACATAATATTTCAATGTATATCCAGCGCATTTTTCTTCATGTGGTCTTAAACTAATTATGCCACGTGCCCCATAAACACTACCCTCACGTAAGCAGCTGCCTAAGGCGTCAGAATTGAGTCTGACGTTCTAATTAGTTTAATTATTGCTAAAAGGCACAAAGGAGCAGAATAATTGACTTAAATTTTCATAACCATCAACTAATTTGGGGCGCGGAGAATACGTAACTTTGTCCTTGGCGCTGAAAATTTAATGTTTACGGAAAAACGGAGAAAATTGAGTTAAGTTCTTATAATTCAGAAAAAAACCCTTATAGCACAACCTGACACCTCAGTAGTGGCCAAATTGTCAGAGCTCTTACACCAAAATCCAAAAGTCCCAGGGTTCAATACCCAGGCCAGGCAAAGTGTACTCCTATGTCCGGTTTTTCTGAACATAGTTACCGGGTCGTGATTGCCAAGATGCATTTGAAAATGTGGATAAAATGAATTGAATTATGATTTAATTCTATTATAGAAATTTTTTTCATAGTAGTGAACAGTTTATCATTGTTTTAACTTGCTGATAGCATTTATTAAACTTACGAAAATTAAATAAGCGGTCATTAATATTTTAAATGAGGGTTTACTTACACTTACTAACACATAATAAACCAGAAATAACAGAAGATATACTCAGTTCATATTTCTATTTCAAGGTAGCGGAGCGGGTACGTCCTAAATTAATGTAGGTATTGTTCAAATACCAAGTTAGTGTAATATTTAACGTCGTAAAACGCATGGCCGCGCTCCGGCCAAGTTCGGGGGCACAGAAGCGCCGTTTGTTGTACAAACGAATTTATGTCACATAATTAATTCCCAACATGAGACGCCTTGAGTTACACTCGAAAATTCGGGTCAAGTTTTGAGCTGCATGTAGGTAATGAGAATCGTGGCTGGCTGGTCGGACGTTTACGGAGAATAAAGAACGCAAAAGCCTGCTAGAAAACCTCTCCAGAATTTAAGATTTGCGTGTTAAATACGCATTATCGTCCGATTAGTTCGACAAAACATGAAAGAAAAGATTTTTTTTAAGTAGATAAACAAAGTTGCTCTATCACGTATAGAGAAAGTTTAATGATTGCCGTGTGAATGAGATTTAATAAAACTTTAATTAAATTTTGCAAAGTAATGAATAAATATGCGCCAGACAACACACCTCTTACTCTTGTAATAGTCTCGAGGTAGGGATTAATATCCCTGTGTTACGAGGTACCACACAAGTCAATAAGACAGGGGCGTCTCCCAGTACACCCAGACCCGAGTCAATTGAAAAAAATATCATTTCCAGAATTGACTCGACCGGAAATCGAACCCGTGCTACAGCGCACCAAGCCAATCGTGTCGTTAAAGTACTACTGTAAATAAATAAATAAATAAATATCTGGGACAATTCACACCAAGATCATCTGACCCCAAACTAAGCAGAGCTTGTAATATGGGCGTCAGAGACTGATAAACATACTTAAATATTTCTAAATGCATACTTAAATAGATAATAACACCCAGACACACAACAAATACAAATGTTCGTCACACACGTAATAGGTACGTCACACGTAAATAGGTAGCTTTAACAACAGATAAGCCAGGACACTTTATAGTCTTGCATAATTTGGGTAAAAAGAGTGCGGAATTACCGGTAGTAAAATGAACTTCTAACGAATTGCGTACAAGAATCGTAAGGGGAAAAGTTGAAATGAGACACTTGACTGGCATCGAATAACTTTATGAAACCTACGAGTTGAGGAATCTTTTAATAACGACGCCATGATATAAATTGAAAGGAACAGTTACTTAAACCCAATTTACGCGTGGTTTTTTGGCTACTGGCCAAGTTCTTTTTAACTTGCGATGTACTTAGTGTTTGTGTTAATGAAGAGATATACCTACTGGCCTGTTGGTGCAATTGCAGCGATCCTACTTTTAGCATCTGAGGGCTTGTGTTCGATCCCCTCCCATGACAGACATGAACTTGTATTTGTTGTGTGTCTGGGTATTGTTATTTATTTATGTATGTATTTAGAAATGTTTAAGTATGTTTAACAGTCTCTGACCCCCATAGAACAAGCTCTGCTTAGTTTAGGGTCAGATGATCTTCGTGTTATTTGACCCGGATTTTTATCTTAAATTCATCATTATTCTTCTTATATAATTTATCCAAGTGATTGTTTAGGTGATCAGATTTCAGAACCGGCTGAAGCAAAAAATTTTGGAACACGATTATTTCTTAATATTTTAGATTTTTACTGAAATAAATTTAATTTTTGAGAATTATTGCTGTATTTACTATTAACTCAGGTACTTTACTGTTCGTTTCTCCAGATAGTCACCATGCCTGGGTAGCATGGCATTCAAGCACTCGAGTAACAGAAAGCCTGTGATTATAAAAAAGATTTATTCAAAGAAGTTCCATAAAAAAGAGTTTATTTCTACCCGAAACCTTAAATAGCAATCTAAATGTATCAGATATTCTTGAAAGTGGCGTCATTTTAATTTATTTCCTATAATTTAAGGTTACGTAGTTGGACGCGAGCCAACAGCGCGCAAGGTCTGCCTTTGCCTTATATTAGCTGAAGAAAAATATGTACTTGCCTTCAGAGAAAGTTGCCCTACAATATATTGTTTTGTGATATTTATGCAACAACAGCTACATAAACTGATGAAAATTTAAAAATTTTGGACAAAGTCAAATCAACTACAGCCGCCTAGTTCAGAAATCCTCGAAAATCACGCTTTCTCCAGATTAATACCGGAGTGCCGCAGGGCTCCGTCTTGTCGCCGACGTTGTTTCTTCTGCATATCAATGACATGTTATCTCTTGGTAATATTCATTGCTATGCGCATGATAGCACGGTCCACGCGCGTTTTTTCGAGCGCCCTGGGGCAAAGCAGACTGACATCGAGGAGAAGAAGCGAAGTCTTGTTGTTGAGCTTGACGGAGTGTTGGACCGCATTTCGGAATGGGGTGTATGCAATCTTGTCGAGTTCAATGCCAAGAAAACGCAGGTGTGTGCATTCACAGCAAAGGCGTCGCCGTTCCTTTCCCATCCCACTCTTCAGAGCACCTCGCTACCGATTAAGGATAGCCTAAACATCCTTGGCATGGATGTTTAGGCTATCCAGCCTAAACCAGCGGGACTACATTGAGAGCGTCATTAGAACTGCATCCCGTAAACTCGGAGTCCTGAACAGAGTGAGACGATTCTTCACGCCTGGGCAGCTCTGTCTCTTGTATAAGACACAAGTTCGCTCGTGTGTGGAATACTGCTCTCATCTCTGGGACGGTTCCGCCAAGTACCTACTCGAAGCTCTTGACAGGTTGCAGCGGCGTGCTATCTGTATTATTGGAAACCCAGAGGCAACTTTGACCCTTGAGCCTCTCCAATTGCGTAGAGACATTGCCAGGCTAAGTGTTCTCTATCGCTTCCACAATGGGGAATGCTCTTGTTGGCACGAACTAAAAGGTTCGGTGACTCGTTTCTTTGTCGTACCATCCAGACGTGGAATGCTTTTCCAGCGCATGTGTTTCCTTTCTCGTATAGTCCCGGGTTCTTCAAGCGGGGCGTGAAAAGGCATTTCTGCAGGCCTTCAAGGTGAGGATGGCCAGCCCAGTGATTCCTTTGAATAACTGGGCTTGTCAGCCTCATATCTGAACCTCACGACTGCTTGCCATCAGGTGGAGTGAGGTCATCTTGACGGGCAACATAAAAAAAAAATCGAAGGCAACAAGCAATCATTTTTTCTACGAAGCTTTGAAAGTTATAAAATATTTTTGTTATATTTTACCCACCGTTCTATTTACAAAAAAAGCGCGGCATTATCGTTTAAACTGCTGACAGGAACAAATTATGAACCGTCAGAAATACAATGCAAAAATGAATTTATGCCGAAGATAGTCGCTAGCTAAGAAAGTACCTACTTATTTAGGTTTTTCGTACAGTGCCCCTTGTGAATAGAAACAGAACTAAGAATGACATTCAGGTTTCTGTAGTTATCCACCCCAGTTTACGTAATCTTTATAGGTACTCATGGTAGATTTTCTGGTCAAGGAATCTAACTATCAGCTTTTTTATAACGTTTATAGAAAAAATCTACTTTACCCGAGGTGGCGAGCGGGATTCGGAACCTCTGGTGCCTGAGTTTATGCAGATCCTTTTCCTATGATTTCCAATAGACGGGTAAAAAACGAGTCGTTAATGTTAAAAGTGAAACTATTCGTAAACTTTGTCTATTGCTCTATATTATCCCAAAAAACTTAAAGTTTATTGTTGTTTTGTTTGAAACTCCCCACGAAGTCAAAGTAACGTGCATGTAACATCCTTTAAAAAGTTTTTCCCGGCTCAATTTACCGTGCAAAGTATTCTCACGTTTGAACAACTAAGAGGTGATGATAAATGGCTAAAGTTACTTGGTCTGTTAGTATATTTTTTATAAAGTTTAAGTTTACAATTCTCCACAACTAGCTTTTCGCCCGTGTTATCGTTATATTTTACGCCCAAACTACATATTTTTTTTGTAAATTATAGCCTATGTGTTATAATGTATAAGCTGTTTTTCTGTAAAGTTTGATCTAAATCCGTTCAGTAGTTTTTGCGTGAAAGAGTACAAATACCGCCTATACGTCCCACTGCTGGGCACAGGCCTCACCTCAACTATGAGGTAGTACGAGCCATACTCTAACACGCGGGCTTAGTGCGGATTGTTGGAGAGGTGAATGTAAGGCCAGTGATAAACCAGTATCAGTGTAACCTGACGGTAAGCCGTCAGATGTTATCAAGCTGCCTTTTTAGGGCACTGACTAGGCTTTACGACTGATATCTTGCGACGTCAGCCGGGACCAACTGTTTAACGTGCCTTCCGAAGCACGGAGATGCCCGAAAAACACATCACCTAATTTCGGTCGGGATGGTCACCCATCCATAACCCGACCTGACTGGCGTTGCTTAACATCGGATCGTTGCCGATCCGCTGCCGTCACTTAGCCACGGGCACCTCATACGGGCGTGAATGAGTAACAAACATATATTACATACACACATACTTTCGCTTTTATCATGTTAAAAGCAAGATGCATTTACTCGGGCCTTATTTTTTACAATAGCCTATATCCAGTCAATATCCAGCCCATGAGATGCGTTAGTGCCAGGTAACCACTGACTGGCTGGAAATGAAAGATCTTAATACGAAATTGCTTGCTACTCTCAGTTTAGGGAACGAACTTGACAGTTATAAGAGATTATGATAAGGCCCCTGGTGTGTGAAAAAACTGGTGTTTACATATTGTTATGAGTAGTCCAGTAACTAATCCAAGTCAATCTTAGCAAACATCTCTTCTGTATACAGAGTATGCAGAACAATGACCGAATAGCACAGCCTGCAAGCGCATTGGGACGACTAGACGGCAAATATTTAGTGATGTCTCTGTAATCAGCAGAGTGAAAACCGGTAGCGATCACCGCTTCGTAAGAGGCACACTAAACATGGATGTAAAGCTGGAAAGGTCTTGTTTAATGCAATCCAAGCTCCGCCCAAATCCAATCCAAATTGAGAACCCTGAAAGCTTCCAACTAGAACTCAGTGATCGCTTTCAGTGCCTGGCCGAATGCGTCACAGTGGACGAAATAACCGACAGGTTGGTGAAAACTGTCCAAGCGGTTAGGTTCGAGTTCTTTAAGACTCACCGCCAAAATAAGGCACAGAAATTTTCTCAGGAAACTCTCAAACTCATGGCAGACCGGAGATAAATGAATTTTCAGTCTTCAAACTCAAATAACTTTATACAAATAGACTTTCACAGCAAGAACTTTAAAATCGTCAAATTGAAAGCAAGATATACTAAATAATAGACATAATTACTATAATAATACGGCTATATTAATACACAGTATACAGACATAATGCGACTGTAGAGGCGGTGGTAGCACCGCGTCGGAGTTGTTTCTTGCTGAGAAGACCCGGCGAGAAACTCAGCAGTTTCTCTTTTAAACTTGTTTTGGGTTTACAACAGGCGTTAGTAAAGTACAATATGTTATTTTGATACAAATAAACCTACAGAGTGTCTAATGTAAAGAATATAAAACAATGGAAAAAAACAAAACAAACATAAAAGAATATACTCAAGGCCATTTAAACAATTAAGAAAGAAAAATTGTTAGTCAGTACAAACTAAGTATTACAATAAAATATCTGTTACAATAGAGTTATCTAATCCCGCATCGAGCAGAGAGCTTACACCCAGACATTTTTATCTATGAGGAAGTCTTTTATAGTATAATAGCCCTCTTTCAATAAAGCTGCTTTGATGTGATTTTTGAATCTAGGTAGTGACATGCTTCAGTTGATATGGCAGCGTATGGTGTGCTTAATAGACGAATCTCTAAATCAATGCGGCATGACTTGCGGACTTATAAAACATTACGTGTTAGGATAGCAAAAAGCGGAACCAGGGCTCAAAAGTGTTCGCAAGGGGTTCATCTATGGGTCAAAGCCAGCTGACAAATCTGAAGACTGACAGTAGCAGCGTAGTTTCCTCCAAGCCTGAGGTTTTGAGGGAGATAGAAAGTTTCTATACACCTTAACATGTAAACACACATGTCGAGCAGCTCAGGACACCAGAGCCAAGCTCACCCGACACTTTACTGAGGACACAACAACTGGTGCCGTGTTGTGCGAGGACAGAATAACAACAGAACTTCTGAGAGCGGGTGAAAAAACCGATACTTGTAGCCCTCCAGAGGCTATTCAACACCGTCATCCTTCAGTGCACGACGCTTAAAGCTTCTTCAAAAAAAGAGATGAAGCCCTTCTGAAGAATTATAGACCTATAATGCTCCTAAGCCACGTGTACAAGCTGTTTTCCAGAGTCATTACGAATCGTCTTGCACATAGGTTCGATGACCATCGACCATATCCACACGCTACGCCAGATTATACAAAAGACGGAGGAGTATAATCGACCCGTCTGCCTAGCGTTCGTGGACCACGAAAAAGCATTCTATTCGATCGAGACCTGGGCTGTACTGAAATCTTTACAGCGATACCAGATCGACTATAGGTATATCAAAGTGTTGAAATGTCTGTATACCAAAGCCACTATCTCTGTCCGTATAAAATACGAGAGCACGGAATCGATTCCATTGCAGCGAGCTGTGAGACAGGGAGACGTAATCTCCCCTAAACTCTTCACCAACGCTCTGGAAGATGTTTTCAAGCTCTTGGATTGGAACGGACTTGGCATCAACATCAATGGCGAAAACATCACTTGACTTCGTTTGCCGACGATATAGTTATACTGGCGGAGTCGTTCGAGGACCTTGGTACTATGCTTGGCAACCTCTGTAACTTATTCCAACAGGTAGGTCTTAAAATGAACATGGACAGGAAGGAGGTAGTGTCAAACGTCCATGTCACACCAGTACCAGTAGTTGTTGAGAACGATACTTTCGAAGTTGTGGACAAATTATCCGTCTGGTGAGAGAGAGGTGGCACGACGAATCCAACTCGGCTGGGCCGGGTTCTTGTACCTGCGTGACATTTTTACGTCCAATATCCCACAGAGCCTGAAGACCAAAGTCTTCGAGCAGTGCGTGTTGCCAGTGATGACCTACGGCACTGAGACAGTTGGCCTTTTGAGTAAGCTCAGGGTTGCTCAGCGCTCTATGAGGGAGCTATGTTTGGCGTCACTTTGCGCGATAAGATCCGCAACGAGGAGATCCGCAAAAGATCGAAAGTTACCGACATAGCTCATCGCATAGCCAAGCTGAAGTGGGAATGGGCTGGCCACATCGCTCGCAGAACTGATTACCGCTGGGGAGTGAAGGTTCTTGAGTAGCGACCACGAACTGGGAGACGCAGCGTGGGCAGGCCTCCCTACCCTGTGCACCGATGACCTGGTGCAGGTTGCGGGAAGCCGTTTGATGCGAACGGCCCAAAGCTGCGGCCCAAAGCACTCGTTGTGGCGTTCGAGGGGAGAGGCCTATGTCCAGCAGTGGACTTCCAAAGGCTGGTGATGATGATGAGCGCAAGCTGAGCAGGCTAGTTAGCCTGCTCAGCTTGCGCTCATCATCATGATCTTCATGCTCAGTTGAGCTGAGCAGTTCGAGAGAAATGCCAAAAATCACATTTCTGAAAGAAAGAACAATGAAACAATGATACAAATTATTATTTTGATAAAATAGTAAACAAAACAGTGTGTAAATTATTACACACTGTTTCGTTTACAGTATTAACTTTGATAGGATTGTCGAGTTAAATTACCAGTGGCCTTCGAATTTTTAAATTTTGTATAGTTGAATGAAGACAAAAGTAACCCAATGTAATTGTAAGTGAATTGTCAAAATTATGACTATAATCTCTGATAAACATTTACGAACCTACAATTTCGGTATTCACTGAAAGTACGCTCCTCTTACATCGACTTGATAAGAGAATGAAACAACAGAGAGAGTTCAAATGAATGTAATTCCCGGAGTTTTAAAATATTGAGATTCAAATTCGGGAGAATTACTAGCAATCTAATCAAGTCAGTGGAGATGGGCACATCTATTTCTATGGCTTCTTCTTGATTTAACGCAGCAAGCTTTTGTCATTCAATTTGCGTTGTGTACTCTGCTACACTAGTGATGTAAAGATTACGTGAGTAAGTACTGAGTTTCTCGCCGGGTCTTCTCAGTATAAGATCAACGTCCGATGCGGTGGTAGAGTCACATTATATTTGTTTACAGTGTATTTATGTATCCATATGAATATAGTATTTAAGTCTATTATGAAGTATTTTTGTTCTTGTAACGATTTGACGATTTAAAAGAACAGACTACAGGTCTATTTAAATAAAGATATTTTTTGTTTGTTTGATTATCCAAAAAAAAACAGGTTCTATTTTGAAACACTTTGGAATATATCTCAGATAAGCAACTTAGAAAATATTAAATGAAGCTTTTGGTTTGTTTTCAGAAGTATTTGCTAAGAAGAATCGTTTGCTGCACAAATAGTTGGTTTATAGAAATAATAGGGATACAGCTCTCAAATTTTCCATTTGGACTTAAAACAATAGGAAAAAGCAGAAATGATAGAAGAGGTGGTATCCTGCATTAAAAAAAACAGTGTTATAGTTTTCACTTGAAAATAAGCAGATAGGATAGATAATAGAAAAAATGGAAATAGAAAAATCTTTATTTGCTACCAGTAAACACAAAACAAAACAAAACACTTTTTACTGTAAATTAAACAATTAAACTAACAGCAGCTAAGTAATACATTTGAAATAATGCTCAAATTAGGCGGCCATCTTACCTTTCTAGACAAGCTACAGGTACAGGAAAAATAGTGAAGGTGCATACGTACTACAGAAACTAGAAGATAGTATAGGTAGAGTCAACTTGGCTTTGGGTGATCACCATTCTTGTATGAGCTATCAAAATTATCTTGCAAGTTCTTATTGGTAGAGTCGAGTCCTTCGCATCACTGGTTTGCACAGAGCTACGAACAATTCCTCGCTCATAACGCTTCAGCTCGTTTGGAGCCTAGTGTTATTTTTGAGTTTTCAACTTTCGGTCTCATGTATTAGAATCGTTTTGGCATTGAAAATCTATTTATTTCTCTTACAATTTGTTATTTCTACAGCAAATACCCACATTAATCAGGTAGTTTTCATCAAACTCAATTTTCCAGTGTGTCGCTGTGTTCCTTTCATAATAATGCAATCAGATTTGTATAAGACTACTTCAACTAACGCACTGTTCCAACTTCCATCTTTCCAAATAAAAGCAGTGTCAAAATTTGCGTGAAAGTAATGGAACTTGGTTTTTGCTGAAGTGATGATAAAGTAATTTTTCCGAAGAATGTAGATGTTTGGATTTTTACCTCATTTGCTTTGAACGAATAATCCTTACTAATAAACGGTACAATAAATTATCAATTCAAGATAGTACTTTTACTATCTTGCATTGATCTTTCTTGATTCTAATTGATCTTTCGCACTTTTTTCTGAACTGGTGTTATGTTTAGTGTTTCACATTTATTATACAAAATAGCCACAGTCATATTTCCGCCGTTATAATCCACTTTTGCAAACCTCGGCTATAAGTAGGTGGATATTATTCCTCTCGTGCTCTAACGATGAAGGTTTTTCCTTTTATACCCAATTTCTTTGAAAAGCACCACAAAAAAAAAAACTTAACGGTGCTAACACATGATCTTGGCGGCTGGTTGACATTACTTTTTTTGCGCGTTATGTGTTTTTTTTTAATGAGAGTTCGGAAGTTCAATTAGGATCACCATTTATTTGTGTATTATTGCATAGTAAAAAAAAACAAAACAACATGGTGCTTTTAACTTCGTTAGACTTCGTTCCTCGACCAAACATAAACAATTTATGGTAAAGCTCGTTGCACACAGCAGGTGGCTGGTTACGCTAAGATCTCAATAGACGTATCTCCACACTTCTCTTGGCGTCGAGGGCGCTTTGTTGCTGGCAGTTTATTAACCTGGCAGCCTTGCGAGGCGGGCGAGACCGCTGTTCGCCACTCCATTACCTAGCGTATTCTATTCTGGATATCTTACGGAAATTAACCACTCGTACACAGGGACTGGAAAACCCCCTTTTTAATTAAGCTTAATCATAGGGTAACCATTTGATAGTGTAAATCTTACGAAAGGGTTACCCTTTCAAATGAAGTGAAGGTTAAGTTTCCAATGGGCTTACCTAATGAAAGGTTTTCGAATGCGTCAAAGCAATTTAAACTTCTGCTCGCACGACATTTGTCTTATTATTGTATTTTAATTTCAAATTTTGGTATATGGTTAGTGCTGACTCGAATTAAGTTGATTCATTTGGTAACACTTTGTATTCGGTAAGTCTTTGATATGCTTAAATCATATTAAAAGGGTTTTTGGAAATAAGTCTTAAATACCCTTTCAAAATCCAGGTTAGGGTAAGCGGTAAGTACTGCTCTTGTACAGTCGATCGCATGATACACGATAACACGACATACTACGATAAAGACCAGAAAAAAATGAAAATCACGGGCAGCAGGGCCCTAGTCGTAGTAACTATAGGTAACGATGTGTGTCTATTTGAGCAAAAATGTAGACTTTGATAGCTTGCAAAGATAGCATTTAAGAAATAAGAGTGTCCGTTGGACTTGAGGCTTATTTCGTCATCTGAGAAGTGCTTAAATAAAGGTGAGTTCAGTTCATTTCAGAGAATTAGAAGTGAGTTTTTCTTCATCGAGTCAATGAATGAACTTGGACAGTGAAAACGGTTTATTTGAGAATTATCAAAACAAGAAATCCTATGGAAGAAATAATGTTGTACGATAAAAGCCGTAAATAGGTAAAGATAGAAAAATTAGAAAATATCACATGGTCCAAGGTGACGGCTATATTTTCATACCTGTATAATCCTAATAAGTCGCGTAGGTACTTTGAAGTAACAACGATTGCTGCTGCTCAGGTGACTTTAACCACGTTGCAGGATTTTATGACGAGGGCAGATTAAAGGCTCTCACACTAACTTAATGAATTAACGAACTCTCACTTTAAAATCAACGACGCCAAACACGACAAATAAACAAAATCCCAACGCATACAACTTATTTCTCCAGAATGAAAAAAATAAATAATACATATGCGCCAGACAACACACCTCTTGTAATGGTCTACGAGGTACCACACAAGAAAATAAGCCAGGGGCGTCTCCCAGCACACCCAGACCCGAGTCAATTTAAACAAGATCGTTTCCTGAATTGACCCGACCGGGAATCGTACCCGAGTCACTACGGAAATCGAGACGAGAAACCGCGCCACAGCACACTACGCCAACCGTGTCGTGTGTGTTTTGCTTTGCTAATTATTTTATTTAGTAAGTATTATAAGTTTCCTGTATGTGAATTATAATTGATCATTTATTGAGTTCATGCTGTGGTTACCTACTTTAATGGACATGTACTTACACCACGCTTATGTACTCAAGCTGAAAAAAACTTTGATGAAAATATAACTAACTAGTTTTTGGCCTCGACTTTTTACGGGTAGGAATTCAAATAATTCTCAAATGTTTCTATGTTTCTACCTAGTGGGGCCCCGCGAGCTAGGCTCATAAGAACTAGTGGCAATGCTTCATTTTTTTAATTTACCTAACGATTTTTTCAACAGGGTCCGATGTACCTCGATCATTTTGATAGAAATCGTCATATTTTTCCAGTATCCAGTTCTTTGGCTGAATTGCACACATCAAAATAATAGGACTGATCGCATCTATTTCCAATGTACCCCTGGAAAAATATATCAACCGTTTCCCAATCCAATGCACCATATATGATACATAACAATGGATTTTCTATTGTTTTATTTCCTAGACAAGTTAAATTAAATTATTTTTTGATAGAATAGGAGAAATTCAGCAGAAAAGTTTTGTCTTTTCAGCAGAGCCCTTTGTTAAGATGTCATTCGTCCTTCGAAATATCTCACCCTCGTATGTTTATATTTACTTATCAGGAGCGGATTTTTCAATACCCATTGCCGAGGCTGGCACTTCCTCGTTTTTCGATACCAAAATAACTCACATTCAGCAAAGGCCGAAGGATTTCTGTATTGTATTATTCAAATGCTTTTTACGTCTCTTTACGAACGCCCTGGTTATTAAATTCTTAGAAATCCGGACAAATTTACAGTCGTTTTTCTAATGAATCTGATGAGCAGTTTTTAAACGCCTTTCAATAAACATTCCGTATAAGTATAATTTAATTATCAGATGATATTACGTAATCATTATTCATATTATGAGGATAAAATATTTTAAAATATTAATTGTTTTTTTTCACGTGACAAGTATCATTATAGATAATTTCCATAACAATATAACTTGGTAACTGTAAGTTTAAATTTGTGTAATAAATAAATGAATTAATTAGCGGATTTGATGCCCAGACAAAGTAAATTTATATTGGAAAGCAAAATAAATAAATTAAGCTAATAATACTGTCCTACTGCTGGGGGGGAGGCCCAGCTACAATTGATGGACATTAGCTTAATCACCACGCTTTCCACATGCGTGTTAGTGGTGATCAATAACCTGTTTTTTTTCCAATGAATCCGATAACACTAAAATTGTAACATATTATCTCAAACAGAGGACAAAATCGCTAGATCAATAATATTTCATTCGCAATGCAAACTGTAAAGATAATTCACAAATAATTATTTGAAACTCAAGATAATTCAAAAAGGCTCTCAGCTCAGCAGGTGATTCTTACCGGTTAGAGAAAAACAATTCCATATCAATTTAAGCAATATTGATTTAAAATTATTCTTCCATTGTAGACAAATAATTTATAATCGAATGAGTGCTGACAAGAATGCTTCTTCATTGTATTTATACATAACTTACTTTCCGCCTGCGGCTTTGCTCGTGTGGGCTACACCATTTCAGCTGATGTGAAGGTCAGCCAGCTTTCGTTAATTCACCTTTAGTTTTAAGGCAAAAACTCAAGCCAAAATCAAAAAATCCGTCGCGGCCAAAGGCCTACTCAATCTAAACGGTGGGTGAAAAAGAAAAATATATAGAATAAACTTAACCATATTATGATCATTTTTATAGTTGGAAATTTTCGTAGCATTGGAATTACTTGACTAAAAAAATCTTGAAAAGGGGCTTTGTACAATTTCAATTTGCTAAGGCTCCTAAACTATAAGTGTGATCTTTATAGTTTTTACTAGAAAATATTAACTTTTCTTTAATCTTTAAGTTGGGTTTTTAAAAAGACATCCTGTGCCCCAAGAAAAAAAAGGCGTTCTAAATTCAAAATTAATAAAAAGTTAAAAAAAAAAGAAAATTTTATATGTATCAGTATTTATGGCCAGACTAGTTATTTTAACTTATACCTTAAAAATTGATATTCGTTTTCATTTGCTAATTTCTGAAGGAGTATTTTTTATTTTAAGGAAATTCAAAAATTAGGTAGGTACTTAAGCCAACTACACAGCTTCGGCTATGTAAATGAAAATGAATGAAAAATACCTTTGGAATATGAAACCTGTCTTGGTTGAATACTAAATTGATGTACCTACTCGTTTAGAAGAATGCAGAGATAGAGTAACACTCAATTTTATTTATTCCTACTTCAGCAATACACATTTATGTTGGCGACTCAAAACCCTCATTTTGATGCGTTTTTTAATTTAAGGTATTACTCGTGTTTATTTATTTCTTATTTGTGCTAACAACGTAAGACGACACGATTGGCGCAGTGTGCTGTAGCACGGTTTCTCGCCTTGGCTTCCGTGGTGTCCCGGGTTCGATTCCCGGTCAATTCAGAAAAATGACTTTTTCTAAATTGGCTCGGGTCTGGGTGGGTGTGCTGGGAGACGCCCCTGGCTATATTCCCTGTCTGGTACCTCGTAACACAAGGATATTTATCCTTACTTCGAGACCATGACAAGTGGTGTGTTGTCTGGCGCATATTTATTTATTTATTATTAAAATCATCACATATCGTCCGCTTTTCTGCGACTTGATTAACATAAACTATTATTTTTCATTGAATTTTTTGTTCAATCATAATTAACATAGCCTATTTAATTCCTAAATAGTGTAGCTTTCTGTTAGTGAAAGAATTTTCATGATCAGATCAGGGGAGTTCGATGCAATATTATTTTTACGCAGGTATTTATTTATTTATTTATTCAAAAAACAAATACATCTATTATTACAGGCACATGCCTAATACAATAGTGTAGCCAGCTAATATTTTTACTTAATTAATATATTCATGCATTAAATTTAGTTCCCTTATTAAAAATAAAAAATATGTATTTAATTTCATTATGTTATACATTATACTCAGTCTCAAATTTAAACTATCTATTACATTATATTATCTATTAAATTATTTCACATTACTATTATTAATATTATGTGAATATAACAAAATAAGAAAAAGAATCAACCGCAAAAACATTAATAACAACACAACACTTTTAGAGTTACTTTGTTGAACTCGCTCATCGAACAGTATACATCGGTATGTTTCTGTTTACCTTAACTGGCTATTGTAATCTGTATTTTTTTCTAAATGACTATGTTCATTTTAAACCCGCGGGGAGTGAACAAATTGAACGTTGTTTACTCTGCGCAAAATATTTACATGACAAAATGTTGAACCTATGGGTACTATGATAACCTAGCCACTCATGCGCTGTCTGCAGCAGTTGCAGCATAGATCACAAGTACAACTCACAATTTGAAATACAGTACAAACATTTTTTTTTTGTGCACAGTTCAGAGTTATAGATATACTTTTGCAGAAAGGACCAGTTCAAGTACTGGCCTATAAAATGTTTGTAGTGTGCGCGGGCACTTAAATAATTTTGGAGCGCATTCCTAAAACAAGTTAAGGTGAGTTCCAATTAAAAGATTGTTCAGTTGTTTTCTATTTACTTTTGAAGATCTGAAAGTTTGCCAAGTAATAAGATACTTCCGATTACCTTGGACCAAGAAGGCTCCCCGGTTCTTTTAAAATCATTTTGTTGAAAAGATCTGACCGGTTTTATATTTGGTGCTAGATCACTTTCTCATTGTTAAAATTTCCTTAATCGCGATTATGATTCACACTTATTAAAGTTTCCTAAAAGAAGGTTTTATTCTATATTTTTGATGAAAGGCGTTAAGTCGTTATTAAGATTAATTGCCCGATTTTTACTTGTTAATGGAGTATTTTGTTATTAACTTGTTAATTCCACATTGTTTTATTCAAAGATTAATAACAATGCTAATTTGGAATTTCTTCTAAATCTTGTACCTACCGCTGAATCACTTTTTATAGCCGGTAATCTTTCGATATACCTTTTTTAATAACGTTATAGTACTGTAGTTGATTTACTAGCCCCAACCCGTCCGAAACATTCAAAGAATATATTCTGAAATTCAATGGCACGATTTTCATAAGGAATCGAATCAGTTGAATGGAAACTCTAGAGTTTCAGTTAATATCTGTTTCAGTTAAATAGTCCCTATTATTCCAATAATAATCGTTAAACTGTTAGAGGAAGAACAAAGTATACAAATTTGGCAAAGCGGAAGTGTCTACGCACACCTTTTCCTCTTGTATTTCCGTAAGAAAGAACAGTCGTTTTCCCGGTATCTTTTAATGTATGTTTATTTAGGACTACAGTGACACATATCTATTTGGACACACAACACAAAGCCAATTCAGCTTAAAGTACTTGTACGTAACAAACTGACAAGTGGACCTTTTTCGGGATTTGGCTCGTAACTTCTTAATTTACAAGAAACAAGTTTTCTTTATGAAAGGTTTGGCAAACTGAGTAAACAGGTGAAAAATAAATGTATGTAGAAAGTAGCTACTTTCTAGGTAAGTTTTGTAATATAATAATGGATAACCATCCATATATGTATATATGTAACCACATTGCTAGTGCCGCTTACAAAAGATTTATTTCTAAAGTTACTTGTATATTTTTTAGCCTGTTTTCTACTAGTCAAATTAAATTACGAGTATATTGTTCCTTATTACTCAAAAATGGTGGTTACTAAAGGTACAGGTACCGCCTGCTGATATTCTCAGGACCTTCGCTATTCATGTCTCATAATAATATTCACGTCATGCTGTCTTTTTATCTGAAGATATAAGGCTTCTTAACTTTTGATTGACGTCTTCGAGATTCGGGGAAAAGCCCTGCTTTCGTGTAAGAGGAACGCACAAAAGATATGTTAAGTAGACAAGATTGGCCTAAACAGCTCGGGCCCCACCTGTCCAATTACACATCGGTTAACTGCGTGAACAAAGAATCTCATAGCGTATTCCGCCCACGTTCACGGAGCCAAGTTTATAGATAGAGCAGGTCACAGTCTGATTAATTCATAGTACTTAAGGAAAATTCTAAGTTATTATGCAGAGTTCATTTGGTGGCCGGACGAAGTTTCGGTGCGGGCGATTTATTATGCACTCATTTTAGACGAACGACGTGAGTAGTTAAGTTAGTGCATTAGATATTCTGAGGGCACCATTTAAAATTAAACATTAAGTAGTCTGTTATAAGCACCTGCTTAAACAATGGGGTGGTCGTGAAAGCTAGTCATAGGTGACGGGTTAGTCAGTTAACATGTAAAGAGATACATTATCATCACAACTGTCAGCTAGCTAAACTTGGCTAAAGATTGGACAGATACATTCAAGTTCTTCTTGGTTGGGGATCAAAGGCACGGTCTTAACCTTAGTAAGAAAAATACTATTTACCAGGCCCACGAGACAAGCTAATTCCATAGCTTAATTTGAAAAAAAAAAACATATGTGTATACGCTTCTTAAATATATAAAATGATTTGCAAGTCACTAATATGGACCTAAAATCCTGTTAAGAGTCTTGAGAAGCTGTTTAACTTACAAGTTTATTATTTTGCAAATAGAATCGGTAACCAATCAGCTTGTATTAGGTATGGTATTGAAAAATTTATTTCTAGTTAACACAAAGGACATTTCATATTTAAACCTTTTGTGCTTACGACACCTACGCACTCCCTCGCTTTTACGAACTTGACAAAGACTTCACTTACCTACCTCATCAAATAGAGTGCATTGACTCGGTTTTCATCTATGTCACTTTTATAAATTATCTGAGCGTCTCATTATGGCGTAAAAAGTTTCGAAATATACTGGAATTTTCAGTAAAAATTATTCCATTAGTCTTTAATGAAACGGATTATACTCGTAGCTCTATTATTAAGTGAGACCCACGAAGGCTTGGGTAATTCTTTAAAGTTAGTTCTAACTTGTATTTTTTTTTTCACATAACTTTACTCGCAATCAATCGGTTATAATGTTCACAGAGATTGTGATTTACTTAAGTACGTCTAACTACTAAAAAATGTCTGCTACTATGTAGTAGTAGACCTTTGGGTAAGTTCCCATCATATCCCATTAACATTTATATTCTTGGTCACTAAGTTTTATCAATTCGTGGGTACTATAATTTATTTCTGAAATGAATATCATTGTTCCTAATAAAACTGCAACGAAACAAGAATATTATGTTGGGCTCGATTTTTAAAACATGAATTTTAAATTTTAAAAATGTTATTGCAAGTTATCATATGTTATATGCAGCGCAGCAATTATCGCGGCATAAAGGTGATGTCCCACACCATGAAGCTCCTCGAGCGCAATGTGGACTCTCGGATTCGACAAGAGTGTACAATCTCGGAGTGTCAGTTTCAACCGGGTTACGGGACCATGGACCCCGTATTTGCCTTGAGAACGCTCATGGAGGGATACAGACTGAAGAATACACCTCTGCATCTCCTTTTCTTAGACATGCAGAAGGCCTTCGACTGTGTCCCGCGTGAGATGATCGGCTGGGCGCTGCGGTCCAGGGCCGTTCCCGAAGTCTTTATTGACATTATCCGGGACATGTACTACGATTCTAGTTCCATAGTTAGGACTGCGGTTGGTGACACGCTTCCCTTCCCTATCACCGTTGAGTACACCAAGGCTCCGTGCGTAGCCCATTTCTGTTCAGCGTAATATTAGACGTTCTGTCAAGCAGCATCCGAGACCACCACGAGCAACCACCCTGGTTGCTCATGTATGCTGATGAAGTTGCGCTAGCAGACTCGGACAGGGGACGGTTGGTACAACGGGTGAATAAGTGGAAAAATTCACATGAAAAAGATCGCGTGCGTAACACTTACATCCGCGGCAGCCTTCGTGTTCGTGACATCGCAGACAAGCTACAGGAGTGTTGGTATGGTCATGTCTCACGGAGATCGGCAAACTACGTGGGCAACAAATGTCTGGCCATGCCGCCCCCGCCAGGTACCGGTAGAAGAGGTCGACCCAAGAAGCGGTGGCTCGTCGTGTAGAAGAGGTCGACCCAAGAAGCGGTGGCTCGTCGTCGTTAAGGGTGACATGCGTGCCAACAAACTCACCAATGAGGATGCACAAGACCGCGCAAAGTTGGCCAAGAATATAAGAAAGGCGGACCCTGGGACCCCACACACCAGTGTTCACAACCGGGATAGACCGCACGGATGATGATGATGATCAAATGTTTTATGCATAAAAATAAACATGAATAGAAATTGCAAATCAGAAGTTCTGATGGTACTCACTGAATAGGTCCGCTGTGTTCCGCTTCATACAATGATAATTTGAGTTGTTCATAAAAGTTATCTGAAAAATTTCAAATAAGATAAACTAAACATATTGAAAAATACTTGCAAACTAAATGGACAAGAACTACTACAGCTTGCACAGTTGCCTAAATTATGGTCGCATATAAAAACACTTTTAAGATTTTAGCACTCCATTTAAATAATAACTGAAATTGTAGTCGCATATAAAAACAATTTTAGGTTTAGCACTTCATTTAAAGGAGAACTATTAGTTCGGCATCTAACAAAATCATCAGTGTTGCTAATGAATCTAGGAATTTAATTTAAATTTTTTGACATTGCAAAATGAAATTTTAAAATTTTATTTTATTGACATTAAGAAGAGATGGGAGTTTTCTGGTCCTCTTTGCTAGGGAATGGAACGCTCTCCCTAGTCTGTGTTTCCGGATACATTATACAAACTTGTTGTCTTTCAAGGCAAGAGTGAATAGGCATTTTCTGTGTAAGAGTACAGAGGCGTTCACATCAACCTTTACATAAGAGAACCTTAAAGCTGCTATCATAAGGCCCATTTTGCAATTATTTTCCATCCACCATCGGCCTCGTGATCGCTTACTACCAGGTGAGACTGAGGCCAAACGCAAACGCATTTTATAAATATAAAGAAGTCCAAAAGCTTGCTCGTTTCAACAAAAATTGGTGCAGTGGAAAATACTACACTAGCAATAGAGTCAACCAGCTCAGCTAAATAGAACAGATCCCCCCTTTCCGCCCCTTCCCCGTCCTAGTAATTGCAGCTCACGTAGGTGGCGCCGGTGACTCAATGCGTAAAGCCGATGATCGGACTTTGCGGCACGCCTTGATTAATTTTCATACCCGTGGGCTATTAAATTCCACTGAATTATAAACCTAACCATACTGGTTTGAGCTAGCTCATAGAATTAGAAAATTCAACCGAAAAGTCTAAAATCAGGAATTAATTTTCTAGTGATTCATTGGACGGACCAAGACGAATTGCACACTTCTGCAAATGTTACGTAAAACGTAAGGTTTTTTTAGGATATAATAGTAATGAAATTTCATGATGCTTTTGTAAAACTTATCAATCTTTTGTGATCCGACGTTAATACATTCAATTTCTCGTTTCAAAAATAATGAATTATTTATGAATAAGGACTAAATCATTACTACTTATTTATTTCTTTTGTTTGTTTTTTTTTATATCGCCCGTCAAGATGACCTCACTCCACCTGATGGAAAGCGGTCGTGAGGTCCAGATATGAGGTTTTGAGTTTCTTGCGATGTGTGTTTGCAAGCAATTTAGGTATGATGACGAATAGCAAGCAAAATGCTTGCATTTATTAAGCTTTTTTTTGTTTTACAACACACCACTAAACTTGTCATGGTTTCGAAGTAAGGATAAACAGATTCTTGTGTTACGAGGTACCAGACCAGGATTAAGCCAGGGGCGTTTCCCAGCACCCCCAGACCCGAGCCAATTTAGAAAAGATCGTTTTCTGAATTGACCCGACCCCATCTTGTCGTCTAAGCTTATTTATTACATGTCGTAATAAAGCTTGACCAAATAACTCAGAATTTTTTTCTAGTGGCAATGGTGGCCTACCACGCGAAGCGAAAGATTAGCAAATGGTTAATCAAAAAATCTCAGGCAGGTATTAAACACGCTTAGTCTCTAAACTGCTACTTCATCATATCACTTATTTAACCCTCGGTCTCATAACTAACTGCTATTAGGTACGCCATTTTTGCCACCTAACGGCCGAAGTTGAGCAGTAAGCGGGTAGCGAGCGTAGTTAGCGAGCGACTAGTCCGGCAAATTGGCCCTTGCCACCATTCTTGTGACTAAACGCGCTTTACATTCTGTTTGTACACCTGTTGGGATAGTTTTGACGCATGATTATTTATACCGTTAGGAAAACAGGGCATGTTCAGTGGGTTAAGTAGAAAAATCTACGTGAATATTTAATTATTTTCTATTGAACATCGATTAGAAAATCTGATTGTTGCTCAGATAGTTCTTGATCTCTCCAAATCACCGACATCATCCCCTGTCATTTATTTAACTCTATAAATAATCCTCCAGTGAATAATCATCATGTCGCAGATGTTATCTAGTTAAATAAAATGTTGCAGACGATGGTTCAGCAATGAACCGAAAACAATTCGCTTGCTCTTTAAGATAAACGAGGACAAAGGCTCCTTGTGGATAATTTGGAAGCAGTTAATCAGTAGCTATCGCATCATTCTAGCTATTAAATTGCCAAAAAATGCTATAATTTAACAGGTACAGCACAGACAACAGTTCTAATAAAGTAAACGACGACATAAGTGTTGTTAAAAGACTGATGGAGTTTTCGCAAGAAAATCATTTGCGGACTCCTTCATAATGCGAACAGCAAAGGAGTGCAACTCGCTGCCCGCGCATGTGTTTCCGAACCTTAACAATCTGGGTCTCTTCAATACAAGAGTGAATAGGCATTTGCGAGGCAGACATGTTCCATCATAGATCGGATCGTCACTTACCATCAGGTGCGATTGCGATCAAATGACTGTCTAGTCCCATATAAAAAAAAAGCAAATCTAAATTGTGGAATGCTATGTTTAGTTAACCTTATGAGCCATTTAGTATGAACTTCTTCGAGAGTGGTTTGACAAGTAGTTAGAGTATAAAAAAAGTACTGACACTACAAGTTTACGAGTACTCTGAAACTGCAAAACATCTAAAAAATTCATGCCCCTATCCGAAAGTGTAACGATCCCAATGTAACAATCAATTTGTTGGGGTCCACCTTCGCGAATTTGATTGAAGGGGGGTCATGCCCAGACGTGACCTGTTTGATTTATAAATCAGCTTAATGTTTAGCCAATAACTTTAAATGTTTATATTTACATTCGAGTTACTTTGATGTTTTACAAAAAGCTTCAGAAAAAGAGTGCGAGTTGTCTGTTTTTTTTGGTACTGTTGTGGTAAAGGTTATGAACACGGACCTATAATTTTCTTATAAAAAAATAATTGGTAATTAATCATTATTTTGCTCGCAAGTAGGTTTTACTATTAAGGATGTCTGAGATTATTACATTAAAACAAATATGCCCCTTGAGAGGTTCTTTAGTAGAATTTTACCACCAGAACATCTTAACACATAAACTCATATAGAACCCTGACATTACCACAAACATATTATATCCTGAAACTGAAATCCTAGCAATCGTGCGCGGAAAGCTTGATTCCTTTGTGAAGCAAAACTATTAATCATGTCTTATTATAAAATATAACGGTCCCTTGTGTTTCTTGTGAAGACAAAGAACCAGAAAGAAAGACAACGTTACTTTCTTCAGGCAAATAAATCAAGGAGATTCTTGAAAATAACATCTGGTCTGGTAGTTAATTAATAAAAACTGCTTATCCTTTTTAATAGCTAGAATTTTTAATTTGTATGTAATCTAGATTCTGCCTCTGACGTATATAGATACGAGAATACATATCGTAACTACTTTCATCACACGTTATTACTTTCATCAAACTTTCGACTTTTAATAATTTATTTAGATAATTTTGGCTACACACTTTTGGGCCTTTTCCGATAGAGTCAACAAAAAATGGCGAGTACAGAACTAGCCATATGGCACAAAAGTTGTAGGATTGCTCTGAGCCAAGTCATCCAAGTTCGATGATTCGTATCATTAACATAAATCGATTGATTCCTGAAAGTGCTGGGAAATTAACAAAATTATTGATATTGCTAGAAGGAATGGTGTGAAGCATTGTCACTTTAGGATAAAAGCTGTGGGCTAATTCTCTATTATAAAAGTTATCATAATTAAACAAAATAAATACTATCCTTCTACTACAAGATAAGGTGCTAATTAATATGCTTCGTGTAAAATTAAGCTAAAAATATTTTTTCTAAAGTCATATCGTACAAACCGCATATTATATGACATGGATTTCAGCAAATATATGTAATAACTAAAGATATTTTGATAAAGAAAACATACGAATCGATTTATCTTTCCAACTCAAAATACACACATCAAAAGTGTCTAGGGATCAAGCATTTTTATGCGCATTTCTTGAGATTGAGATGTGGCCTTGTAATAAATTTATGATTTTATAAATTTATATGGATCCTGTTCGGTGCATTTCATAATTTGAAACAGGAACTGTCAATCAAATTCGAGTAAAAGATGAAAATCAGCTGTCAATATTTTCCCTATAAAAACATACAACGCATTGAAGACATTATTAGTGCTACTGTTTCCCTACTACTGATTAAAACCAACGTTATTATGGAGCGGCGACGTCATTTAAGCAGGGAAGAAATGCTCAGAGCCGTGGGAATGATAGAAGCTGGTTCCCGGCAACGTACTGTGGCTTTAGCTCTGAATACAAGTCAGAGTGTTATCAGTCGACTTTGGACACGTTACCGAAGCACTGGTACCGTGGCTGAGCGCCATGGAGGACGGTATCGCTGCACCACACGGAGACAAGACCGATACATTCAAATCACAACTCGAAGAGCTCCAACAATAACCGCCATGATGTTAGCCGTGAGGCTTCATCACTCTTCAGGGAACTTAATTAGCGACCAAACAGTCAGAAACCGCTTGCATGAAGTGAACCTTCATTCCCGAAGACCGCTAAGGGTACCACCTATAGCAATGCACAATCGTAGGATTCGATATCAATGGGCTCTTGAACACAGAAATTGGGCAGAAGAACAATGGCGTTTCGTGTGCTTTTCTGATGAGTCTCGTTTTGGTATGAGACCGGATACAAGACGTATACGACACTGGAGAACCCCTGGACGCCAACAGCGATTAAAATCCTGCCAGGAAGTCCATCCTTATAGTGGTGGAATCCTTATGGTATGGGCGGGTATTTGGATCGGCGGAAGAACTGAGTTGATTTGGATCAGAGGCAACCTCAACGCTCAAATTTATGCTGAGACGATTGTATCAGACGTCATCGTTCCTCTACAAGTGCAAATCGGTCCCTTATTTCAGTTAATGCATGATAATGCACGACCGCACACCGCAAGAGTTGTAAGACAGACTCTCGCCGCAGCTAACATCAATGTCCTGCCCTGGCCTGCTCAGTCGCCAGACTTGAACCCGATTGAGCATGCATGGGATATGCTACAGAGAAGAGCTCTGCCGAATATGGAGGGTATTCAGTCGCAAGAAGACCTTTTTTTGTTGTTGCAACGAACATGGGCGGCCATTCCACAGCGTGATTTGGATGAATTCATTTTGAGTATGCCAAACCGATGTTCTTGTGTTGTTAGTGTTCGCGGTAGAAACACGGATTATTAATTGTTTAAGTTACCCAATAAAATTTTAAAGAAAACTGTTATTTCAGTCTTTTTTTCGAACTTTAATGTTAGTGGTTCAAATGTCAAAAATCCCTTTATTAGGAAAATGGCAAATTTCTTTATTAATGCAAAGGTGACTTGGTTTATCGTTACTGTAGACAAACGAAAACACTTTATTTGATGAATCCTTAAAGAAAATTTTAATTAATATCAATCAGGAGAAAAGTTAATGCAAAAATATATGTTGATCCCTAGACACTTTTGATGTGTGTATATGCCAAAGGACGATTCTGACAGTGAACTTTCTTTTTAGTGAACTCTGTTATACACATTGCCTGCTGCGCATCCGGCATTGTATACAATACCTAGGAATTGTATACATTGCCTAGGCAAAGTATGCAATGGATAATAAAATTCGTCATATTTCATACATTGATTATACATATATTTATACACATATAAATATCGCTTGTACGAGTTACGCGTGTGGCTATACGCGTCTACATGCGCTTCCAAAAACGAGCTTATACGTGTGTATGTATATAATATTTACCGCAAACCGTGCTAAAAACCGTGCAAACCAATGAATAAGAATAATAATAATTTATTTTTGAACAGGGTTTATAGAAGAATGAACGGTGATAACATAGTATGATCGCCTATCCAGCCATAACAATAGCATGCAAATAAATTTCACAATTATAAAATGGTTAGCTTATCATTCGCCACAGAACTCAAACTATAATTACATGTCTTGCATCTCTGATTTACTCTGACTATACATTTGAGAGTTAATATGGTTACATTAATGAGTTACAGATTGCTGATTCTCCTTGATATTTAAAAAAATATTGAGAGAATAATATAAATGCGCTACAAGCCACTTTCCTAATGACTTCTTAAAGGACATCATGTCTTTCATATATTGCGTAATCTTATCTTAAATTAATACACACATGCAACAAATTGTTGGGTGTCCCTGGAAGTAAGGATCAAATCGACATAGCGCATAGCTGGGGTCTTTTCTGACCTTTTTAACCCCTTCAATATTGGTCCGATTTCCAACCGTTAAAAAGTTATGATCAATTTTAGTTTTTATCTGAAAATCCCCTTAGTCCATACAAAAATAATTTTGTAATGAATGAGCAACTTTTTTTAATACTTCGACAACTTTCCGTAGTACATTTTTTTTCACGACATCTGCTTGAATATGAAGTCATTTTTTGAATAAGATTTTTTCTTGCAATAATTTGACTTTTTAAATTCACATGGATATTCTAGCTCAATGAAATAACCATTTAAAGTAAGATAAATCCCCTGCTAATCTTTTGGCAAAAAAAAATAAGTTTGTACCTTTGATAAAAAAAATATACTTATATATAAAAATAAACTTAATTTTTTAACTTTTTTATTTAATAAAAATATACTTATATATTTTGACGACCGACTTGGTGTAATGGTTAAGAAGTTGGCTACTACACCAGAGGTCGCGGGTTCGATCCCCGCACAGTACAAACATTTGTGTGCATGAATATGTCTGTTTGTACTGGTCTGGGTGTCTCCTATGTATAATAAGTATGTATTTACAAAAGAAAATGTATTTAAGTATGTTTATCCGTTGTCTAGTATCCCATAACACAAGCTTTAATTAGCTTACTTTGGGGCTAGATGGCGCTGTGTGGAATAATGTCTAGGGATATTTATTTATTTATTATTATATATATATTTGTATGGACTAAGGGGATTTTCTAAAAAAAAACACAATTGACTAAACTTTTTAACGGTTGGTAATCGGACCAATATTGATGGGGTTTTGATTCGGTCCTTACTTCCAGGGACACCCTGTATAGAGAGGGCAATGGTAGGATGTTCAAAGATTTGAAAAGTGGCCTATGATACATTAGAAAATACTCCACAGACTGCCATTACACATTTTTTCTGAACGAAAATGCTCTCTGCATATTAGTGCTGTTTCCCCAAATGATTAGATAGTGCGTAACGCAGCGCCGATTCTACATATCCAAAGTAGGCTGTGAGAGCTGTATCCTTTGTTGCTGTTTTTGTCAATTTATATAAAACAAATGAAAATCTATTAATTTTATTACATAGTTTATCTACTTGTTGTTTCCAGTCAAGTTTATTGTCTATTTCTATGCAAACAAATCTTACTTTATTTTCATACTACAGTACTTGTCCTTGAAAATTTATATTTAAGTTGAGTTGAGTGGAATTATTGAAATTAATATGGCATCCTTTATCAATACTAGTTTTTAAATTATTAGAATTAAGCCAATTAACAATTGTATTAAGTGATGCATTTACGTCATGTTCGTGTTCAATTGTCCTTTTTTATATTTGTTAACACTATTACTGATATGTCGTCAGCAAACAGTATTCTTTTATGTTCAATGCAGTATGGGAGATCATCAACATAGACTAGAAATAGCAGTGGGCCTAGGATGCTCCCTTGTGGAACTCCAAATTCATTGGCTTTAAATTTGGTAACGAAAAAGTAATAATAAAGCCAAAGTATCAAAACGGTATTAATAATAACCTAAGGAATGAACAGAAAACTCTGTTCTATAATGTTATACAATCACATAGTTAAAGATATAATTTAACAGATGAAATAGTTTTTTTGTTGACTTTCATTAAACAATATAATGAAAGAAAATTGCATGAAACCTGATAATAATAATGCGCTGAACGAAATAACTTTCTGAGCAATACATGGTTTCTATTCAATAAACATTGCCACTTGATTTAAGTTGGAGTACGTTTTCCAAGGATTTCTAAAACCATTTAGATAAATAACTTCATTGTTGGAAGCATACTTAGTTATAAATTCTCATAAATAGTCTGAGAGCAATGAATTTCAGTAGAATAGGTGCTATAAATACCATTTAAAGCATTTGAGGAATTGACGTTACGCGAAAGGTATTTAAGGCGAAGTGGTTCTGCACAACATTTCACGAAGGAAACTAGTGAGCGCCACGCGGACCGAAATTCACTAAAATAATCGATTAAAAAATCAATAGATGTAATAAAAAAAAGCCATCAGATGAAATCCCTGCAGTTATCTTTAAACTTTGTTTTGGTAAAGAACCCATATTATCAAATCAATTATTTAAGAATAAAACCAAAAATAGATGAAAAAATGTCACGAAAAGAGGTAACTTTGTGAATTTATTGTATCAAGCCAACTTTATCAAATCATGTTTTCACCAGATGAATTTTCTGTAATATTCCTTCAACATAGCAGTAAATTTTATTAGATTTTAATGCCACTGTTTACTACTTCAAAAATGAATTCTAAAAACGTGTTTTGTGAACCATCTCCCCTTAAACGTAAATATCACGACAAATATGTGGCAGTGCGTTTTTAAGTTATTTATCTGCCTATTTATTTCAATTCACACTTTGGTAAATAAAGTTTTAAATAATAAATAACGTGAATCTTAACACCGCAAAATTTGTACGAAATTGAATCTTGTTTTTCATAAAAGCGTCGCATAAAAGTATTTTGTTTAGATCAAAAGAAAGTTATAAGGGCGTTTTAATTGAAGATGAATGTGATCAGAAAATCTGTTAGTAATCTCGTCATTTTAAGGAGCTTTCAATCATTAAAATTGTTTTAGTATTAAAGTTCTCTCTTTTAATTATAATTTGCTTAAACAAATGCAATAATAAGTATTTCAAAACATGTTTCATCTTAAAACTTAACCTATGTAGGAAGGATTAGTTGGATAGAGGTGAATGGAACATAATATTACATTATATAATTAAAGAAGAGAGTCCCTATGTACCGTGCTAGTGGTTACTCGCAAACACTTTTTGACTACTAGTAATTTATTAGAGAACTTTGGCGCGACTCGCGACTCATACTGAAACTTAAAACATTATAGTTTTTATTTTATTTTATGTAGACCTGTTGAAAGTACTTTTAAATAGTCACATACAATTGAGTAAACCAAAAACATACTAAATAACATACACAGTGAATAAAAAATATTTTCACTCTACTGCCGGCGTTAGACGGTTTATTCTGTCATGAGAAGAAACCCCGCAGTTACTCTTCTCGACTTGTTTTGGTTTTACATAAAGATATATTGCCGTTATCTAGATTATATCTACCATTGCGCCAAGAGGCCCATCAATTTTTAGCAAGTTGGCACTACGGTAGAATTGATCACCGGCTGATAGATGGTAACTCTGTCACTTAAAAGAGGTGGCACACCGTTCTAACCGCAAAGAGTAATAACACGCAGTGGTCGATTGCGGTCATTTGGAAAGTCCGCAGATAAATCCAGCATTTCGTGTGGAGTGTAATTTACACCGAGAAGTGCTACTAGTGAATCCTCTTTACGCCGATAGTGATTCATAAGCTTTTACGGGGAGAAACTGGTTGGAAATTTGAACTGGAATATAGGAAGACGACAGAGGGCGATGGTTCTGAGTTGTGCTTTAAAAAACTAGTAGGTACCTACTTTGCTGTTATAGTAACTAAGCTTAACTTAGTAAGTGAAAAAACCGGGTTTTTTGTTAGGTAATAAAACAGAACAGCTGAAATATTCAATTAAAACTGGGTACCTACACAACCTACCACGTTGGGTCTAATATCATTGTTGAGAGTGGGAGGGGAGTTCTGAGTGTTCCGTTCACCATGACGGCATCAGTCACTTGCCTTTGACGGGTCCGGAAGGTAGAGTCGAATGACGCTGTAGCACCACACGCTGTGGCGAAAATTTTGAGGTGTAGTCCGCTGAGGCGAAGTGTCGTTGGAGCTAAAGCCACGGGGTCGAATGACACTGGAGCGACAAACTTTGTGGCGAAAAAAATCTAAATTATGAGTTAGTTTAAGTTGAGGTGAAGTTGAGAATGAACATAGAATTATAATAACTATTTTTCAATTAAGAAGAAGAGAAAAGGTAACATTTTCAGTACTGCTTAAATATTTGTAAAATAACATAGTTTAGCGGGTTAGCTGCAGCATCATTCGACACTACGTTCCGGACCCGCCTCTGACACCCCCGTTTGAGTACAGTGATGTTATGTTATGTTACGTTACCCAAACTATCATTCTATTAAATAAAATTACTTTCCGGAGTCTTCTCGATAAGAAGCAACGTCCGAACCAGTGGAAGATTCGCATTATATTTATTTACGATATGTATTATTGTATTATTTTATTTAAGTTTATCATTGTTTATTCTATATTTTTTTGACATGTCATAAGTGCTTTGTACAAGCTTGAATGAATGAATGATTTTTTTACTTTTACTGTTTATTCTTTCCATCATAGGTAAAGAAACAATCTTACTAGAGTTACCTTACATAACCTTACGCAACATACTTAGGCAGCGTAACGCTGCCTGAGTGCCTAGATATAGTGCCTCGAGTTAAAGTCGGTAAGTCTGACATAATTTTCTTCTATCCATATTCATAAAGATTTATGATTGACGACCGACTTGGTGTAATGGTTAAGAAGTTGGCTACTACACCAGAGGTCGCGGGTTCGATCCCCGCACAGTACAAACATTTGTGTGCATGAACATGTCTGTTTGTACTGGTCTGGGTGTCTCCTATGTATAATAAGTATGTATTTACAAAAGAAAATGTATTTAAGTATGTTTATCCGTTGTCTAGTATCCCATAACACAAGCTTTAATTAGCTTACTTTGGGGCTAGATGGCGCTGCGTGGAATAATGTCCAGGGATATTTATTTTTATTTATTTAAAGATAACGCAAGGTGATCATGTTACTTTCATCCACCCTACATTTTTAAACTAACTGCCGAGTTACTTCATGGCAACTTTTCGGGACACATTTATGCTGCTTTTTACTTAACTATTACATATATTATTAAACTTTACAATACAGTTTACACAAAGATGCACAATTCTGAGAAAAGTAACAAAATTCTTAAATTTTGCTGCTTAGGAACCTCAGGCAGCGCTACGACACCCGCTCATCCTGGCTTACATTCTCGACTTTAACTGACTTGGAGCAACTTGAGATAACTCTGATTAGGGTCCAAAATTAATTCTCCCACGAGGCGACCTCGTCTGATTCCGGAACAGTTATCAAGTGTTTCGACGCAGTTTATCAAGTAGCTCCAAGTGTTTGAATGTTTGTTGTGTGAATCAGAGATATCGGAAAACGGTTGCGGGTATATAACGATAATTCATTTCAGATAGGATGATAGAATAGCAAATTCGGAGCCCCCTGGGATGAGCCGGATTGTCGGAGTGTGATGGGAATTATAATTACGGTGTTCGGACGTTTCAAAAAGCTTATGATCGATCATGCGAGGATAATATTTATTTTGGATGATTACGTGTATATTTTGGTATACGAGTTACGTTGGATTACATTTTAATTTACATGTGGCTTACCAGACTCAGATTAATAAAGCCAAAAGGAAACTTCAGTGATTCTCTGTAGCTAAACTACAAATATTTACCCCAAAAAGGTATTAACTAATTAGGCCCACTTATAGCCCAGAAGAAATCATTTTTAGAACATTAGTAGTATTTTTTTTTAATGTAAGTGAATTTGTTTACTTCTCTTTTATCAACTCCTAATTTTACAGAACTCCGCCGTAAAGATTTCTGCTTCGCCTGGTGGTTCACTGGTAGAGAATGCCCTCAGGCATTTAAAATAAGTCTTATCGTAAGATACGCTGAAGAAGTGAAGAGTTCCCATCGGACTTACCACTTTGCAGTACAGGCTTACTACGAACACCGAACCTAGCACTTGATCCTGAAATATATAGATTTCGGTCCAAGGACTCTCACTCCTTTAAGGAAATATTGTTGTTGCTATTGTTACATGGAAAATCTATTTAGCTCTTCATAGAACTGCAACTGGGAATGTAAAGTCGTGATAAGTGTCAAGTTTATTCTTCAAGGCAATAGTTTGAAAACAGAGTTCTCTTCATTCACGTCTTTCGCAACCTGATAGTGGAAAACTCCGAGAACATATCTAAAGATGCAGAAGTTTTAGCAAAAGTTAAACGTAGAGAACATATGTCTATTATAATTTGATGTCAATTTGCTCTTTAATTTTCTGACAAAGCATTGAAAGTACTTCAAACGCAACTTTCAATTCATAATCTTTAATAATTGAGGTGAGTTAAAAATCAGTCTAACGTGAATTTTATTCGCCTTCATTGAATGCGGGTTGATCAGAGACTTTTAATTTATATCTGTAGGGTTGACGATAAAAAAAACTAAAGATGAGTAGGTAGGTTACCGTTTTGAAGAAAAACAGTAAAGGAGATGAAAACGCTTTCATACAAACTTGGGTCTGAATGTAAATATATGCAATTGGTGTCAAATAATAAGCTTATGTTTATTCGTATTATACCAATCTCAGTTATTTTATGGATTTTAGCAATCAAAACAGCGTACGTTAGAGCAGGTTGCCTTATTTTTTTTCCGCTCTTTTATTTGCGTCTATACTTTATTCTATAAATATGATTCGAGTTAGCCTATATTTTTTTAGTAAAACTTCCGTTTGCCCAAGTAAAAAAATGATATTTTGTTTCTGTTGGTTGTGGTTATCGGCTTTTTAAACAAACAGTCAGGGCTTGTTTGTAATGCTATATACTGCTACTTTTCCTGGCCTGTTGGCGCAATGGCAGCGATCCTGCCTTTAGCGCCGGAGGTGGTGGGTTCGATCCCCACCCATGACAAATATTTGTATGACGAAAATTTATATTTGTTGTGTGTCTGGGTGTTATTATCTAAGTATGTATGTATTTAGAAATATTTAAGTATGTTTATCAGTCTCTGACGCCCATATACAAGCTCTGCTTAGTATGGGGTCAGATGATCTTGGTGTGAATTGTGCCAGATATTTATTTATTTATTTGCAGGTTTTACCAACATTGCACATGTTGGAAGTGTTAGTAATTCAATTTTTTTGAAGTATCAACTATGCAGTTTTATAGTGAGAGATAACACTAATAATACGTCTAAATTAAAGCTTCTTAGGACCATCCACTCAGGTGGTGATGTGTGATACTTCACGGCACCGCTGTACAACATATGATTCGCAGCAAAGTTGTTGTTTCATATCGTGAATTACCTTAATAAAATAATGCTTAGTATAGTAGTGATTATATAATATAGAAGAGGGCCATCATCATCATCATCCGGGATAGACCCCGGTTGTGAACCCACACTCGTGTGTGGGGTCCTAGGGTCCGCTTTTCTTATTTTCTTGGCCCTCTTCGCGCGGTCTTGTGCATCCTCAGTGGTGAGTTTGTTGGCACGCATGTCACCTTGACCTAATAGAAGAAGGTATAGAATTTTAAAAAATCTAGAGCATTTCATAGTACCTAATGTAACATTTTTACGAATAGTACAAGAAAACTGTGAATCAGTATTCTAAAAAAAAAATATCATGTAGTGTAACGTTTTTGCTTGGTTTTTAAGAAAAAGTTGTAACAAAACATTGAGCGTTATGTTCGCAATGTGGTTCGAGTTAATTTAATAACGACGAATGCTCGATGTCCTGATATAATTGAATAATCAAATCTATCAGCACCTTTAGGTGTTAAAAAAGCATCAAAAACCATCAACTATATCGAAATGATTAATGATACTGTCTATAAGTATCAGTTCGAAATTGATGCTGGTTTTGTAACATTCCAATTATCTTGTTTTATTTCACAAAATACTTCCATGAAACCTATTTCACACTACTTTTGGACTCCGAAGTCCGTGCCGTAAATTGTGAATTGGAGTAGGCCCCCAGTTCTCTCGAAACCGCATCGTTTCACGCTGACACACTGTTGGGGTGATCTCGCACTGCCGCACGTCACACTTCAATGCGCGCCACACGCATAGACAACCACGCGGAGGAGGCAACTGCTTCGTCAGGTGGTTTTCTTTGCGTCTTCGGAGAAAGTCAGTGCAATAATTCATAAAATTATTCCCTGTGCTATCATTTTGCTGTGCTATGCCGAACGGGTAGTCAGAGGCAAGTGACTGTTGGAGAACGGAGACACAAATATTTAGCCGTCACGGCCAAAGGAGAACGGTCACTGTCGTAATTATGAAATTTATAGAACGACTAAAAATGTTTATTTTTCGTTAATTTAAATAATTTTAAAAGTTTGGGATGATGAAAAAACCTTAGTTCAAAGTAGCATGAAACAAACCGAAAAAACATATGATATCAAAACGCAGCCGTAATGGATATAAATTGTTACACCTTTCAACCGAACAAATAACGACATTTTACTATCGCTATACCATAATAATAGGTTGGGGAAAATTATGTTTCGCATTTTTTAAGAAAATTCAAAACATTTTTTAATATACATAGTTTATTTAAATTTATTTAATGTAGGTGCCATTTTGTTCGATTAATTTTTGCCATCTTGTAGGTAGGTAGGGACATGATCCCACTGTTATTGGAATTTTGAGGCTTTTGATCAAAATACCGCGACAAGTGGTTTTGGCAGTCCTCTAGTGATGTTAACCTGACACTAAACCTAAAGAATTCTGAAGAGACCGAAACAGTCTCTCTCTCAGTACAGGTGGAAATCTGAAGGTGCTAGGTCAGCTCAGGACTATTCGGCGGATGCATTAACACCTCCCAGCCAAACTCTCTTAATTTTTGCTGAGTGGCTAAAGATGTGTGAGGTCTAGCGTTATCATGATGAAAAACCACACCCTTTCTGTTGATTAATTCCGGCCGCTTTCTCTCAACTGTAATCTCATCAGTTGTTCGCAGTAGAGTTCAGAATCGATGGTCCTGCCTGGTGGTAACAGCTCATAATGAATAATGCCCTTCCAATCCCACCACACACACAGCATCACCATTAGAGATTACCATTAAAGCAGCATAAAGCAATAGAGCATTAAATTATGCTCTATTTTCTACACAAAGAAAGAAACTAGAAAAATTAATTTGGCAGAACGAAACGAATAATGAAACGAATAATTATTTTGGCAGTTGATTTTGGCATCACCAATGGCGCGCCTTTTTGTATAGAACTGCAGTGTTTTGTAACTGCCCTCCTATTTGCTAGCTAAACACATTATGTTCTGTCCTTGTTACTTTGCAATTGGGTAGCTAAGTAACAAGCGACCGTAATTACACGGCACTGCTAAAATATGATCAGAAGCGCAATTGCATGCAGATTAGGCAAGGCTTGCTCTGTCTTTCGACTAATGAATTACGGGAGGGGGGCACCACAGACGTAAGTCAAATTAGACACGATAGATACGGTGGATACGTCACAACTTCAAAAAAAACTTTGTAAAGAGGGTCTTACAATCGCAGCATAAGGTGCCCACGTGTAAGGCTGCTTTTCCACCACATATGTGCCATGCAGCTATGCGGCGAGGATGTGCAAGCTAAGCTGCGAAACTACTAGATCGTTTCCCCTAAGGCTACGCTATGTAACGGAGCCAATAAGATGTGCTAAGAAGATGGGCCGCTCGAGCAATGCGGTGTATCGATAGACGCACAGCACGCATCCATAGCATGCATCCACAGCACGCCTCCACAGCACGCATCCATAGCATGCATCCACAGCACGCCTCCACAGCACGCATCCATAGCATGCATCCACAGCACGCACGCCTCCACAGCACGCAAACATAGCATGCATCCACAGCACGCCTCCACAGCACGCGTCCATAGCATGCATCCACAGCACGCACGCCTCCACAGCACGCATCCATAGCATGCATCCACAGCACGCCTTCACAGCACGCATCCATATCATGCATTCACAACACGCCTCCACAGCACGCCTTCACAGCACGCATCCATATCATGCATCTACAGCACGCCTTCACAGCACGCATCCATATCATGCATCCACCGCACGCCCCCGCAGTACGCATCCATAGCATGCATCCACAGCACGCCTCTACAGCACGCATCCATAGCATGCATCCACAGCACGCCTCCACAGCACGCATCCATAGCATGCATCCACAGCACGCCTCCACAGCACGCATCCATAGCATGCATCCACAGCACGCCTCCACAGCACGCATCCATATCATGCATCCACAGCACGCCTCCACAGCACGCATCCATATCATGCATCCACGGCACGCCCCCGCAGTACGCATCCATAGCATGCATCCACAGCACGCCTCTACAGCACGCATCCATAGCATGCATCCACAGCACGCCTCCACAGCACGCATTCATATCATGCATCCACAGCACGCCGCCACAACACGCATCCATATCATGCATCCACAGCACGCCTCCACAGCACGCATCCATATCATGCATCCACCGCACGCCCCCGCAGTACGCATCCATAGCATGCATCCACAGCACGCCTCTACAGCACGCATCCATAGCATGCATCCACAGCACACCTCCACAGCACGCATCCATAGCATGCATCCACAGCACGCCTCCACAGCACGCATCCATATCATGCATCCACAGCACGCCTCCACAGCACGCATCCATATCATGCATCCACGGCACGCCCCCGCAGTACGCATCCATATCATGCATCCACGGCACGCCCCCGCAGTACGCATCCATAGCATGCATTCACAGCACGCCTCTACAGCACGCATCCATAGCATGCATCCACAGGACGCCTCCACAGCACGCATCCATATCATGCATCCACAGCACGCCGCCACAACACGCATCCATATCATGCATCCACAGCACGCCTCCACAGCACGCATCCATATCATGCATCCACCGCACGCCCCCGCAGTACGCATCCATAGCATGCATCCACAGCACGCCTCTACAGCACGCATCCATAGCATGCATCCACAGCACACCTCCACAGCACGCATCCATATCATGCATCCACAGGACGCCTCCACAGCACGCATCCATATCATGCATCCACAGCACGCCTCCACAGCACGCATCCATATCATGCATCCACGGCACGCCCCCGCAGTACGCATCCATAGCATGCATCCACAGCACGCCTCTACAGCACGCATCCATAGCATGCATCCACAGCACGCCTCCACAGCACGCAATCATATCATGCATCCACAGCACGCCGCCACAACACGCATCCATATCATGCATCCACAGCACGCATCCATATCATGCATCCACCGCACGCCCCCGCAGTACGCATCCATAGCATTAATCCACAGCACGCCGCTACAGCACGTATCCATATCATGCATCCACCGCACGCCCCCGCAGTACGCATCCATAGCATGCATCCACAGCACGCCTCGACAGCTCGCATCCATATCATGCATTCACCGCACGCCTTCAGAGCACGCATCCATAGCATGCATCCACAGCACGCCTCCACAGCACGCCTTCACAGCACGCATCCATAGCATGCATCCACAGCACGCCTCCACAGCACGCATCCATATCATGCATCCACAGCACGCCTCCACAGCACGTATCCATATCATGCATCCACCGCACGCCCTCGCAGTACGCATCCATATCATGCATTCACAGCATGCCTCCACAGCACGCCTCCACAGCACGCCTTCACAGCACGCATCCATAGCATGCATCCACACCACGCCTCCACAGCACGCATCCATATCATGCATCCACAGCACGCCTCCACAGCACGCATCCATATCATGCATCCACAGCACGCCTCCACAGCACGCATCCATAGCATGCATCCACAGCACGCCTCCACAGCACGCATCCATAGCATGCATCCACAGCACGCCTCCACAGCACGCATCCATAGCATGCATCCACAGCACGCCTCCACAGCACGCATCCATTTGTCATGTCATGTCTCAAATTTAAAACATAGCTTACTGGAAGCCGTTTCCACCGGTGCTATGCTATGTAGACCAATGAATATTGAATATCAAACGCATCTACACCAACGTAGCATAACACACATCTTTTGGAAAAACAGCCTTAAGCCTGGAGTGCTGAGGTGTGTATTTCGAGTATTAAGAAGTAGTGTGCTGTTCTTCTTTCGACGCTGCTTCTTTTCGTCCACTCTTTTCATTATCTGAAGATTAAAAAATCCGCCCCATAATAAACTACTTATTGCCTAAAAATATAGCGCACGTTCCTCGCTGATAATGTAACTTCATATGAAATATGAAATATTTTTTACAAATTGGTCTAGTTGATGTTGATATTTTCATCCATTACAAACAAAGAAAATCTTTCCTCTTTATATTTTAAAGTAAATTAAGAAATAGAGAATTCCCATCACGTTGTTACTCGATGGTGAGTGAGATAGATAACAATGGGACGCTGCTCTTGCTGTCGGCAGCTTGGTTCCAAATAGTACCATAAAGCGCTTCTGTGACGTCAAAATAGGGCACTCTTGGGTTTCTTACTGTCA
Source organism: Udea olivalis (assembly GCA_947369235.1). NCBI lineage: Eukaryota > Metazoa > Arthropoda > Insecta > Lepidoptera > Crambidae > Udea > Udea olivalis. The sequence continues at coordinate 8,552,550 of OX376352.1, read as the reverse complement.
AAGGGATTTACGTTATCCATACCGTTTAATGTCTGTGTGGGGCACTCCGTATTTGCGCATCTTTAATTGAATTAGGAGATTAATTCCGTTTGCGAGCCCGCAATGTAAGAGGAATTTGAAGTTTACCCACGTTTGTCTACTTGTTTTAACATGTTGAGTAGTGAGATACGCGAATTACTCGTGTTAGCACTGGACGGGTACCTACCTACTCAGATCTAAAATTAAATACAGTTTGGTTTTTGTTAAGATGAGTTAGTTTTATTTGTTCTCAAATAATTCTGAATAAAATATGTGACTGTAATTTTTTGACAGAACAACAAAAGATGGTAAAATATAATTCCTAAGTTATTATATCACCACTGAGTGTACAGAGAGGCGTTCACAACCTTTACAAAACCATTGCGAAATGGGTCTTATGCCAGCAACATAAGGTGCCCCTATGTAAATGTTAATGTGAATAACGCCTCTGTACCATATCATTTGCCTAAAAACATTTGGTAAAAAATCAATGCTAACAAATTTAATTCTACAATGAAATTTTGCAGCCCCATTTTTAAATCGTATCATGTTAGTCCCATTTTTAAATTTCGCGTTCTCTCTCAGTGCTAGGGCAAAGGTCATCACTGCTATTATGGTGGATAATGATTTGATCATGCTTGCGAATTAGTTATGATAAGAAGCGCCGTTTTTCCATACAAACGTACGTCTTCTGTTTCTTCCCTGGATATTGCTAGTAGGAAAATATTTTATTCCAAGAAATCTATTGCTACTATTAGCACGTCTTGATTGACATGATTATGTTGACTTGACTAGTTTATATAAAAAAAGGAAAACATAGAAATACGACCACAGTCTTTCTTTATTTTTTAATGAAAAAAGTAACTAAATCAGTCATCTAAACTTTTTGAAAAGGATCAAGGGACTGCGAAACGTCGATTTTGTGTACTTTTGATAAATCATTTCCGTCCGTTTTGCAGATGTCTCTATCGTACTCTGCGGGGGGCTCAAGGTTTGCAAAAGACAATTTTACAAATATCTATTTTTCAATTCTCTCGACCGTGCTGTATCCTCTTAAGATTGTGAATAACACTACCCGATCTGGTATTGATCTTTAGCTCATAGCTTCCTGGCCGTGAGCTTTTACAACTAGGCTATCAAAGAGAATAAAAATAAAAATATTACCTATAGTAGGTAGGTCATATAGTAGGCTGTACTAATGAATGTGCCTCTACGAAGAATACCTTACTATTTAAGAAAAACCATACTGAAATAAGAAGCTCAACTGTTTCTGGACGAATTTGTTGTTTTAGTAAATAGACTGAAAATTTATACACCTAAATATTGCATTTTTACGAGAAGTTTATTTGCTTCTGTCTTGAAACAACTGGAGCATAAAATTAAATATGATGCGAGTCAAAGAACAGTTCCCTACAGAAACATCTTTTACGAGGAGAAAGAATAGTCAGTGTTGTAGACAAACGTGCATAGAGTTGTGAATAAAAAATAGAGTCGCCTTTGTCTAAACTGTCCTATAATTGTATTGTTAATTATTTGTTTCTTTTCAAAGTTTATCACTATTTTCCGTTTCTCCTTTTTTCTACTAGATGGAGTTATAAGAAGATAGCTCGCGGTATAATTGTGTTTTCAAAACTGAATAAGTAGTTCAAATGACAAGTAATAGATGTTCTATGCGTTCCAGAGTTTGGCTTTAGTTTGCTTACATTTCCTGACTCGGCACACCGTCGAACAAATTGGAGTCTGTCATGTTTTCATGGGTTATTTGAGCCTTTCGTTTGGTGGTCTGGTGATTAGGATCTTTCTGTAATAGATATAAAACATTGTCTCACGTACCACACTGGAGGGGGTAGTCTTCAATCGGCATTCAAGCGTGGAACGCAGTATTGATACGTCGGTGATTGGACGTGCGCCCGTTGTCCAGGCTGTGTGTAGTGGTGGACCAGTATGTGCCTTATCGGATCGAGGACCAAGAGGTTCTTACAGGAACCAGGAAGGTTTTTACGTGATGCCAAGAAATCAAACACAAATATTTAAAATGTTGGACCAAAACTGGAGTTTCAAAGGAAAATTATTTTATTCCCTATAATAGATATCTTTAATATCTCTAAAAGCAAACTTTACCTAGATTTCAATATTGCAGTTACTAGGAGGAAAATATGAATCCATATTGAATAAACTTTGGGCAGAGAGCAAACTTGTTATATTTATTTCGGAAGCAAAAACACAAATTCACTTGATTGGTCTACTCTTCCTTACTTACAGCTAGGTTGGAGTTCTCTCAGAGCTATAAAAGGGGGAAATTTTACGAGTGTGCAGTTTTATTGTAATTTTAGTATCAAACTCGTGTTTTTATTATAAGACTTGTTATGGTAGTAACAGTTCTCACGTATTCTGATGCCATATTATTAGGATAATAAAAACGTGGCCAACACATTGTGTCTATATTTAAAAGCTTCTGCAGTTTCGCACTCTAGGGCACTACTCGTAGTTGCGGACGAGATTTTCCATTCAATTAAAATACCATCGGCATCAAAATAAGCGGTTTTGTGGCCGCGTCCGAGCCACAAGCTGCTTGTGGTCGCGTTTAGTGGCCCGCGTGGGCCGTGTCCCGCGAACACTCGGCCGCTGCCACCGGCTTCTCGGCGGAGATCTTTTTTTCGAGATGACCGCACTCCGCCTGATGGAAAGCGGTTGTGAGGTCCAGATATGAGGCTGACAAGCACAGTAATGCAAAGGAATCACTGAGCTGGCCATCCTCGTCTTGAAGGCCTGCAGAAATGCCTTTTCACGCCCCGCTTGAAGAACCCGGCATGAAAAGAGGAAGGAAACACATGTGCTGGAAGAGCGTTCCACGTCTGGATGATACGACGAAGGAACGAGTTACAGAACCTTTTAGTTCGGGCCAGCAAATGCTTGATTGTGTGTGGAGGACGCCGCAGTCCAGCACGCGTGGTACGGGAGTGGTAAGGTGAGAGTGGAAAAAGCTGGAATATTTCGTCTGAGCATTCCCCATTGTAGAATGGATATGTTGCTTCAAGGTTGAGGTATGGCATCATGTTCTGGGGTAACTCAACTGACAAAGAACATGCTTTTAGGGCACAGAAACGATGTATAAGGTCAATGAACAAATGAAACAAACTGAATCTTGTGTAACACCTTGTTTAACACTCTAAAGGCGTTTCCTAATTACATCTACTTAATTTTAAAAGAATTTATTATTTTAACAATCTACAATATGATTCCTAATTCTATTAACATAATATCTCAAATCAAATCAAATCAAATACTTTATTTGCTATAAATAGGGTTACATATCACAATTTGTGGGTGTTATTATAATAATATTAGCTCTTATCATCAATTCAATCAAATTCAAATCAAATCAAATTTTTGACGACCGACTTGGTGTAATGGTTAAGAAGTTGGCTACTACACCAGAGGTCGCGGGTTCGATCCCCGCACAGTACAAACATTTGTGTGCATGAACATGTCTGTTTGTACTGGTCTGGGTGTCTCCTATGTATAATAAGTATGTATTTACAAAAGAAAATGTATTTAAGTATGTTTATCCGTTGTCTAGTATCCCATAACACAAGCTTTAATTAGCTTACTTTGGGGCTAGATGGCGCTGTGTGGAATAATGTCCAGGGATATTTATTTATTTATTTTATAAATCAATTTTCAAATCATTCAATGGAAAGAAGACAATATTGAAAAGTAGTTTTAACTAAACTTATTTACAAAACATAAACGATCCGCTAGATAGTTGTTACGTAACCGGTTAGCCGCAACTCGCCGGCCGGCCAGGGGAACGACGATGACGACGACGTGCGACTGATCCACACGCACTCACTGCTTGGACTCGCTAAACTTAAGACCGGAACATACTTAATACTTATTGTTCCTATCTATAAATCTGCTTAAGTCATTGTGCCCTAATATTATTTCTATAATAATAAAAACAGAAACTATAGTTTATAGTGAAGTTACGTATAATACGGAGGTGTAACCCCATTTTGGGTGAGTGCCGTATTTCCACTTTTATGCTTTAACGCTTAAGTAGGTTGTTAATTGTTGTAAATGTATCTAAGTTAATAAGTAGTTACTAGCCTAAGCTCTTCCTAATTCCCCTGCTTTTCTACATAATTCCCGCCATTGTTAATATGAATAAGCGATAACATATATTTTATAAAGTAGTCTCGTGATTCTACCTTCATACATTTTTGTAAGGAGCGTATTTTTTAGTAAGTATTTTCAAAAACTATATAAATAGTTCAAATGATATAAGTATCAATGTACAATAGCACTACACCTTTTATGTCTATGGGTTTCGTTCTACACGAAAACTATTACCTATCCTGACATTTGTGTTAGACTTCATTTAATTTAGATTATAAACTTATTTTAATACTGCTAAGACTGCAACATCTTCGATCACAAAACCATAATGCTTTTACGCCTTTCCCTATGCATGCGTTTGCGCATTTGGTCTGCATGCATCGAAATGTTGCAGTTCGTAACGGAAGACCGGACATTTTCTGCAATCGCTAATATCGAATTTCAGGGTTCTTCCGTACTGCTACCGAACACGGCAATCCGACTACGGATGCTGATACCTGCTACCTGCTACCTGCTGCTGTTCCCGCTTTGGTCTGGGCCTGCTCAAGACCTGAATTCGCCGTGCACTACGCTGCGTCAGGGAAGTGGCACTCTTAGGGCATATCTTTTTCGCGGTTCAGTGCTATTTTTAAGAACTCTGACCCTGAGACCTTCATAAAATTTTTAGTAATTGAAATCTCGTTTCATTTGTCCTACCTAAGTAGGTAAATGTCACACTTGCATACCGGTATTTAAAAAATGTAATAGCTTACCCCTGCAAGTTTGCTCTGACAAAGACAGCACACTCAATATATGCATATACTTATATTTAGATTTGGGACTCGTGAACGTCACTGAAACAAATTATATTGGATAGCCAGTAAAACAACTTTACTTCATTAGAGCATTTTTGCAATGCATCACGTATTTATAACAAAATTTTCGAGGCGTTGCGCAATTTAGACAGTATTAATATGTTTAAAACCAAGCTCATGATCTACTAAGCCAATAATGTTGTTATTTGTTATACTTACTGTGAAAATATTCCTAAGCGAAAAATTAACTATTGAGAATGTTTGTATTATGTATGTGTTTGCATGTGAATGTTTTTTGAGAATTGCTGCGAGACTCTAGTAGAGCAGTGCAGCAGCCAAAAATTGAGTACTCTTTAGCACCACCCAGGGGAAACGTGTAGGGTGGCAGAGGGTAATCTTCCTGCGGACGCGAGTATTCGTTGTCCCCCAATTTCCTATTTCCCAATTCGTTGTTTTTAGAGACAGGTTTCCAGAGTGGACCTAAATCTGGCGTCGTGTTATTGACCTGGCTGCAGTGTAGGATACAGCTTGGAGGGAAGGTATTCTGTACAAACTCCTGAAAGTAGTCCCTAATATGAAAATCGTGCGATTCATATCGGTGATGCTCTCACAACGCCGCTTCAGTGGACATCTTGGATCCGAGGTTAGTGACGTAAAGATCTTGAGTAATGGCCTGCCGCAGGGTTCCTTTTTGGCCCCAACCTTGTTCAACCTATACATAAGTAACCTGACATTTGCCTTGTTGCTCAGAACCCCCCTAGAAGGTGTACTCCACTGCGGAATACTGCGCGCCAGTCTGGTTAGGAAGCGCACATACTGCTAAGGTAGACGTCGAGCTGAACAAGGCAATGCGGTGTATTACCAGTGCCCTGCTATCCACACCCTTTCATTGGCTGCCGGCACTCAGCTGGATTCCCCCACCTGACTTAAAAAGAAAGGAGGCACTGTTGAGGGAGGGTAGAAAGGTCGGGAACCCTCTCCATGCACCCAGAATTTGTAGACGTGCGCAGGCAGCGCTTGAAGTCAAGGAACCCACCATCCACCATGGCCATGTCGCTTCTGGAAAACAACTTCAACCTCAAAAGCGAGTGGTCGCAGTCATGGCAATCTTTAATGACGGACAGGTTCGGCTCCGGATTAGTCCCAGGGAGCCAAATAAAGGGGTCTTAACTCCCTAGACAGGAATGGTGCAAGCTCAACAGACTTCGTACTGGTCACGGTCGTTGCGCTCAGTACAAGATCGACTCCCCTGCTTGTGCCTGTGGTGCTGATGTGCAGAGCATTCAGCATATTATACAAGAATATCCTAGAACGCAATATGCCGGTGGCCCTCCTGAGGACCTGCTTGTCCTGCATGACGAGTAAATTAAGTAGCTGAAGTGCCTTCAATGAAAATTGTAATGTTTTCTTTAACAAATTTTGCCATACGATTAAATAAATGTATGTGTTTGTATTATGTTTTCTCGCACTCAAAGTGAAAAGTACAGTTTGGACCTCGAGACTAAACGCCAACTTAATATACTCTCGGTTTCATTCCACAGTCAAACCACCTCTAGTATATTATGTCTTCGTTTAGTTAGTCCCTCTATACAAAATATACTATTTCACTTCTCATGCTCTAAAAGTACGCCAATATAGCCCTACGAAGCGGGACTAAAGTGACTACTTTAGTCTCTAGGGAGTGAAAAGTAATTAGTTTTTTAATTTCCTTCATGTGAAATAGACAAACTCAAACAGCCAGTAAATATACTATTTTCTGTGGAGTGTGGACCATCTTCATTGCGAAAATATTCAGAGTTTTAGTTTTATGGTTTGTCCGCAAAGAAGATGACGCCATGTGTTTTAAATCTATTGTGATTTTTATTTTATTAAGTAATATTTTTTCAATATTTCTGTACTAAATTGACTATTTTTCTCGCACTTAAAGTGAAAAGTACAGTTTGCACCTCGAGACTAAACGCCAACTTTATATACCCTCGGTTTCATTGAGTTCCTCGCACGCTCGGGAGTCAAACCACCTCTGGTATATTATGGCTTCGTTTGCTCCCTCGATATAAAATATACTATTTCACTTCTCATGCTCTAAAAGTACGCCAATATAGCCCTACGAAGCGGGACTTCAGTGACCACTTTAGTCCCTAGGGAGTAAAAAGTAATTGGTTATTTGATTTCCTTCACGTGACATAGACAAACTCAAACAAACAGCCAGTAAATAAATATAATATTATCTGTGGAGTGTGGACGGACCATCTTCATTACGCAAATGTTGAGAGTTTTAGTTCCATGGTTTGTCCGCAAGTAAGGTGGCGCCATGTGTTTTAATTTGTTAATCTGTGACTGGTTTAGAAGAAAAAAAAATAACCGCGTAAATTAAAGATTTTTTCGAGTGTAAATTTGTTTGGTTTTAAATAAATTTATTAAGAATGTCCTGTGAAAGTGAAGAGTTTGACGTCGAGCAAAGAGCAAAAGACCTAATAGATAATCTTTTGCTGCCAAAATCGCGGAAGATTTAACTTAAAACTTACGAAAGTTGTATGGACTGGAGGAATAAAAAACATTTGTGATTTTTATTTTATTATGTAATATTTATTAAATGTTTTTGTACTAAATGGACTATTTTTATCGCACTCAAAGTGAAAAGTACAGTTTGCACCTCGAGACTAAACGCCAACTAAATATACCCTCGTTTCAAGTCAAACCACCTCTGGTATACTATAGCTTCGTTTAGTCCCTCGATATAAAATATACTATAATGAGTTGCATCTGTGAAAATGATTAAATGTAGGTAATGGTAACTTAATTTGCTTTTGAAAATGTTCTGTATTCGAATCACAATTGTTCGAAAATACTACGACGAAGTATTTTCAGCAGATACCTACTTAGATTATTTTTGTTTTTATTATAAATCTATAAAAAACGCATGTTTCATTATTTTGATAATTTTTAGCGATACGACGCTGAAAATTATCAAATTTCATGCATACATAGGTTGCCATTTTCTACGCGTTACTGTGTTAAATTAAGTAGATAGTTTTTATTTAAAACAAATACTAAGAAACCTGGAGATATACATTTCCTAAATAACAACACGGAGATTTCATTTATCACGTGATGAGATATCTCGCCGCGGCGGTAATGCCGTGTGCCGGCACCCGCCGCCCCGCGTCCCGTTTGCCATCAGGAGGGTTGACTTTAGGGTGCGTTTCCCGATGAGATGTGCGAGGATGCGTTGCGAGGAATGTGTTTGTTAAGAACCAATAGGAACGCGAAGCTAGGTGAATAAAACAATTCTATTGGTTCTTAACACACATATTCCTCGCAGATCATCCTCGCACATATCTGCTAGAAACGCACCCTTACGGCGGTTAACCTATAGCCAAAATAAGCCTACTGATCTCGGACAGCTCTTAAATATATAGATAATAGCACATTACGGTTACCATAGAAAACCAGCGTCATGCCTCTGTCATTTAATTAATTTAATTTACTATGAACAATGGTTTTCCTCCTCTTCATTTTTGTTGTGCCCGACAGGGTTCATGGTGCACTATTTAAATAAATTTTAAGATCTTGTACTACACTGTGAAATGCAATAAAGAATTGAGTATTGAGTCATGAGTAAGGAACCATTTTGGTATTATGTCACATATTAATATAATTTCATTTGTTGTATTTTATCATTTCACTGCATCTTTTATTGTTTTTATTTTGTACTTGTGTTTGTTTTTCTGTGTGATGCATATACCAAACTTTTTTTTTTTCTATTCATTGTTTGTTCGTTTGTATTGATAGGCTGCGCAAGTACTGGACCAATTGAAAAAAAAAACGCGTAACGCAGTACATGCATGTATTTAAAATAAAACAAGGTATTTAAAAGGAGTATAGTTCTATTATCTCTTATCACTTGATAAGGGAATGTATAAAATAAAATAATTGCAATATTGATTTGTACATGAAAAAACAAACAAAATATTTACAATATAGCCTCATTAGTTTCGTTTAGCCTCAGTCTGAACATCAATTTGAACTAATGACATTTTGTACTTAAGTTAAAACACTTGTGACTATACAAGGTACATAAGGTGTTGGTAAAGTGCAGAATTAGGAAGAGGCTTCCTTCTTATCTTCAGCATCTGTCTTCTTAGCTTTATCTTGAACTGCGATGGCTTGCTGGGCTGCCCGTCTTCTGGCGTGAGGGCCTAGTCTGACTGCTCCAGTTGACCCGTCCTCTCCCACCTGGGGGTTAAAATATCTAGGTGAAAATGGTGTGCAGAAAGGGACGCAAGGCACTGCGGATTCCTTTGTTGGACTGAGTCGCCCGTCTTATCCACATTCCAAAAAACTTCAATTGAACTGTGTTCAGGCAGAGGTTTATTCTAGCAAGTAAGGTAGCCAGAGCTCATCAAATAACTGTTTTTCTAGCTATCTTCAAAGTTCCTTTAGCTTTGAAGGGCTAAAATTATGAAGTTGAGAAATCTACTTCAACTTTTGGTTGATTTTCAGAGAAGCTGTTTTTTTACTAAGATCATCTAACCTTAACTGAGCACAGCTATGGACGTCAGAGACTGATAAACATACTTAAATATTTATAAATACATACTTAAATAAGGACATTATAATGACACACAGAGACAACAAATACAAATGTTCGTCACATAAATACATATATGTATAAACAGGGGTGACTGGGGATTCATTTGCATCCATTTAAAATAAGAACCTACTCATGATATACAGTACTTTATCCAAGTATGAGGCTATTTAATAGGTACAAAATTGCATATTTTTAAACCTTATAAACATCATGTTTAATACTTGGCGATTGTCTTTAAGGTTTAAAAATATGCAATTGTGTAGTTATGGAATAGTCTCATTCTTGGGGAAAGTACAGTATATCATGAGTAGGTTCTATTTTAAAAAGAGACGCCAATGAATACCAAATTCCCCAGTCACCCTGTATATATGGTTGGAGGCGACATGCATCTATTTGTAAGACCGTACGCCATTGCGGGTGGTACCGCGATTAGTATGAACAGATGGTCTTCCTTGCAAAACTTTTTTTTATTCCAACGGCCATGAGTGTTTCAACTCTGTGCCTAAGTTAGGTACTGTCTCAAACTCAAACGTTTGCTTGCATAGATTTCAGGTTAAATAAAAGTTCATTATTTTAGCACGTCTACCATGAGTTGCCACTTTATACTACCTTGATGCTATTGTTACGTATGGTACCAATTTTTAGTTCCATTTCGACTCAACAAATGCGCTGTACGAAATCCCAATGCAAATATTTTACGCGAACGATAACGTAAATTTAAAATGACAACTCCTGGGTAGACGTATGTACAGGTGTCAAGTGTCGCTTGAATTTATCTAATTGGTGGGCTGCGCTATACGTAACACGTGAACGTATTGAATTATTGTCGTATCATCAATGAAACACTAGAAGAAAATAAAGTCGCAGAGTGATCTCGTGCTTCCTTTAGGCCCATATTTAATAATAATAATAATAAACAATAAAACCTAAATATTTACCTTTGGCAGCCATCTTGTTAAGGAAAAAGCTAATAAATGGGCTTGAAACCTAAAAAATGTTTTTTTCGTGTACCTACCTGTACAGTTTTCCTTGCCGGCACATTGTTTTCCAAAAACTTGTTTACAGCACCGAGGGTGTTAATTGGAATCTAAAAACAAAACTTCATTACTTTCTGCTCATTGTTACTGCGAACGATGGCGATGCAATTACTGGAGAGCCAATTCGAAAACAATTACTATCCAAATCAGTTATATTTTTAACCGGCTTCAAAAAAAGGAGGAGGTTCTCAATTCGACTGTATTTTTTTTTATGTTTGTTACCTCACACGGACTCCAACAATAACAATAATTATCGTATGAGTTTTAGAAGAATACGCAATTATTTCTTTACTTTTTAGTGTTTTGTTTTGGAATAGTTTTTTTGAAGTTGGTTTTCTTTGTTTTTTTTTTAATTCAGTCATTTCCCATAAAAATAAAATAAGATTTGATAATTTTTTGATTAAGGAAATTGCATTTTTTGTTAAGATAAAAAAAGTATTGATACGAGATTAATCACTTACCTGAATAATTGAAATTCGTGGAAACCCAACATGAGTGTGTCATCTACCGAGTAATACATTTCCAAATAGCTGTTTGAAGCGCCTGTTCCCAATGCCCACTTTCCTTCAAGCGTACACACACACACAAACCCATTACTTTACCTGCACTTGTTTTCTGCAAAACCTTTCTTCTGGTTTAAATATCTAAGTACACATCTTCAAATTCATCTCAAAAGTTGGATTCCTCCAAATTACACTGTCCTGATAGCGGCTGATTATCAAAAGAGTCACAAAAACAAAATGGCATAATCAGTGAGTGATGGAGTAACTATGAAAGTAAAAAAATTTTTGGGTCAATAGTTTTTAATTTTAATGTTTCAGTAAAAAAAATACTGACTGTAAGACTAATTTTGTATGGTGACCTTGCAATCGAAGCCAATTGAAAAATCAAACTTTCACTTACATAGTTACTAAATCACTCAATGAGTATACCATATAATGGTGCATAGTTATTGCTGTCACTATCCTAGTTATGCTTCACTTTCAACCTCTCAAGCAATTGCATGTTAATTGAGAAACAAGATTTGCAAGAAATTATCAGCCCAGGCTCTAGAATCGGAAAATAATATAACATCATGTTATATAAAGATTCGTATTAGTTAACAAATGAATTAGATTTTTTTAACCATTTTTGTGTCTTTTTCAAAAAATCTATTAGTAAACTAATAAAGAGCATGACACCTCTTTAATTGCTAACCTACCTTTGCATTTTAACTAACAATTATACATACCTACACACTCCAAATCGCCATATTCTTATAAAGCTCGAAGAACACTTCGTTTTATTTAACATGCAAATGGTGAAAGGTAAAAGCTTGAATAAAACAATAACACATATACATAGATACAAGTGAAATGACAAAAACAAAGCGTGCAAAGTTTGTACTCTTCAATATGATATTCAGCAAACACAAATAAATATTCAAGAATATTACATTGTTGTAGATTTTTTTGATATATTAGTTTGACCGAAACAACGGACATTTTGTTAGTGAGTAAGCCCCCAGAACCTATTACTTAAAGTACGAATAACATGAAAGCTAGTTAGTCGGACCTCAATGCACGAATACATTCCCACAGAAAGCTAATGAATCATTGCGAGGAATAAAGTAAAGTTTTGCACCTGGCAAGATAGTATGTAACTTTCCTTGCCGATAGAAAATCAGGTCTAAAGGTAGCGGTTGGTGCCGCGACCGCGACAAGTGGCTTGGTCTCAAATGGGTTTACCCCAGCGCAACATTTACGAAGTTTCGTAATAGGTACTTTTAAAAGCGATAAGGGGCAAAAAATGTAAGATCTTTAAAATGATATGTTCGGAATACCAAAATGTCAGAATAAAATTATAATAAATAAATAAATAAATGAATAAATAATAAATATGCGCCAGACAACACACCTCTTAACAGATATCCCTGTGTTACGAGGTACCATACAAGGAATTAAGCCAGGGGCGTCTCCCAGCACACCCAGACCCAAGCCAATTTAGAAAAGATCATTTCCTGAATTGACCTGACCGGGGATCGAACCCGGGACACTACGGAATTCAAGGCACGAAACCGTGCTACAGCGCACTACGCCAATCGTGTCGTCAAAAGAAAATTATGAATTTGTATGTTGTTTCAGGGGCTTAATGATTTCCGATAGATTGTATTCGGACGAACGAGTAGATCTCCTGTCTAGGTCTCCGGTCGCGGTGCCAACCACTACCATAACGGCGCGCTTTTTGGTCTGAATCGTATATCAAAACATGGTAGAAATCAACTTTAGATGAATTTATTCGCAACTCAAGGTTATTGGCACACAAAAAAATTAAATTGTAAAACCAACACTCTGCAAGTGAGATTAATAAAGCATATAATGAATGAGATGAAGATGAACTTACAGCCAAAATGTCATCAATGACTTTGGATACATTTGGTGTGTCGATAGAGACATGCGCTGATTGCGACGCCGATGACGCGGCGCCGTGTTTTGGTGCTAAGTCTGTGTCTGTTGCAGATTTGGAAACAATAGGTAAGAAAAAAGACAAAAATTAAATACTGTAAGGTAGAGATGAATGACAGATAATGTAGCATGGAATCAGGCAGTTCGTGTTCCAAGCACATCAAATACATATTCTCGTAGTATGAGGCATGCAAGGACGCCAAATGGCTTATTATTTATAAAATTTGGAAAGCATTGAGAATTAAGTTTTTAAATTATCATTATTAGACAACACACTGGGTCTATAGCAAATTTGCGGTATATACAATTTAGGATAGTGTATTTATGGGAGGCCATTATCCAGGATAGATAAATAAATAATATATCATAACTTATTTATACCAAGCCAAGTGATAAAGACCCAGTATGTAAGACGTGTCACATTATTGACGTTGAGTGAAATAGGTAAGTACAGATAAATATCATGAATTAATGCGATGAAGACATGCGAATGTGGTTTTCTAAAAGGTTGCTGTTACGAAGGTTATACAAAATAAAAACCATTGTAGATGCTAGTGTATAAAAATATCATCAGAATAACAACATCAAGGACGACGCAAGATAATCTTCCGACGCTCCCTGCAGGTCGCTTTCACTTCTTATCGCTGTCATAAATGGTTAAGTATACATCGCAGGGTGTCTGGTAAATTATACTACATTCTTATCTTCCATATATTTACTAAATATTGTGTATAAAAAATCTAAAAGCTAAAGAAACTACTTAATAGGCGTAAGCACCTGTGTGGATGGATCCGGACTTTTGTACCGAAACACTGGTGCTCCCGGCCGTGTTACCGAGGAAATTCCCAACCGCTTTCAGGGTTGAAATGGGGATCTGCAAATTAAATTAAGCGTTCAAACACAATTTAGCGATTAGCGACGAGTGCCTCGTGATGTTTTCTATTAGTTTCTGAATGAAAGGGGCAAGCTCAACGTGAATAGATCTTTGCATTTATCCATGTAATTGAAGGTGAAACTGTAATAATGTTTTTGACTTAATGACACGTACGCATGTACGAAGGTAGCTTTCATATTCGTGTTCAATCTGATATTTTGAAGCTTGTTACTATACCTAAGTATTTCTTGCAGTCTGCTATGTGAAACGCCAAAATTTTGAATGACGCCGAATATTTGATAGAATTACACACTGATGAGTAAAGTTTAAATAACTGAGACTACAAAGTTATTAACTTTGTACGAACGAACGCTTTATAATAAAAACATTATATGCTTTTGTTGCTATTAAATAACTCAACTTGAAAAAAAATCACTAAAGTAGATTTACTCGGTATATAAGCTGTCGTAATTTTTGAGTCCAGGCAAAACTTACATTGAATATATCAGCAAAGAAGTTAGGGTTCCTCTGGAAGGTCACTTGTTTCGTGTAGACTTGTCCCACGTTTCCGTTGTAACCAGCGTCAGCGGATGCTCCTGCGCCGGCACTGGCCTCGACGTTGGCGTCAATCCTCTTCTGAATAGCTGGTTGGGGCTGTTGGATAGAGCCATCGTTACCAACGTATCCTCCAATGTACGCAGTCTTGCGGAAGTGATGACGGGGCTTGGTGTGTTTCCTACGCTTTTCTATCACTTGCACTTCCTGAGGTGGTGATTGCACATATACCTATACATTATAAGGAATATTAGTATAATAATGTAAAGTAAAGGTTGGAAAATTATATCCTTACAGCTTAGTGGTTTGAAGCTTTCGGTTAGGGTACATTGAGCGCCGTTGATGAGATGGCAAATGGTTGCAAACTAACAGTTGACTAATATTGCAAAAAAATGCAGATGTGAATAACATTTTACTAGGTATTGCAAATTGTTTGTCAGCACAGACGTTAAGTGCAGCATAACCTTGGTGAGCTTAAATCCAAGTATTGAATGAAAAATGAAAGTGAATTTCACATAAAAGAGTATTACACAAATGTACACAAACGACAAAATGTACATTTTATGTCGTCGTAGATTTTGCGATGTTAAATTACCCCGGCTGTCTTGTAGCCACAAGATTGGTGCTCTCTTCCACTTAAACTCTTACGGACCAACCTGAGGATTTCTATAGACACTAGTCGATTGTGGTCTCCACCACTGTTCTTGCCTATAATCCACTTGCGGGCCTCTAAACAGATAACTCATCAGATCTCCAACGCCAATAGTAGTATAACGGTTGCTTCTAAAACTTCCCGGAGTATAAACCTTACTCACTTCTTTAACAATAACAGGTTGTACTTCTTTATGAACTTCCACGTTAGTTTTTTCTGCTCCAAGCGGTACAAAGTCGACAGTATTTGCAGTGTCAAAGTTAAATTCTTTATGTACTTTCTTGGTTATTGGTTGAACAGGTGCCGCATTGACTACGGTTGTGTCCACATATCCTTTAGATACTCCAAAGGACTTAGTTCCAGAGAATGTGTATCCGTTAGCTTCACCTCCTGAAGCATCGCCACCCTGTGAAACATTGACCTAATTATACACTTTTATTATATTTTGTTCTAGTTACAATTGCAGCGGCTATGCATTATTATTTTTGTAAGACATGCTTATTGAAAGATAAGTGTGCAATATGATTTATTCCATTTTGTAACATTGCCATGCGAATAATAATTTTCGTTACTTTACCTTCAGCAGCCAATTAGGTAACTACCACCCCGTTGCGTCGTATTATGTCAATAAAAATAAATAAGTTAGTAAATATGAGGAAACATTCGTAATCTTAAACATTAATATATTTTTTTTTACACTTTGTTCTTTTAAAAAATTAATGTTAGTTAAAATCTGTAGATATTTTAGTTTGGTGCAGAATAAACTCGCTACTTTCTCCAACCATCACATTTATTAAAAACAAAATTGAGTATTATTAGTAAAGCTTACAAACTAACACTAGTAATTGAGATTTAAACTGAGGTTAAAGTCCAACACCAAATTAATAATCGCTGTCTTTTTCGACACGTTTCGCTTTTCTCATCGCCTTGCGTCTCCGCCTCTCGTCTTTTCTTCTCTGTGCTGATGTGTCACCTACCAGCCCTGATGATGCGTAGTGGTTCCCTGCTTGAGCTGCCGCGTAACCTTGACCGGCTGCCTTTTCTGCTGTCATGCCTCCTGCGAGGCCAGCTGCAGCCTTTACGTTGCCTCCAGCTGTTGCACCTGCATAAAGCCCTCCTGAAATAAAACAAAATCAATTAAAAATGTTTTTCATATTCGGTTACAAACTATCCAGACACAGGTGTGAGATAAAAATTTAAAAACATAAAATTTATAAACATTTGAATAGGTTTATAACAAACTTCACCTGAGTATATTCAAGGTGAAAAATCTAATCTACACGATTCAGGGACCGTATTACAATATATTGTCACTATCGCAGCGTGACCGTTTGCGGTTCTAAAAATGGTTACTTTGTATTGGTGTTAGATACGATGTCACTTTTTTAGAGCTACTTTTGCAAAGCTGTCTATGGTTTACTAAACTTGCAGGCTTAGTGTTTCGTTTAGTAATCACATTAACAATTCACGGTAAGTTAAGGTTTTTCGTTTTTATAGTTATATGACAGATAAACAATACGATGAAACGTCAAAGAGCTAGTAACACCAATTTGCCGCGCAGAAGAAGCGTTCGCGTGACGTAAGGTCACGTGACTGGTATATACTGGTACACTGGTCGATATGTGACTAGTTGTATGATAATTGATGTAATCGTTGCAAGATTGCGTTAAGACAATTAGCATCATAACAATAAAAGGTTTTGCAAGCTTATTGTTTTATCTAAGCAGTTTTATTTACATTCCGACGGTGCTCATTGCACACAAGTTGTTATCATTTGCATAAAACATAAACAAGTGGCTGTTATTAAATCATATTATATTATTTACCTATTTCATTTACCATGTATAAACGAGATTTAGTTATACGCGGTATTAGTGCAAATATTCAAAAATTGCTTTCTAAACTTTTTGCATGGGACGTCATCTGAAATCTATACTAATATTATAAAGAGGTAAGCGTTTGTGAGTTTTTATGTTTGAGGCAGGTGATCTCCGAAACTACCGAACCGATTTCTCCGATAGTTAGTTTTCATGTCATAAAAATTAAGTTCACATGGGCGAAGCCGCGGGCGGAAAGCTAGCCTCAAATATAGCGAATGTTTTACATATTTATTCATTATTGAGATCAATACTATACCAAACTTTGTTTGCTATCATGGACTCTATCACCCCTTGAAACCAATGTGACTTCTAGACTCGGCAATTGACGATCTTTTACGAGACCTTTAGAATAAGGTTTGACAAATTAGAGAGAGAGAACACTGTTGCATTAAACATAGAACGTTCTTCAAAGCAATGCAGAGCAGAAACAGGATAGGATACCCTAGTTGCTACGGAAAAACTACAAGTTTGTCTTACTGATGAAACATTAGCCATCACTAAATATGGGTATCAAATCAGAACTAATGTACCTATTAAAAAAAACAGGAATATCAGTTAACAAAAATAGATAGAACAGGAATAATCTGTCTGTTTTCAGATCATACCAATATGAGCATGCGCTTTGAAAGTTTATTAAGTAACCTACGAAGAGTGGTCGAGTGATCTTTTGCTTAACAAAAATATTTTTAGCTAAATAAATATTATAGTATATTAATGGCAATGTTTGCAGCTGTCGTGACTACCTATTTTTGCGAAAATAATACAATCGTGTACGATTTCCTGTGTAGAAGTTCCAAAACATTATGTAAATTTTTGCTCTCTGAATAGTTGCACGAGTTCCATGCAGTGAAATAAGAAGTTTTACCAGCGGAGCCTCCGTCGGAGCCGACAGCTCCGCCCAAGCCTGCTCTGGCCGCCTGCCCGTGCGGCGTGCCAGCCTCCGCGAACAGCCCTCCTCCAGCTCCGCCATTCTGACCTGGAAAGTGAAGATGATCTTGTCATTACTTAGAAAAATCAATTTCATCTCAACATTGCATTGAATCAATATTGTTTTTATCTATTCTTTCATCATTCGCAGCCACAAGACGGGCACTAATGAACATAGGCCTCCCCCACAGATTTGCAAAGCGACCAGTTGCAGGTGGTCTGCCTGCATACACTGGAATCCTGGCACGTTTACCAGGATCCATTCACATACATACAATTTTGTATGATACTTTAACGGGGTAGACATACTAGTAAATCATGAGCTAGTTTCTAAAAAATAGTAAAGCCTCTTCTCTATGCTGTGATTCAGTTTAACTTGAAAAATTGTAGGTTATACGAAAACTTAAAACTTTTTTAAGTACTAAAATAAAACTGTAAATAGTGATGGTGGACTTATAGTTAACTAAATTAATAGAAAGTAAAATTTTACTCAAAATTACACGCAGCCAGAGAAATACTTAACGGATGGTAGTCTGTGTATAACGCACACAAACGCAGCGACTATAACGCAAACAAACTCAGCGCCTACACATAGCTTTTACTGGGTAATTTTCTGTTTATCTTCCTTAACATGTATTTTTTCTTTTGTGAATTCAGCATAGTTAAATTTTAAGGAACATGTCTCAGGAATATTTTTCGAAATAATCAAATGCAATCGTGCCGAATTGAACTGAAACAAAAAATCAACTAACAGATAACATGTAAAACACGGCGTGAAATTCGAAATATTGATTAATTGAGATCAAATTAGTAACAACATTTAAAATAACTTACCTAACAGACCGCCGAGACCGACTGCCGCGTGGTAGCCGCCGAAATTGACCCCCAATTTGCCGTCATTGAAGGTAATGAACTGTGGAGCCTGTGAACAAAATAGAGTGGTCATAACTGTATTCAAATAAGTAAATATCTGGGACAATTATTACACCAAGATCATCTGACCCCAAACTAAGCAAAGCTTATACGAGTACTAATAGGTGTCAGAGGCTGATACACATACTTAAATATTTCTATTTCCATACCTAAATAGATAATAACACCCAGGCACACAACAAACACAATTGTTCGTCACATAAATGTTTGTCATGGGTAGGGATCGAACCCACGACCTCCGGTGCTAAAAGCAGGATCGCTGCCATTGCACCAACAGGCCAGTCATTTCGTTAGGTACTTTTTCTAGTTTTGATGTCAAAGTTCAGACGCGACTGTACTCCGTTAAATATGTGTAAAAAAGAAGCTTGGGCTAAGGGTGCATTTCCAGCAGAGATGTGCGAGGCGAGGATGCGTTGCGAGGAATGTGTTCGTTGAGAACCAATAGAATCGCGAAGCTAGGTGAATGAAACAATTCTATTGGTTCTTTACACACACATTCCTCGCAACGCAACCTCGCACATCTCTGGTTGAAACGGACTCTAAGCTTCCCACTCACACTACACCGCATCACTATTATTTCGAAGCAATTTTAAAGCAGTCATAAAATGACTACTATGACGTGACCTGTGTATACTTCAACCATACTTTAATATCAATAGGACGAATATCACTTTACTTAAGGGGTGGATTATAACACACACTTTGGACGAGTTAACAGTGTCACTAAGATTTTAGGGCTTCGTCGTTATTACTTCTGTTGCTGTTATTAATGCTCTAGCAAATGAAGCAAAATGAAGAAAAATCTATCGAAGTTCAATATACCAAAAACTATTCACGTAGCACGTAATTCAGTGTATTAATATATTGATTTATTATATCCTCTTCACCTTCGATCTATTGTGTTACAATTTCACAACAATCGCTTATTATAAGTACCTAACTTACCTAACTAACTACCTACATCGAAAACAAGGTGACCTGTAACTTGTGGGCAACCATTATTGTTAATACCATTATTGTTAGACGGTAAGCCTTTGAGCGATTAATATGATCAGCAAATTGTATTACCTGTGAGAAAATTAGCCTTGAGGCACATAATATAAGTAATTATAGTACGACAGTGAATAACGAACATGTAGATGCAGATTTTTCTTAATACGCAACTTTCAACACAGATCCTGTTTTGTGAAATTTTTAGACCTATCCTACAATAATTGATTACTTGTCTTGTGTGTGAATCATATTGAAAATCTGAACCATTTTTTTTTTAATAATAGTAAATAAAATAAAAAACAATCTTTTCTGTGAGACACATTTTAGGATAAACGATTATCTTGTGGGATCCTTGAACTTAAAAGTGAACCATTCACTTTTAAGTAATAAAATCTGCAGGGTTTTTAACCTGAACGAAGTCAAACTTAAAATTAACAACAGCGAAGAAAAATAAAGTCTTATTTGTTAGGGGATTTTAAAATAATCGAGCTTGTTGGTAGTTCTTGGATCCACTTTTAAGGGATTTTGAATATCAATTTCTAGCGGCCGTTAACTTCTATGTTTTATCATTCACAGGGATCGGAATATGGGAGGTAAGGAATTTAGTAATATTAGGGTCCCGCTGTTCCTACATTCCATGGAGGCTAGTTCAAGCATTTATCCTTTTTGGCTGATTAAAAGTTTGTAATGATAGTTAGTTGAATTTACTGAGAATATACTGCAGTTATTAGTAATGTGAAGCAATTGAATTTTATTAGTAGTTGTAATTTTGAGAAGTGTTTGTTTGCATACTACGAGCAAGCAACATTATTTGAACCAGGGGATTCTCCAATAAAATGTTGAACATCTCTAGCTTCTGATTTTTAAATAAAATCTTATTTTACTTAAACATTTACTTACTCAGTTTTTTTGTATTTTAAAACCAAGGTTTTAAAATACAAAAACAAAACAAAGGTTTGTAAAAACCAAGATTCGTGTTTACAAAACTGTTATTAGACCGATCTTAATGTACGGCTGCGAGACCTGGACACTGACGCTCAAGGAGGAGAAGTTGCTGGTGGCAGAAAGGAAAATATCCCGAAAACTTCCGGGGCCAACCAGACGCGAGGACGGGACCTGGAGGCTGAGAAAAAATGCGGAAATAGAGGAGCTGGTGGCTGAACCCAACATAATGGGCGAGACAAAGTCAGCTAGACTGCGCTGGCTCGGCCACGTTGAAAGGATGGAATCAGATCGGGCTGTGAAAAGAGCATATCTGGGTCAGCCAACCGGGAAGCGTCCAGTGGGCCGGCCCATGTTTCGCTGGATAGACCAGGTCGAGAAGGATCTCAGTCACTTGCAACGGCCCGACTGGCGACGGGTGACTGGAGATAGAGCAGAGTGGCGGAATCTCGTGTCGGAGGCCAAGATCCACTTCGGGTCGCTGAGCCAGCGCAGTAAGTTTTTTTGTATCAATATAAATCACATAAAACGGTATAAGAACTAAACAAAGACTAACGACGATAAAAAGGACATTAAGGATTTAGTTAATAATCTTAAAACAATTTGCCTTTTTATGGTATCGTAAAAAAGTCATCGTAGTCTTTGGAACTCGGCATTATTTCCTTTTTATTTGTTTTTGATGTTTAGATTAATGTCTTCAAATCATTCTGTCCTGTAAGTTATTAATCAAATGTCAATGCTATTAATAGTATATTTTATATCGAGGGACTAAACGAAGCCATAATATACCAGAGGTGGTCAATGAAACCGAGGGTATATTAAGTTGGCGTTTAGTCTCGAGGTGCAAACTGTACTTTTCACTTTGAGTGCGAGAAAAATAGTCAATTTAGTACAAAAACAAATAACCGAACAAATTTACACTTGACAAAAGTTCTGAAATTTTTGCGGTAATTTTTTTTTCCGAACTGTACCAGTCACAGATTAATAATTTATAACACATGGTGCCACCTTCTTTGCGGACAAACCATGGAACTAAAACTCTCAACATTTATGCAATGAAAATGGTCCACACTCCACAGATAATAGTATATTTTTACTGGCTGTTTGAGTTTGTCTACGTCACATGAAGAAAACTAAAAACTAATTACTTTTTACTCCCTATGGACTAAAGTGGTCACTTTAGTCCCGCTTCGTAGGGCTATATTGGCGTAATTTTAGAGCATGAGAAGTGAAAAACACATTTAACATTGAGGGGTGATCGATAACTTTGACAGTAACGATAGAAAATTAGAAATATTCAGCACAATCTAGAATCCCCAGTATAATATCTAAAAATTCACTAAATTTAAAACTACTAATATTTTAAATGCGAAAGTTTGTGAGGATGTATGTACTCGTATGTGTGTTGGTTTGTTACTCTTTCACGTAAAAACTACCGAACGGATTTGGATGAAACTTCACTAGCTTATATATCAAAATAACACATCAGCTACACATATTATAAATATTTTATGTAATTTGGCCCTAATATAGATATAACAATAAGGTTCACGCGGGCGAAGCCGCGACCGGAAAGCTAGTGTATAATAACACATTATTGTAGATAAAACATATTTTATCTACACAGAACTCGTTCAGATTATTCCTAGTATACTTTCTGTTGCCCGCGACTTTGTTTGCGTGAACTCAGATTTGAAAACTTTTAACCCAGTTTAATATGAATCAGAAATACCCTATGTGTTTATTTTACTAATATTATAAATGCGAAAGTTTGTGAGGATGTATGTGTATATGTATAACCAGAATTTGGATTTAGATGAAACTTTACAGTAAAACAGCTAGCTTCTACAATTTAGAAATAATTTATTTTTTAAAATGAGGTTCACGCGGGTGAAGCCGCGGGCGGAAAGCTAGTCCAACTGTAAAGTGCAATCAATTTAAAAAACGCACCAGTAGTTTCCTTTTATCTAATTAAAAAAGTTATTTTGTTTGTCTTTTTTTTTTCATTTAATTACAAAAAAATGGTTTTCCCAAAAAATAACAAATGTAGAGTTAAAGATTGTTATGGTTTTATTATACTGTGTAAAGATAGCTGTCACTTTTGAATGTTCTCACTAAGATTATTACATATTGAAGTCGTCTCACAATTCCAGCTGTTAGAGATGCTTCCCAATTCTGTAGGATTTTTGTAAGTTTAGGAGAGGTTGAATAAACAGATCAAACCGTATGACAGTGTAGATAAAACTTGCATTAAATACACGTAACAATGGATCCCATTGTTTGAAAACCTTGACTCCTATGAAACATGCTTATGGACAGATCAATTATGAATGTAACAAAAACTTGAAGCCAAGCAAAAACTTCAACGGAATCTCTGCAACAAAACAAATTAAACTTGTTTAAGACTATAAGTGACTGTCTGGTGAGAAAAAACGTGTGGAAGTTCATGCTAGTCATCTTTTTACTAATGTTAAAAGAAGCAAGGTACATTTATTACATAATAACTGTAAGGGCAATTATAAAGAAATAACTATGTGTTTATTTTTCCCTAACAAAATCCGTTTGTGCTTCATTGCACAATTATGTAAATTTCACGCGTCCTTTTCGTAATTTTGTGGTAAATATTAAAGTATAAATAAAATATATATACGCCAGACAACACACCTCTTGCAATGGTCTCGAAGTAGTGATTATTATCCGTGCGTTACGGTACCACACAAGAAAATAAGCCAGAGGCGTCTCCCAGCACACCCGGATCCGAGTCCATCCGGGTTCTTCAAGCGGGGCGTGAAAAGGCATTTCTGCAGGCCTTCAAGGTGAGGATGGCCAGCCAAGTGATTAGTTTGAATGACTGGGCTTGTAACTTGTAAACTTGTAACCTCATATCTGGACCTCACGACCGCTTTCCATCAGGTGGAGTGAGGTCATCTTGACGGGCAATATAAAAAAAGAAAAAAGAAAAAAAAGAAAAGACCGTTTCCTGAATTGACCCGACCGGGAATCGAACGGGAGTATCATGGCTCGAATATAATTGTGAATAAATTAACCTTTCGCTTGAGAAAGATAAGGAGTATCACTCGCAGATATTTTGTAGATTCAACATACTATCACGCCTTTCCCCCAACAGGGTAGGCAGAGACCACATCTTTCCACTTGCTACAGTCCTGACACACCTCTGGCGCTTCTTCCACTTTCTTTAATCCTTTCATACATGCTCGTCGATTCTGGGTACTTAGCTGTTGGAAGGGTAAGCTCTAGACGGATGTACTTAGGACAAGTCCAAGACGTGCTCAGAAAAGGTCAGGTCAGGAGTACTCATAATCGACGAGCATGTAAATTCAAAGTACCTAATAAAAGAAGATTCAAAAGTTAATACGAATAAGCAAATTTACTTGCATGGATATGCATTCTGTATGCATATATAAGTTTTTCTAGATGTTGTACATATCCATGCATTACTTTGAACTGGTTGCTGCGAACGAGTATACAAAACTTGTTTAGTCTGGACTGTAATTCAAGATCATTGACATCCCATTCTTTTGCTCTCTTATTTAATTGGATGGAAAGTTTTCTTATTATGAGCAGACAATGTTTATTAAATTCTGAGAACAACTCATCTATACGTTCTGGGATGTAAACTTTTTGAGACCTCAATCCGTAAGATAAACGGACGACATGACAAACTCAAGCGTCCAGAGTACCATTTAGTAGCAGGCTGTGAACAAAATATCACTATTGAAATGTTATGGTCTGTTATGTCTAACATTCAGCAGAAAACAACTTAGGGTAGCCGAAGCTTCTGATCTTAGATATGGAGTTATTTATAGCTTAAATTGAACCCGCGCCTTCAACATTTTAACTGCTGCTCTACCAACTAAGCTCCCGCAGCCATTAATGGACCACACTCACTCACGATGATGATGATGACGACTTAGTCAGTTTCTTGCTACTTTATTTATAAAATACTTCAGATGATTCTGAAAGCAACATTACTTAGTAAGTATATGAAAAACTTTCATCAGGTTTAAATAAAAGGTATTATTTTTAGTATGTTTACAATGCTATTTTCCATTTAAATATAAAAAACTGTAAAATTCTTCAGGTCCATTAATCGCTGCGGGAGCTTAGTTGGTAGAGCAGCAGTTAAAATGTTGAAGGCGCGGGTTCAATTTAGGCTATAAATAACTCCATATCTAAGATCAGAAGCTTCGGTCACAACAATAAAACAAAGGTGTCCGTAACGGCAATTATTTTAATGCACGCATTAACAAAGCGCGCGTCACTTGAATACTCGTAATGGCGTAAACTGTCATTACGTGGTAAGATTTCATGATTCACTTATAAGTTCCAATGTGCAATGTGCTTCCTTTGTTGACGTTCCGTAAGTTTCTAGAAACAATTATATTGATTGGAGTATGACTGGCACTGACAATAACTAATTTAGGCCTTGTGTTGTACGCGTAGATGAGACTTTTACACGTAACATAAATAGACTTATCGTAACAACCAGACTGTGTTCTGATGTTAAGTATCCCGTTACTTGTATAGTAGATCCACTGGCCAACCTATTCCCTTATGTAGAAATCACAACATGAAATAAAGTATTAATTTCTGTCTATTTGTTTTTGTGGCATATTGCGCAAAATTTCTCTGAACTTTACCCGAGGCTTTGCCTACCAGAAATTCGGATGGAAAATTGCCCCTTTTCAGATCGTTTCTGTTAAAAGTGGCCTTTGAGATTACTCAGGTAGCACTGATACTCGAACGAAATTTTATGTAGTTAAATCTTTTGAACCATTTCAAAGTTTAATAAGCTATATATTTTTGAGATGGAAAAAAACGAACATGTGAAAATCTCAAGTTATTAAAAAGGATTATTCACGATAGCTATAGAACGTTTTGGGTCTGCGTAGGAACATCATTTGGTAACAATCACATAAGTGTCGTTTAATGATCTTCAAAGTTATTCCAACTTTCTAGTTAAGCTTGTTTTATTACAAGACATGACTGACAGCAGCTAAGTAAATCTGTCAAAATCAGATTAAATCTTTGTTGTTGTAATCGCAAGGTAACGTGTGGGGAGAAGGTAGAATGTGCATTTTGTACTAATCAGTACGTTTACCACGAGTTGCCACTCATGACATGACATGACAATGTCAAATCCCAATACAATTTTTTACGCGAACGATGACATGAATTCAAAGTGGCAACTCGTGGTAGACGTACTGGTTATAATTTGATACTTTCTTTTGACTACACATGTCATCGATGTAACCCTGCTCTGGAATATGTATGAATTTGTTAAAATGTTGATTGAATTTGTTGTGTATTTGAATTGCAATTTTTGTGACTTTCCATCCACTCACTACTTTAGCTTTAACTTGGTTACAGACAAACATGATAAAGAAATATCCAAAATGCCTTCACTTTTCTTCTCACCATTCCCTGATCACTGGATCTCATTTTCAAATGAGACTCGAAAACTAATATTACCATTATCTAAGTGTTCATTATTATTATTATTTTGTATAGCAACTATGGCCAGTTAACCTTGTTTCATTATAGTATAGTACGAACCATCAGACATCTCACATAGAAACAATATCGGCTTTGTTGTTCAAATAACAACGTTGACATTTCTCAGGATTTAGGAATAAACATGAATATATCACATAACGTGTCTTATTTTCTAAGTAAAGTTGTTCCATACAAGTATTGGTTATTAAAAGCAAAAGGCAAAAGCTTACTTTTTAGTAATTTGGAAAAATAGTTTATGAAATGTACACACACACAACTCATCATTAATTTCAGGATTCCTATAAAATACCGTTTATGAGTGGTGAAACAATATCTGCTTTTATGTGTAGTCTTTTAGAATTAATTTTGTTTACTATAAATAAACCAGTATGAATGACTAAGAGAGAGATTTACCTAACTGGAAAACCGATTTATAACAAAGATGATTGTTTCAGGACAGAAAGAAATTAGTTAGGATAAGGATTAGGATAATTACACAAGTTTTGGGTTGTTCTCCCTATTGTTTCTGGTCCTTTTGTATCTTCGGGATGTACGAGTAGAGGATCATTTATATTTTTACCATTGAAAAGTCCATTGTATATAGCGAGGTTTTTGTATTAAGCGTGATCGATAATTAGGAAAAATTACAACCCTGTGTTATAACGGGTGTCAGAGACTGATAAACATAAATGAATATTTCTAATCTAAATATATTCAGGGGTTTTTTTGTCAGAACTGTATTGCATCTGATCTAAACCCGGTTCTCGCAAACAAGCTGGCATAGGTATGTAAGCGCAGTTTGTGATGGGACGCGCTTGTAAAGGTATGTTTTCCAAATATGAGCTCACTATATCCATTTTTAAGGCTTTTATTAAAAACATTCGATAGTATTTTTAATAAAAAAATTGTTCCGTTGTCAATATTTATGTTTGGATCCCCATATTTCTATATTGCTGTGCTGTAGGTTTTTGATGACAAATTGCGTTGGGATACGTCGCAGAAAAAGGAGAAACACAGAAGTACAAATACAGGAATTCAATAAGAGAACCTGTGTTGCCCGTCAGTAAAATAAACTACATATTTAAACTACAAAGATAATCATTTTGTCTTTTTTCTAAAAGTGAATGGCCAACAAAAAAAAGGTGGTTAGAACTAGCCATATGTAGCCATTTTCATCATAGCACATAGTTGTAGGATTGGTCTGAGCCAAGTTTCATTTTCATTTAATTTTTTCAAGTTCTGAAAGTGCTAGAAAACATAAAATAATGAATAAACTTTCAGAATCAATGAAGTCAAAATGATCTCCTATATATTATCATTTTATGTCATGTCAAATCCCAATACAATTTTTTACGCAAACGATCGTAAATTTAAAGTGGCAACTCGTGGTAGACGTACAGTTGGCTATGAAGTGCAGTACAATTTCTTCACGTTTTTAACTTGGACTGTGACTAAAATTGGCTTATAAATATTGAATGATTACTTAATACAAAAAGTAGGAAAAAGCAAAGTTATAAAAGCCTTGTGTAAAGTTACAACCACCACCAAAGCAGAAAACGCAGTTGCGAGTGAAACCATCTCGCAGAAAGCTGTGGAAACATAGGTACCATAGGTGTACATACCACTGTGAAATACCTATACCCCAGATAAAGGTGTTTATTGTTTGGGTTATGATAATCATGATAGCAATATTAGGTATGGGGTAGGCTTACGTTTAGCAGTGGACTTCTAATAGATACGGATGAATGAAGATTGACTTTATTAAAAATGGGTACTTATGTTTATTCAAAATTTTTGCTTATTGTCATGAATTTTTATACTTAAGCGGCAATTTTGTTCTCTACCATAAGTACTAGTATAAAGTTAATAACGTTGCTGTAATTATTTTTAATAACTACTGCAACCACAGCTGTCAAGGATTAAGAGCAGGAAGAAGTGTTACAAATTAAGTTGTAAGTTACAATGTCTTACTTCCGACAAGTCAATATTTAAATACAAGAAATGTTTGTTTATTCTAAAATAAATATCAGCACAACTATCACTAGTGTTAATATTTCAAGGTTCACTTTACAGTTTATAATTTAATTAGTTGTATGTTTTGTAACCAAATATTGATAATTTATGATGCATTTTTTAATGCTTTAATCTTTCGTCATCGTGACCTACGACTAATACCGTTACGTTGACGAGGTCGTAAAATCTAGAACATACAATTCCATTGTCTGGTCTAGTCAATAGAGATGACGGTAAAAATGCGTATACTCATAGTCATGCATTAACTCGCCATTGACCACTGTGTTACGCAACGGATGATTATATTGTGACTGCTGCAATTACAACTGCGATTATTTTGTCACACCGTTGCGACATGTTTTTATACTCATGTTAGTTACGACCTACAAAAGGGTCATTGCGTCGAAGTTAATTTGAGTACTGAACCATTACCGTTAAACGTATCACTAGGACCAAAGTAGATAAATGCTTTACACACTTCAACTTTCAGAAAATGATTGTTTGCTTTGGATAGAACTCAAAAAATTTATTGCCGTAAGCAGTACCTATTTTTACCCATAGCGTCAACAGGCCAGTCAAATTGACGATCCAACAACTGAACAGTCCTCCGGTTTATCAGTCCAAAGTATTTGGCATCAAAGCAATATCTTGCAGAGGCATTCGGTATTTCAAAACAATTTTATTTGTACACAAAAGCGAATTTTAATTTGATTCCGAGCAGAATATTTCCTGTGTTCCTGTGACTTTTGAAGACAATTCGAATACCGAACCCAATCCATAATTGGAATTGTTCAACCTTATAACCGACGATTCCAGTTGAAGAAGCACCAATCTAAGTTAAACTGATTAATTACTTTACGCGTTGACCAAATTCCAAGATTCACCATCAAAAGAAAATAATGATGTACTACTTAGTTTATTAACGGTGAATGATATTTAGCTGCTTCTAGTATTTGAGTATTTTACTAGTAATCTAATAATAGTGCAAGATAAAGTGCTTAAAATCATTATTCTAACCGATATTTTTTTTAATCATCTGCTTATTGGAAAGGAGGATCAAAAGATCCCTGAAAGAAAAGAACGATTATAATTTCCCAGAGTTTTTCTAACAAGTGGGATTTTTAAAAAATGAACACCGAAAAGTACATTTCATTATGTCAATAAGCCGCCTATTACAAATTTACAAGTTGTAATTAACTTACTTGTGACTATTTGTTGTAACTGCAATTATATTAAATCTGCCTAACCCCGCCGCGAAGGCATCATTATAAGTAGTAAGATAGATTCTTATAATGACACATTTAAGAGCCGCAAGAAAATGAAGAATTGAAATATGCCTTATAAATACAAATTTAATACCCAGTAGAATGTAAGAATATAACTTAAGTGCTCGTTATTTTTTAAACATTATTTACTCGACTATACTTAGGGACACTAACTTTTTTTCTAAACATTAATTTAAATATGCTAAAGCCTATGAACAAAAATAACTATTTAGAACACTTACTGCGTAGCCTTGTGACACCAACGCTCCCATTAATATTAATGTTGTCAACTGCCTCATTTTGTCTGCAAAGAGAAAAGAAAACGGAATTAAATTAAAATGCTGTAATTTATTACAAGATTTTGTTGGCAGCTTCTGGGCTATTTGCTACATACAGTCACCCACACAAAGCTTGAAGCAGCGTTCGGAAAATGAGCTTTATCACTTGCACGAGGAACTGCAAAATTGAGCAGTGGTTGGCCGTACGTAACGGTATTAAAGTGTTCCGCTAGTTATGTTGCTGACTGTACCCTGCGAGTTTACAATAATACTTTGAGCGACGTTGTAACAACAGACAGTTTTACAAAAGACTAAGTTTAAAAATTGGAGCTTTTGATATTTATATTTTTTCACATTAGAGATATCACATTTATTTCAGATAACTTCGGGTTTTCCGATACTTCATTTAGGATTTATTGTAAAAACAGTGCTAATTACATTTATGTGACTTAAACTGATAGCTTCTTGTACCTATTGGATGTTGCACTTTATAGTTCAGGCAGAGCCAGACACTGTAATATTCTGCGGCTAATGATTGCAATTAGTTTTAGGTGTTATAATAGATACATTTTAAGTCATTAATTAGGTATTATCACGTCATTAATTATGCTTATTAGGTAAATTAAAAAAAACACTTTCAAAGAGCTGACGTTTTTCATATTCTGAGAAATCCTAATCACCTACTCTAATGTCATGTTATGGAATTGCACTAAAATCAACGTACAATAAATTTAAAAAGAAACATTTTACCTCATTATCAATCTCAAAGAACCCTCATTTGCAGACAGACCACAAAGAAAGGTCAATTCACTAAGATTTATTCATAATCAAAGCACCGTCTAGTAAAATGTCTATAATGTACCTAATCTGGGCTCGAATAGACATGACCTTAGGTCCTTGATCCTTACGAATTACTTTTTAAATAATAGTTAATTAACAAAATCCTCTAAAATATAAGAAATAATCCCAAAAAGATACTACAGATAGCGTACGAGATAACAAAACGATTAAGAGCGTTTGCTGGGGGTGGATCGTAAACGTCGCATTTTTGAAGATTTTCGTGATTATTTAGCTAAATTCAAATCTTAGTATAGTTTATCATTAAACAGAAATTAAACAGAACGGTTTTTTACAGAACTTAATTTTGGACGATTTAATGTGTTTTTATATAGTATTATGCAGACGATAATAGAAAGATAAATTATAGTTTTATTTCAATTAAAAAAAATTATCACAAAAATCATACAAAAAGGCAAGGTTTTCAATCCACCCCTAACAAACGCTCAAACAAAGTTATAAGGTCTTGCTAATTAAATCAAACCTTAGGAGTAAACCTTGTTTACGGCTTGCTTTGCGGCAGAAACACTGATTAGTTTTCAGCCTAATTACTTCAAGGAAGTCTGTAGTTAAAAAAACTGGATTTGCATCGACTTAATTAATTTATTCATTTAGCACAGTATACTCGTATATTTACAAAGTAGAATCGATCCAACTCGCGATTTTTTAAAATAATAAGATGTTATAAATGAGTATTTTATATAAATATGACATCTTCACATAGCCGTGTAATCCCGAACTAAATAAGGCCTGTACGTACTGTGGGTGTCAGTAGAGACTGATATAGTGTCAGAAAGATTTGACAACTTTAATACATGCAAAAATAACACTCAGATTTCTACTCAAAAATAAATCACAGCTGATTAACGTCCTTAAATTCAGCGTAAGTTTTTGATCGCATTATGTTTATGATATTTTATTCATAACATAATATTATTACTTGAACGGCAAGTATTATACATACACGGCAACTTGTATGATGGGGGAATACTCTCTAAATCTAAATTGTAATCTAAATTTGTAGCGTTCCGTTCACCATGACGACCACAGTCAACTTTCCTCTGTCTACCCCGTTTAGGATATAGTCATGAGCATATATTATGTTTATGTAAAGTATTATTGTATTTCAAACTAGCTGCCTCGACAGACTTCGTTCTGTCAAAATATTCGCACGTCGTGGCGTCGGTAAAGCAGCACATCTCGCCCGCTTTTCTTACATTCAATATGTAAGTACTATTATTTTTCACTGATGTTTTTTGCAATCATAATAAAATAGCCTATGTCACTCCTTGATAATATAACTTCTTAATGGTTAAGGATTTTTGAAATCCGTCCAGTTGTTTCGGAGCCTATTCAATACAAATAAACAAACAAACAATCAAATCTATACTCTTTATAATATTAGTATAGATTTCAACTGACTTGTCACATGTTGCCTAAAACAGTGTTTATGTATAAATGAATACTGTTATATTTTAACAGCATTTCACTTAAAGAACCTTGTTAAAAGCATGAACCACTCTGTCAGTAACGATATGTGAAGCACCTTCACATGTTATTGACTTATCGAACAGTGCTGAAACGTAATTTAATATGTCGTTTGCAATTAACAAGATACACTTAACCGGGAATGTGATTCAGATTCTGCCAAGGAAGTAGTGTAACGTGTGGTTTGCATTATTCATTCAAGCAAACCTACTTTACATTTACGCGTGAGCGGTGGTTAATGTTTGTAATGGTTTTTATGAAGGAAATTAAATATTGAAGGTTGTGTTTCATACATTTAAATGGCGTTCTTAAAATAAGGACATTGTTTTTAGTTGCGCGTAGGTTACTTAGTGGCAATAACCTTCAGCCTCAAATTCATATGTACTTGGTTATGATGCTTAGGTTGGGTAAAGAGAGTTTTTGTTTTTTGAAACATGGTCAAATCCTCTATTTGGCAAGAGTAGGTGAACAAAATATAACCGTTTCTTGTATCGATGACTTGGTTTCAATATTGAAACGAGTATGAGTATGTATGTTTTTTTATTTTTTTATACCACGTCGGTGACAATATGCGGACCGCCTGATGGTTAGCGGTTACCGCAGCCTATGGACACGAGTTAGTTTTTAAGGTATTTATCTATGGACCGATTATGTTTAGTTAAGATCTTTGAATGTAATTTGTCGCCTTAAATAAATGATGTTATTTATTTATTTATTTATTTATTTATTCATCAAAAACTTATTCTATCATTACAGGTATTGTACCTAATACAATAGAACAGCATCAACAGCAATAAAACAATTTAACATACTATATTCTGATACGATAAAATATAAAGGGCTATTCTTGTGAATTCACTCAGAGAACAGTAGAAAAGTTATATAGTTATATTCGATTCTGTTCTAATAATATAATTATTTTCTATAGTAGGACAGTGTAATGCAGGCTAAGTAACTTTTAATTATCTACTATTTATTTCTATTTTGTTTATGTCACTCTATTTGCCTTTCTATTTTAAAATTGTGATTAATATGTCTGGGTAGTAAAATTCTAACTGCGAACAGTTATTACGTTACGGTTCATAAAGTGCTGAGGATATTTTATTGTTAACGAATAAGATTATAAACAGAAAGCCTATTTATACAGTGTTGTGCTAGTTTCCTAACTAGCAAGAGAAACCTCTCAGTCTTGCATATTAACGGTTAACCTTTGCAATACAGTATCTAATGACTATAGATATACTAGTGAATAATAATAATCAAGTATTTTTCATATTTATATACAACGTGTTAATGAAAATGCGCAAAACCTGAAAATAGTTTGTTCAGAATCGAGAAGAGAATCGATTCCACTAATAAAAAACAGGGGTCAAAGTTTGACCAAATAAAATATTTTAATTACGCCGTGTTTAGTCATTACTTAACTCTTTTATTGCGGCGGCACGCGAAGCGGCGACGTCGCACCATAACGCGCGTTATTACTATAGACTTTTTAATTTGCAGACAAACACAAGAAAACAAAAAAAAATATCCGCGAAAATTAAATTTAATAATTTACTCAATTCTTTCATAATAAAAATAAGTTGGGGTGTCTGAGGTTTTGCGCTTTTTCATTAACACGTTGTAGACGACATGTTTGGCGTAGTGCGTTACAGCACGGTTTCTCGCCTCGATTTCCGTAGTGTCCCGGGTTCGATTTCCGGTCGCGTCAATTCAGGTAACGCTCTTTTCTGAACTGACTCTGGTCTGGGTGTGCTGGGAGACGCCCCCAGCTTGTTTTCTTGTGTGGTACCTCGTAACACATGGATATTAATCCCTATTTCGAGACCATTATAAGAGGTTTGTTATGGCGCATATTTCGATTTATTTATTTATATTTATTTGACTAAGAAAATAAAGAACGTGAGGTGGGTAATTTTCTAGTTCAACTAATATTTATGAACATTGTTTTGCTTTGTGTAACCATATGAGACTATATTCAATTTCAGATTCAAATAGAATTAATATTTCCATAAGTCAGTTTAAAATATTTTTACGATTACTCCATAGATATTTCACGTTCACAGCTAAAATACGAGTAAATGCAAACCTATGAGAGGCACGAGCGAAATTTTAAAACGTGTTCATAACGTTAAACGTTCTGCTATAATAGATTGCAGTTCAGAATAACGGTTAGTGTTCGTTTTATTTCTAACAGTTGGCCTGACCTCCGCGAGGTTTTGAAACAAAACCGACACGGATCCGATTGCGGTCCGACGCTTTTGAAGCAACATCCTGGGGTTAGCGTTGCACATTTGCAATGCGTATGTTAGTTAATTTATTGGTTTTTGTAGTAAACACTTCGCACGTGATATTGATTCGATTTGATGTCGGTCTAGATTTAAACTCAAACTCAAATAACTTTATTCAAATAGACTGTATCAGTACTTTCAAATCGTCCAATGTACAGCAAAATATACTAAATAATAGACGTAAATATCATAATAATATGGACACATAAATACACAGTATTATATATATTTCAGATATAAATATCCTGCTAATATTTTTAAATGCGAAAGTAGCGATATTTGGATGTTCGTATGCTTCTTATTAGTTAACGTCTAAGTAGGCTACTAAACTGATTAAGAAGATTCTTATCATACAAATTGAAACGCCTGACTGCAAAATGAGCTACATTTTAGTCTGATTAATGTTTTCATGTTATAACTCTGTTAATAATCCTCTGATTCTTTGATGAAGCGCCTTCAAGAGTGCTATTATATGTGGCCACATTTGGCATTTACAACCTGCGCAAATACCTGACAGGCGTGCTGTACGCAAAAGCCATATCCATTGATGCTGCATCGATGACTGATGACGTTCCGGCTACTTTGTTGTCGTGAGCATAACGAACTCGTAAAGTTGTTATATTTCAATGAAAATGTCGTCAGAATCATATGCTTTTTAGTATGTAGTTGAAACGCAATCTGGTTAATCCGGAATTATAGTTAGCGGTAGGTATAAATATATTAATAACCAGAAAATCTTAGAAAATCATAAATATAGAATATCTTTTATGTAAGTTATGGCACGGAAAGGCGGCTATCCTATAGATTTAACGTTACATCATACCATACAACCTCCATTAGATCAATGATGAACGAACGAAACATTACGTAATGAGCCTTCCTTAATTAACTAATGAACGAATGATTCGGATCGTGTAATGATCGTTTGCTGATGCTGTACATAACTTATTTATTTTAAATGACGTTCCAACTATGTAATCTGTGATCAATTGCATCAATCTCCGGATTCATGCCATAATACCGTCCGACTTTCACTCTTGCGTCATTTTATACTTAACCCAGAGGCATATAGCATGGACCAACTAGGGATTAAACACATCAAATTACCTACTATACAGTCACAACAGAAAAAAAACTTTTTTGATATTTTTAGGAAAGGTGTCGTAACTAATTAAGTACAAGTATATTTTGTAGTTTGGCGAATTCCATATTGCATTTAAATCATGAAAAGTTTGTGTGGAAGAACTTAACTTATGTTTGTCAAGTAAAAAACACTATGAATGTGAAATGAACAAAGAAATAAAATATAATTTATAAAAAAATAATCGCAATCATTGAAATACGACGGCAGGTTTAGTTGGAAGAACAGTTAAAATCTATTGATTGTTAAAACGTGGTTAACAGTGAAGTCGGTCTTTAAATAACTATTTAAATTAATTGACTAATTTTAATAAAAACTGCCAAGTTACAAGCGAGTAACGTGGGTTTTCTGTTTTATTACGTTATTGAGTGCGAAATTTTATAGTTTTGCTAAGAAAAACAGTTAGTTGTTTAGCACCTCATTCGAACATGCTACAAGGCAGCCAGGCTGAGAAAGATTCAGTATGTTGCGTGTAACCGTTATTGTATATTAATCTTTAGCAATAGTAGATATGTGTTGTAACTTTAATAGTGCACAGCACCGATCTGGTAAATTGCTGACAACCACAAAACAAGCGTGGTTTGTAAAGAAACTTTGACATAAGGTAATATTGTTTGCTTCAGTGTAATTTAATACTATTCTTAGTTTTTTTTTTGTATTTTTATCATTATTTAAGTTATATGGACCAATCGAAACAGAGATAGATGCCAGTAAAGTAAAAGTAAAAAATGTTTTTATTCATATAGACTTATAAAAAGTACTTATGACAAGTCAAACACAAAAAAAAATGTAGCAAAAATATACTGAATAACAATAAACTTACTTAAAATATTACTATGATAGTTAATATCATAATTAAACATAATGTGTCTCTACCACCGGTTCGGAGGTTTTTTCCGATCGAGAAGACCACGGCAAGAAACTCGATGGTTACTCTTTTCAATCTTGTTTTTATACACAGAAATTGAATTAACAGAGTTAAGTCAAAACTAAAAAGTGTGCAGAGAAAGAGATTATACCTAAGATGACCCAAATTCTTATCATTTAAGGAATCCTCAACACTATAATACCTCGCTTCATTAACTTAGCTTTAATTTGTGACATAAACTGGTGAAGAGGCAGTTCAACAAGAGTTTGCGGAATCTTATTAAAATATTTTACACATTGACCAACAAATGATTTCCCTACCTTATGCAGTCTTAGACTGGGAGTTACGAGCTTATTTTTATTTCTGGTAAAGAGTTTATGAACATCACTGTTTTTCTTGAAGAGATGCAAGTTTTTACGGACATATAGGTACTACATTATCATAAATAAATTGAGAATACACAGTTAAAATATCTATCTCTTTGAATACTTCACGAAACGAGTCGCGTGGTCTAAGGTTGTAAATGGAGCGGATGGCTTTTTTTTGAAGAACAAGGATGGCGTTGAGATCCGCTGCCGAGCCCCACAACTGTAGATCATACGATATTACACTGTAAAAATTACTGAAGTACACTAATCTTGCTGTTGCGATATCAGTCAGGAGCCTTATTTTTCAAGCTGCCGAACTGGTCAGTCGACTCTCTGATCAACCAATCAGCATTCAAGTTTTACGATTTTGCATGTCATTTAGGAATGACAATAGGTTATCCGACGTTTTGCGATCGTCCTAGGATTAATGCGAAAAACCGGCTCTTCCTAATATGCTACGACAAATATAAGCCATGCTCACTCAGGCTTTCTCAAGGGACGGACATGTAAACTGTCTTTGAAGAACTCTGAATACACGTAATATTTCACTGATAGATGTTACCTCCTACCCAATGTATTGAGTTTTATTGTGCTTCAAGAGCACGAGAAGATAAGTTGACGTTGTTCATTTATTTAATCAATGTTATTTTTATCTACTAATAAACCTACGGTAAACCGGATATTTTTAGATGAATGCGCCTGGATAAAACTATAATTAGGAAAGTCATAATCATCAGTGGGTTATTTGACTCGTCATTCGTTATTACTCATCTTATCTTTTAACTTCCACATATTTAATTTATTTGCCAGTAGAAGTCATCATTAGTGGTTAAAATATTAAAAAGCACAATTATTTACCGTCCTTTGATTTACTACCTTTCAGCCTCACTCCTTAATTTTTCAAGTTACATGTTTTCAGTTTTGAAGTAAAAACTATGAAACTTAACTGATTATAGGTACTCACAATCAAATTGGCGAAGTGTAAGTCACACTTTTGGCTTTTTAGTAAAAATTAATAATAATAATAATAATAAATATCCGGGACAATTCACACCAAGATCATCTGACCCCAAACTAAGCAGAGCGTGTAATATGGGCGTCAGAGACTGATAAACATACTTAAATATTTCTAAATACATACTTAAATAGATAATAACACCCAGACACACAACAAACATAAATGTTCGTCACACAAATATTTGTCATGGGTGGGGATCGAACCCACGACCTCCGGCGCTAAAGGCAGGATCGCTGCCATTGCGCCAACAGGCAGCCAATTATGAATTTTTCAATTTATCATCTTTTATCCTCTCTTCATTCAGTGAGTATCGTCATTTTGCTATTATAATCTTAAATTTGGAAGCATAAAAACGAGTATGTTGCTTGAAAGGAAAAGGAAGTAGCTAATATTTCGAATCTCAATTATGGAAATCAACATAATTGCGTAAATTGTTGCAAGATTCAACATAATGCATCTCATGTGAATTGCACTTAAAAGTTTTGAACTTAGACATTTGGTATGCAACTAAGTTATTATGGAAAATTGCGCGTATGAAGCCTTAGACTGTGAAGTTAATACTAACTTTGCAAATGACTACGCTGAATATTTATGCTTCGTTGTAAATATTAACATTACAATTTATATTCTAATTACTATAAAAAAGGTGAGTGATGTACATTTTTGTAGCTAGGTGAGATGGCGTAAAGTCGTATCAAATGGGCTTCATAATTTTGTGGTGGACATCATTTGACATACTAGCAGACTCGATATGCCTAAAGATTTAAAAATTTAAATGTAAATATCTGGGACAATTTACACCAAGAGCTTCTGACCCCAAACTAAGCAGAGGTTCCAGAGACTGATAAATATTCTTAAATATTTTTAAATACATACTTATATAGATCATAACATCCAGATACACAAAAAACAAAATGTTTGTCAGATAAATGTAAGCCATGAGTGGGGATGCCACTGCACTAACTAGCCAGTCGTAATGATCCACCATTTGTAATGATTTTTGTCTGCAAGACCTAAGTGAACCAGGGACGATCCACTCCGCAAAACGTTGTTAATACTTAAATCATAGGCACTGCCATGATCTTTAGCAGGTGCGAAAACCCCTTAAAATGGTAGGGCCTAGTCAGGCTGAGATCCGGGAAAAGCAAGTCAATACCAAATCTGTGTTCGTAGTTAGCGTTAAAGTGCAAAAAAAAAGGAGCTTGATCTCATGATAGGTTTTTTATTCATTTATTTGCACGGAATACAAAACTACAGGTACCACTTATTTACATTAAGTCTGCAGTGACGCTGCAAATATTATCGGAGGCCAAATTTTTCTTGAATAACAAAGTCTTTTTTTTGTTGTTAAATAACTAGCCCTCGGCCACTACTTCGTCTGCGCAAAATTATTTTTTAGTATACAGTTTATGTTATATTTTTCATTACAACATTTTTAAGTCAATTAAAAAAAATGAATGCATTAATTTTTATGTAATAAGTATTTAAAAAAAAATAGTCTCAGTCCCGGCGCAAAAAAAATGTATCTCAGATTAAGAGTAATAATAGTAGAAATATTGTGTGGTATCGCTATTGCCAAATGCTGTGGCTAACATAGTTTTATAGCCCGGTGATATTTCATAGGCGCTAGATGTAAAAATAACACTTTGAGGTAAAAACTGCATCTTTCTGTGTTCTTTGTATGAATTCATTTTTAGAGTAAATAAAAATATCCGACTCTCAAAATAACCGGTCAGCTTAACCGAGTTAGTATGAAAAGTTGATTTGTACCTTTCCAACATTTAAAGTGTCATGTTAACATGGGCATAGATAAAATGGTACTTACCAAATATCCTGTAAAACTAACTAAACATTTGACGACAGACTTGGTGTAATGGTTAAGAAGTTGGCTACTACACCAGAGGTCGCGGGTTCGATCCCCGCACAGTACAAACATTTGTGTGCATGAACATGTCTGTTTGTACTGGTCTGGGTGTCTCCTATGTATAATAAGTATGTATTTACAAAAGAAAATGTATTTAAGTATGTTTATCCGTTGTCTAGTATCCCATAACATAAGCTTTAATTAGCTTACTTTGGGGCTAGATGGCGCTGTGTGGAATAATGTCCAGGGATATTTATTTATTTTATTTTATTTATTTATGACATAGAGCAAAATACCCGTATATCATATACGGTTAACCTTAGTTAAAATTGCAAGAACATTAAGAATTTCCATAAAAGTGTAATTTTTATATGTAGCCATAAAACTTCACCAGGCAAAAAAAAATGTTAGCCACTGAATTTGGCATTGGGAATACTTTCCAATAGTTCTACTATAATAACTTAAAATCTGAGATACATTTCTTTTGCGCCGGGCTTGGGGTTTTTTGTATGAGATTTTTCGGATGTCCTTTGTGAGAATAAATTCTGACATCTGTAGCGTTAACGGTTTGGATTTCTCATACAACAGTATTTTACTATTGAATTGAATACTCTCTTCCCTGAAAGTGCATTCTTAAGAACCCCTCGTTAGTACTCGCCTACATCAAAGGGCATTTCACGTTCCTAGCTGGCTGTAGTTTGAGCTATACGCTCACGGGTCGTCATTCAGTCAGCTTACTATACATATTTTAAAGTACGGGAAGTCCTAAAGGAACTTTGTATGCAGGCAACATATGTTTCATTCATTTTTATTATTTATATAACCCCCCTGAATTCTGGCGCGGCACATGTTAAAAAACCTTTGAGCTATATACTCGTATATCCCACAATGTGTTCGTAGAGGATAAGAGACCATCGTTTTGAGTATAAACACCGTTTATTCACCTTTTACAAATAAAAAGTATAGAGTTCGGGTGTCGAGCGAAAATTTATAACAGTAGTCACCACTGTGTCATAACATGATGCACTGTACTTATTGAGAACTCATTAACTATGTCAAACCAGTGAAGGGTAATTCACCCCAAATTATTTTTCGATTCAGCGTGAAAATACCCAAATAAAACCCGTCACTTATTATGGAGTAAAAATTAAATTGTAAAATTCCTCCCTCAGAGATTGTTTTTGTGACGCTGTAATAACAGCTTCGTCAATTATGAAAGTATACCCTTTATTTTGGAGTATTAGGAATTTTTTACCAGCCGACTGTGACTTTACAATAACCCAAATGATTTTTTAACAAAAGGTTTGGTACTACTGGCCGGAAAAACGGTTTTAGAAGCTCTTGCTGGAGTTTTAATGGCAACGCAAAACTTTCTGCTATTTTTGAAACTGACACACTTGTAAAATTTAACTTTTATCTCATTCTTAATTAATGGGGCCCCAAAGAAATATAATTATTTCAAAAGATCTTTACGCGGTGATCACAGGTTTCCTTTACAATTTTAGCGATGGTAATGATAGCGATCTTGCCTTTGACGCTAAAGGTCATTGGTTCGACCCACCCAGGACGAGCATCTATGTTAACACTTGTCCTTTTTCAGGGTTTGGGTGTTATAATCTATAGACATTCGTATGTTTATCAGTCTTTGAAACGAATAGTAGAAGCTTTGTTTAGTTTGGGGTCAGAAGATGTAAAATATTATGTCTCAAATATAATCGTAAATGTTTTTTTAAATCTTAGACGCATTCCAAGTTCGTCCGTTATATAACGTTCAACAGAAAACTTTGGCTGCATATACGTACACAAGGCGAATAGCTTTATCAACTGCTATTGTGAGGAATCTAGTGGAAGGATGTGAGCGGAATATAAGATTAATTAATACATTCCAAGACAATGGGTCACTTCAACGTATACGAGTACAGTACGTGTTAATTCACTGTGTACAGTGGTTTATTCAGACAACCATAGCTCAAGCGGAACCTGGTGAACTTCATACTAAATCAGAACGGAAACGGAACCTATAGTAGTATACCTACAGGATAAAGCCTGTATAGTGTATACAAAGGAGTTTGTCCACAAAATTAAAAAAAAAACCGGCACTATAATAATACAAAACCTCTTACGTATAAAATCTATAGAAATTTAGCCACCCCTCGTACAGAGCAGACGTGTTTACATCAACCCTTACCCCCTACAAAACCGTTGCAAAATTGATGTTATATCAGCAGCATAACGTTGACGTGAACACGTATGTACCTAGCCATTCCAGCAGAAAATTTTCAAAAAGGACCATTATAGGCAAAACGGAGTGTTCCCCCAACCCTATGGGCAGCCAACAACCAGATTAAAGTCGCAAAATGTCGATTCAGTTTTACATTTTCTATGGGGAGTTTAAAAAAAACTGCTTTTCACACAAATTCACATAATACCTGAAAATACAATGGGTATTAAAACCCGATAGCTAAATTTCTATTCAAAAAATTCATCGCAAATCTAAACTCCTAAAAAAAATCCTGCCTTTAGCGCCGGAGGTCGTGGGTTCGATCCCCACCCATGACAAATATTTATGTGACGAACATACGTATTTGTTGTGTGTCTGGGTGTTATTATCTATTTAAGTATGTATTTAGAAAATATATTGTTGTTTATCAGTCTCTGACGCCCATAATACAGCTCTGCTTAGTTTGGAGTCAGATGATCTTGAATTGTCCCAGATATTT
Source organism: Udea olivalis (assembly GCA_947369235.1). Classification (NCBI taxonomy): domain Eukaryota; kingdom Metazoa; phylum Arthropoda; class Insecta; order Lepidoptera; family Crambidae; genus Udea; species Udea olivalis. The sequence goes on along the minus strand of OX376352.1, from coordinate 8,510,120 downwards.
ATTTATTTATTTTATTTAAACTAATATTATAAAGAGGAAAGCTTTGTTTGTTTGTTTGTTTGTATTGAATAGACTCCGAAAATACTGGACCGATTATAAAAATTCTTTCACCAATAAATATAATAAATATGCGCCAGACAACACACCTCTTGTAATGGTCTCGAAGTAGGGATTAATATCCCTGTGTTACGAGGTACCGCACAAGGAAATAAGCTAGGGGCGTCTCCCAGCACACCCAGACCCGAGTCAATTCAGAAAAGATCGTTTCCTAAATTGACCCGACCGGGAATCGAACCCGGGACACTACGGAAATCGAGGCGAGAAACCGTGCTACAGCGCACTACGCCAGCCGTGTCGTCAAATAAAGCTACATTATCAGAGAGTGGCATAGGCTATACTTTTTTTATTCATTCAGACTATATTTTAACGGGAGAGACAGTACGCGCTGACGGACAGCTAGTTACGATAGAATCACGTCATGAGCGCTACACGATTATTTCGAAAAAAATACTCATACTTCACTATCCATTTTACCAGATCGAAATAATTAAAGTCATGTAAATAAACTTATCAAAATAATATTATACAAATATGATCTGAATACGCATAATACTTTTAGTGTTTTAAAATAATTATAAGATTATTTTAACCTTGTGTTTCTTTTGTACAATGTCGGTGTTGCGTGCAAAAGGTGCAATTAAAAGATGGCAATGCTATATTGCGGCATTAAACAACTCTTTCGTAAATCAAACCTCTATTCATAGTACAACGTAAAATTTAAATGTAAATGCCAAGTAATGATAGAGTTTTAAATCACAGCTATATTTTTATTACATTCATTTGCTAATAAGTATATTATATTATTTAAAATTGGCCACTCCAATTCTTTATTTAGCACATTACCCTGTATTGCAAATATTGTATACCTGTCAAATTCTCTACTACTTTTATAATAAACAGGCAAGTCTATAAATAAAATGATCTGAAATAAAAATGTATTTTACTTACATTTAGTTTTAGTTTTCGTGGTTTTCTCAAAAAAATATATCAGCCACTTTGGTAACACTACTTCACAAAAAACAAAACGTAACACTAGAATTAAGAAAAAAATCAGTTCCTAATTCAAAAATAGGCAGTTAGTTTTTTTCTGCTCAACCGTTGCGTGCTAGCGCAAAGGCAATACGCAAGGAACTACTGGCCAGTTTGTGGTTGCAGGCTTTACCATTCTCTTTTCGTCATTACCATCAGCGTCACATTTAGGACCGGTTGGTGGTCGCCGTTCACAAGAATTATTTAAATAATGTATTGTAAGAATTTATGGAAATAATTATACACCTGCTAATCGTTAATCGTTAGAATCAATATGAGGATGGCCATTGATCCGCGAATAATAAATTAATTAGTACTGTTCTATTATTTACTTTAGCGAAACACTGAGCCTTTTATGTGACTGAAACTTATTGATTTAATTAATTCGTTCTGTAATTACTTTTTTGCGGTGGGGTTTAACACCACACGTCCCAAGCACCACATTAATACATGTATTTTATAACTTTTGTTTTTTATAGGTACTCTTTTGGCAGCGTCGGGGCCTAGTGGTTCAACACCGGTGACAGAAAACCCGGGTAACGGCGGAAGGCTCACCACATTGGTTGGTGTTTCGTTCCCCATGACGTCACAGTCACTTTCCTCTGACTACCCCGCTTGGTCGATGAAGTCGTGATGGTATGTTACGAGTATGTTTATGTTCTTTTGGCAGTAGGTATTACTGGTAGAAAGGTTTATCACTCTTGATAGTGCTATTGTCAGTCTCCTAATAATAATAAATCAATAAAATAAATAAATATTCGCCAGATAACACACCCCTTGTAATGGTATCGAAGTAGGGATTAATCTCCCTATGTTACGAGGTACCACACAAGGAAATCAGCCAGGGGCGTCTCCCAGCACACCCAGACCCGAGTCAATTCAGAAAAGATCGTTTCCTGAATTGATCCCACCGGGAATCGAACCCGGGACACTAAGGAAATCGAGGCAAGAAACCGTGCTACAGCGCACTACGCCAATCGTGTCGGCAACAAAACAAACGAACAATACAAAATTAAATGCGGAAGCGTTTTTCCGAAAGATCCTGATTTTCGGACACTACCTGTTCGTCAGTGGCTTCACCTGCGTAGTTATTTCTCCCTATAAGATAAGTACATCTTAGAAAAAAAATAGTACACGTTACTCGCTGATAACGTAGCTTTATATTGATTAAATAATTTTAAATTGGTCCATTAATTCCGGAGCTTATTCAATACGACCAAACAATCAAATCCTTCCTCTTAATTGTTCCTAAGTGCATACATTAAAATGATTTTATCGATTTATTCCTAAGTACTACTACACATACTTATGAAAAGAGGTATGCCGAAATGGTATAAGTAAACTGTACCTATACTTATTTTTATAACTTTAGTAATAGCATATTATGTATGTAAATATATATTGTTCTGGAACTTTGTTAAAGTTTTTGAAGCATTTTAAAAGGTCTTGAACAGACCCACAGCTAAACGCTAGTTCAAATGGTCAATGGTCAAATAATTAAAACGTCAGATAGATTCCAATAAATGTTACCAGATACTTATTTAACATCCTAGATAATTCTTAACATCGCCTTCTAGCAATATTGATTCCTAATTAGCACAACGCCATCTATTGGTACACGGGCGAAACTAACTTAAGATTCAGAAATGGACAATACGGTCTAATTCAAAAATGTATTGCTGATTGTAAAAAGATTGATGAATAATAATATTGAAAAGGATAGAATAGATTACAGACGTTACAGTGGATTACTTCGTTATCCCCTTACCAGGCGCCGCTGTCAAAATTTATCAAGACGTAATCTGATACGGGTACTGACTACTGACTGACACCTTGCTTCAACGTGACATCGATTTCTTTTTTTTTTTCGATATTTTTTGGAAGTTTATGAAACTAAGCAGATAATGCCACGAACACAACTAAGACATGGAAAACTGAATTAAACACTTATAATAAAAAACCGCATTGAAATACGCGATGCTGGTCATATTTCGTCTGTATGGCAGCTAGTGGATTTCGACACTGGATTTGACAATATAAGAAAAGGTTGCGATTCCAAACCAGGTAATTGAGTATAAAAGTTTTACAAACATTTTTTAGGAAAGCAGAAACTGGAACTAGGTGCTAAAGCATTACTACTTAGCTCACTAATGGTGAAGTAAGCTATTTATTAGTTTTGACTAAAGTACCAGGGCGTCAGAAATGAACAGAAAAAATACCACTAGTATTACAGGCACAGTAATATAATATCCCCTGGACATTATCCCCTGGACATTATTCCACACAGCGCCATCTAGCCCCAAAGTAAGCTAATTAAAGCTTGTGTTATGGGATACTAGACAACGGATAAACATACTTAAATACATTTTCTTTTGTAAATACATACTTATTATACATAGGAGACACCCAGACCAGTACAAACAGACATGTTCATGCACACAAATGTTTGTACTGTGCGGGGATCGAACCCGCGACCTCTGGTGTAGTAGCCAACTTCTTAACCATTACACCAAGTCGGTCGTCAACATTAGCATTACTACTTAGCTCACTAATGGTGAAGTAAGCTATTTATTATTTTTGACTAAAGTACCAGGGCGTCAGAAATGAACAGAAAAAATACCACTAGTATTACAGGCACAGTAATATAATGTTTAACTATGAGCACTTAGTTCTGTTTATTTCTAATACTTTAGTCAAAAATAATAAATAGTTTACTTCACCATTAGTGAGCTAAGTAGTAAGTTGCTTCATCACCAAGTTCCAGTTATTTTCTGCTTTCCTGGTAGTTTTAATAAAGAATATGTAGAGCATCTTGACCCCTTCATACTAATAAGCTCCTTAAAGGTGATTTGTTCAATTTGTGACTGTACAGATTTCAGCTGTGGGGCCAGTTTACCAATTCAAACATGATATAAAATGGCATTGGTTAACTGGCCCCGCAGGGTCAGATTCGAGCGGGCCCAGTTCTGAGCTCTTGTGGATTGAGCACCCCAACTCGGATCGTGGATCGTCTGGTCCGGAGTTCAAATCTGGCCAGGACCATCTTTGTGTTCGTTGTCCGACTAACTCACAGGTCATCTCGCCAAAAAAACAAAATCAACCCGGCTAAAGGCGGAAAGCTCACCACCACCTTAAATAATATGTAACTTTGAAATTACTGACGACATCGTCAAAGGGCATTACACGTTTATACATTTTATCTTTGTATTTTTAGTTCATCTGGTATGTTTTCTAAAAGACTAGTGAATAAATCGACGGTAATAGTTTTGAAATCTTGATATCTAATGGTCTGGTCCCACATCCCATTCTAGAAAAAAATATATATATTGATATCACCGTAGGAATATAATTCATACAATAAGTAGCTTTAATTTAAGATTGAGTTGCGGTATCTTCTTCTTGCTAGCAGCCTTCCTCAAGTCATTGCTATATCAGGCTGAAAAGGGTCCTACACTACATTAGCCGAGACTCCACTCTAGCATACATGTACCACAACGTCAAGATCATTCCCTTAACTGAGCGTAGCGAGAAATTTCGAAATATGATCTAAAATTCTCAGCCAGTCAGCAGTAAGCTGGCACTAATGCATCTTCTGACTGGATATTTAGTGACGAAATTGCTCGCTACGTTCAGTTTAGGAAATAAACTTGATAAGTTATAAAGGATTGTAATAAGGCAAGAGGGGTCCTATTGCAATCGCTGATCTTTCATTTCCAGCCAGTCAGAAAGGAAATTGGATTGTCTGGTTAAAAGCGATTGTGATAAGGCCCTTGGCCTTAAAATGTATCTTATTAATTTGAAGTTCAGCTTGTTATTGTTAATAGCAAGTCATTAAAAAATCCCTCCAAAATCACGCCCAGTTTATTCCGTCTCGCCTATACATTGTTTACGTAGCTCTAAATCATTTCGGTCGTTTCGTTTCAAAGTGACAAAGAAAAACGTTTGGGGGACGCCGCGTCTGGAAGCGCTGCGTCATTAATTTTGAATTAGCAAAAAATGTTCCGCAAATTATCCGGCGAAGGTCCCGCCGATCCTGTGTTCGGTTGATAAACTCCGGCCAGGGTATTTTTGGACGGATCATTTGCAAAAACTTGGACTAAGCTTAATACAAACCCAATAGTATACAGCTGTAGTGTTACTAGACTGTTCAATGGCAGTAAAGTAATCATGAGAATATAAAAGAAGCTTATACCATCAATAAATAACACCAAAATGAGATGGAATTAGTGAAAACCAAATTAAATGAAAATTCTTGACTGTTCATTAGCATTAATTTTTATGAGTAATTTCAATAAAATTTGTTTTTGTTTTGGGTTATTTATATAACATATTGATGTAAACAAATATTAATCAGATTTAATGGGTGTTGTGAAATAAAAATGAAAATTATACAATTTACTTCCCCTCTTCACAACATCCAACGTTAGCTTTCCCTATCTCTATTACTAACCACATCTTTACACCACAATGTTCTCTTATCATTTTTAGATATCATTTAACTTGCTGTAAGAAAAAGTCAAAAAACTCCTTTTCAGACCATTGTATTCTCGCACAGTCAAAGTATTGATGAGAGTGCAAAAGTATAGAATGTGTTTGAGGATGTGGACAATTCGATCTTTGCATTTCTGATGGCGAGAAAGGCTTAATTTTATGCTAAGTGACCACTTCATAAACTGGAAAACAGCCTTATCAGCCTTATTACAAAAAAATGCTTTAGAACTGGTTTAAACCTGGACTAAAAGATCTAGGATTGTTACAGTATTAAAGTTAGTACCAGGCTTGAAATCTGTTCTTATTACAAATCTAAGACTATCTAAGGACAAGATAAATCAAAGATCGTCCGTTGTTTAAAACAAAATGCGGCATTCATTCATTCTTTCACACAGACTTTGTTCCGTTTCTCTAAACGTTTAAATGAACTTCATACTTATGCATTAATAACTATTTATCAATAACAAAACAAATCATTTATTTGTTATAGATTATCTCTTGAACTAGTTTACAGCGTTTCTTAAAATTATTCTTAATATTTTTTTCCGATCACCATGAAACGGAGCGCAGTTACGAGTACACTTCTGAGGGTCTCCCCCGGGGCCGCGATTTGCCATGGCTTACTTGGAAAGCTCTGAACAGGCTGAGGACCCGGGTTGGCAGATGCAGGGAGAGTCTGTGCAGATGGGGTTACACAGATGGCGACAATGCGTGCGAGTGTGGTGCCTCCCCACAAACTATGGACCAACTCATATCATGCCCCTCGTGTCCGGACAGCTGTACGCGTGAGGAACTTATGTGTGCCAACGACCATGCTGTTAGGGTGGCGGAGTTTTGGTCAAAAAGGATATAGCCATCGACACGATAAGAAGAAGAAGAAGAAGTACACTGCGCGTAATTTAAAACGCAGTGGTGGTCTGAGAAAGAACTTTATTTTTGCTAGCAGATACTAGCAATTAGTATACTGGAGTATACTGAGTTGTTAGAAATACGTTGCAAACTGGATGCAAATGAAAAAAAAATTGTTCTTTAAGTATTTCAGTGTTCCTAATATTGTACTGCATGGGTCGGAGTGTTCAACTGTTTCGTGATTATGTGTGTGTGTTTGAATTGTTGCAAACCACTTGAAGTATAGTAGTAAGGGCTCAAGGGACATCCACGGGAGTCGTGGGCCAAATCCTCACGTCAAATATCAACAATATTTTGGCCTTAATCGTTTGGGTAATCTATGTTTACATTTGAAGACTTCATCTTCCAATTCGAAAGGATTGACTTGCTGACGATGTTTACCAAATCGCTGAGACATCTCCAATATATCTAAGACTTAGAAATCCAATAGATCGATGTTATTTTTATAAATTTTCACAATTGATAACACAAATTCTAAGTTAACCTCGAAAGAAAACTTAGTCCATAGATAAAATAGGGGTCACACGGGTTTAACTTTAGTACCACAGATAGTACTAAGTCTAGTGTTAAACTTCATTTTGTAATAAGGTTTTTTTAGTCCATGGTTAAATCCAAGTATAAACCTAGTATTAAATTTAGTCTCTGTCTTGGAATAAGACGGAGTTTTGATGTTTTGGTTTAGCTCACCAGACATAAATTAATACTGATGACGCGAGTGTACGTACCTACTCCGCGTGTCAGAAATGAGTGCAGTGCACCGGCTATGAAGCTACTTCATTTAGTCCTTGCGCAACAGTAATGGCAACGCATGAAAATCAAGTAGATTCACACTTACCACTCCTCTTTCTATGAACTATTACAAAATTGATCAATGAATGCCGGGTGATTGACGCCAAAAAGTGGCACGCTTGGTTTTTTAAACAAACGGAGCTCCCTGTGTTATCTTTTTTGATTTTTGTTTTTGTGGTTCTGCTCTATTTATTTCAGCTGTATTGTTATGGTTCTGCCAAACACAGACACGATTCAAAATAATTCAAATTCAAAGTTTATTAAAATATTATACATAGACTTGCAAACTAGAATACGTCCCGTAAAACTGCTTAGTGCATGGTAGCACGGTTTCTCGCCTCAATTTCCGTGGTGTTCCGGGTACTATTCCCGGTCGGGTAATTTCAGGTAACAATATTTTCTGATTTGACTCGGGTCTGGGTGTGCTGGAAGACGCCCCTGGCTTAATTCTATGTCAGGTACCTCGTAATACAGGGATATTTATCCCTACTTCGAGACCAAAACGTGTGCGCAGCACAATTATTGGAGTAGTGTGGTTAGTACAATAACAATAATATGACCACATTATTTCCAGTTCTCGTCGGTCGGGATTCATTTGTTTTGTATAGCTGCCGCGTTTTCCAATTAACGCAGGGATAACAATCAAGCGTGGTGTAGGGTTGGTAATTTAGTTAAATCCTCTCCGACAGCGTTTAGTGCAATAATTGATGGCTAATTAGGTTTCATCGTCATGGTATTTAAACATACATGTTAGATTTTTTTTATATTGCCTGTCAATATGACCTATTCCACCCACTCCACCTGAAGGAAAGCGGTCGTGAGGTCAAGATTTGAAGCTGACAAGCACAGATTTGAAGCTGAAGGCCTGCAAAAATGCCTCTTCCAACCACGCTTGAAGACCCCGGGACTATAAGAAGAGGGAAACACATGCGCTGGGAGAGCGTTTCACGTCTGGATGGTTCGACAAAGAAAAGAGTCACCCAACCATTTTCATGCGTGGGAAAATATGCTGGACTGTATGTGGATGACCCCGTCATCCAGCATGCGTCGTACGTGGTGGTGGTGGAATGGAAGGTTGTGGATGGAACAAGTAGGAATAACTCTTCGGAGCATTCCCCATTGTATCGCCTTTAATTTTGTTTTTTGAGGGCAAGTACACACGAAATCACATCAAGCTTCACATGGGTTTACCTTATGCTGCTGATATAAGAACCATTTTGCAATAATTTTGTAAAGGTTGGTCTGTAGCCCTCCGTACCAAAAGATGCATTGACGATGCTTATAGGCGTCGCTTATTATGCGTGATCTTTTCTAAATTATACGTTTATTTCGCCTGTTTTCCTGGACAAATTAAAAAAGGGGAATTCAGTGCGCTTCTCAGTACAATACTTTCTACTCACCTTTCTACAAAAAAATACAGTTAAGTTAGTTGTCGTGATGATATGGCCAAGGCATCCATCGTTTGTATCAGTAAAAAACATTAAAAAATATATGCGCCAGAGATCACACGCACACGTTTTGGTCTCGAAGTAGGGATAGGAATATTCCCTGTATTACGAGGTACCAGCCATGGAATTAAGCCAGGGGCGTCTTCCAGCACACCCAGACCCGAGTCAAATCAGAAAATATTGTTACCTGAAATGACCCCACCGGGAATAGAACCCGGAACACTACGGAAATCGAAGGGAAAAACCGTGCTACAGCGCACTATGCCAATCGTATCGTCAAATTAAAAAATAACATGTATAAGTTTAATCACCTCGTTTGCCATTGATTCAGTTAAAGGGTACACAGTACACAGTACACAGTACTACTTACAAAAAGATATAAAAAAAAACACGGAGACGCTGTCATTACTGTCATATAATAATATGACAGCGTATCCGTGGTTAGTTTTTTTACCGTAGTGATTGATTTTTTTGTTCAGTACGTCTACCACGAGTTGCCATTGTAATTTAAATTATCGTTCGCGTCATGTCATGTGTCATCCCAATACATTTTTTACGTAAATTTAAACTGGCAACTCGTGCATAGACGTATTGAAGAGCTCTTCAATTGGATCAGAATCTATCAACAAGTAATTCTTCATAAAGGCCTGTTCAGACTGAGCGGTATTCGCTGCCGCTGTTGGTAGCGGTACATTATGCCGCGGAACTTGATAGTTAATACCTGAGCGAAACCCGCGCGTTATTGTACCGCTACCCACAGCGGCAGCGAATACCGCTCAGGTTTGAACAAGGCCTTAGATACTCTTGAAGTTTTAGACGCTCAAATGTTTTGAACGATATGAACCTCTTATCGAACTAACTTGCGTCAGCAAATAAAATTTCCTTCTTTTTGTTGTCCTTTTTTGTGAGATGTGTACCTCGTTTTGAAGATAAAAACAAGCAAAATACTGAGTACTTAATGGTGTTTTTCCGTTGATGTAGAATTTGTTGTTTATATTAACTGAATTGCTTGCAGGGGCTATATAACGACACGATTGAGGTAGTGCGCTGTAGCACGGTTTTCCGTATCCCGGGTTCGATTCCCGGTCGAGTCAATTCAGGAAACGATATTTTCTAAATTGTTTCGGATCTGGGTGTGCTGGGAGACGCCCCTGACTTAATTCCTTGTCTGGTATCAATATGTTAAGATTAACAGGAATATTTATCCCTACTTCGAGACCATGACAAGTGGTGTGTTGTCTGGCGGATATTTATTTATCTATACTTATTAGTACAATGTGGCTTAATATGGGTGAAAGAATTTTTAAAATCGGTCCAGTAGTTTCGGAGTCTACTTAATACAAAGAGAAAAATTGTTTGTTTGTCAGGGAGTGATATTGGCCATATTTTATTAAAATTTAGGCTATATTAAGTTATTCTATAGTTTGTTATATACTAGCTTTCCGTCAGCGCCCTCGTAGACTGTCTTTCCCGAAAAAATATAGCCTAAAAAAATATAGCTTTTGTCACTCCTTGCTATTGTAGCTTTATAATTGTGAAATAATTTTTAAAATAGATTCAGTAATTTCCGAGCCAATTCAATACAAACAAACAAACAAATCTTTTCTCTTTATAATATTAGTATAGATTTATTTAATCCACTTATGAATATTTTTACTCCTTAGTATAAATACAAGGTACTTCTACCAAAATTTACATAAAACAGCTTTGCTTTTTTTTGCAGGAAATATCCTGGTTTTTTTTTACCGTGGCTATTATGAATTTTTCAAAGTCTGCTTGTATATTCTAGCATTATGTAATAAAATAAGCAGCTGGGCTCATAGCAAGCTGTGAAATAATAAAAAAGGATATTATGGTCTTAATTCGTAGCCGTTGAAACGAGGTTATTTTGAACGTACAGCAATATTAGAAGAATATAAGAAATTAAATTATCATCATTAGCCTATAGTGCACTGCTGAACGCTCCACCAATACGCGCTATCAAGCAAACCTTAGAGATATTAATAACTAAACCATTAAAAAAGAATGTCTCCTGCAATTTTCATTAAAATGAAAAACTAATATAAGTATTCTAATTCAAATGTAATGTATGTGTTGAAGGTAAAAAAAAACACATTTTCGTGGCGAAAGTTTGACGTAAGTCCGACGTTGGCAAGCGCCTGAGCGCGACTGGCTGGCGGGATGATGGGCGCGGCGGGGCGTGTCGTCATACGCTGGGCGACGATCTAGGTTCGGAATAAATATCATTTTAATTGAATGAATGACGTCTGTTGAGAATAAAAATTTAGCACAGTCACTAAAGAATTCAAAGACGAATATTTCTTTATAAAAAATAAGTGTTTTTTTCACATTTTCCTCTAATAATTCGTTTAAAAATTACATTAAAGCCTGGTTTCGGATTTTTTTATGATCGAGTAAAGTACATCCTATCATATAAAAATTAGCAGAGGTTCTAGGCAATATCCTCAAGCGTATCATATATTTTTATAGACCATTATTAAAAAATAAACACCTAAACCATTGAATCGAAAAAAAGGGTTTTCCGAGCAATCTGCAATAACACCGCCTTAAGACCACGTTTAGTGACTGGCCTGTTGGCGCAATGGCAGCGATCCTGCCTTTAGCGCCGGAGTCGTGGATTCGATCTCCACCCATACTTAACACACATTCATGTAACGTACATTTGTGTTTAAAGTGTGTCTCAATGTTATTATCTATACATGTATTTGTGATTATTCAAGTATGTTAATCAGTCTCTCACACCCATAGTACAAGCTCTGCTTAGTTTCGTGTCAGATAATCTTGCTTCGGAGCTTTATCGAATCTCAGTCGGAACCTAGCTGTCCACTGTCCATGTCATTTGGTAAGGTTACATAAAGGATGACAATGCTCTATTACAATTAATGGTACATACAGTTTCACATTACAGTATGCTTAATTATTAATGGGCTTTTACATTAAATGATTAATCTATCGTTATAATTAGCAGAATGATTCAGTATCTGTCTCCTTGGAAAGTGCTCGAATTCGTATATCAAACAGCCGACATTTAATGTCAATATAATTAGACCTAAGTAACCACCAATTACTTTTAAATGTACGAACTTCTTAAAGTCTCTATTAGGTAATGGGTTAGAAATCCGTTTAAAATGTAGATTTAGGTCTGCAAAGGGAAATCTAAAGGGGAAGTCGAAGTGATTAGCACACAGCACAAATAGCACACAGAACTGATGTTATAACAGTTCTAGAATGGAAGCCATTCGAAGTAAAATGTCGCATGGGGTGACGCCTAAACGCAATGGTTTGGATGGCTTGATGAAGGTTGCAGGTTTCTAGTGCATGCAAGCTCGTACCTGCAATGAGCCACTCTAAAAATTCACGAGGAGGCCTGCCTGTGTATATACACAGGCATGAGGCCTCCACTGCAGCATATGCAGCAGTGGAGGCCTCATGATTGCAGATGATGAGTGTTAAAATGGTCATAACTCGTACATGAAGTCATTTTGCAACTAACAATTAATCAAAATAACTTTTCATCATCAGCCTTTTGAGGTCTACAGCTAGGCCTTCCTCAAAGAACGCCACAGCGAGAGTGTTTAGGCCGCACGCATCCAACGGCATCTTGCAACCTGCACCAGGTCGTCAGTCCATCGGGAGGCAGGCCTGCCCGCGCTGTGTCTTCTAGTCGTGATCACCACTCGAAATAACGTTTGATATTTTTAAACCCAGCAAAACATTGTTTTTTTTTAAATGCGCCAGACAACAACCCTCTTGTCATGGTCTCGAAGTAGGGATAAACTTCCTTGTTATACGAGGTACCAGCTAGAGGCGTCTCCCCCAGGTTGGACTGTAGAAAGGCGTTACTTATCTTTCCAAATTCCAACCGCTTGTTATTAAGGGAATGGTATTTGGTGTTTATAGAGGTCTTAACTGGTCGGTGGGCTGGTTATGACGTAAAACGGAACCTTTCCTACCTGTCGGGAATTCCACGCTTTTATACGAGTACGGTTGATTTGAGTGTCGGATTTATTACTGGTTTATGTATGTTTACTTCGGGTAAGTAAGGAATTGCAATCAAGCTAGTGTATTTGTGTTTTAGTACACAGTAAAAATAGACATACTGGTCACCTAACTCTTGACTAAGCAAAACTAAAGCCGTCTGTTATCCTTATTAACACTGGGTGATTATCAAAAGACAAAAACGATTTGGCAAAATCAGTAAGTGCTTCTTTCGATGTATGATGATATCCCTGACAGTTCATAAAATTGTCAATTATAGTGCTGTAACGAATATAATTTAATTGAGTTGGCAAAGGAAAAGAAATGATTTTTAATTTTTAAATAAATTCTTAATAAACGGGTTATGGCTAATATGTTATAGAATAAAACGCGTTATCTTGAAAATAATAGTTAATAATAGCACACAAGGCACTAGTACTGATGCGAATGACGTGATTACAAAATGATCGCTCCTATTCATCGATTTTTGTCGATTCAGTAGTGTCAATCCACTATTGAATGGCGTTCCTTTTTACGCATCAGGCGCCGTAAGGATATATTAATTTAATTTACTTCATTTTTAACAATTATCGATAGTAACAATAATTTACCTGATAAGATTCGAAAGAACAATAGTTTTTTTAATAGTTTATAACATTTTCTTTCGCAGTTTCTTTTTATTTAGTTTGAAATAGTATGCGTGACACGGAACAATAAGAGCTGTCAGGCATATCATCTTACAGTGAAATTAGTATAGTAACTACGAGTGTGTAAGTAAGAATTTAATTTTATCAGTTAACTGTTATTTCAAAGAAGCGTCAGTATTTTTGTATGAAAAACTTAAAAGTAACGTCAAAAATCTATTTTCACTTACATAGTTACTACGAGTACATCATGTATGCCATATCGTTTTAGTAAGTTTTTATAGGACTCAATACCGCAGAATATTTACGGTTTAAGAACTTTATTATCTCATAAAAAATATTACAATTCACTTACTGAGAATAACATAAACAGATATACAAATAAGCAAGACAGTGAGCGTTTTTAAATAAAACTAAGAATAAAAAAATAAAAAGTCGGGTAGATACAAGTCGCAAAGATGTGCGTCGATAGCTTGACTGCTGTTGTTTACTATCGCACCGAGCAACCACGGATATAAAGCGCGCAGAGCGTACTTGCATTCTGGATGTGGCATAATGATAACAGTTTGATTTTAAGTTTATGTTAAAATATACAACAACAACAACAAATACAGCCTTATACGTCCCACTGCTGGGCACAGGCCTCACCTCAACTATGAGGTGGTACAAGCCATACTCCAACACGCGGGCTCAGTGCGGATTGTTGGAGAGGTGAATGTAAGGCCAGTGATAAACCTTACCGTCAGATGTTATCAAGCCGCCTTTTTAAGCCTCTGACTAGGCTTCACGACTGATATCTTGCGACGTCAGTAAAATATATTTTATGCAAATTATTATTAGGGTATGAAATTAATATTTATTTATGATTACAATTAAATTTTATATTTTAACAAGTGATTTTAATTTTATGATTATTATATATGATATACATAGAAATATTTTTATTAAAGTATTACTTTTATAATATTAAATGGTTTCTTCAAGTATAAATAATTTTAGTTGTTTTTAAAGCTTACTAGCGATTTCGCGTTTTTAATTTCGTCGGGTAAATTGTTATACATTTTAACACCTTCGAACTCAATATTTTTTATGCCATATTTGGTTCTCGGAGTGCGTGCTATTAAACTTGTTTATTTAAAATTTTATGAATTAATATGCATGTATAGTAGGTGTACGTTTGTTTAATGGTCATTATTTTGGTCTCTTCATAATTTTTTTTAGTTGGTGTACGATATTTGTAGTGAAATAGAGATTTTATTAATTTATTTTGAGCAATTTGTATCGATTCTAAATTGGATTTAGCTGCGTTACCCCAAATTTCTATTAAATAATCTATATGTGGTTTAATTAATAAATTGTAAACAATATATTTAACTTTCCGGGGAAGACATTTGGCAATATTACGTATTATTCCTGTTAATGATGTTAATTTGGTTTTAATTTTATCTATGTGCTGTTTCCAGCTTAATTGATGATCGAGAACAAGGCCAAGACACTTTTAATTAGTTTTTTCTTTTAGTGTTTCGTTATTTATTTTAATCTCTCCAAAATTATTAATTCTTTTGTTTTTTGCGGCGAATATGATAAAATTTGTTTTTGTGATGTTGATTGTTAACAGATTTGATAGAAACCAGCCATTGAGCAAATTTAAGTCACTTTGTGCTTTTGACATTAAAGTTCTAATTGAGTGGCCAAAGTAAAATAAGCTTGTATCATCTGCATATAAGGTGATATCCGCTGTTAGACCTATGTGTTGTATGTTATTTATATAAATTAAGAACAAAAGTGGACCCAAAATTGAACCTTGTGGGACGCCGAAAGTTATTAGATTAGCAGAGCTTTGAGTTTGACCTATTTTAACAACTTGCCTACGGTTTTGCAAATATGACTTTAAGATTTCATGAGCTTTGCCAGTGATACCGATTTCAAGAAGTTTTTCGAGAAGAATTTTGTGGGAAATTGTATCAAAGGCTTTTTTAAGGTCAATGAAAATACCAAGTACTATTTGTTTTTCGTCAATTTTGTTTCTTATTTTGGTCACGAGGTCAATTGATGCGGAGAGCGTGTTGGACTTAGGTCTAAAACCATACTGTTTTTTATATAAAATTTGTTTAGCATCAAGGTATTTTTCAATTCGAGAGTAAATTACTTTTTCAAAAATCTTTGAAAGCACCGGTAGGACCGAAATTGGACGGTAATTACATGGGTTAGACTTGTCTCCAGATTTGTGAATTGGGTTCACCTTCGCAATTTTTAGGCTGTCCGGGAAAACCCCACGAACCAGACATTCATTTATACAATTTGTTAATGGAGTGACTATTAGTTTTTGTATGCATTTAATGGCTTTCGTACTGATACCATCAATACCACAACTTGCATTAGTATCAAGTCGATCAATAATCTTATTGATTTCATCCGTGGTTGCTGGTTCGAAGTTTGTTAAGTTTGTAGGTTCTGATGAATCAGTTACTTGTGCTGAGTGATTTCGTCTTATCACTTGTGTATCTGGGATTTTGCTTGCTAATATTGAGCCAATAGTTGAGAAATAACTGTTGAAGCACTCGCAAATCAGTTTTTCATCGGTCACAATTGTGCTTGAGTCCACAACTAGTTTGCTTGGACCAACTGTGTCTTTTATATTGTTCCGTGACAGATTATTAATAGCCTTCCACATTTTCTTAGGTTTCTTCATAAGATTCTTGAAATAGTTATAATAATATGTTTTCTTTGTTTTTTGTATAGTTTCATTAACTCTGGTTCTGAATTCTTTAAATTTTACATCTAAGCCTAAATCAGATTTATTTTCCTCATATTTGTGCCACAGTATGTTCCGTTCATTAATATCTTGTATAACGTCTTTATTTATCCAGTCTTTGCGTGGTGGGTTCAATAGTTTAGATTTGTTTATTTTACTTTTCGCTGTGCAGTTTTGTATTATTTGTTCCAATGTATTATAGTCATGCGCATGTGTTTCATCGTTGTTGTTAAGAGAGTTCTCCACCATCTCATACAGTTTACTATAGTTTATCGTTGTGTACATATTTTTTTTAATAGGTGCTGGTTGGTAATTCTCTATTTCTACGTATATTTGTTTATGGTCTGACATAGAAGTTTCAATAATATTGAAGTTGATGTTATTATCTTTTAAGTTGGAGCAGACATGATCTAAAATAGATTTCGTGGACTCTGTTTCGCGGGTACAATATTTGTTACAAATCTTGTTCAAAATTCTGTAATCATTTTCTTTCAACGTATCCTTGTATTTAGGAGTATCTCTGTCCGGCGCTAGCAAATCAAAATTAAAATCTCCAAACACTATGGCTCTCTTTTTACTTTGCAGCTGCATAGCGTAAGTTTCAAGAAATTTGTCTACTCTGTTTCTATTGGGATTGTATACAGCGCCAATATAATTAATATTAGTAAATTACATATTATTTTCTATAGTAACTAAACTTTAAACTTTTTTTGTCTAAGCCTACGAGTATTAGTGCAATGGCACTAATAGGTACTCGTAGTATACTCATAATGGTTTTAGTACCGGAGGTCGTGGGTTGGATCCCCAACAATGATAAACATTCACGTGACCAAAATTTGTGTTTTTGTGTATCTGGGTGTGATTTTCTATTTAAAAATATTTAAGAAGGAGGAGGGAGGAGGAGTCTTTGGCTGACCGCAGCTAAAAGAGTATGTGATGTTCCTGAACTTACCAGTATATACTCCTTTGAAGATAAAAACTTTTTAAATTACGGCTGTGGGTAGTAATAAATACATGAATTGGTTGTTCGCCATTATACCATTTAGGCTGCTTTCGCCCAGAGATGTGCTACCAATCAAATTCATTGGTCCACTTAGAATAGGTAACACTGGTGGAAACGGGTTTCACTCAGCAATATTTTTATAAGACACATGGATGCGTGCTATGGAGGCGTGCTATGGCTGCGTGCTATGGCTGCGTGCTGCGTGCCTTTCCTACTGACGATACATCGCATATCTCGAGCTGCGCATTTTAATCGCGCAGCGACCTTACGGCAGCGTATCTTCGTAGCAAATCTTACTCGCTCCGTTACAAAGCATAGCATCAGTAGAAACGGTCTAATAGTTTCATAGACTAGCTTGCACATCCTCGCAGCATATCTAAATAGCACATCTCTGGTGGAAAAGCAGCCTGAAAATTTTGAAAAAGGGAATATATGGAAAGTTGCACATTGTGCCATGATGTGCCCTTTTGTAGTTAGGTGCTTATCTAAAATAGAAATAAATCACCGCGGTTAGGTTATCAACAGGTCCAGCCGTACAAGTCGCGGGCAAAAGCTAGTTTAATAAATAAATTCTTTAAAAAAAAGTTACTACTCTCGCCATGCAACAATGAAGCTTATAAGCTGAATTATACAGAGTGCTATCTTGTTGGGCAATTCACTTCATTTCGGTCTGTTTCTGCAGTGATTCCTTTCAATCCATGCAAATAAACAATTGGCATGGATGGAAAGAAATTAACCAAACATAGGTTTAAAAAGTAAGCATTGTTATACTCGTACATCGTTAAAATATTCTGTGCGTTCCGTGTGGCCTATTTTCAAACTACAATTGCAGCAATAACATTGTTATTTTTGTTAAAATTCTCGGAAAGTTAGTGCGAATCATTCAAGTTTTTGCCCCACTATGCCTCAATTCTACAACCCACCGGTTACGGTTCAACCACAACTGCAGTTCCAAGAACAACGGAATGTTTGTTTACTAAGAACTCTAACTTGGCTTCGCATACTTGCGAAGGTGCTGTATTGGGCTCACTTTTGGCACAGAATAAGCGCTGCCCCTTTATGTTTCTGGGCCAGAAATATTCCGCTGAGTCGATATTTTTACTCTATTAACGAAAAGAGTCCTAAATTGATTAGTGTTGTAAACAACATTGTGAACAACACTCATAAATTTTCGTGGAAATGAGAATCTGCGTGAATATATTTTTGTTACAAAGAAAATAAGCTTTAATAGTTTCCACTTTCAGGACAGTGTAGTTATTAATTTGCAGACTTCACATAGGCTCCTGCACAAGGCACATAGGCCTTGTCCAGAAGGGGTGAAGTTTTACGCGCGTATAAGAGCGAATGTAGCGTTTGGAAAGAGCATGAAACGCGCTTAATTTGTCAGTACATTTAAACACAATCTTATGACAAAGCTCAAACTTGCACAATACCATGCCGCATGCATACTGCAACGGCAAAACAAAGAAAATAAGTCCAGTTCGTTTCTGGCACTCACCGGCCGCTCCCGTGATTTTACATACAGTAAACCTTTTAAAACCGAAATTGTTTCTCTCTGTAAGACGTGGGTTTATTAGGTTGCGAGGAGCGAAGCGACGAGCATGTTAGGCTGACATGAACCAGCCGCACGAGCCGAGCTACCTAGCCGAGCGGCTGGCGAGTGCTATTGTTGTATACAATGCCTAGTCATTGTATACAATGCCGGTTTAAAGGTACATATTGCCGGTAACATCAGTCTACTCTATGTTGAATACTGTCGGGAAAAAGGACAGGTATTAAATAATTAAAAAACGACATTGCCGTGTCAAAAGTCATTGCAAGTGCTAGTTATAGATTTACATTTTTTATTAATTTCAGTGTCGGTGTTTTTAAATATTTTTTATCATCGCCGATAACGACGCAGCCTACATGGAGACCTTACCGCTTTAATTTATTTTCGATAACGCCTTAATTTGATCTAGTAACTTTTTTATAAAACAATCCCCTGTAAGGCTCGGCAAAGTTCATATGCAGCCAGCAACACAAACACTTATGCACGCCGTAGCTGCTTAATTCACAGCAGCAGCCACAACGTAACTTAGGCATCTCTTTAGTTCTCCAGGAGGACCCGTTTTTGGCATCTTGCAACCACCGAAATTTATCAGCTCGTCTGGTCACTTTGCGCTGATTATTATTGAGTATCGTCAATTGAAATTCCGGTCAAGAAACCTAAATTATCGACATAGCTCTCAAAGCTTTCGTATTGCAGGGCACACATAAGCGACACACGTGTTTAAACTCGTAGGATCTCGCATCACTCGTATTGGTACTGTCTAATGCAAACAAGTTCTTGAGAACCTGCTGTAATAAACACGGCTGATGCAAGTAAGCTCGCATCAAACGAGCGTGCAAATGGTGATACAACTCGAAAATACGCGTGTCTTCACGCCTCGGTAGAGCGATTCTGATAAAATTTGAACTCATTCCGGTGACCAGTACGTCTACCACGAGTTGCCACTTTAAATTTACGTTATCGCTAGCGTAAAATTTTTATTGGGATGACACATGACATGATAATGTCAAATCCCAATACCTTTTTTTACGCGACCGATGACGTAAATTTAAAGTGGCAACTCGTGGTAGACGAACAGTTATTTAGTAAGATAAGACGCCTCACTGTCGTGGTGACGTTGCGCGTTGTAGAGACTACGAAATTTGAATCTAACAGCGACTTCACTGTGGGAGTTCTGCCAATATCCTTGATTGTAACGATTGCACCCCTGACATGTTTTGATTATGCATACATGCTGCTATAGCAAAACAAGGCACTCGACATCCGGTCGTTAACTCGCACCCGAATCAAACGAGAGCGTACTTTCACAATAAGACGGCATTTCTAAATTGGAACAATGCTGTTTGCCCGAGACAGAAATAAATTGATACTATTTTTGTCGTCTTGCTGGGTTTTTGTAACTTGATTTGGAATTCTTTGTTATAATTCTTCATTAGATAAATATCTCCCAAAATCATAACCTTAATTGCTTCATGGGAAGTTGCTTACAAGTAATATTGAAGGGTTGACCTCTGTAGCAAAATAGATTTATGACACTAATTATATCCTAAAATTACCAATATGTGATTTCAAATATTTTGATTGCAACAAAATGTGTATAATGTAGCCAACAATGTTAAGCGATATTGCAGCGCATCTGGGATGTTTGCCAGATGCGCAGCTTTGCAGCCATCATACGCAAGCGGTGCGCCTCCCTGCTTGCGCGGAGTCGCGGCAGCCCTAACAGGCTTCTAAACGTATTTGCAGGCCGGTGGGACTCTCCTCTCCTAGCAAGGTGGATGCGGGTTCACACAGATGTGAATTAATAATGCTATGGAACTGTATTTTTTGTGTAATGTACTAACAAATAGGTATAAGAATCATTATTTTAATACTAACACTATATGAGTCATTGTTGTAACTCGAAATAAATTATTTGATTGATTGATTGATTGAAAACTTGATGCCTTGCTATTCGATGTTGGTCTGTGACAGAGGTCTCGGAAATATTGTAACTTTGCTGGCTTCTTCTTCTTGGTGTCCATGATCCCGTCGTTGACAGTAAATAAGCCGCCCAGTGCTTCGCTACCGCCACCCCGGGGGAGAAGGCCTCATTGAGATCCATAAGTGAGAATGATAGATTGAAATGAAACAAATTGACTAACTTTTAAGTTAATTCATTACAATGTATAGTGTTCGCGTAAATGTAAGAAAACGATTAAAAAAACTGGCGATCAAATACACAAATCTGATACACATAGGTACATAGTTATGATTTTTTTATGTAGATGAATTCGTAGTTATGATTCTGAAGATTCAAAACGTTCGAAATTCCCAATCAAAAAAAATGTGGGGATGATTAGGTTTAAAGTTAGCTTAAAGAATGAGGATGATGATGACGATGATCACTAATTAACATTTTACTTACCCATTGGTATATATTTTTTTAACTTACTTGCACCTAATTTTCTTTCCCATGCCGTGTGAAAACAAATGTTCATTCATTTGAAGTTTAAAAAAATCTAACATCAACATACCTACTTAAAGTAATAAGAATGAACTTAACACGAAAGTGTTCTGTAACGTTATCGAATATTCAAACTTGTCTTAGATCAAAGTTCTGCTAATCCAAATAATCGTTTCGCAGTGTTGACTTTCCAACTCTAGTTCACACATAAGCTGAACTAAGTTTCTAAACGGCTGAGCTAGTTTAGATTATGCAGACAATTTGTGTTTCCAACTGATATTTTCTCTTGCTGCGTCAATGTTCTCCAAGGCTCTATTTGAGGCAGATATGCCGCAAATAGTTTTTATAGCTCAATGGTCGAACACCGATTAATCGTCATTCCCTATGATGAATTTATTATTTTTTACACTTGTAATGTCTCTTGAATGAATGAATTTATTTCGGACAACAATAGATCCATATAAATGTAAGTAAAACTTAATATCTATGTTAGTGAAATTTAAAATACTCATGAGACCTCACGTGTATCGATATCCGTGAGAAGTAATAGGGCTGTCCATTTTATTTGCAACCACCGTCAGAAGAGTGTTGTTGTTCCCCCTCGCACGTCTTCACAAAGATGCTACACGCTTACGTACCACGGTTAGGAAGCCGTTAGGTTATCTAAAGTGGTAAACATCCCCGAGGTACTGCAGCGCCAGGGCAGCCCCAACAGCCCCCTGAAGGCGTTGTTGTATTGGACTTACCAATTGATTTGTTTGTTCCTGTAATCTAAAATATAGAATTATGAAAAAAAAAACAATGAAGTTAAGAAAACAAGCCTGGTAGTTTGACTGATTTTTTATTTTTAAATGCTAGCATGGCGACGTTTTTCTTGTAAGTACGAGTAATAGATTTTACGAGGAACGGAATACGACGAATAACTAAGTCGTATAATGCCGAATACCAGTTACCACGGAGTATTAACAGTGTGAGTGAAAATGTCTTGTCAGATCGGTACATATTAGAATCCCAAAAAACAAAACACCTTGATTTAAAATGACCGAGCGCAAAATACCGTCAGCATCGTCAGACATCCAAGATAAAGGTAATAAGAAATTTGGTAGATTATTACCGATTCGAAAGTTAAAAACCTCATTCCTATGTTCACATCGATAGAGTTTTTGTGCTTAGTAGAATATAATTGTAAAAAAAAAGATATTTCATAAAGTAATAATAAAATATATAATTTTAATACTTATTCGCCGCTTTGCCGCGTATCGGCAAACGTAGTGTAGGACACCCCCGGCCAGGCGGGGTGATGACTTGCGAAAGGTTGCTGGCAGAAACTGGATGCGTCAAGCTGAGGATAGGGCGCGATGGCGCGCATTGGGGGAGGCCTATGCCAGCAGTGGACTATGATAGACTGATGATGATGATGATGATGAGAAAATACTCCAATATTTAGAAAAGACAAAAGGCGCAAGTATATGTTTAGGAATTGCACTAGATTATTGCTATGCGCATGAATTGTCCTCACTTCGTTGCATATCTTCAACTCTGAGTGGCCCATAAAATATTGTCTGGCCACACAATTTGAGAATACAGAACGTTTGGCATCTTTCTCGCATTGTCATCGCCAATGACTTTCCATACACTGGATATAGCACATCATACGATTGAAAAGCTTAAACATGGCACACGCGTGACAGTGAAATCCTGCCTTCTATCTGTTTCTGATATAAATACATGTTTGTCAATGTTTGTCATGGGTGGGGATCGAACCCGCGACCTCCGGTGCTAAAGGCAGGATGAATGAAAGAAGTAGGAATAAATTGGAACTTAGGAAAAAGTATGCTTAGAATGTCGTCAAGCACTTTTTTTGCTGTACTCTGGACAGCTTGCAGAGCTTGGTCCATGTATATTGAAGGTCATTGGTCATCTAACACTATCTTAACCTAGATGCCAGCTGCCTGTCTCTGATATGGTTATAACTCTATGTTTTCCAACATCTAATTTTGAAGCTAATATTATCTCCGACGTTGCTGATTTTGCTTTAAACCATATATACTCGTACCTTTACATTTTAATTGATTCTTCGACAGATGAACATTTAGGCTTAATACATTGCCTTTTAAGGCAAATACTGTAGCGTCATAGTTCTGTCTTAAGTTGACTGGTAGTTAATACTCCCTAAATAAAAACGCCTGAATTTTCACTTTTAGCTACTCTCTTTAAATTGTTATGAACTTTCTTAAAAAATGTATGAACTTTCTTTAAATGTTTTTAGCATTTTTTAAATTATGTTTTTAACATTTTTTTTTTTTTTAATGTTGCATTCTTTAATTATTACGAATTCTGGAACTGGCTTAAATCAACCATAAAACTTTTGTGCTATACGTGGATTAACTGTTGTTCCTTATGACTCTTTCTAACAATAAGCTCGACTTTTTTTGTATTTTAGCACTTCCGGAAAAGGCCCAAAAAAAATGATCCCCTTCAGTCATATGAAATATCTAAAACTGTTTTGACATCACCGCCACCGATGAAAAATTTTCGGAAAAGTTTAGAAAAGCACTCTTGCTATTCACGTTTAATGAACCCGTTCATGTGGCTCTGACTTTCGCTACAGCGAAATTGAGACTAGAAGACGAATTGCGCAATAAGAAGCGAAAATTCAAATAGTTAGGGGGCAGAAAATTTAGGTATGAAAACTATAGGATGACACGCATAATTTAATTCTGTAAGAACGGTTATAAGATAGCCAGTAAACAAGGTTTTTAGGATTTCGTACAAACAATAATTATTAGAAAAGTGTTGTTAATAGACTGAAAAATAATTTATAAGGCATTTAAAGAAATACTTATCAGTAAAAGTTATTGTACGATAAATGAATACTTTAAAGAAAACCTTTAATGAAAATCTTGTTCTTAAAATCATACAAGAAGTAACTTTCAACTATGTAACAACATGCACATGTCCTCCT
This sequence comes from Udea olivalis, assembly GCA_947369235.1. Taxonomy (NCBI): domain Eukaryota; kingdom Metazoa; phylum Arthropoda; class Insecta; order Lepidoptera; family Crambidae; genus Udea; species Udea olivalis. Next base: position 8,486,030 of record OX376352.1, on the reverse strand, counting down.
ACCTTCTAATTTGGTTTGCCGGACGGGATCCACGATGATCCAGATACCATACTTTTTTTGTAGAATCTATATAGTTACTTGTGGAATAGCAATAAATAAATAAATGTATCTCTATCCCCTAGTTCGAGAAGTTCGGAAGTAGGTACGAGTACGAGTATATCGCAAGATTCCCTGGTACAAGGATATTGCCTTCAGCTGGCAAAATACTTTAATTAATATTAGTTTAGGACGTGTTTACATACTGTCTGTATGTAGGACGTGTTTACATACTGTCTGTATGTAAACACGTCCGTAGGCGTAGGTTACGCAACTAATATTAAACGTCCATAATTTGATCGATCATTTGCTATTAAAATTGTTCCTACACAAAAAAGCATTTTACTGACAAAACTCTGTGTCATTTAAATATTTGAAATGCAGTCGAATATGAAAACTTATAAAATGTCAAGAAAAAATATTTCATTAGATTAGATATCTTTGACGACCGACTTGGTGTAATGGTTAAGAAGTTGGCTACTACACCAGAGGTCGCGGGTTCGATCCCCGCACAGTACAAACATTTGTGTGCATGAACATGTCTGTTTGTACCGGTCTGGGTGTCTCCTATGTATAATAAGTATGTATTTACAAAAGAAAATGTATTTAAGTATGTTTATCCGTTGTCTAGTATCCCATAACACAAGCTTTAATTAGCTTACTTTGGGGCTAGATGGCGCTGTGTGGAATAATGTCCAGGGATATTTATTTATATCTAATAAAACATTTTTTCTTTACATTTATTTATAATTTGAATATGACTACTAGTTTTTGATGTTTTACCGTATTTTAATTTAACTAATGATTACCTACAACTTATGTTAATATTTTTTTCTACTCATACCTATTCTGTTTACTCTGCACTCAATTATTGGGTAATTTCTGTGTTTACCTTACCACTCTGACCTCGAAGGTCAGTTAAAATTTATTAGTGATTGATCAAATCATACTAGTGTAGTAAAAAGATTTGGATTTTTCCGGAATCTTAAGCATGTATCTATTTACTTAATAAATCGTTGAAAAAGAAACATTGTATGCAAACAGGAAAAATTATTGATACCATAATATGTTTTTCTCAAAAGCCAAAAAAATAGATATACGAGTTATGGCTGCGATCCAGTAATCTAGCTATCTCAGACGATGATGGATTGCAGGTGGCTAGCCAAGAGCAATATGATTATGCCTCAGGAGGAGAAGGAAAAACGGCAGGAAGTCATCGAGCGTCCTGCACTTGTCGCAACGCAAGCACATCTTTGTGACGATGAGGGCTTCCAAAAACTGGAAAGAAAGAAGAAGAAGCCCGTTCGCCGCAATGTTTGTGGTGTTGCGCCGGCCGGACCGAAGCTGTCGTTGCGTGCTGCAATACTCCCGACGCTGATGTACGTTTCCCGCCTTCATTACTCTACGAAGGCTGAGGAAATCGCAAAGTACATAAAGGTCACCACCAAAGCTAACTTCACTCTGAGGGTCGAGCGGTTGGTATCCCGCCATAATGTGAATTTTGATTCATTTGTGCACCCTATCGAACACCCTTGTGAACACTCTATCGACCTACATGAAAGAGGAGTTGTGGCCGAAAGGTGTCATTTACCGGCGCTTTCGAGGTCGGTTACCGTACACCATGATGAGTCGCACGTCGCCGATAGATCTGTGATGATGTAGTGTGTTAGTAAATAAGTTAATTATATTATGTAATATGTATGTTAGTTTTTAAGGTATTTATCTGTGGGCCGATTATGTTTAGTTAAGATCTTTAAATGTAATTTGATGCCTGAAATAAATGATATTCTATTCTATTCTATGTACTTTCTACTATTCTGAGTACTTTCGTTTCAACGTCATGTCAAATTCAAAAATGTATGAAACTGACAACAAATGTAATTTCGATAAGACGAGTGCTAATGTCATTCCATATGAAAGTGAGACAAATAAAAGTACTTAAATACTAAGCACTCAGAATGCTAAATGAAACGTTTATTTTCCTGAGTCGTTTTGAAATAACGTAAACATTTACTTTAATATTTATTTGCCAACATAACGAGTCCTGCGAGCGGAAAAACCGGAAAACGTTCCGAATTTTCAAAGTAAATGAAAATGCGACTCAATGGTAATGTACGAGTATGTTGCGAAGTTCTTCCCGCCATTTACCGGCTCGCGTGTAATCACATGCTCGATTATCATAAACAATGTTAGGGACTTCTTTAAGAATCATAAGCACTTAACAAGTTTTGCGCGGGGCTTCGTCGTTTTTTGTTTAACTTCTTTCAGTTCCGTCGCTCGTTACTTTGGGAATGTTTCTTTTAAGTTGTTTCGTTGAAAAATTGCTCACCTTGCGTAGTGTTTCGGAAATATCATCGAATTTATCTTTACGATTTACGTAATGCTAGTTATTTTTTAATGTTTTAGTAAGTACATCATCGATGCTAATCTTCTTAGTATTGCTGATGGTATTCTTTCAAACCATGGTTACGAAACATGAGTACTAGACAAATGGGATTGAAGCCGTAACCAAGGTTTGCGTTTAGTAAAGACGAGCCACTTACAACCAGCTGTATAGAAATATGTGAAGAATTGGTGTCTATTCCAGAACCAGTACAGACTTGATCGTGTCTCGTAGTTGTTACTTATTATAACCCGTTAGCAAAATTATGAAGTTATTATTTGCTATTCTTTTTTTCAAGGTACTCATAGAAGAGCTAAGATCTCTTTGAATTTAACCTAAAAACTCTGTGGACAACGTCTACGATTTCTTCAAAGAATTCCAAAGTGACAGATTGTACCTAAGTGTCTTGAATTTTTCTGGTTCAGTACCTACTCGTACGTCTTCCACGAGTAAAAATTTGTTTTGGGAATTGACATGACATGACATGCCAATGTTAAATCTCAATACATTAATACATTTTTTTACGCGAACGATAACGTAAATTTAAATTGGCAACTGGTAGACGTACTGCTCGTTTTTCTGCCACAAATCTATAAAAACGTTACAATTTACTAAAACAGTTTTTGTAACAGTTTTGTTACATTTTGACGTAAATAAATTTCACACATGAATCTTCATGAATGAACGCTCGCAAAATTAAACTCTCTCAGTCGTCGGGTTGAAGCGCCGAGCTCGAGCCCAAGCGCTAGTGTTGATAACTATCGATACTATTAGTGCCTACTCTTATAAAAATTATCGATACCTACCATCGTAATTGAAATTAACTATTGAAAGTAGAGAAGGTACCTACTAGTGTCATGATTATCCGCTCAAAATGAAATTCCATTTCACTTGGACGTAATTCAGCAGTTACTGTAATATAAATATTTTTCTGAAAGTAGCACATTTACCATTGATTACCCACTATGTTCACTATAGATAATTTTGTCTGTAGTCAATATAAAAACAAACTATTGGTTATGGACACTATCGATAGTCCTACCGATCTTCAAACAATTTTTGAAGGTTTTGCTTACAATAGTAATGACAAACCATCGATATTTACACAATTGTGTGCATCAGTACCGGGCGCTCGGATCATGTAATGTCTGCGTAATTATACGCGATTTGGCCGCAGCACGAACGAAGCGTGTGCGTGATGCAGTGACGCGAGCGTTTGCGGAATCCGGCTCTGGATGCGCTTGTCAGGAACATTTTGACATTAGAATTTGTGATAATAAAGAAAATTAGCTGTAAGGATGAAAGACTGAGAGAGTGTGGTGACGCACAAAGTCTGCAATACAACTATTAACGTGTATTACGTGCCCAGAAAGATGTATTTGGGAGGATACACCGAAACCACAAAAATTGCTATCTGTCCTCTGATTCTCTGCCCTACAATTCTACTCGATTGCTAGTCGCTTGCGATAAAATAAACTTTTAAGCTTGTGACGATGCAGTTTTACGAAAATGTACCTACATTTGATACATTTACGCTCGAAAGTCCTCACATGTATAACTGTCCCTTTCATTTCTATTGACATGTGACAGGGCAGCATAAATTCGAGGTGTCCTCAACTTTTCATTGGCGTTTGTGGATATGGGGGTTAACATCAATGATGATACATATACCTATCAATTGTAGTGATGTTGATTTCAATGATGGAGACCTTTGGCTACCAGTGGTACAGTATAAGCGAATTACTTACTTTTTATAACCCAATATCATGTGACCCTTAACTAAGCAACAACGGCCATCAAGGCCTTAAAATACACACTGATTGAAGTACCTAAATCCAACAAAAAACATAGGCAAAATTTGATTGCCATATGACTTAATGTCTATTCATCGAACATTCAACACATTCATTATGGTTAAAGATACTTTATTTCTCATTAGAATACAATTCACTTACTGAGAAACTTAAAAAATAAAGTCAGTGTAACATAAATCTATGAGCGCGAGCCGCGCCAAAATAACAATAAAAAATCGGTAGTCTTAAAACTAAAAAACAGTCGCCGCGCGAGATCATTCACTGCGAGCGTTAGCTAGGCATCTAAAAACATGGAGCATATAGAACACCGAAAATGGATGTGGCATTGGTATTGTCAAGGTTGTGGTTTTAGTGTTATTACATAGTACGATATAAACATTGTAGTATACGCAGCTCATCCGCTACCTAGAGGATCACTCTCTCATTCACGACCGTCAGTACGGCTTCCGACCAAAACGGCCTACGGGTGATCTTCTAGCGTACGTAACACACATCTGGGGGGAGGCTATGGACAAGCATGGGGAATCTTTGGCCGTCAGCCTTGACATTGCCAAAGCTTTCGACCGTGTATGGTATCGTTCGCTTCTTTCCAAGCTTCCGGCATATGGTCTGCCACCTCGCCTATGCGACTGGGTCCCCGGATTTCTGGAGGGACGTAGAATTCGTGTCCTTTGCGATGGTCAAAAATCACGCTTTCTCCAGATTAATGCCGGAGTGCCGCAGGGCTCCGTCTTGTCGCCGACGTTGTTTCTTCTGCATATCAATGACATGTTATCTCTTGGTAATATTCATTGCTATGCGGATGATAGCACGGTCCACGCGCGATATTTCGAGCGCCCTGGGGCAAAGCAGACTGACATCGAGGAGAAGAGGCGAAGTCTTGTTGTTGAGCTTGACGGAGTGTTGGACCGCATTTCAGAATGGGGTGCATGCAATCTTGTCGAGTTCAATGCCAAGAAAACGCAGGTGTGTGCATTCACAGCAAAGGCGTCGCCTTTCCTTTCCCATCCCACTCTTCAGAGCACCCCACTACCGATTAAGGATAGCCTAAACATCCTTGGCATGGATGTTCGTAGCAACCTAAACCAGCGGGACTACATTGAGAGCGTCATTAGAACTGCATCCCGTAAACTCGGAGTCCTGAACAGAGTAAGACGATTCTTCACGCCTGAGCAGCTCTGTCTCTTGTATAAGACACAAGTTCGCTCGTGTGTGGAATACTGCTCTCATCTCTGGGACGGTTCCGCTAAGTACCTACTCGAAGCTCTTGACAGGTTGCAGCGGCGTGCTATCCGTATTATTGGAAACCCAGAGGCAACTTTGACCCTTGAGCCTCTCCAATTGCGTAGAGACATTGCCAGGCTAAGTGTTCTCTATCGCTTCTACAATGGGGAATGCTCTGACGAGTTATTCCAGCTTATCCCACCCTCACCTTTCCACTCCCGTACCACGCGTGCTGGACTACGGCGTCACCCACACACAATTCAACATTTGTTGGCCCGAACTAAAAGGTTCGGTGACTCGTTTCTTTGTCGTACCATCCAGACGTGGAACGCTCTTCCAGCACATGTGTTTCCTTCCTCTTATAGTCCCGGGTTCTTCAAGCGGGGCGTGAAAAGGCATTTCTGCAGGCCTTCAAGGTGAGGATGGCCAGCCCAGTGATTCGTTTGAATGACTGGGCTTGTCAACCTCATATCTGGACCTCACGACCGCTTTCCATCAGGTGGCGTGAGGTCATCTTGACGGGCAATATAAAAAAAAAAAAGTATAATTTTTTCAATTAGTATTATTATTATTATTTTTTAAATTAATTTGTAATAGTTATTTCATTTAATTTTGTGTAAGTTTACTTACACACAATTTATTCACGCTATCAACCTTTGTTGCGAAGACATTGCACGATCCAATCGCAGTGTTTTCTGCCTGACGCAAGCACTTAATCACGTGCATCCATTCACGGGACTATCTCACAGACTATGCCGAGCCGAGCCCGTGAACAATAGAGTCTGAATAGCGCGTACGTTACGCCAGTAAGTTGAGTGGAGCACACGCAGACCCGTAGTCGGAGGTTTTCAGTGTTTGAAAAGACTTTTTCTAGATGACGCATATAAAGGGAACCAAGAAATATAAAGATTCGCCCATGAGTTATTATTAGAAGTAATGGTTGACTAAATATTTTAGCAATATTCACAGTTATCATGCTGCCAGCACGGACGATTAAAAAGTATGGACTCCCCGTTGGGACACTAGAGGGTGAAGCACTTTGAAACTTTTAAATCTTTGTGTGTTTGTGTCACGCGGTCACGCGACAGTCATGCCGCCATTTTGGCCCGGCCGGCCTTCAAGGTACGTAATTAATTATGATACTATTGGCTTCTTTACCATCGCGTCATTTGAAATGTTAATTTTCACTTGTCCGTGGTTGCCGGTTATCCTATCGATATTTGTAATAGAGCTTACAACTGTATCCAGGCGATCTTTCAGCGATTTATCTAACATTCATCGCATTTATTCTCGCTACGAAACTTTGTTACGGAGACATTGCACGATCCGATCTCAGCGTTCACTGCCTCACGCAAGCACTTAATTATGTGCATCCATTCACAGTTCGGTCTCACAGACTATGCAAAGCTCGTGAACAATATATTGTGAATAGCGCGTACTTTACGCGTGTGTGATGGAGTCGAGCCAACACATGTAAAGTCGTACTTGGCAGGTTTTCATCGTATGTAAAGCTTTTTTCAAGATTACGCAATCGGAAAGTGACCCATAAGATTTTGGTTGTTGACTGAATGAAACAACAAAAATGTAATCACTTACTTTAAAATATACAACAAGAAACAAACAAATACAGCCTTATAAACGTCCCACTCACAGGCCTCACCTCAACTATGAGGTGGTACGAGCCATACTCCAACACGCGGGCTCAGTGCGAATTGTTGGAGGATGTAAGGCCAGTGATAAACCTTACCGTCAGATGTTATAAAGCCGCCTTTGTAGGCCTCTGATTAGGCTTCACGACTAATATCTTGCGACGTCAGCCGGGACCAACTGTTTAACGTGCCTTCCGAAGCACGAAGATGCTCAGAAAACACATCACTTAATTTCGGTTTGGGTGGTCATCCATCCATAACCCGACCTGACTGGCGTTTCTTAACATCGGATCGTTGCCGATCCGCTGTCGCCACTTAGCCACGGGCACCTTACTCTAAAATATACGAGTTTGAAAGAAATAAAGAGGCGGCGAAATGGAATCGATCACTACGGTTTCGTCTTAATTTTACCCTGACTTCACCTTCCAGATAAGAAAGAGGAGAAGAGCATTAAGATTTTCATCCAAATGTGGTAGAATCTATTTCGATTATCTGCATCAATTCAACTTCACTTATTGCACTGCATTCAAGTAGAAGCTTCTGTTTGTATTCACATCTCAAGGTATCTAGACAGATATCCAGAGCATAAACCAATCTCGATTTCAGATTGTGTAACATCACGACGACATATTATACAATCCGATCACTGCATTCTCTGCCTGTTCGGCACATGAACACATAATTACGTGCGTTCATTCGTAGGGACTATCTCCCTGACGATAGGTATCTGTGGACAACACAATAAGGCAAATAACGAGTTCGTGCTATGTGGTGTGAATGACTTGATACCTGGGAGCTAGGCGACAAAAATAGGACAGAAACCTACTGGTATTGAAATACCAGTTGATCGGATTGTTAGGTGTTTGATTTTTGTTAACTTGTTTTTTTTTCGAATTCATTGACTGATAATGGCTTTTAAACTTGGTCTTGCCAGAATTTGAGAAAAAAACCTATGTGGTTGTAATAAAAGTTTTGGGAGCATTGAATTTAATGTTTACCTTAATCACTTATTGATCGGTGGAGAAAGTTTTCCTTCCCATGACTTGCAATTATTGCTAAACACAACTGTGTATAGCAACAATTGCAAGTCATGAGTAGGAAAAAATATCTATGGCAATATTTGGCATGATTCCTTAAACACTCTAGAAAAAAAAATATTACATCACTTACATTTTAGGGATCACAATAAAGCATGTTTGTTTCGGGCCGGATAAAACCAGCGAGTGGTTCGGACAAACACCGTTAGGAAACTTTACGGGGTTCTCGTGAGCGAGGGTCTGAAGAGGGACGAGGAACAATAAACAGTACAAGTGGGTGTTATGCCGTCACTCGACGCGATTATAACCGAAGATTTGCAAACAGCTCAAATTTGCGAATAATATTTAGGGATCGGATTAATTCGCAAAAATATTTGTGGATCTTTTTTTGCAGCTTTACCTACCGTACTTTTTCTATTTGAGCACTTCTAAGAGACGCAAACCTCAAAGTGGGTATAGACTAGAGCATTTGCTGGAGCATAACATTGTAATTGAACGTTTTAACGAATGGTATAAACATTTCGATGTAATGAAACGTTAGTTTTTTCTCGGTTTTTAAAAAGCCAGTTGTAACAAAGCATCGAGCGTCATGTTCGCAATGTGGTTTGAGTAAATTTAAAAACGACGAATGCTCGATGTTCTGATACAAGTGAATGCTCAATTCTATCAGTCCCCTTATTTTTTTAATTTTCTTTATTAGGTTCATCAACCGATGTAACAATGGTGCTCAATCTAGTGTTACATGAGTATGGTACTTAAAATTATTGCACGACGGATTTACAGACCAACACTGCCTGCACCATAAATTACACACGTGTATTCTATTAACTAAATAAAATCTATTTTTTCATGGATATCATAGCTAGTGGGAAAAAAAACAGTGCAGTATCGAAATTAGCAATACTATACACAGAAACGGCAACATAAAAGTACAAAATAGGAGCGCACAAACAAAAAACAACAGTAGACAGCATCACATTTTAATTTACAAATTTTGGGTTATTATGGTATGTTTGAAGCGGTGGATGGAGCCAAAGTTAACATCCAAGTGTTCAATGAATTCGTGATATTGTTTGCAAGAACGTGGAATTTGTGAGTTAGCGCCAAATTGCGTCCTTCGATGCCGACAAAGTACATTACAAATTATACTACGCGGGTACCGAAAAAGAACTTTTAAACAAATTTCCTGAGAAGTTGAGGGCAGTCGATCTTGTTTCTCAAGATTTTGAATTGAAAAGTTAGGTCTAGTGCTTCTCTACGTTTATCCGGACTGATCATATCAAACCTTTTGAAACTGGCGAAGTACGATCTTATTGTTTTAACATCGCCTTCAGCAAAAGCCAAATGCCACAAAAATCTAATTATGAATTCTGAACTCACCTTGTTAACATCGCATAGTTTGAAGCAAACTTTACTTTTCAGTTATTCAAAAAGACAAGTTAAGGTGACCAATAGGGGTGGGAGTATTATATTTCGTTGAATTCACATACATTTTAATAGTTTCTGTAGAGGCCGTAGTGAGAAGCAACACGAATGAGTCCCACCCACACGTGTGTGGAGGTCTTTTACGAGAAAAAAATACTCAACATTGCGTTACACGAACAAAGATAAAACTGAATAAAACAGTTCAAAAACACCTTGTTTGTAATATAACATAAACGAAATGTATGACAATCTCTTTTCTTCGTTTCGCTCTCGCGACTGAGCACAAGTGCTTCCTAGAACTGACCCAATTGTACCGGCTTGGCTTCGGCTCCGACACAGGAAAAATAAATAATTCCGTCAGTGAGAGCACTTATGCATAGGAATACAAGTGAAGGTTGTTATTTTTTACCGAAATAATATGTGTGTGTGTATAAATGAAATAAATGTGAATAGTTTAAAACCAAACTGAATAGTACGATATGATGCTGTTTTATTGTTGTATTAAAAAAAAACCTATATATACCTAGTGTATTTCTTTGTCCCGTTTTTACCACTCATTGAATCCTGCAGACTGTACAAGATATTATCACGTAGTGACTATTGTAATGGAACCAAAATCCAGTGTTGTATTACCATCCATGGTATTGTGGTCGGTTTATAGGGTCTATATCTATATAAATAAAAATTAATCACCAAATGTGTTGCTGTTGACTGCGATAGGCCAACAACTTTTGACACGAAGTCTGCCGGGGCAGCTTATGTCTAATACAATTCCTAGACTTTAAAGTAAAGTAAAGTAAAGTAAAAAATCATTTATTCACTTAAGCTTTTACAAAGAAGCACTTATGAAATGTCAAAATTCACAAAAAATATATATAAGCGATAATAGACGTAAATAAAATAATACAATAATAGTACATATACTAAATAAACATAATGCGAATCTACCACCGGTTCGGAAGTTGCTTCTTATCGAGAAGACTCCGGCAAGAAACTCGATAGTTACTCTTTTGAACTTTGTTTTGTTTTACAACAAATAAATTCAGAGTACAGTCAAAAGAACAATAAAAATACATTATTTGAGCAGAGGAGCAGATTATTCCTACTATGACCACAAATTCTTGTCGTTCAAGTAATCCTCCACGTTATAATAACCTTGTTTTATCAACTTTGTAGACTTGAACTTGTGAAGAGGTAGATCAACAAGACTTTGAGGTATTTTGTTAAAGTACTTTACAGATTGACCCACAAAAGAATTTCCTACCATATGTAGCCATAGCGTAGGTACTTTATGACAGTACCTACGCTATGGAACAAGAGCAAACGACCTGACCTGACACCATCACTTTAGTGTGGCAACATCGAATTCTCCCTCGATTGAAAATATAAATCATTTCAAAACCAACCTATATTCTGCTACGTTAAGCGCTCCTCTTGTACTTGCCATCAGGGAGTAAAGCAACGAGGGTTTTGAATTACTGAAATCGATAAAGTAAATAATTTCTCCCTCAAATTAATTTAACTTTGTGACACGCAACATTGATATATCGCGGGCAACTTCAAGCACTCCTCCAGGACGTCGTTTTCCCGAACTCGGAAACTTGTACAGATTGTACTTGTGAGGGTTAACAGAATATTTACCCTCGTTTAGTGTGTTTTTATAACAGTTTTCTTTGCTAAAATCCATGACATTTTCCATAACTGAGTGGTACTCGTAATTACGATATTTTGAACATAGCCCGGGCGTGGTTTAAAAAAAAACTATATTTTTGGCAAGCATGGTTCAGCCAATACTCTATAACTGTAGCGATGACTTGATTTCAATGATATAGGCCTTTTCCTTGCAGTATTACAGTTTATCATTATTATGGGCTAACTAGCATTCCCCCCGCGGCTTTGCCCGCGTTATTGCTATAATATTATAGCCAAATTACATTAAATCTGTATAAATTGTAGCTAATGTGTAATTTTAATATATAAGCTATATTACTGTGAAGTTACATCTAAATCAATTTAGTAGTTTTTGCGTAAAAGAGGAACAAACGTACATACATCCTTACAAACTTTTGCATTTATAATATTAGTAAGATTACTTACTACTGACTAGTCAATTTTCAGGACTCTTTTTGTGTGACCTCAAAAAAAGTTCTTAATCTAACTGTTTGTTATGTATGTTACAAGAAATTGCACATTACGAGCCTCAATGCAGTGTTTTATTAATTTATTTGTTATCCTACCAAAACTTTTTTCATTTCAGTAACTCATATCATTATGCGTCACCAACATTACTATCATGGTTCGCCTTGTTTGAGAACATAGCTTATAATTAAAGTTTTGTCGTTTTGCCTAAGGCTTTGCTACTTTACAATAGTATTTTTTGGAAAAATGGTTCAAAAACGTATTAGTGTTAGTAGACAAATCACAAAAGTGGTTAAAACTGAAGAAGCTATATTTTGGTTTAAGTTGGGTCTGCTATTTGTATCAGCCCTGTCAGTAGATTATTAACTGAGATTATTACCGGGGCCACAAGAGTGTACACCTGCTCCACCATCTGCTCAGTATTAAGTGACGATATACAATTCGGCCGGATTATAATTTTCCCTAGCAACCAAATATGGGACAAATCCAATATTAAATAAGGTTTCGCCTAGCTGAACTGTGGCCATTTGAAATTCAATCCGTGTCCGGATTAGGGTTGCCTCTTCCGCTTCAATTCATCTCTCGTTTTATCTAAAATAAAAGCAATTTGCAAACGACAAATTGTATCTCCGTTATTTTAAAAGCTGAAAGATAAAATACAATTTGTTTTGTACTATATTCGACAATCAATCGAAACCAATAAACAAGAAAATTAGATTTTGTATTAAAGGTGTCTAACATTGAAATGAATATTCTGAACATGAACTGCTATGAATAGGAACACGAAAACACAGGGAAACGTAATGTTTGTCAAATAAATGTTTTTCAAGGTAAGAATGACATCTGAGACACTCGTTCCTTACAACACTATTTGCTTTTATAGGCTAGTTAAAATACTTTGTAAAGAGTTTTATGTTCAAGTATAAAGTTCCATTGGACAGAACTAAGTTAGTAAGGTAGTTAGTTAGTACCCTAAATGCTTTCTTAATTTCTTAATAAATAAAATATATTAGATTCTGTACAGTAGACACGAGCCAAATTATTGAAAGGCATAGAACAGTTTAAAATAGGAACCATTTCACTTCCGGTGATGGAGAACACAGAGATCTTGTTAACGGCGACAGACATCTGTCACGTTGGGTTCAACTTATCTGTACGTCTACCACGAGTTGCCACTTTAAAGATGTCAGGAAGCTAATTGTTAGCTGTCCCAGCTATGTATTACCTTATCAAAACGGATTAATAAAATGTCAGTGTTATTTAAGACTCAATGAAAATTCACATCTTCAATATTCAAAGTCGTATTATTTAACACACTAGCCGCTCTCACTTCACAAACTGTTTGAATAAACGACACGAGAGGCGTTCCAGCAAACAGAACAAACAAAAGTGTACTTTGTCACGTTATTTAATTGTGGAGCTTTTTCGCTGCTGTTTCAGTCGCCCGTTCACACAACATCCATTCCACGAAACCTACCGGACTTGCTTACTTTCCTGTGGAAGGGTCGGCACACAAGTACTTCCCCGTTCCCCACTTTGGAACGTTAAAGTCGTTTTCCTCTCGTCCGAATATATTGTCCAAGTGTGTATCGTACCGAACGATGCTTGAAAACAATCCCGCCGAAACTAAAATTTGTTTCGATAGGACGGCTCGCAATCTAAGTTAATGAAAAACTTTTGTTTGGATTTTTTCTGTAGAAATAAAAACAACAGCGGCTTTGTGAAAGAAGCAATTGATGCCCTATTTTATCACTGTTTGGCTTTAGTTTCAGCATTTATATTTATTAGGACAAAAATAATGAAGTCACGAGAAAATCCATTTATCAGAATCAATATTCAAGGAAAAGTGAAAATGTATTTGTTAGGATACATAGCCAAATACCACTATGCCATCATCAATTGAAAAAAACCGTGTAACTACTGCTACGTGTAAAAAGTCAAGTTAATTTCTAGTCAATCTGTCACGATGAGTCTTTCTCAATATGAAAACAACTCCCCAAAACCGGTGGCGTAGCTACTGGCTTATACATCATCATAATTAGAATTAATGTCTCTTCATCATCGTAGGAGAAAAATTTCACCTGAAACTTCACATGAAATTTCAACAAAAGGTTCCTTTTACAATCTATTTAATGGGTAGGTTGGACAGAATTTAAGAAAATTATATTTCTCAGGGGTGAATTGATCTGCGTATACAGTGGAAAACGTGACAAAATGAAGTGATATCTTAAATCTCCATGATTAATTATTTCAGTTCAGACTAGCTTTCATTAGGTAAATTAGCACTAAATTGATGAGCAGATTAAATTCATATTTAATTACCGCTACGAATAGATACGAACACGTTTACATATAATTAATATAAGATAGTTATTTAAGGAATGCACGCAAGTTATTTCAAACGAAGTATAGACCGTTCTAAAATAGTTATGTCAGCGTATGTGTTCTTTCTAAATTGTATTTAATCTGTAACCCTATTTCACAAAAGTATTATCTAATTTAAAATAATGTGGTACACTGAGAGAATAAATAAGCAGTTATTGTACAAGTAGTTATTTTACTTGTATAATAATTATGTTACTTTATACATACATACATACATACCATCATGCCTTTTTACCAACGGGGTAGGCAGAGACCACATCTTACTTTCTACCTGTTATTATTATTGTGCTTCGAATCAGTTATTCGTAAGACTGGTCAATCGTTGATTTTAAAACCATAATTTTTGCTCACATATACATGATTTATCTGTTTATTTTTGCTTATAACATTATTGCGTGTTTTTCTTAATATTGGTACATACAATTCAAACTAATTTCTAATTTACAGGGTCATCATAACCGCAACGCAACATCGTCATGTTGATAATCAATATATTGTTATAGATGTTCTTTAATTAAATTGGGTTATAACAAGATTGATAATTTTAACAACGGAAATTTGTAAAAGAAGGGAAGTAGGATATCAGTTCCTGACAACTATGTGCGTGCGTTAAGGCTGCCAGAGATGTGCTATGCAGCAATGCTGTGAGGATGTGCAAGCTAAGCTACGAAACTACGAGTATTAGACCGTTTCCACTGATGCTATGCTATGTTCTTCCTATACTTGATTACGCTGATGTTTGTTACACTAATATTACACAGCAACTTCTGAACAAACTTGACAGACTTCTGAAAGAATTATGTGTCTTCTTTTCTCTGTTCTCTTTGATCCCAACTCTCCGACGTACCTCAAAAGTAAATTTCAATGTCTACACTCTTCTCATCAAAAAGTACTCCGTTCAAGTGAAACTCTAGCCCTATTTACTCCACCTTTCTTTTCCTCATACATGTCAAGCTCGTTCAGACTGTCTGCCATTCGACTATGGAACTCTCTTCCGATCAACATCCAAAAATCTTCCTCCAAACTTGCTCTGAAGAGGTCGTTGCGTGACCACTTTAAGTGAGCCGCTGATGTATCCTATCTAAGTCAACTATGTCATTGAGTTCAGATGCTGACTTTTTTGTTTAACTTTCTTTATGGCAATATGATGTATTATAAAATAATGTATTATTTATTTTATTTATTAGTTCGTACACACAAGATACATTACAAGTGACAACATTAGAGAAAGCAGAAGTACAGGTTAGCTTATCTCTAAAAAGAGATTTCTTCCAGCAGACCAACTTACAGGATACAACAACAAGTGTGACAAAAGAAGACAGACAGCTGTGCACACAACTAAAAATAAAACACTATAGCAATACATAAATAATGCACCCATAAATATATAAATACACTAGACTCTACAATATAAATAAAAATACATAAACATATAAATTATTAATTACATTATACAAACATTCTGATCCAACGCAACTCAAGCAATCCATAAAAGATGTTCCTTCAATTTTCTTTTAAAACAACCGACAGTGCGACACTCACGAAGGGGTTTCCCTTCACGAGGGGGGGGGGGGGGTCACGAGGGGGTTTAACTGCTTGAACTGTGAAAGAATCACTATACATGGTTGTGCTGCAGGACGGGGCACGTAACTGCAAATGATATAGTGCAGTGATAAGTACATAAAACGCTCTCGGAGATAGCGAGGAGAAGATGGGTTAAAGAGACTGTTATAAAGGAGGACTAAAATGTGGTAATTGCGACGCAACCGTATGGGGAGCCATTTTAATTGTTTTCTGTACTCTGAAACATGATCATACTTGCGAAGGCCAAATACAAACCGGATACAGGCGTTATGTAAACGTTCAAGCTTGTTCAAAAGTTCCTCAGTTGCATCCAGATAACAGCTATCAGCATAATCAAGAATGGGGAGCATGAGCTAGTGCGATTTTAGTTTGTAAAGGAAGAAAATTCTGTAAACGCTTCAGTGAGTGAAAGGCAGCAAAACCCTTTGGCCAACTTGGTTGACATGGTTAATCCAAGAAAGGTTGCAGTCAAAGTATATACCTAGATTCCTGACAGAAGTAGCATAATCTATTGGTATCCCATTATTTAACAACGATGGCAACGGTAATGTGCTAGCCTTATTGTACATAAATTTGCTACCAATAACTACGGCTTGTGACTTTTGCGGATTGACAAGCAGACCAAACGATTCAGCCCACCTGCGAACCTGATCAAGATCACGATTCATAGCCGAAATAGCTGTTTCAGCATCGTCAATATAGAAATGAATGTAAAGTTGCAGATCGTCAGCAGATTTAATTTAATTAAAAGCAAAATTAGAAGCAATTTAATTAAAAGCCGCCACCTTTTCATCAATTGAGTGACATTGCTCAACAAGCAACCAATCAACCTCATCAGCATCAGACTGAAACGCCACAAAATCCACACTCTTGAAGCTACGAAGGAAAATATATTTGGACCTCAATTTTGGGGGACGTAAACTGTATGAAAGGAAAACAAGATCGTGATAGGAGACAGGAGCACTGAGTTGACCATGTGTAGAAACTTTAGAAATATCAGAAATAATCATAAGATCCAGAAGGGAAGGAATGCTATGAGGCGCATGATGAGTAGCAGAAAGGCGTAAGATTTGCAAATTTGATGATGTTAAAATACTAGTAAGCTTAGTGGTACGGATATCATTTTTAATAATACAAGTGTAGAAGTCCCCAAGTAGCAAAGCATGATCATATTCCGGACAGAGGCTATGAAGAAGATTCTCAAAGGAAAGGGAGTAGTCAATATCACGGGATGGGCTATAATGTAGTATATTTATTTTGAAATATTTAAGTATGTTTATTTGCATGATTGGTATAAATAAATAATACCCCTGGCCATAAATAAATATCCCTGGACATTATTCCACACAGCGCCATCTAGCCCCAAAGTAAGCTAATTAAAGCTTGTGTTATGGGATACTAGACAACGGATAAACATACATAAATACATTTTCTTTTGTAAATACATACTTATTATACATAGGAGACACCCAGACCAGTACAAACAGACATGTTCATGCACACAAATGTTTGTACTGTGCGGGGATCGAACCCGCGACCTCTGGTGTAGTAGCCAACTTCTTAACCATTACACCAAGTCGGTCGACATATAATATCATATGTATATGTATTATTATTTTTAGTATATTTAAGTATTAATATCTGAGATTTGTTGTTCTCACAATTTTTAAATGTTGCACAGCCTAAAATTTCAATGTTTCTGTTATACCTTGCAGTTGCCTGGTAGAAAATGCCTCTAGGCATTAAGTCCGCCAATTGTACTTGTTTGTGCAATAAAGAATAAATAAATAAATGTAACGTAGCGAGTAAGATGTGCTACTAAGACGCGTCTCCGCAAGGTATCTGTGCGACTAAGATGCGCAGCTCGAGCTATGCGATGTATCGACAGTAGGGAAGGCGAAAACAGCATGCGTCCATAGCACGCATCCACAGCACGCATTCATGTGTCATATTAAAACCTAGCTTAGTAGAGCCCGTTTTCAGCAGTGCTATGCTATGTGGACCAATGAATGTGATTGGTAGATATCAAACAGCAACATAGCATAGCCATTTCTGGTGAAAAAGCAGCCTTAACATGTAGAATTGCCCGGATATTTACGGGCATTTACACAAGACTGTTTATTCTTGAGGGTATGATAACAGTATGGGAAATTAGCATTGTAATTTTGGAGTTATACTTACATACATACCTTATCGACTTTATCCCTAACGGGGTAGTCAGAGGCAAGTGACTGTTGCCGTCATGGTGAACGGAACACTCAGAAGCCCACTTTTCACCAATGGTATTAGAACCCAACGTGGTAGGTGGTGAGCCTTCCGCCGCTATCCGGGTCGATTTGGTTTTTTATCGATGTTTTCCATCACCGGAGAGTTAGTCGGAAATTAAACAATGAACACAAAGATTTTGGTTCTGGCCAGATTTGAACTCGGAAAAACACGATCCGCGATCCGACTTGGAGTACTTAACCACTAGGCCACGACACTCTTTGGAGTTATAGTTTACTGATAATACCTGCAAAGTTTTACATTAGGTGATTTGAGAACCACCACTGAGCAGGCGCTCTAAATATTTTGAGAAGTGATAACTATAAAAAATCATTCCTGTCGAAAACACTTAATAAAAATAAACACCGGGAATTAAAATTATAAACAAGAAGAATCTTCAAAAACTTTCCAACTTGATGAAAGAATCGTTACTCCTGTTCAGAGGGATTTTCCTTCTAACGATGCCGATTTGTATTTTTTGCAAACTGCTATAAATATCCGCTTTTGTAAAGGTCATGTAAGATTTTAAATAACTTTCTCAAGTTGGCCCTCTTATTAAGGTGCCGTCGCTTTTGCAGAAAAGATGAGGTTCTCGACGAGAACACATGCTTGGGAAATTTTCTTCGGTTCCACTTCAACTCGCTAGGTCTACTGAGCAGCGAATAATAATGATGACCCGTCCGTGTATTTTTGCTTCAGAAAATATGGGCCGTTTCTTCTTATTACTATGTGAGCTGGAACTTAGAATGGAATAATTGGTGCATGATTGAAGTGACGTCAACATTGTTGGCTTTTAACCCCTGAATTGCGCTGCTGACATATTTTGCTATTTTCCTTTTGTTTTTTTTGAATCACATACAACGAATTGATTTACCACTAAGACATCCAAATTTTAACTAAATAATAAGTATACCAAGCTTTCGGAAACCTTTTTCTGCATGAGCCGACTGTATATACTTTAGATTAAATGAGATAGATTTAGATAGTTTATTTCTTACTAAAAATCCATTTTGCTTGCCCATGAATAGATCCTCCAAATTAGAATGGTTTTTTCATCAAACTTTTTATAACATGATTTTACGTTTAATAATCTTTGTAATTTCTTTTGAATATTCATAGTCATCTCATTTAGAATATTCTCATTTGAAAATACAGTTAGGAAAAAAACCGATATGAATTCGATCTAAAACTTTTTTTTTAACAATTTTACTAAAAATAACACATTCCATGAATAAACCTTAATACGTACAACAGTTTTCAAAATAGCAAAGGGCCTATATTGCATTGTTGACACATTGTGCACCATATTGAATCAGCACAAAGCCTTTTTTTGATCCGATGCCAGTTGGCTTCAATGATTTTTCCCTTCTTTGATGAATGCTTTTAATGAAAATTAATAAATAAAAAGCTGAAAAAACAAACCAATAACTATTAAAACATATAAAGTAGTTTAATTACTTTCAGTGCAAATTGGTACCCCCACTAAGACTACAATTGGTGTAAAACACCCAGTGCGAATTATATCTCTGAACCTGTTGCACACAACCTCGTTTTAGGCGTATTTGAGGCTGTAGACCACGGAGAATGTAAAAAAAAGGTGGGTATGAACAAAAAAATTAAAAACATCGTAGCTTTTAGGGGTTATAGATAAGTCGTACAAATTACTAAAAAATACTATAATTATAGGGTTACTTCAGCACGCGTGAAAACAGGAGTTCTATAATTGTGTTCATTGCAAGGGAACTGGGAATTTTGAACCAATTCTTTTGTCCACAGACCGTATTTTTTTAACATACATTTAATTAGTCTAATTAGATGAACGCCCTGAATAAAACATTGAAGGGTCTCTGTTTGTCTTGTTTTTGTAACATAAATAATTTCACAAAAGCCGTTAGGCGAGAGGTCCGTGAAAATCGCGGAGTTTAGCAAGGGTTACGGTTAATTATGGACCAAATAAATCATGCACCTACCCACACCGAAAAATAATTACGGCGAGGTAAGTGTATAAAATCTCATGTAATCGAGACCGACCGGCATAATGTGGATAAAAGCTAGGCTCGTGCCCCAGATTATGAGCTAAAGTTTATTTAAAAAAAAAAAATCTGGACAGAGAGCTCTACAAAAAGATAAAAACAATTAACTGGCCTGTTGGTGCAATAGTAGCGGTCCTGCCTTTAGCACCGGAAGTCGTGGGGTTTTTATCTAGTTTGTATGTATTTAGAAATATTTATATGTGTTAATTCAATTCAATTAAATTTCTTTATTTGCATACTAAGTTTATTTACACATACATAGTTGATACAGTTTAAAAGTACTTACAACTTAGTTACCACTAAGGTATTGCAAACGCATTTGAGGACAGCGATTTTATATTAAAATTATACAAACATAAACTTATTAATATATCTCTGAGGAATTTAAAGAGCTTACTTATAATTATGTATAACATTAACTATTTATTTACCTAATATTTTAACTTATTAATTTTATGTTGTTAAATATTCATTTAGAGAATAATAGCATTGGATATTAAGTAGGCTTTTAGTGTTTTTGAGCATTTCCTAAAGCTTGTTTCATTCTTTAAGTTTAGAGGCAGTTTATTAAAAAAATTAACCGACATGTAGTAAGGACTAGTATTAAGCATTTTTATTCTAGATGGTGGAAGGTAACATAATTATTCAACCATTCAAAACTTCAGACTGAAGCAATCTCTTCTAGGCAACCAAGACTGAAAAAGAGATGTTGGATAAGATAATAATATGCTTAACATAATTACTATTCTTAATGCAAATATACCTATTTTAGGAGCGGGACTGTTGGAAGAAGACTAGAATTCTAGAGTGATGTAGCTTTAACGTATTCACGACGTTTTTGAAAGGTGACCCTCTCAAGAGAATTAAAAGATTAATGTAAATGAACTAAGCACAGGATATGTATTGTGTTAGATATATATTATAGAACTAGTGGAATGATGTGGTATCGGCCTACTCAGTGTTGTGAATTATTTGTAGAACCATAACTCCACTCTGCAGAGGTCAGTTTTGAATCAACATTAAATTTTACTAATTTTATTCAGGTCTTAACCAAAGTGATGTTATGAAACTTATTCTCTTTCGTCGAAACAGGTCAAAAAAACCTTTTTCTTTACGATGACAGTCAATTCAAAACAAAATGTTACTACAACATAGTGGATCAATAGTAAAGATTATTTACAATAAAATAATATGTGTAAGTTTATTTGCCTAGTTTTAAAGCTGCGGCTAGAAAAGTAAATATAACGAGCGCTTTGTTGTTTACAGACCAAAATGGATCTAGACAAAAAATATTTTTTACCTAAAAACTTCAACAAATTTTGTACACAATGTTTTCAACATCAATACCTGCAATTTTGCATATTTATGACGATGAACTCCCTATACAGAAAACAGTTTAACTCTTTTAATATTTTTCTCTTACGACAATCGTTAAACCTTGAGTGAGCAAGAAGGTATGTATGGTACATGTTTCGATGACAGTTGATGTCAGAATAGCGCTTGTATTCAAATTGAATGTTCGCGTGAGAAATCGTTTGCTTTCAAGTAACTTTTAGACTATAAAATGGTGGTTTTAGTGAAAGTATTACGGAACAAATGAATCCTCAATTAATCTCTAAAAAAGTTAATCCCAATTGTTGTTGTTATACACTTGACTGCAAAATTTCTACCTAAAGGCTAATCTATAACTAGAAATATTAATACATTTGCAGAAAGTCCAGACACTTGAGTTAATTAACTCAGTCTCGTTCTGGCTTTTAAATTTAAGGCTTTTACTCATTTTGCAGAAGCCGACTGTTTTAAAAGTTACCGCAAACTGCTTTTATAGACCATTTGACCATATTCACTTCATTTAATTGTTGCGACCGTATAAAAACCACTCTGAAAACACAATCTCTTCTCCTAACTGCCAATATTAGAATTTGAGAATAACTTCATTTATAGTTGATTAAAAGCTTTATTTTTAATTTAGTTTTTATCCTTAACTTCGGCCAAGTAAACACTTTTCATTCAATCGATGTTATTATTTCTTACAAATTTTCGAATGGCGTCTTATCCCCTCAAGGTTTGAACTTCGACAACCCCCAAGTCTGTTATTCATCATTATCTACTAAGCTTGCTTGTTATTTATGCCATAAATTGGTTCAATTCTTGAAAATAGCTTGTGCTTAGTTCTATTTTATAAATCTTAATATTGATTTTTGTATACGTCTTCTTTTACTATGCTTACCTCTTGTTGTATTTTATATAATTATCCATTTATATTTAGTTCATATTATTACGTATTAATATTCATAGTTCATAAAAGGCATAAGCTCTTTATTGCTTTATGCTACTAGGAAAGATCTCGTGAATAATCAATCTGTAACATAAGACGTTTTTAGCAATCCCCTCCCTATTTCAATTTTACTGTTGGCCATCTTGCGTTTTTGCGATTCAATCAGCTATCTCGTATGAAAAAAACGTTAACGTTGTCTGTTTGCAAATCTTATAAAAAAGGTTTTTGCATTCGTCAAAATACATCACAATGAGAAATAGAAACGAATTTCCCCAAAGAATCTAACAAAGTAAAAAGATAATGGACAGGGAAAAGTTTGAATCTGCAGTTGTGGGTGCACTGGGAACTGTTTTTCCCATTTTAAATGAGAAATTGTGGCACTTACTTGCTACGGAATTCCAGTCTTTTTCTGAGTAAGCAAAATTTCAAGGAATTTTACTTTTAACGAAGAGTAATATCTCTTTTAGAAATTTAAGTTTACAAATTTATCATTAGCCCTCTTCGTAGTGAAACCTGGGCTTAGATCTCGCTGTAACAATATCTATCAAGTTTAGTGTGCCATTAGAAACCGTTCAAATGTAGATGGGGCAACAAGGGCAACCTGTAAAGATGTTTTTGCTATGCGAAAAAAAATATATTTATCTTATTTTATACTAGCTTTCCACCTGTGGCTTCGTCCGCGTAAACTTCATTTTTATGACGTGCAGGATTTTTTCCGACTTACTATACTTGATTCACCAAATCCCGTCTTAGTTAGCACCTTCGTCCTGAAAAGAACCCCCATGCAAAATGTAGAACGCAAGATTTCGTGATGAATGACCTTTCGCTTTCATAAACACCATCCACATTTAAATATGCGGATCTATGGAGAAAATGGCACAATATGTATTTTTCTGTTTGACAACCTTCAGTACTAAAATGTTGAGTTATTGATGTTATTTTAACTACTCAAAAGAATAAAAAAATCACTAGTTTTGTTGATACTGCGCGACGTGAATGGCGGCGGGCTCGCAGTCTTTTCAAGTCCCCGCCCGCGCTTTATTCAGAAGTAGAAATTTAATTTTGAATAGGTAAGTAACCACGCCGCTAGAATAATCTGTTAAAAAAATATATGTAAAAGTTAGAAAGACCTACCTACCCTTTTGTTAAAAAAAGCTGGCTTCGATTGATGCCTAATGTCCGGGAAAATTTTGGATGGTGTTTATAAAGTAACCCTGTTTAAATAAATTATAGGCGTGTTTGTAGAAGTAATTTTTAACAAACATCTAGACACATCTAAACGATACTGGGAAAGCAGTGCAACTCTTATCGCGTTACCATCTTCACTTTTTTTATTTCTACTTTTTTTCCATATCGCATCTTCTGTCCATATTACTTCAGGTCAACAGAAACAACTCCGACGCGGTGTTAGAGTTGCATTATGTCTGTATACTGTGTATTTATACATCCATATTATTTAGTACATCATGTTAGAAATTTGACGATTTAAAAGTACTTACTGTGAAAGTCTATTCAAATAAAGTTATTTTAGTTTAGTTTCTTCTGTAGGTTTATTCTTCTCCTAAATAAGTCTTCGCACCTATTTAGTATTTAGAGAAAACTGGTGAAATGAAGTCAGAAAGCAAATTGGCATTTCATTCCTTTAATATATCAACATTCCAAACGCGATTCAGAAGTGAAATTATTCGTCAAAATGAGCATCGTCGCGGCATCGTTGTATAATAACGGCTATTAGTGGGATATTACAAATTGACCGCGATGAATAGTTGTTTGTCAAAATAGGCTTTTTCAGCTGACATTTCAGAGGGCATTTATAAGTAATGATCTCGAAATTGAACCCGCTATTGACTTGCTTCATTTATGAAGCGAACATTTAGACAAAAATTCACGTTCACGTCTTTTTCAATGTGGACTATTTTGTAGATGTTCATTTATATTCATTCGCTTTCCTCTCGGATACCAACGAAATACCGTTCTCATTTAACAAGCTTATCTATGGGCAAGTAATCCGGTCAATTTTGACATCCGAGGTTACGATAATTCGCACCCAGCTCAAATTTGGTAGGATTGTTCAATAAACTACTATTAATTAAATCTAAAAAGTCCTCATCGATCCGACCCCTGGAAAAAAAATATTATAACAAAAACGTGTTTTTCGCGATTTTCAGAAAAACTGTAAGTTTTATCATGAAATCAGTTTTTACAAAAATTGTAGATCAATAAATAATTATCTTTTCACTTCTCATACTCTAAAAGTACGCCAATATAGCCCTACGAAGCGGGCCTAAAGTGACCACTTTAGCCCCTAGGGAGTAAAAAGTAATTAGTTTTTTAATTTCCTTCATCAACTCAAAGAGCCAGTAAAAATATACTACTATCTGTGGAGTGTGGACCGTCTTCATTGCGAAAATTTTGAGTTTTAGTTCCATGGTTTGTCCGCAAAGAAGGCGCCATGTGTTTTAAATTATTGTTAATCTGTGGTTCAGTTCAGAAGAAAAAACTGACTGACTGACGAAAATTTCAGAACTTTTGTCGAGTGTAAATTTGATCGGTTTCAAATGTTTTTGTACTAAATTGACTATTTTCCTCGCACTCAAAGTTAAAAGTACAGTTTGCACCTCGAGACTAAACGCCAACTTAATATACCCTCGGTTTCATTGACTCCATCGCACGCTCGGGAGTCAAACCACCTCTGGTATATTATGACTTCGTTTAGTCCCTCGATATAAAATATACTATAAAGAATATCCAATCACTTTTTTTCCTAAGAGTTTATTCAAAAAGTTGAAAGAGTTCGTCATAATTATGTTCATACATATTATGACGAAGAAATTTCTCTATTTCTTTCAATTTATACCGCTTTTATTATTTTCAACCCTTGCCAATATCTTTCATTATTCAATAGTTTGAAATTTAACAGAATTACAACAGATCCTTGGAATAGGCCTACCGGGGACAAATCACTTTTAAAAAACGCGCTAACTACACTCTACCTCAAAGGCGTGGAGACGTGTGCATTAACGATTACAACTTTTCCAACTTTTTGAATTTATACCTCAGAAGCAGTGCAGTGGCTCTTAGGCAAAAAAGTCTTTGGTCATTTTTTATAGATAAAAATCTGATCTACAATTTTTGTCGTAACTAATTTTATGATAAAACTTACCGTTTTGCTGAAAATCTCGAAAAACCCGTTTTTGTGACTTTTGACCCCAAAAATTTTCTTTTAAGTGTGGGATCGATGAGAACTTTTTAAATTTTATTTGTGATAGTGTTTTGAACATTTCTACCAATTTTGAGCTGGGTGGGAATTATTGTAACCTCACTCGTATTTGTTGGTCTATTTGACCGGGCTAAAGTAGGTTGATAACTGAAACTGTGTGTCAGACTGCGCCAGAGTCTGCAAATAGAGAAAAATGGCGGGAGATCGTAAAGAAAGCTGTGTCCGCATCTAACACCAACGCCTCAACGTGACTACGGCCGCTCTGCCAAGAGCGAAACGACAGAGAAGAAGATAAGATGAATTGTAGATACAGTAAAGGTTTATTGTTGTTTTAATTTTACTCTTTTATTTAAATGTTCATCACTAATTTTGTTCTTTTATTTGATTTATCGGCATATTTATAACCAAAGTTACCAATGAAATAATTAACTAAATATTTTACCTAATCACTGCATTATTACACAAACGGTTTTTGTTATGTGAATAAGCACAATGTTTCACCATCAATCATTGTGTTAAAATTTTGCAAAGGTAGCATGACCGATAGAACGCTTGTAACTGGGGTTAATTTATTTCCCTGTCCCATTTTCTTAGGATGAGGAATATTATATTTTGATTTCAATCTTATTTTTCAAAGCCACTGTGTTTTTTTTTTAATTGAAAGCTTGTACTGGGGCGGATAAGCAACGCTTATTCAGAGGATTATTAAAAGTTTTTCTGTTGAATTCCAATAAAAGCATGATAATGATTATCATATGGTACGATAATTTCACGCGTTTATTCACAGTTGGTCAAGTCCCTTCCCAAGCTACTGAGATTTATTTTAGTGGCCCCCCCGACCAACCTCGTGGTTATGCAGAAAGGCACACTATTCCTAGCACACCGTGAAGTGTACTAGGGACCATCTGCGGTAGGTCCTGCCGCCATAAAGCAGAACGCACGATGCATTACACATTACGGTACTCATAGGCGAGTAGCCCGTGGCATTACCCACTCCCATTTATCCAGAATGGTACCGGAGCAGTTATAGTCGCTCACCACGCGCATCCAAAGAACGCTAGCGGCTTCAATCCCCGCTAGGGACGTCAGAGAAGCCAACTACCATCTCTCCAGAATGGTGCCAGAGCTGTATAGCACGCTCACATCTCGATGCACTGCCGTACATCTACCCTTAGCTACAGTAGGGTGGCCGGATGGGCAATCTAGCGGATACCCATCTCCTTGCTATCCAGGCAAGTACCGGAGGAGCAGCAAGCCGCTATAAGGGTTCCTCACTAACCCCGCATCTAAACACTTAGCGGCCCAACGCCCTAGACCAGTGAATTTAGATACTCGTTGCGCGCGAGGAGGGACGCTCGGTACACACTACCGAGCAGACGAACATGCCCCACCTCTGCAACTAACCACATGCCACCACGAATCCAACTCCAAGTTGGGGCCTACCTTAACAAAGGCAGAGCTGGGACCCCCAACACCCGTGGTACCCTGATCCTAACAGCCAGACCCGTAGTTCCGGCTGCGCAAACCCTACCTACCCGGGTGGAGTAGATAGGGACACACAGTCACAGTTGGTCAGTTTTGATTACACAGTGCAGTTCAAAGGCGACTACCTAATATTAGGAAAGTATAATTTGAGTTACTAAAATCACTGAAATGTGCCCCTGAATTTCTACGTGGGCGACAGAACACTGATTAATTGCCACTTTTTGAATATTTAGGCCCGTCTTATAGTATTTTTGGTGATTAGGGTGGGTTAGTCTGTCGTTCGATTAAAAACCATACCCTAATATTTCATGATTGAATGTGCCTCTATAAACTAATATTATTATGCAAAACATAGCAGAAAAAAAAACTAAATTTCCAAGTAATTGATTTGAACTTAACACAGGTAGATTTTACTGTCACACCAAAAAACCACATTACAGGTACTTAGATATATTTGGGCTACCTTGAATTTTTTTGTCTTGTTGTTACAAGAAAAGTAATTGCTATGTGAGTGGGAAATAGTAAAAGCCACATAGGTAATTATTTTGTATTATAAATGAGTCTAACAGTGTAATATCTAGTCACCAGTATATTAGTGCAATCGTCTAGTATTAGTCACTAGACTAAAATTTGGATTTTTTATATCGAGGGGCTAAACGAAGCCATAATATATCAGAGGTGGTTTGACTCCCGTACGTGCGAGGGAGTCAATGAAGCCGAGGGTAAGTTGGCGTTTAGTCTCGAGGTGCAAACTGTAATTTTCACTTTGAGTGCAAGAAAAATAGTCAATTTAGGACAAAAACATTTAATAAATATTAATTAATGAAATAAAAATCACAAATGTTTCTTATTCCTCCAGTCCATACAACTTTCGTAAGTTTTTTTTGGCGGCAAAAGATTATCTATTATGTCTTTTGCTCTTCGTTCGACGTCACTGTTACGGGATATTCTTAATAAATTTATTTAAAACCTAACAAATTTACACTCGACAAAAATAACAAAATTTATGCGGTCAGTGTTTTCTTCTAAACCAGTCACAGATTAGCAATTTAGCCACCACACACATGGCGCCACCTTCTTTACGGACAAACCATGGAACTAAAACTCAACATTTTCGCAGTGAAGATGGTCCGTCCACACTCCACAGATAATAGGACATTTACTGGTTGTTTAAGTCTGTCTGTGTCACATGAAGGAAATTAAAAAACTTATTACTTTTTACTCCCTAGGGTCTAAAGAGTTGATAAAGGATACGAGCATGCGAGTACCACCAGTACTTTACATCTTTATAAAAGCCCGCGTGGACTGTATTTCCTGTCAAAATATAGCCAATGTCACTCTCTGTTATGCTTTATATTATTGAAAGATTTTTTTAAATCGGGCCACTGGTTTCGGAGCCTAACTAATAGAAACAAACAAACAATGTTTCCTTTTTATAATGTTAGTAAAGAAAAAATATACTGGACGAATTCGCTAGGCCTCGATAGCTCTTCAGAAAGCTCAGAAAGAGCAGCCACCCAGATTGTGGAATCCGCGGGCTCGAATCCCGCTTGAATACTAGGAGAGAAGGTCGAGTTTTTCTAGTTTATATCATTGTGTAAAAAATAGTGCAAACGCAAATACTTATTTATCGATGTTCAGATCGAAACTATTCGCACGATAACTAGGTACTTAATGTTACTTTCCCTGTGTTTTAGTTACCTAATACACAAGGGCAGGTAAACAACTCGTCACAGTAACTGGTGCGTAGTTAAACATCGCATGCTCTTGATGTCTTGACTTTTGGGTTGCTCCAAATATTATTGTTAGGTAAATGTGCTCAAGAGCGTAAACATCAGAGCGTAAACAGAAGATTCCTGTTTGTAAATTTAAATTAATTTCCACAAACTCACCCTTAGACTTTATAATTGATTCTTGATTAGTAAAAGGTAAAAATAGGAAAAGAATTGACCAGCAGCCAGGCAAAAGCTTTTTCATCGTTACAATTAAGGAATCGATGCAGTAGTCATAATAATTGATTAGGAGGTACGAGTATATACTAGGTTTGCCATTCTCGAGATAATCACATAACCTATTAAGTATGTTTCGAGAAAACTCCATTCTTGTTCCGCAACCAAACGAATGGGATGCTCTAATTAATTTCATGTTTGCTCATTTAGAATGGATCTTTCCTAAATGTAAATTAGACTCCTTTATGCAGCTCGGAGCTAGCAAAAGCGCATTAAGCGGCTAATTCCAAACGCTCTCCCGATCCCAGCCGTCATTAATACAAGTGAGTCGCGACGCGCCCGCGCCTTGAGGGACTGCAGCCGGCTTGTAGGACGTCACCAATTAAGACCTTTGATGCCAGTCGTCATCATCACTTGCAGTTATAACTGCCTTATTTGATTTGGCGGCACATATTGTGTTTACTGTCAAATGGGAATAATAATAGAACTTTACTGCATAATCGACCATGAGTTCTTTCGTTAGGCCAAATTGCCCATTTTTCTGTCATGATAGTCACTACGTCGAATTTCATCTCGTAGCAAAATACCAAAAAACGTGGACTATGTTGGAAGATCATTTAGGGCTTAGGGCATTGGTCAAAATATCTGGTTTAATCGTAAATGGTCGTGGGTTTGACTGCTGCAACAACACAAATGTATGAAATATTTTAAATATCTGACTGTGTTTATTCCTAAATGGAAACCCTAACCTTAGGACAAGGAGGCATTCACTTAGTTTTTTCTCCACAGTTCCTTGACCAACCTTGAGCATTAGTTACATTACAGGTAAAAAAGTCCATGACGCCGATACAAATTTCCGCAATTTTACATGGTGTAACTATTTACCCCCCTTATCAGTCTTGACTTACTCCTTTCATCAAAGTTTTGCTACCCTGTAAGGGTAACGCATCAGTGATACTTGTGAGGCCGTAGCCAAAAGCAAAACAATTATCGTTTCGGCGTGTGGAACTCCAAAATGTATGGAAACGACTCTTATCTCATATGGCATTTGATGTCAGTCACACACATTTAAAAATGTGTCATGTTAAACCATAGTAGCGTGTTGCTCTTCGCTACCTCTGTTGTTGCAAGCCTCCATAGGCTACGGTAACCAGTCAACATCAAGTTGTTTAGAGGTTCGTGCTTGCTTAGCACTGTAAATAAAAATAAAGTTTATGCCAGCAAAGCTGGCAAAACACAAATGATTAATCCTGAATAATTCTGAAAGTTCGCTTGATCCCTGTGATCCCAACCGTCATTAATAGAAGCGAGTCGCGTCGCGTCGCGTCCCGGTGGAATCTGCAAAATGTCGCTCGCTGCAGCCGGCTTTTGCAAAGTGCTTTGATCTTACTGTTGTTTATGCTAAATTTAGCGAAAACCTATGGTTATGAGTGTGCGTTAAGAGCGTAAGCGCAACGTCGAAGATTTTCGCTTAATATTTTGTGGAATTCTAATTAAAGTATCAGTTTCTCTTATTGATTTACAATCCTCACTGTAAGTGCGAGTATCATGGTATCAATTGATAAGAGAATCGGTACCGCTTGTAGAATAAACTACACATTCAAATATAGACTTAATTTCAAGTAGCTACGGATTTTTACAGGACACGATAAACGTCAGTATGTACCTCTACTATGACTTTATGCCGATGACAGTCGCTAGCGTCTTCTGTCAAATTTATGTATGGGATTTCGGTACAGAGTTCTAGTAAATAGTAATGCAACATGTATGTAAAAATTATTACAAGTTGCTGTGGTTAACCATCGTAGTTCACTTATAGATAAAATTATGGATCCCAGAGTAATTTCAAACCGTGCAACGGGCTGTTTCCACTAAGCTTTGACATTAATTTATCTTTCCTTTAGCAGGTAAAAAGCATAAAATTGATTACTATAAAATTTACCTACTATAATACCCGTAACCCGTGGGTGACGGGTATGAAAAATTACTGAGGTATTTGGACTTACTTTAAGAATATATCCTTTTATTTTCACCTTATGTACGATTTTTTAACTAACATTTTATCAGTTAAATAAAACTATTTTAAAAAAAACACAGCACGCACCGAGGCAGCAACTTCCTCAACTACAGCAATTTGACTATGTCCAAGTTGAGATTCCACCTACCAGATTTATATTACTTATGGAGTTGAGCACGAGAGGATGGAATCCCATGTAGGCAGGTTTCCATTCTGAGAATTGGATCGCAACTCTTGTAAGAATACGTCATTCTAGTGAGGCAGTACGATATGGCTGAGGCTCTTTTAAGGAAGCGGTTACGGCTTTCAAGAAAGATTTTTATTGTAAAAAAGAAACACAGTCATAATCATAAACAAAAACACAGTCATAATCGTAAACATTCGTTCACCAGAGGTTTCACATGTAGTATTTTTACCAAGCTCAAGTATTTTAAGTCTTAACTTGCTTTTAATGGTCTTTTAAAACTTCAACAGTCTACGAAAATTATTCTCATAATAATGACTTTCTTATGTAGCAAAGAACAAGTAAACTGCTAAAATGTATAACTTTGATTAAAAATATACGAGAAAACGCCTGGAAGCTTCGTTGACGTTTTTCTTTGCAGATTTGTCTTGTGAATTAATTCAAGGCTTCACCAACAAAACGCTGTGAGATTGTTTTGTGTTTCAATGTTCCATATAATTTAAAATACCGTTTTGTTTCGTTGACAAAAAACGAATCTTAATTGTCTGCGTAAACCCAATGGAATCCCTAGGAACAATTTTGTAAATAATTATCCAGACAAATTGTGTCTTGTTGTCTAGTTATTAAAATAAATATGTGAATAATGGTAAATTTGGTATTTTATATAATTTATCTTTTCACTAAAAATATAGGTATCTAACTATTTTTATTTTTAGTAAACCGCCTTATGAAATAATATAAATTGTGTAACACCGCGCAATGTCATAGTGAAATTTTAGGATAGCTGCAAATTGTCAATATAACAAACTAAAACGACTATATCCCAAATGGGGTAGTCAGAGGCAAGTGACTGTTGCCATCATGCTCAACAAATAACTCAGAAGCCCACTTTTTACCAATGGTATTAGAACCCAACGTGGTAGGTGGTGAGCCTTCCGCCGTTATCCTGATTTTGTTTTTTATCGATGTTTTCCATCACCGGAGAGTTAGTCGGCAATTTTAAATAATGAACTCAATGATTTTGGTTCTCTCCAGATTCAAACTCAGAACCACACGATCCACGATCCGGTTAGGGGTGCTTAACCCTTAGGCCACGACGCTCTCAATAGTCTCTATTCTATAGAAAATATTTTAAAATCAATTTTATTAAATAAAATATCAACTAATTTCTTATTCCATGAGTATTTCTTAAAATAAAAATACATCTTTAAAAACAATGTATTTTAAATAGTTAAAAAGTTACATCTTTTTAATTAATCAGACGAAGAAAAAACAACACAATTTGTAGAATGAATATTATAATTTTTGAGAAAACGGAGAATTATCACTATAATCCTATTATTTACCAAATATTTCGATATTTTTAAACCTTTCATACAAAAATCATTCTGCCACTCTATAAATTTTATGTTTACTTCATAAAATCCATTTTCACCAAAAAGTTACAATAATTACGTTACGGATTGGAATTATTGTTACTTTTTGGTATTATCGGTTCAAATTAATGGTAGTTTCTGTAACCAAGTGATTTTATATGAGGTTTTATTATGAATTACCAACTAATGCAAAAAACAAAATGAGTTGCATTCATTACTTTTTAGTTACTACTCCGTAGTTTATTTAAACTTTTGCACCATTTCTAAAAGAATCCATTTTTTTTACACGGGCAAAACTAGAGTAATTCTGATTGGTTGTTTGTTTGACGTGTCCGACCATTACATTTATTGTGAAAATCAGTAAGAACGTGTAGAGTTTAGTAGGACTATTTTTTCGTAACAGGGAATATTAACCCATTCACTGCCAAATAATAAACACAATAGGAAATCGATTGTTAAAATGCACCGGTGCGTAGTGTGGCATTAGAAGTGTTAAAGCCATTTTGTACGAAAGCGTAAGTTTAATGTATTCATCTTTTTCGTAATACGTTCGATACGAACTTTTGATAAGCTTAGATATTTGCAGTATCAACTTTCATCAAACCATTGTCTTTTTAGTACGTCGTTTTGTCTAATATTAAATACAATTTCGTAACGATTTTTATGATTCCATATTCATACAAAAAAAAATTACAACATGAAGCTGAGTGTAGTAGGTATATAGTTACAAGCTGATTGCGCATAAGCCATCACAATATTTTGCCATTGTATAACAAGCGTTATGTTTATTATTTAGTTACTCCTGACGACTATTCCGTTACAATATTGCGTTACTACAATTCCGTTACGGACATTTATTTTAAGAAATAGTTACATAACATTTGTGCTCAAATCAGCTTAACTTTTAGGGAGAGGAAATAATCGCAGCGGCGAAGACGGGCTTTTGTTAGTGCTCAGTAAGAGCTCAGTAAGAAAAAAGAGGGCAGTGCACCCCTATTAGTGATGCTTCGTTTAGTCATTGCGCTATTGTTATGGCCAAGGATGTCATAACCAAGTAGGTTTCCACTTATTATTCTTCTACCTAAAAACTAAATTAAAACCGATCAATAGGGATTCTTCTCACTAAAACGCAATCGTGGCGTCACAATACTGGCACGCTTGGTTGTCATACAAAGGTAGCGTCTTGCTTTGTCTATTAAGGTTTATGTCTGGGATCGTGATTATGTGGGCCGACGCCGAGGCAGCATAAATTCCAGCAATGCTCAGTTGTAACCAAGGCTCGAAGAGTGCTTCGCGAACAAATTATTCTAATAAAGAAGTTGAAAAAAAAATTACTATGGTTTTGGAATAATATCGTATTATTTTTGTTATGCCAGTTCCAAAATGAAAAAAATTGGGGATTAACCTCTACAGTCTGTGACAATAGACTTAGAAACATAGTTCCATTTTCAAATCAAATTGTTGACAGCTCGAGCACGCCTAGAGAAAAGAAATTGCTGGCCCCTCTCCGGCGACTGCAAGGACGATTAATCTCAATGGGGAGGTTGTGTGAAAATAGTAAGTTTAGTATAGCATGTTAAAGAAAAATTACTTAATCAGTTAAAGATGCACAAAACATTATAAGACTTTATATGTGAAAAACTAAATCCCTACGCAACATTATCATCACACACTTTATGCCCAAAATAATATAATAATAAAGATAGCCGCTGAATTTGTCCGGTGTAAACAAATTCAGCGGCGATCTTGGAATATCCCGAATACTCACCCGTTTTATTACAGCCTAGATATAGGTATTAGGGCTGCTCTAAGAAGTTGAAACTTGAAGGAATAGAGCCAAACTTGGGAGCCTTTGAACTTAAGTGAGCGGTATTATCTAATTTCGTAATCGTGGTGACAATGGCAACCCTAATGGTTGATTTATTTCAAACTACCAGAGGTAGTCTGTTAAGATGATCGTCTTTTGTTTTAGATGATGAAGTTCTTGTTGTAAACACAGGCCAAATCTTTCATATCTTATTAAACGTATCGAATTGACGGAAGTAAGTTTCTATCGTCATTAATCTATCGAACAAAGCTTTCACCATAGATTTTCTGGCCTTTTAGGGTAAGATTATTTTGAGTATTAATTAGACTTTATTTAAGTTTATTAATGTTTTTTTTTTTTTTTGAAGAATTATGTGAAGTTAATAATTTTTATAATGCATAAATAAACCAGATCACATAACGTTTATAAATCGTACATCAAAGAACACTGGAGGTCTTCATTTGTTGAAAAATGTTACTGAGCTTTATTATTTTCTGTGTACAAACATGAGTCAAAAGCCAACGGTCAGGAATTATGTACATAATCGACAAAACCAAGCTATCTAAATTCAGCTACGCCCTATCAGTGCTTAAGCGTAACACTGATCTAAAAACCGCATTATCCGCATAATACGCGTACGCGCATGCCTGGCTCGGCTACGGATTAATAATGTGGGGACACTCTACTGATGCGAGTGATATTTTCATCATGCAGAAAAAATGCGTTCGCGTATTGGCTAACATCCGCTACAGAGAAAGCTGCAGGACACACTTTATGAAGTTAAACATTCTGACCCTGTACTCGCTTTATATATTAGAAATATGTGTTTTTGTTTTTAAAAATCAATGCCTTTTTAAGTACTGCAGTAATCCCCGACGTAAAAACAAATTGGAACTACCTAATCCCAAATTAGAAATGTTTGAAAACGGACCTCATTACAGAGCTATCAATATATTTAATAAAATTCCGGATGACATGAAAAGTGAACCCAGCGCAAAAAGATTTAGGATTAGACTTAAGACATTGCTGCTTAACAAATGTTATTATTCATTGAATGAGTTCAGAGACGACAAGAAGCTTTAAGTCTCGCTATCTGACTTTGTTTGTAAATGTACTAACGCTATTAATGTACTTTAATATAATTCATAATGTATTAAATAGATAGGTAATTAATAATTTTATTATACTAACATCAAATGTAATTGGAATCAATAAAATATTAGGTGTAATATATTTGTAATGCCCTTACGGGGTTATGTACTGTACTGATAATTGTAATGACCATCTTTAATGTAAATGGACATATTAGCAAATGAATAAATAAATAAATAAATAAATTCTACAGGATAATAAATAATCACCTAATTTCCTAACAATCCTACTTATGCGGGATTTACGAGATTGTTCATAGCTGTTACTCGTAGCTGTATACTTTTCCTTTAGATTCTTAAAATTCTTCAACTTTTGCTGTCTCATCCTTAATTTTATATCAATGTAGTCGACGCCTTGTTCTGGCTTCTCACTTAGTTGTTTTGTAGCTTTGCTGCTGACTTGAGTGAATTTCTTGCGGTTTTTAGCCTTTGGCAAACGAAAATCTTAGAAAGCGATTTCCATCATAATTAACGACTTCACAGCTGCAGCGGGAAGTATTACTGAAGTGGGTGTTAATTAATTGCTTTGGGTTTGAAAATAGTTCAAGACTGCTTTCAAAAAACATATTTATGATGTGATGACTGCGTTTGCTTAAGTCTTAGAACTGAGCCAAGTTCAAAACCCAGGTATGAGAAAGTGGTTTTAAATACTGAGGTTTCGGGACATAGTTCGAATTTGTTACCCATACATTTGGCAATCTGGTGTTAGATTTGCAATTTGGATAACCCTGGTGATGTTCTACCTCAGGGCTTCCGCTTGACCCATTTTTTTGGGCCTGACTATAGAGCAACACATAGCAATAAAATGTTTGATGTTACATATAGTGAATGTTTCTATCTTTGTGTAGAAAGAAGTTCTTGGTAAATTCTAAGTTTTATTAAGAGTATGTTTTGCACACAATACACTACATGCACATTTTGTGAGGTAACTGACCTATATAGAACAGTAGATATCGTTTTGCTCCCACAGAACCGGATTTGCATAGATATCCTTGTGTCAAAGTTGGACTCAGTTCAATTTGTAGCTTTTTAATTAGTGTACCCACTGGGGCCGATAGGCTAACGACCTGCGAGCGGATTGGCTGGACAGGTCTGGTTTTTCGGCTGGGCAAATGCGTTCTGATTGGTCTGTTTGCGCAATGTTAGCCTGACAAGCATTTGTTTGCATTTAAAAAGGTTTAAGAAAGTTTTTCGGTATTACACCCTTAGTACAAGCTCTGCTCAGTTTGGGTTCAGATGATCTTGGTGTAAGGTGTCCCTGAGATATATATTTTTAATTCTGTACAAGTTTGGGCTCCTAGCATTGTGGCATGTAATTATTGAGTATACATGTTGATCTCATTCATAGGGCCGGTTGTTACGTACGAATTTTTTTTTATTGAGTTCTAGTCTCTAGTTATAGTCCTCTTGTTTTATGCACTTAAGTGTTTATTTTGGATGGCCATCTCGCAGAGCATTCTGCAGAGTATTCTATCCAATGAGCAAGTATATATTATTGAAACCATTTACCCGACCAGCTATGCACAATTTATAGGTCATTCATTAGTTTCCTTCACATAGTAATTTAACATTCATGTTGATGTAATAAATTGAAACAAAACAGCTCACATTGTATGTTCGTACATACGAGCCTGCGCAAACATGCGGGCAGTATTAATTTCGTTTGTTTGGAATCGCGAGCTTTTTAGGGTTAAGCAGAGCTATGCAGTATTTTTTCTGCTGCAGCCATTTTGATCGCTGGTGATCAGTACCTACCTACGAAAACCTTACCTCAAGTAAACTACGATATAGTCAACTAGAGCAACTATTATGCAACTATTTTTAGTTTATATTTTTATATATACCCATACAAAAAGCTGAAAAAATTACGTGACTGTCATCGGATCGGAGATTCAGCATACAAAATTACAGATCTGCAACACCAATCAGATTATATAGATTAACAAAAACAAAATTATGTACTTCTTGCCCACAGAAGTATGTGATCATCAAACCAACTAGCTTGTTGGTTTTATTAATTAAAACTCAATAAAACGAATACCAGTTTAAATAAACATTAAAATATTAGCAAAATTGCATTTTACACTATCGGTAATTCAATAATCGGAATGGTTTTTCCGCTCCGTTTCGCTATTGATTGTACATCGTACATGATTGATTGAATATAAGTAAAATACACTTCGTCGTGCCACACATATTCTAGTGTGTATTGTTACTAGAGAACAAAACGCAGAATTAGTTTTACATTATTAGTTCAACTTCTCAGATTTCCAATATAATCAAAGTTTACTAGACTGTTTCTTGTCTAAGTATATTTGCTAAGTTGCCCAGCTTTATTACATCATCATGTCCATAACGCCACTGTTTTACCGATGTACTGATTTTGCATTCAACAACTGCTTTTGTTATCTAGTAATCCCACCTGGATTACTAGATAAGACCCTAGGTTTAATACCCGGGTCTTTTGGCAAGCGAGTTCAAGCCAACAACTATCAAAAGTGCTTAAGAGGACACAGCCCGTTCGAGAGAATTAAAAAATAGGTATTTGTAAAATCTATTGCCGTCTTTTGCAAACGTCGAGCGCCCCGCAGAGTGCGATAGAGACAGATGCAAATCGGACCGAAATTACCTATCAAAAGTACACAAAGTCGTCGTTTCGTAGTCCCCTAATCCCTTTTCGAAATGTTGACCGATTTAGTTATTTTTTTCTTTTCCTATGTTTCTGTTTTCCTTTTTTTGAAATAAACTAGTCAAATTTGTTTTTGGGATGTTTGAAAACAGCGGAAAATCTGAGTATTTTTTTCGATTTTTGACGGTTCATATCTCTTAAAAATTAATTCATTAAAAAAAGGAAAACACAGGGACATGCCAAGAGTGGCAATAGTTTTTTTGGGTAAACAATATTCCTCTACTATCAAAATTCAGGGAGTAAACTGGGGACTACGTGTGTATATAAAAACGGCGCTTCTGTATCCTTTTAACGTTGACATTATTCAATTATGAAAATCTTCGCCTTAAATGACGGTTCTTTTTATACACATCGTATTTGAATTTGCTAACATTCTAGACTACAGAACCCTTTATTACGAGTATTTTGCCCGGCACTTCAGTTTTTTTTTTATAAATGTGTCCCGTTGCGTGACAGCGCATGATGAAATATTCCCGTGGGACGCGATAACAACATTGTCACGACGTCGGCGATATACGGAACCCATTAATCCGCCGAACTTTTTTGACGGAAATTTTGGAAAAAATACGTACGGGCCGCGTCATTAATTTTCAATTTTATTGTTTCAGGAGTTTACTTGTAGTACAGGCAGGGTTGAGTGCAGCCAGGCAACTTTTCCATCCAGAAATATTGAAAAATGCAACTGTCGATAAGCTTTGGCGTACAACCAAGGACTTTATACTCTAGAGGTGGGTATAGACTATAGCTTTTGCGAAAGCATTACATTGAAATGTAACGTTACACACACGTACAAAGCTGCTCAGTTTTCTTAAAACATTTCCAAGTAATGAAACGTTTTTGCATGATTTTAAAATCAAGTTGTAACAAATATAATAGAATAGAATATCATTTATTTCAGGCAACAAATTAAATTTAAAGATCTTAACTAAACATAATCGGCCCATAAGTAACCTTAAAAACTAACAAACCATCGCGCGTCATGTCCGCAATGTGGTTCGAGTAAAATTAAAAACGATGAATGCTCGATGTCCTGATACAAGTGAATGCTCAAAACTACCAGCACTATCCGCGTCTAGAATTTAAATATCCTGTAAAAAACCAGTCGCAAAACCTATAGTAAGGTTGGCTTGAGAAACTTAGGTGTCAGTATAATCGCGATATGTAATTTAGAATTTCCAAGTGCATACGTATACACATATCTATGTGTGTATTCTGCAAACTTGGATAGTTCAAAGTTAAATTTAACTG
This sequence comes from Udea olivalis, assembly GCA_947369235.1. Taxonomy (NCBI): domain Eukaryota; kingdom Metazoa; phylum Arthropoda; class Insecta; order Lepidoptera; family Crambidae; genus Udea; species Udea olivalis. The sequence goes on along the minus strand of OX376352.1, from coordinate 8,446,652 downwards.
ACTTTACTAGCTTTAGTAATGCTTATTCTATTTACATTTCAGTAACACAAACCTTAGCATGAATTACCCTCAGCGTTTCTAACGACCTTATCTTGAGGGTAATGCCTACGAAAAGGGTCCTTTGCGCATTACCTTACAACTTCTTAATCAACTAAGTATGCGGTATAACAGATAGCTTACGTTAACCTAAATATAATATAGAAGCACGGTACATTGCTTATGTGAATATCAAAACAATTACAAAAACAATATGGCGTACTCAGTGAGTGATGTAGTAACTACCTGAGCGATTTTCTTAAGTTGACTTTAATTTTAAGGTCTGCGTATAAAAAAATCTGACTGTTCGACTGATTTGTATAGTGAATTGACCCTAAATGAAAGTTATTTTCAATAATTTGACTTTCATTTAGATTTCTACATCACTACCCGAGTATGCCATATCGTTTTTAATTTAAAAGAAATGTCGGCGATCTCATAAAAAACATCTGCAGATCTGGTAGCCATTTTGACATGGAATTGTGTTATTAATAAATAACATTTTGTCCAGCTCAGTCGTGAAGTAAAAAGGACAGAGGGCCTACTTCAGTCCACAAAATACAAAGTTTCGGGATATGTGTAACCTGTACACCTACCATGCGTGAACGTCACGTAAACTACGGTAGTTAACTAGAGCTACATGTAAGCCAATTTAAGTTCCACCCCCATATCCAGAAACCCCAAAATAAGCTTTACTGTAGAAGCTAGCGACTATCATCAGTGTGCATTCATGGTACAGGTGATGAATAGGTTTTGCATATTTTGTCCAGTAAAATATGGTAGGAATTGTATTTATTGTATGACTCCTTAAAACTCACGCTATTACGTGTACCAATGAACGGGAGTAGACTCCCAGGCACGAAGACGCATCTTCCGCGTCACACCCCCGGGGTCGCTGTCCGTATGTGCGCCCTTTACCTGAACTTAGAGAATGATCCTTGCCCTATAAACCTTTTTAGGGCATTAGGCTTGAAAGTTATGTCTCCATTTAAGGGCCATATATCACGTAGATTTCCAAGGAATTATAATGTAAGTAAAGCTAAAAATGACCACTTTGATGTAAAGGCCGGTGTTCACTTTGCTTAGTAGTTAGTGCAGGTGATTAGTGTTAGTAGAAATCATCTGTTGATACCGATTGATCAGTGCAAGTGATTAGTAACCTGGGTAGTAAAGTGATTAGAAGGGTGTTCTATTTTCTCGTCCCGCCTGCCTCCTATTCCCCTCACTCGCCGCGTGCCTGCCACTAAACACGTCTGGACAGCAGGTGTTAGTGTTTAGCATTTTGCAAAACTTGCAAAAATGGCGAAGTAGACGGAAGATTTATCATGAAAATGTGTGCAGGAGTATGTAAAATATGAATGTCTTTTAAATTGTAAAGACCTTAGGTACGAAATTAAAGGTGTCCGAGATAAACTAAACACATCCACTGAACAAAATTGGACACTACTTGCACTACACACCTGCACTAATAAATCGATCCTACTCGTCACCTGCACACGCACTAAGCAAAGTGAATACGGGCCTTAACTTTCATACGAGTATTTTATCTTAGACAAGCAGTTATAGTATTTTCTTGGCCTTATTTAAGTCATTAGTTTACCGTTTTTTGCTACGTTTTAATTTCTGATTATTAAATAGAGAAAAGGCACAAGATCCCCAACCAGCCATTGAAGTCCTATTGTGACATTTGTACCAATACGAGTAATGAGTGACATTATCTAACGAACAAGGTTTGCTTTGGAAACATCTGCAACAAATCAGTAGAAACCGTTTTGTTCCTCCTCGACTTAATCGAATATTTAAACGGTGTCGATTGTCGATCTAATCCAATATTATTTTAGCTTTACAAAAACTCCTATTTGGTCGAAGTATTGTGTCAAACCATTGTATATCTGGTACAGACTCCGAATTGACAGGTCATTGACCACCTAAGTCACATAACACCACCACCACCACCACACACCGAAACTTCAAATAATCCTTTTTGGGTGGTGATCCCAGGATCAGTGTTGTCACTTAAATGAAGAAGAACGTATCGAATCAGCTTTAACTGAAACAAAAGTCTCCAGCCGGATTTAGACAAAAGTACAGACGTGAATCGAAATAGACAACGCAAGTCTCTCCGTCTGTATGAAAACCAAGTGTGCCACTTTGACGACTATTGCGACATCACAATAGCGTTTTAGGGTAAGATTTCTCTATTATTTAATAGTTTCAATCTCGCTCATGGGAAGTGTTATGTTAAACGCACATGAAATACTTATTTTATATATTCTTTAAATGAAAGACATTTTTGCATTCGAATAAAAAAGTGAATATCAAACCTATCATACTTCATTCATTACAACATTAGGAATAAGCAGGGGTGCTAAAATTAATGACAATTTGCATGTGACGTTGCTATGACGATGACATACCTACCTGAGTATAACCTGGCAAAATTGAAAACCTCTTCCGCCACAATGTATGAACGGATTATGTAACATTTTAAATTTGGTAGAGTAATTGTGACAGTAAAAATGTATTCGGATAAAAACCCCGCTTCTCTTAGGTTTTTACATCGACAATATAGTTTGATGCAAGATAAAATAATTTATTTAGGCAAAAGCCTCATAGATTCTGGAGTGACTTTACTTTAAATGAGAACAATTAGGTGTGACGACAGCAGCTATATAAGTAGATCTTAATAAATTTGGCAGAAAACTCAAAAGTAATAATGTTTATTGTACTTTTTACCACAAAGTGTACCCTAAAAAAGTTCTGTTGGTGTCTGCAACAGAAAAAGGAATGATAAATCTACTTGATTTTGAACTTCACCTGTCAAGTTTTTGTATAGGACTTTGGTCACAATATAAAGAGTTTACAGAAGGACCGACCGCGCCTTTTTCCTAAACTTGTGTGACCACCCAGGGATACTACTGTATTCGCTCTGAATTTTGGAAATGAAGTAGATAGCTTATACCTACTTGACAGAACCGGCCAAAAACTAAATGCATCATGCGAAAAATTGCACCAAGTTCGACAAAAACAAAAACACTCGCGACAGTGAGACTGGCTGCGCTCACCGGGATCCCCTGTAAATTCACTGTGTCTGTGTGCGTGATCAAATGGCGGGTTTGTTCTACGAGTAGCGGACTACCTGTCAGAGGCGCCACGCTGCATGCGTAGTTTGTGGTCGCTGTAGTTAAGTTTTTGTATATGACTTTGTTACAGTGCCTCCAGTGAATAGTATTAATTTATTAATTTATTATATAGTTCGTACATAAAATTACCTTACAAGGGAATACATTTTGGAAAGCAAAAAACCTGCTTCCTAACTTATCTCTAAAAAGAGATTTCTTCCAGCAGACCAAGTTAAATGATACAAAACAAAGTGTGACTAAAGAAGACAGACAGCTGTGCACACATAACTATACTACTTTCGCCGTATGATGATATCCCTGACAGTTCATAATTGTCGATTATAGTGATGTAACGAATGTAATTTAATCGAGTTGGCAAAGGAAATGGAATCGGATTAACCGATTTTTAATTGTTAAATAAATTCTTAATAAACGGGTTATGGCTAATAGGTTATAGAATAAAACGCGGTATCTCGAAAATAATAGTTAAAAAATAGCACACAAGGCATCTGCCTTGTGTGTGTCGAGTGCGTCTGCACTCGTACTGGTCCGAATGACGTAATTACAAAATGGTCGCTCCAATTCATCGATTTTTTGTCGATTCAGTAGTGTCAATACACTATTGAATGGCGTCCCTTTTCACGCATCAGGCGCTGTAAAGATATATTAATTTAATTTCATAACAGTTAATAATAATAACAATAATTTACTTGTTATGATTCGAAAGGACAATAGTTTTTTAATAGTTTACAACATTTTCTTTTGCCAGTTTCTTTCTATTTAGTTTGAAATAGTATGCGTGACACGGAACAATGAGAACTGTCAGGCATATCATCTCATAGTGAAAATAGTATAAAGATAATGAAAAGTAGTATATAAGGAAGAAAATGTTGTGTAACTAAAAATAGCATACAAGTTGCTGTTATTAACTATCATGGTTTACTTCAGATGTTACCAGTACGTCCACCACGAGTTGGCACTTTAAATTTACGTTATCATTCGCGTAAAAAAATGTATTGGAAGTTGACATTGTCATGTCATGTCATGCCAAATCCCAATACACTAAAAAGGATAAAAAGTGTATTGGTAACGAAACAGCGTTGAAAAAGAAAGATATATGGACACCAGGAAATGACCTTCTCTAAATTGGCTCGAGTCTGTGTGTGCTGGGAGACGCCCCTGGCTAAATCCGTTGTCTGGTGCCTCGCACTTAACACAAGAATATTAATAATCCTAACTTCGAGATCATGACAAGTGGTGTGTCGTCTGGCGCATTTTTCATTATTTTATTACTGAACCCCAGTTTGATACGCAAGGTCCACACACTCGCGTCATTTATTTTAATTTATGTCAGACGACCAAAACCTTATAAAGTTTGGGATAAAGTTGGCGATAAATAAAACAATCTTTTAGCTTGTTTCAAGCGCGATAAACCTTTGGGTGGGCGCGAAGATAATTTATTGTAGCAGCCTATTGTCCCACGTTCCGTTACTTTTGTACGAGTAATAATTTATTAAACATCTGCAATAAAAGGGGAAGATAAGCCAGGTTTTTTTTCACGAAACAATGGATGCTAGGAATGCGTTTCGTTGCAAATTGATAAATTTTAGAGTAGTAACAACAACATATAACTAGTGCGTGCTCACGACTTTGCGATGGGTTTAAAAAATATATATTTTCAAATGCCTAACTTTCATGAAACGGGTTGTGGGTGGTTAAGGGTTCCTTATACAATCACGGATACTCTTTTTCAACTACTTCAAATAGACTTATAATAACTTATGCGACAGAATGTACAGCGCATGTCTTTCTCTAATGTTCAATTGATCTTAGATCTAAAACCAGTGAGTTCATAGGCTATTAATAAGTAATATTGTCCCGAAATCACTTCTCTTAACACATTACTTATAACCTTCACTTGCACTAATATTTGAATGTTCGAAATGTTGTTTTATACCTAATCATCTTTTCTCCGAAAACTTTTCTGTCATAATGTCGGATGCTATAATAATTATAAAATAGTATGTAAAAGATGAAATAAAGTTTGTAGTTTAATTTGTTGTGCTATAGCACCTATAGGTAATTGATGAGCATTGACTTAACTAAGTTACCAAATAGCAGATGACAATTAAAATGATATAAAATATAAATATGAATATGCGCCAGACAACACACCTCTTGTAATGATCTCGAAGTAGGGATTAATATCCCTGTGTTACGAGGCATCACACAAGGAAATAAGCCAGGGGCGTCTCCCAGCACACCCAGACCCGAGTCAATTCAGAAAAGATCGTTTCCTGAATTGACCCGACCGGAAATCGAACCCGGGACACTACGGAAATCGAGGCGAGAAACCGTGCTACAGCGCACTACGCCAACCGTGTCGTCAAAATGATCACGAAATGATGTACGAATAAAACATTCAAGTAATCCATAAAGTTAAAAAAAATACCGATCTATGCTGTCCCCTAGCCTATACCTTTCTTATATTATTTTAATACAAAACATATTATTTCACCTGCTTACATGAGTAGGCGGTTTACGCGTGAAGCGGTATTACGGAGTTAATCCGAGCGATTATATAGTCGATTAGCTACAGTGAGTCGAGACATCGTGTGAGGCCACGTAATCGCTTAGGCGAAGCGGTATGCACAACCGCCTAATTGCCTATTAAAGAACGGGTATTTACCCTTTCACGTTTGAAGCGCCAACTCAGTCTTGAGTGAATTAGTTGAAGACTACGTTAGTCGATTGTAACGGTACTATCAGTAATTATCAATTAATCATCAGCTTCAGATTCAAAGTTCTTCTCTTATTAGTCGTTCGCTCCTGACAGAGTGGTCGTGGTCATAGCAATCGTTTATGCTGGAGTGCTTCACCAACTTTATAAGGTTTGTCTACCGTGTCGGAGGGCGCCCACGAGATATTTTGCCTTGCGACTTTCCCTTGCACTACAAGCCGCTCCATGGAGTCCTCGTTACGGGTGATGTGCCCGAAGAACTTGAAGATTCTTAGTTGCACAGTTGACGATAAACTCTCTTCGATCTTAAGATCTTCAACAAAGTTGAGAGCACTTCAAAGTAATTTGCAGGTTTCTTAACTTGTAAGTATGTGACGTTGAGATTTTCGCCGCCTGATCAAAATAAAAAAATTGTCCTTAATAAATAGAACGTGGTTGCGCTCTTTAACGTGAATTACAGAGAAAACTTCCAAATGAATTTGTATTGCAGAAACTGAATCTATTCCAATAAATTTGAATACATGTAAAAGTACATTCGACAAATAGCATTCGACAAGTTTTGATGTATTGCCAATTTGCCAATAGTTTCATTTCACGTGAATAACAATTTTTCAAAACCTTTTATATAGACAGTTATTCAATTTAGTCTCGCATATCTATTATTTTCTGAAACCTCAAAACAACTTTAGGCCAATTTACTATTTATTTTTCACAAGTCATTCAAAAGTAAACGGCCTATTTAAACTTATATCTTTTATCAGTATACATTTTTGAATGAAAATCTGTTAATCTATGTAACAAACTGTTCCATTTAAATAAGAACTATCTAGGAGACTGTAAATCTTATTTTTGTGCGTTGACTGTTTGGGATCTTTTTGCTCATAAAAGAGTTCAAATGGCCTATTAACGTTTGAACTTTCTGAAATATTTTACTTACTTACTTTTGCTTATCTAAAGTTTTGATTTATTACAATTTTATGGCCGTAGTTACGATTTTATTATTAGCTATTCAATTAAACTCTTGGCATAAAATTACTTACGCAAACATTAGTCTTGCAAAGTTTTTGAAAGATGTTGAACATGAAAACACTAAAGCTTGTAATTACTCCCAAAATACTCCGTTGGAGTACCGAACTTTATGATTACATTTTGCGAAATAGGTGTTAAAACGATAGGAAACTAGAAAAAACCGAATTGAAGATATCGAGCAGGATAAAGGGCTGAAATTAGTTTATAGTTTTCTGTCTTTAGATATGAAACAAGCATTGTAAAATACTAAAATAATGAAAGGTAATATATTTAAACGGACGACTAAGCAAGTGAGCTAGGACGCTAACTCAGTTGAGCCCTTTTCATTGGGAATTTTGCTCTTGGCTGATGGCTCATTTGCCATAAAATTGATGTAATAAAAATAGCTTCGTACTTACTGTTCTTATAACATTATTTTAAAACCCTAGGGACTTAATAATATTAATCTATGTGTAAACTTTGTAATTCTGATTCTGGGGCTGGGTAATTCTAACACAAACTACAGGTTTGATTTCATTATTTGAACTACTGAAACATCTGAAAATAAAACTTCAGCACAAATCAATCCTGCGAATTTATGTATTACATTAATAAATAACATAAAAATATTCTAGTTAATGATAAAGCACTTTAAGCCAATTTATTAACGCCTTACGATTAACTGAAATACTTTTTTGATTTAATTAAGACAGAAACTGTTGCCATAATTACCTACTTCGAGGAATCGTTGCTTTTATAAAATCGATGTTGTTCAGAATGGAATTAATAAGAAAAATTACGTCTCAACATGAACACACTATTTGTCCAATTTAGGCGGCTCACGGCTCTTTAGATATATCGACAAGGCCATCTGAATTGTACGAAATATTATTTTCATTGTTTTTTTTGTGCAATAACCTAATTGTATGAATTATTATTATTTGTTTTTTTTTTAATTAAACCTCATTGCATCTCTTGGTAACCGGCCGTAAGGTCCATATAATTATGACGTTTTCAAGCACAGTAACGCAAAGCAACCATTATGCTGTCCAACCTTGTCTCGAATGCCTGCAAAAATGCCTTTTCAATGCCATCATCAGCACTGACAGTGGTTAAGAAATTGAAGAGAGTTTAACGTATTCAATATATAATTGATTATATTATGTTTATGCTAGTGGAACTAACTAATTTATATCAATTGCTGTTTGGAATAAAATGTAGAGTGTTTCTTACATTAATTTATCCATAATATAAAAGGGCTTTAAATCTAGATTTCCCATTCACATCAGATTAATAGCTTATTTAGAGCTACTTTATGTAACGCATTCCGTTGTTTACGTTTCTATACAAAACAAATGTGCCTCAGATTACAATAGAAGCCCGCTTATCTCACTCCTATTGTGTCAGCCTCTTTATTCAATTGAGTTCAAAGATATAAATTGTGAGATGAGCCCCTGTCATGTAATCATGGAATGGAACGGGAATTCTACGCTCTTGACGTACGTGCATATTATATCCTTCTTGTATTATGAAGTCTTAAGCACCGATTAGATATTTGTATATTTTTAACTACTTAATAATAACTCAGAGCCCATGTGAAACGTCATAAAGGCTACATTTTACTCAGTCCAATAAATGGATTTTTATGTTATAATTAATTAAAAGAACTGTCCGACTTTTTGATAAAGCGCCGTCAAGAGTTTTCTGAATATGCCCATTTACAAAATGTTTACATTTAATTTTTCATTACTCAACCAGATGGGCAATTTCTTTTAAGCCGTTTTTATTTCTGAAATATTTCAATTTTACAGTAGGTATCCAAATGAAAAAAGAAACAAATAGCGGGCTAAAGCTATTTATTATTCATAATTGTTAAACAATAAATAAGAGTAAACTTTTAATTCACCTAAACCAAATGACGAAAAATAATGGAAACCACTTGTAGGTGAACGCAACGTTAGACCATGGTGAACAAACAGACGACCTGATTTAGGTCACAGCTCACAGGATTTTGGTGACAGGCCCCCAGCAACCAGCCTGGAAATATTGGGGGGGATATTTAGGCCTATTTTCAACAGAGACCGTTCTTTGACAGCAAATGATAAATAATGAAATGATGAATGTTTTAAAACTAGCCTATAATTACAGAAATATGTTAATACTTCGGGGATAAATAAACGCAGTCTGCTTAAGACAAGGAAGTACGTTACGTATACACGCTTTTCTAAAAACAGATAGTCGCGCGACCTACCTCACACATGACGTCACCGCCCATTAATTCAGTCAAGAAAATAAACCGCTCACATCTTTCAATAACCCCCGTGGTTTTGTAAGCGATCAACATGAGCAAAAACCTGGTTTATCTAATCCTGATAAAGTGCCGCGAGCACCGCTCAAATGTAGGCTAAACGGGTCGGGTGGATAATTTATTGTGATTCCCTATTAAGCTCCCCTGATCAGGTTGAATAGTAATTAAATTGGCATTGTATAGAAGCAGTGACTTCTGTGATTCAGGCGGTTTGCTTAAATGTGTTGAATGATAAGATCGATAACTTGTGGTTATTTACGGACTATTAACTACAGCATTCGATTAGATCTTGATTTCGAAATAGTAACACTAAGATTACGTGCTTTGTCTGCACTCTGCGTGAGACAATTTTACTGTTGAATATTTTAAACATTCATTCAGAGAGGAATGTTTAAAAATGTGCAGATTATACGAGTTCACATGTCAATGTCTATCTTAAAATAAGTGCTTAATCTAATCTATGTTAACAAGATTTAATATTTTTAGTTGAATCAGTGTACCTAATACTTAGTCCACCAGTATTTATATATCTATCAGCAGCTGTCCCTCGAAGTCCGAACCGGAGTTCAAACTGCTGCGAGTATATTGCTTCTAGACTGCCATGTGCTACTAACATTGTTAGGAAACTTATGTAATAACAGCGCCATGAAACGATCTGTGAAACTAAAAAGGTGGAACGGAAGACGTGTTTTTTTTATCCTAGCCTAGAACATAACATAACATACCATCACAACTTTATCCCAAGCGGGGTAGTCAGAGGCAAGTGACTGTTGCCGTCATGATGAACGGAACACTCAGAAGCCCACTTTTCTCCATAGGTATTAGCCTAGAAGACTAGGATATATCTTTGCCGGGGACTGGTCTGAAAAGGCCAAGGATATACGTTTTTGGATGTTGGGAAGAGGCCTTTGCCCAGCAGTGGGCTCCTAACGGCTAATTTAGATAATTTGGCAAAGCAATGTGCTATTGGGATGTTACTCAGAATAAGCCGTCAAAAGGGGCACTTTGGGCCATTATTATTAGCTTTAATACTTTTTTTATTATTTATTTATTTAGGACTTTTTTCTTTTATCTCTAATACTTAGAGCGTCGTAGATGAGAGCTGTGGCACTCCAGCTAGGATCCCGTATGGTCACAAGATCAAATCCGGCAAGAATCATCGTTGTGAGAGAATCGTGTCGAGAACATTTTAGAAATCTAAATTTACTAACGCCACGTTTTTGTAGTCTTATGTAATTTTGCCAAACACATTAGTCAGTATGAGACAGAGAACGAGAGACAGAAAAGAGAGAATACGAGAAGAAAAGACTTCCAAAGTGTGATGAAGCCTAATTTTGACATAGTTAAACATTGCGCGCACTATCAGGCGATCAAACTGTTTAACAGATTACCAGTTGACATAAAAAGTTCAGTTTACCATTCAAGTTTTAGAAATAGCCTCAAATCGTTCTCTTTGGAAAAGTGTTTGTATAACGTAGCGGAGTTGCAGGCTGTTGTTATTGTTTTATTTTTGTAATTTGTTTATGTTCTGTTTTTTTTTTTGACATTGCTTTATATCCCAATTTAATCTAATTCTAAACCGTTGACTACTATAATAAATAATTACCTCATAATAAATAATTGTTCTATTGTTAATGATATTATTTTTTTAAATTGTTTTTAAATGTGCATTCACACACAATGTATGTTGTATTTGAATAAATGAAATGAAATGAATGAAATTGCGTTCATTGTTAAAGTTGCGACTGACTCTCCGGTGATTGGAAACACATAAAAAAACCAAAGCAACCCTAATAGTGGCGGAAGGCTCACCACCTACCACGTTGGATTAAAATTTGTTGGGTGAAAAGTGGACATCTGAATATTTCGTTGACCATGACGGCAACAATCAACTTACCTATGCAACTGAGTTTGGGATAACTGTAGTCGTGGCGTAGGTATGTTTATAATTGAAAACTGCAAAATAGACATAATCTTTAATTTAATAAAAAAATATAAAAACGCAATAATTCCAATTTACGCCAAACATGCCTTATATAATTTTGAAGAAGAGCTGATACTTTTCAAACTTTCACTAAACATAGCTAAAAACCACCGCAATCAAACTGGTTTTCGAATGAGAAAAACCGCATCTTAATCATTCAATCCGCTACGATGCCACAGACAGACAGACACATAGACATAGTCAAACTTTTCCCTCTTTTTGGGTCGGGGGCTAACAATCATTATTGTTACAATTCCTGTCGATGGTTACTGCAGCGTTAACCGATCTAATCACGATATATTTAATTAATTAATTCCTTTAATTAATAAACTTTATTCCACATAGAAGTTCAATGCAATCACAAACTTTCTAATGAATCACGCTATGCAAGCACCGTAAAATTCAATCAATAAAGCATACTCGTACATATTAATGCTTGACTTATAACTTGCCTCGCAACTTTGCTCCTCTCGAAAGAATAATCTATGAATGAACTACAATCCAATTTCGTTGTAATATTCAGAGCTAGCTTAAGATTGACATTTTTAAGAAATACTTAAGTGCCTGAAAATTCTTAGTTTACAAGGTTATAAATAGAAATAATTTTACCTTTAAAGTATTCGCTATATTTCAACTTATTTCCCCCTGGTATTAACTTTTCTTACCAAGATATTTTCTCTTCAGTTTCAGTTTCATTATGACTTATTAAGCGGCTTCTTAACTTCGGACCTAAGTTAAAAGCACTAAAACTAATTGACGATTTATTTTGTAATCTAAATATAACTCCTTTATTATTAAAAGACAAAACATAAATAGTTAAAAAGCGTACTGCGTTGATTGAGGAGCTGGGCCTATAGGTCGCCTTTCAAAAAACTGAGGCCCTCCTGTTCCATGGGCCTCGGAGGGGACCTCCCCCGGGGGCGAAAGTTTGCCTTGGGTATGTGGAGGTGCAGGTGGGGGCTCAAATGAAATATTTCGGCCTCGCAATTGACGGGCGCTGGAAATTAGTCGAGCATTTTCGAAAGCTCGTCCCCAAGCTCGTCAGTACTGCGGGCGCGTTGGGCCGCCTGCTACCAAACCAGGGCGGCCCTGACACTACACGCCTGCGTCTTCATGCCAGCATTATCAGGGCAATGGTGCTCTACGGGGCAACCATATGGGCCGATGCCCTATCCCCCGCCAATAAGGGGCTTGTGAGAAAACCGCAGCGGACGGTGGCCACAAGGGCCGCGAAGGCTTACCGCACTATCTCAATGGGGGCTGCCTATGTCCTGACTGGTATGCCTCCGTGGGAGCTCGAGGTGAAAGTTCTTGCCGCGGTGGACCAACACCGTGCTGCGGCAAGGGCCAGAGGAGAACGCCCCTCTTCCGAAGAGGTGGAGCGCGTCCAAAGGGACACCAATAGCGCTGTTATACAGCAGTGGAAGGAGGACCTGGCTGACGCCACTTACTGCGACACCTACTGGATCACGGCAATAAGGCCAATCCTGGCGGTGGTGCAGAAGAGGGTTCGGCTCACTAACCTTTCGGCTGGTACAGGTGCTTTCTGGGCATGGATGCTTTGGAAAGTACCTGTATTCAATAGCCAGGAGGGAGCCGTACACTGAGTGCCATGAGTGCGTAGCAGTAGGGGACGATGCGCAGCACACCCTCCAGATGTGCCCAGCATGGGCATCGCAGCGCCACGCGCTTGTTGCGGCACTCGGAGGGGACCTCTCTTTGCCAAGTATATTTCGCTCTATGCTTGGCAACGAAAGGTCATGGGAGGCGATGGTCTCCTTTTGCGAAGACGTCATGTTGCAGAAGGAGACCGCGGAGAGGGCCAGGGAGGAAGATCCTCTGGCGGCACCTCTCCGGCGTAGACGTAGCTCGGAGGCGGCGGTTTGCCCGTCATCTCTCTGTTCCCTAATGACATCAGTCACTCGCATTGCACGATGCCACCGTCTGGGGGTTATCTCGTTATTAAGATAACCCTTTAGCGTGAGGAGGCCCGGCAGTGGCTGAGCCGACCGCTTGGGGCGATGTGGCCGAGATGCTTAGGGAATCCCACATCGTTCCGCTAGAGCAAAGCGGAGATACACTGGGGTTCTTTTAGTGGGGATGCCGCTGGCTTCACCGGCGGAGAGTCCAATACTCCCCCACCGCCTCCCCCCCGCTGAGGGATAGTGCGTAAGGCCTTTTTTTACCCGTCGAATAAAAAATGGTAGAACAATTTTTCAAATCGGTAGTAGTAGTTTTGGAGCCTATTTAGTGCAACAAATAGACAATAAATTCTTCTCTATAATAGTTATTAGTGAGTACAGACAAAAACATTTTCAGTTTTTTTATACTTTAAATTAATAATGGTGGCTTACCTTTTATCATTAATGGCTTTAGGTTCTTTGCACCAGGTCATCTGTGCATCAGATGTGAGATTACCAACGCTGTTTATTTCAGTTCGTGAGCGTGAACTTTTTGTCGTCAAGGATACCATTTCTAGGACCAATGCGGCCTGCCCTTTGCAACTTTAGCTTGGTCATCAAAGGTTTATCGGTTACTTTTATTACGTTGCAGATATTTCCACTGCGGATTTTATCATGCAAGGAATACATCTGGGACATATTACACCAATATAATCTAGATGGCAGCAAAGTAGATACGGACATCTACATTTTTTGCGAAAGTGATTTTTCTCAAAATTTGCTTTAAATAAAACTTATCTAAAACTCTGTATTTAAATTATTCCGAATTTCAAAATAATAAGCAATATCTAGCACGTAAATGAATACATCTACACTCGGTTTTTAAAGAATAGAATAGAAAGATGTTTATTTCCCTAGTTCGTGTGTTACATTATTTCCACATGGCGAGGGTTTTTTCAGCCTGCGGGTGTGTCAGCTACTAACAGTCTACTTATAATTGTCTAAAAGATCTGTATAAGTTTTGTGTACTGTGTGCTGGGTGTTTGTTATTGTGTACAGAATTAATTTATATAAATTTATGATGCTGTTTAATTTTGCCCTAATCTATTTACATCTAATTACAATCGTGGAACATGGGGTTCTCGACAGGACGTGAAACGCTTGTTCGCTTGCTGAGCAGCCAACTCCTGTCTTTTTTCGGTACATAGCTGATTTCGCCTAGTCTAGTGTTAGTTAAGAGAAGATTGTGCTGTCCGTATTCGAAATAGGCTTCGTCAGGAGACTCAAGTTACTCGATTTGCATTTCACGAAGTCGGCGCAGCATGTCCTCGTTTAGGTCTTGTGCATGAAGGTGCCAAGGATCCCAGTCGAGCATATCCCAGAGTAGTGCGGTCTCTAGGCGTCTTGGGAATTGCCCGGCGGTCTTGAGAGCCATTCGATACTGGCGCTCAATTTTTAGCAAGTTGGTCTTACTGTAGCGTGAGAGCAGTTGCACTACGCCATAATCCAATATAGGAAGTAGGCAGGCCTGAATAACGGCAAGTTTCACCGTCAGATCCGTCTTGGCGTGCCAGCCGATGATAGGGGCTAGAGTGCCACGTGCTCGTCGCCCCTTTTGCACGACGTAATTCGTCTGTTTGCCCATGGTCATGGTCTTGTCAAACAGTACGCCAAGATATTTTATGCTGTTTCTATATTCGATTAGCGCTTCCTTGATGCGTATTGTTCTATTGTAATTCCACTTATAAGTAAACATGGCACACTCTGTTTTGTTTACGTTGCATTTCAGCCCCCAGCGACGGTAAAAGTCGATAACGATGTCTGCGGCCCATACCGCGCGGTGCGTCGCGCTGTTAGGGTCGGGAGATCTGTTGGTTATGCACAAGTCATCGGCGTATTAGGAGAGCTTAAGTCCTCGGATATGGTCTCGTTGGTCCCAAACGTCGTGTACATATAGGTTGAAAATGATCGGACCCAGGATGGAACCCTGGGGGACTACATGTGGCACCGGTTTCTCTTCGCCGTTGGTGGTTCTCAAACGACCGAAGGTTTTACGATCGCTGAAGTATTTCTCAATAACTTTAATGATGTTGTTCGGGGCGTTGGCTATTTGAAGCTTCTTCGTTAGACCTTTGTGAATTATGGAGTCGAAGGCTTTCGAAAGATCGGTCGATACCATGGCCACGCTCTCCTTTGCTTCCAGTGCATCCGTTATGAACTTACCGGTGCAAAGGATCTGCGTGCCTGTACCTCTATGCTTGGTAAAGCCATGTTGGAACGTCGGTTGTAGTCTGTCGCAGGCGCGACTGGGGTAGGCGCTCATACAGTTTACCCATGATGCTTAAGAGAGTGATAGGTCGGTACGATTTGACGTCCCGGTGATTCTTGCCAGCCTTGTATAGAAAGATGCACTCCCCAATTTTCCATCTGTTTGGATAATAACCTGTCAGTAAAAGGTAATCAGCGATCACTTTGTACTTGATAAGAAAGGGATTGCCTCCGAATTTTAGGGCGTCTGCTTTGATTTTGTCGGGGCCTGGTGCTTTTTTATTTTTGAAGCGCCTCAATGCGAATCCGATTTCCTCTATGGAGGTGGGGTCGAGAGATTGAGATGGTGTGGTTTTTTATGTACCTTCATCTTCATTATTTATTACGGCTTCTGTGACGATTGCTGCTTCGACCAGAGCGTCGATGGTTTTTTTCACTGTTGCTGCCCTCGACGTGGGGAAGTCTCTGGAATGGAGCTTTAAGGTTGCGCTGAATTCGCCACCTTTGGGCTCTATTGTCCTGTGGATTGTTTATTAACCGTATCCACTTTTCATTGCTATATTCAGGCGTTTCAGATGATTGTAGGTTCTTTTTATTTCCGTTATTCTATCCTGGTTAAAGCGAAGTCGCCACGCTTTCCTTTTTGCTTTATTTCTTTCCTCGATCAACTTTTTGATTTCTTCTGGAAGTTTATGCCTTTTGTTGTTCTCATGTAGTGGCGCATTTTTCTAGTTAAGTATAGATTCCTCGCATTCTGCGTCGGACATTATTATTTTTGGCAGGTGCATGCTTTTATCCCAAAGGGTTTGTTGAAATCGTTGTCTGAGGTCTTCATTATTTGCAACAGCCCGAGTATTTCTTACCAGGGTTTTCTCTCTATCTACAAAAATTTTAAATCTAGTAACCAGGGCATGTGATCAGAACCAACCGATGTTGTTTGTCGGCATGCTATGTATCGAAGGCTTGCGCATCGTGGGAAAAGATGGCTGCATCCAGGATGCCGTAGCCGGCACTGTTAGGTCGCGAGGGTAAGCCGGTGTGGTGTATGGTGCAGACGTCGGAGTTACATAGGTCACGGACGAGTATTCCTGTTCCTTCGTCTCTCGTCTGGTTGAGGGTGGTCATTTTAAGGTTGAGTTCGCCAATGGTTTTTAAAGAATATCGCAGTAGAAACGGACATTTGCACTTACCCGCCATTACTTAGCAACTTTGACAGGCGATTCAAACGTCAATAAATACATCTGCCACTTATTTCATTGAAAAATGGGTGTCTCAAGGAATAAATTACTGTTAAATATGGCCCAAATAGGTATACAGAAGGATATACGAAAGGATATATGGCAGATATACGGCCTTATTAGAAGACATCTGGTAGATATCTTCTTATACGTCAAAGTTTTTAAATAGGAAAAAAAGACATCTGCATTATTTCAGAAAAAAAAACAATCAACAGTAGGTACGTCTACCACGAGTTGCCACTTTAAATTTACATTATCGTTCGTGTAAAAACATGTATTGGGATTTGACATTGTCATGTCATGTGATCATGTCATGTGTCATCCCTATACATTTTTTTTACGCGAACGATAACGTAAATGTATTGTGGCAACTCGTGGTAGACGTACAGATATATTCTGTTACATAATGAATAGTGAATGTTATTTTAATGCATCGTTCAAAGTTCCATGTTAATCGGTCAAAATGACCACTATTTTTTACTAAATGTGTTCTCCTGTAAAATTGCGATTTTGTAGATGTCTTTTTCTACTTTGCTGCCATCGATCTGTATCAACAATGAGTTTATTATTATAGTTATGAGTCGCTAGCGTACTCTGTAAAGTATTTGTAGACCATTACGTGACAGCGCCGCTAGCGACTAAAAATGGTTATACCAAATGCTGTATCGCAGTTTACGTAAGGTGAACTTATAGTTACATACTGACACGAAATTAAGCGAAGTTTGTTAGATAATGATCAGTTTGATAACAATAGTTAAATATTTCTCAATACATAATTAAAAAGATAATAACACCCAGCCACACAAAAAACACAAATGTTCGTCACATAAATGTTTGTCTTGGGTGGGATGAATGCTACTGATTATTTACGATTCCTCTGCGACAGAGTTGCATCGGATGCTGCATTTATCTATTTGTTCAATAAAGCTGTACAAATCACTTTCGATTTTCTGTAGTCTCAACGTGTATCGCAGCATCTTTAACAACAGTTCCAATTTATTTGCCCTTGCGTCGTTTGCTTTCTGTTTCAATTCCATTACATGAGGACATGTTCAGCTTCCAGCGATTTCACCCACGATTGCGCGATGTGTCATGGGTGCGAGTTCAATCTTATTGTAATGGATTGCAGTGTCTTGAGTCTTCATCTACTTATTTATCAGGATACAAATGATACAGTTATGTTTAAAAATAACGAGTAATTACAATTCGTAATACAACGGAAAAGGGTTCAACGAGTATGTTCTCAGCAACGCTGGAGACGACGTTTTGCATAATTATATGGTTTTTGTTAGTCACCAATGGTAAAAATACAATATTATATTCATAGACGTTGACTGAGTTAGCCTTACACCCTAACCACGACATACAAATTTTATTGATGACGATTGTTAAATTTTCGTACTCAGTTTTGCAATTATTTGTTATTTTATTTACGAAAATCATTTTATCCTAAACAAAACAGACCTGGTTACCTACGGAACATTTGCCTCTACAATTAAACTAAAACTCAGTAAACTAGCCAGGATCACTAATTTTTGTGTCAATTGGCAAGTCCAATCAGGGTTATTCACTGACTGCGATCGCAAGATAATCGCGACTTTGACAGCAATTATTGCTATTTGACGTCGAATACTTCTTCGTCATTGGGTGACTAGCTGTCAAAATGCGAGCGACTAGCAATCGACTGGAGTTGCTAGTTAGAGCATCTAGGGGCAGATTTACTTCAACCGAGTTTCTGGGCCACATGTTGCTGTCAAGTATTTTCTTGTACTTTCGTAAAACAGGCTGTGTACCTTACGTTATGGTACCGTTTTTTAGTTCTATTTCGACGCAACAGAGGCGCTGTTCGAAATCCCAATACATTTTTTTTACACGAACGATAACGTAAATTTAAAGTGGCAACTCATGGAAGACGGACCACCTACTGATTTCAACTCACAACGTGCCTATTTGTTGTTATATTTTTTTATGAGTAAACAAAACTTTTACCCGACCTTGCAAGCACCATTTTTTGTGTCCACTTTCATTAAATGCTCTTTGTTATGATAAAACTCTTACCATAAACCGTTTCATAGCTGAATATTAAAATGTACTTCACTTTATGGCACCTCATAACTAAAGCGCTGTGTGGCCCGCGTACGCAGATTAAAAGTGGAATACTAATTAGGGACCTTTTATTTTGATTTTAGACACGAAAACCTGTAAAACTCTTTGAAACCTTATTTATAAGTAGGTGTTGCAGGCGACTTCGTACGGGTGTATTATGCTCTCTAGAGAATGTTTAATACTGTAACATAAACATTTTTGATTAAGTATATCATTTCCATAGATTAGCATAGCACCGATAACTTGATCCTTTGTGGCAGAAAGGTGACCTTAACCAGATAAATAAAAGGAACCTACAATAGATCTCTCTGGAATTCTTTGGGGTAAACGTCGATGTTTTGTAGTTTTGTCATCTCTGGTGGAAAAGCAGTCCTAAAATGGTATTTCCTTACTAGACAGAGCTCTTTTTTGCTTGTCGGAGGTTGCCTTATCCCATCATTACGTTGTCTACATACTAGCTTGTCACCGAAGTTAAAATAAACTTCTAGAAATAAACAAATAACAAGAGTGATGTCCTCTATAATATTTTTATTGGATGCTCAATAATATGGCGGCAACTTAGGACAGAAGTTACAAATATTTTTACTAACTAAAGATCTTTTATCACAGTGTATCGTTAAGAGTCGCTCGGTTGCTATAGGAACACAATTTATACAATCTGGCATCCCGTTATTTCCCGGCCGGATTAATTAGGAAGTAATTAATTGCTATACAATTAAATTAACACTCATTAAGAGTACTAAATAATAAAGGTACTTTATAAAATGAGTTACTAATTAATAGTTAATTAGGTTATTGTAATGAAATAAAGTACATTTGTAATAATTATTTAGTTACTGTTGGCGCAATAGTAACGATGCTTTAAGCGCAAATGGTCGTGGGTTCGATTACCCAGCCAGGATAAACATATTAATTTTCAGATACCCATATGATAGTAGACCTTGTCTAAGCTGAAATGACGTGCCCCTCCAGCACACACAAGCACACATATATAAACTACGCAATACATATAAACATGCCACTGTATGTATAATTGATTGTTCAGTAGCCAGTTGGACTCGAACCTTGAAGCACGCGTCGTTTGTTCACAAAAGTACACTCGGCACTTTTAAATTAACTAAAAAGGTTGTGACTTGTGAGGCACGTCATTTCAAATTAGACATGATTTACAAGTTTTGCTAAATTTGGGTCAAGGTGCTTCCTCACTTGGAGCATTTGCCTGTAATGGAACGTTACAGAGTCGAGCATGAGAATGAATGAATGAATGAATGAGAACATTTATTTCAAAAACATTATGGAGTTCAGCACAATCTGCCACTGGTGGCGTAAAAATATTTATAATGATCGTTAATACAAGCGTTGATATTTCTTTTTACTTAGATAACTACATGGACACATTACATCAGTGAGGGAGGAGAACTGAGCATTTGCATTTGTTCGCGCTCTGAAAACTGTAATGTTACTGATTTGAGCATAAATTTGGTGGGGGAAAAGCACCGAGCATTACAGTGCGCCACTTGATGATACAATGTGTAATATTTCGATACAATTTCCTTGAAGGTTTCTAAGGCAGTATTGTATTGTAATGCTCAAAATCGGATCTAAAATGGACATTACATTTGACGACCGACTTGGTGTAATGGTTAAGAAGTTGGCTACTACACCAGAGGTCGCGGGTTCGATCCCCGCACAGTACAAACATTTGTGTGCATGAACATGTCAGTTTGTACTGGTCTGGGTGTCTCCTATGTATAATAAGTATGTATTTACAAAAAAAATGTATTTAAGTATGTTTATCCGTTGTCTAGTATCCCATAACACAAGCTTTAATTAGCTTACTTTGGGGCTAGATGGCGCTGTGTGGAATAATCTCCAGGGATATTTATTTATTTATTTATTACAGGCTAATGTTTGTCATGTCACGGAGGTAGTACAGTAATGTAATGCTCAAAATCGAATCTGAAACATTACCATTACGAGCTAATGCTCCAAGTGAGGGAGCTCCTTCAGATGATCTTGGTAAAAGGTGTCCCAGGTATTTTTTCATCATAGTGCATATTTTTGACTTTGGTTCATCATTTCAGCCGAACGACGCCCACTGCTGGGCATAGGCCTCCCCCAAGGATCTCCACAACGATCGGTCCTGCGCTATCCGCATCCAGCGGCTTCCCGCGACCTTGACCAGATCATCGGTCCACCTTGTAGAGGGCCTGCCCACGGAACGTCGTCCGGTACGCGGTCGCCATTCGAGAGCCTTTCCGCCCCAACGGCCATCGGTTCTCCGCGCTATGTGTCCCGCCCACTGCCACTTCAGCGATGCAATCCTTCGAGCGATGTCGGTTGTTTTTGTTACCAACTTTTAATACTTTTAGTGGCGGTTTTGTATCATTAACCAATTATTCAACATTAAAGTCCTGCTAATCTATTTTAGTGTTTTGTTAAACTATGAAATCACTTTCTAGTCGTCGTCTTATGAAAATGTTACGCTATTTATTCATTTTTAATGGAAATGATTTCATAGGAGAAGTTTTTAAAGCATTTCTAAAATTAATGAAGTATGTTTTAACTTACTTTAAGTATACAGACTCAAGCTACGAATTTCATAAGTTAAACTCTCCTTGCGAACTTAACAAGTAAGTTTAGGTTGGTACTTAAACATAGTTACGAGATTTTATGAAAAGAACAAAAAACTAACGTCTAAGCTCAAGTGACTAATTGAAATTTGCAAGAAAGAAAGAAACTCGTAACAGATTTCCTGCCATACCACGCATCGGTGCGTTTTTCAATCGATTTCTTATGTCTTTTTTATGTGGCAGTGAACCTGTTAATTTGAGTACATCGTAACATTGACAAAGCAATTGTTGTTGGAGTCCCATCAGCTTAGCTGACTCCTCAATTCCTCTCCTTCTTCACTGCCATGCTTGTGACATCTAATACGTCACGCCCGTCATCCACGTATAGAGGCCTTATTACAGGCTTTTTAGAGCTACTTCAGTGAGAGCGGCGAGGCCTAGGGGTTAAACACCCCAACTCGGATCGTGGATCTTGTGGTCCTGAGTTCAATTCGGGGCAGAACTATATTTGTATTCATTGTTAAAATATCGATTAACTCTCCGGTGATAGAAAACCTCGATAAAAAACCAAATCAACCCGGATAACGATGGAAGGGTCACCCACCACCTGCCACGCTGGGTTCTGATACGATTGGTGAAAAAAGGGCTTCTGAGTGTTCCGTGACGGCAACAGTCACTTGTCTCTGACTAGCCCGTTCGGGATATAGTCTTGAGGTAGTATGTGTTATGTATGTACCTAGCTCCAGTGTTTTTCTAAGAGATATCCCGTAACTATTCCTTATCGCGGAGTATAAACGGGATAGTGTAACATAAAGCAAGTTAACGTGTATGCTATAAAAGCAAAGATACTATTCGAACCTACTGTCACAAACTTACTAGCTAGCTTTTGGATTAAATCAAAATAGCGCATAGCGGGGGTCATTTCTGATCTTTTTAACCTAATCAATATTTGTTCATTTTCTAACCGTTTAAAAGTTATGATGATTTTTTTTTTTTTGAAAATCGCTTAAGTCCATACAAAAATAATTATTAAAAGTATAAAAGGTTAGCAGGTGATTTGTATTACTTTGACTAGTTATTTTATTGAGCTAGAAAACCCATGTCAATATGAAAACTTAAAATGTTGCAAGAAAAAATATTAATTAAAAATGTCAATCACTTTCTATCGCGTTTTTAGGTCAGGAAAGACCCCACTATGCGCTATTTTTATATGATCCTTACTTCCAGGGACACCCTGTATTATGTTGCTGGGTCAAAACCCTATATAATTTGATGCGTTCCTTTTCTTAATTTGAGGTTCAACTTGTTTATTTCGCATTACGCCGGTAAAGTCACATCTCGCCCGCTTTTCTCCGACTTGATTTACATAAACTAATTCACTGAATTTTTTAACCGACTTCAAAAAAAAAGAAGCTTGGATTCGGCGGTAGACGCTCCGGGCTTCGCCCTACGCGGAGTTTGTCCTGTGGTTTAGCCTTCGGCCTCATGGTCGAAGCTCGGCCTTCGGCCTCGCTGATGTTAGGTACATGTGGCGATTGCCTGTTGCCAGACTATGATCGAGCGCTCAGACTGGCTTCGTGAAGTGTTCTCAATTCGACTGTAGTTATGTTTTTTTTTTCTTTTATGTTTGTTACCTCAGAACTTTCGAGTGGGTGAACCAGATTTGATAATTAGTTTTATATATGATTTATTATGTTATCTTAATCGCACATATACTTTGCGGCTTCGTAGCACATCTTACTCGCTCCTTTACATAGCATAGCATCAGTAGAAAAGGTCCAATGGTTCCGTGGCTCAGCTTGCACATCCTCGCAGCATAGCACACCGCTGGTGGAAAAGCAGCCTAAATAAATAAGGCTTTAGTTGGCTTATTTCTCAAACGGTTGACTGTTTAAAAGAAACCTTCAACGTTGGTTGGGAAGTACAAAGCTTCAGGAACAGTTTAAAGAATTTATTGCGGTTCTGTTTACGAGCGAGTTGCACAAGAAATATGCAGTTTCCTATAGCTGATTTTCTTGTTTGGGAGGCAACGTTGCGATGCATTTTGTGCTTGTTTAGTAGAGATTCTATAAGAATGGGTTTAACCTAAATGGGGCCTTATCTATCTTTTTGTTGTTCTGGTTATTATATTCAATAACTTGATGTTTTCACAGTCATTCTATGCCAGGAATGTCCACGTGGCTTTAGCTTTCAAAATTTGTTTATTCATAAGTCAGCTTTGACAGTATTCAGCTCTTCAGTATTCAGGTATTGCCGAAAAATATAAACAGAAAGTGACTTTTAAATTTCATTCTTCATTTATAGAGAATTAAATACAATTAGTTATTCTTAAAAAATATTCTGCCTGCCACCTACCACGTTTGCTTCTCATACGCTACGCAAAATGGGAGTTTCTGTGCGTTCGACCGTATACGCGCGAAAAAAAACGCACGTAGTTTGAAAGCACGCTTACGCTGAGCATAATGTAGGTCTCTTTTCGTTTGAAATATACTCGTATATAGTTGTGAGCATTTGTTAAGTTATGTTTGCAATATGTGAGTACCCAAATTGTAATAATTGTTAAGTATGTTTTTCGGACTGACGTCGATCATCATCTGCCTAATTTTATTGGTTAACTATAAACTTACCATTTTATTAAAAAGGCTTGGTTGTCTTGATCGAAGCGAGAGTTTAAGCGGCAAGAGTGTTTGTGTATTCAACAGTAAACAGTCTGAAACCGCTCTTAGACCTTATTCACGCGGTCCGCAATGAATTCAAACATGTGGCTTTGTTTTTACAGAGAAGCGATTACAGTGATAGTAATACTCGTATCATCTTTACTGCCATAAAACACATTACATAAAATAAAAAAGAACTGACAACTAAATTATAATTAATAAGAAATACTTTTATGTGTTTCGGCAATACGTCCCAGTCTCAGCACATGATGGGTTTAATGTTCAACGCTGATTTTCAGAGTGGGAAAAAACAGGAAGGAAGTATTATGTGTATTTGTGTGTGTGATGTGAGTTGGTGTATGCAATGTGAGTTTGTGTGTGTAACCAGTTTCTTTGTCTAAAAAGGAACGCCAAGATCTGTTTGTTTGAAATTAATCGCTTCAATTCAGGCAAAGGCGTGTAAAATCACTCGCCCCGCGTCGCCGTAAAGGATGCCTTACAATTACAATTACTTTTTTTACTAACAAAGATTGTTTTTCATCATTATGCGACTCACCTATTTTAGTTACTCGCTCCTTTCTTTCATCCATTCACCATTTTCCTCCATTTGAATGTTACAACTGTTTTTTTAACCCTAACACTTTCACAGAAATTTACCAAAGTCGAGGTGAACCCGACAAAGTAAAGGGTAGTAATAGCGAAAACAGTGGAACGCCCTAATTCTGTTGTTTTAACTACCCACTGTTTTAACTATCATCCCTTTGAGCGGGACTGTCATTCATCCGGATAATCCGGTTTAGTTTACGTAAACGGGGTTACCGGAACACAGTTTTGTATGGATAAATCTACTTAGGGGAACTTTCTTAGACAGTTGCTTGTTTGGTGAGACATACTTACCTGGGTAAACTTCCTCTGCTACCTTTGGGGAATTGTAGTTGATATAGTGAATGGATATATTTCTTAATCGCATGGTCTCCATGTTGTGATGTTCATCTGGAAAAAACAATCAATGACTTATAAGTTGTATACAATAATTGTGAACCTGTTATGATTCGCCTGAATCTGTTTGTCTGTCTATTTATTAAATCATAGCTGCTTCAGTTGGCTCATACTGAAAAGTAACGTCAATCTAGTCGGAATCCTAAGAAACCTACAGTAGCTTATATCACATTATTCAAAATAATAAATACTAATTAGGCGATTAACGAAACAAATTTACAAGGCGAGGGTGGATGGAGCTGTTGAAAGGGGAAGGCCTAGACGGACGTACTTAGGACAAGTCCAACACGTGCTCAGAAAAGGTCAGGTCAGGAGTACCCATAATCGACGAGCATGTATGAAAGGATTAATGAGAGTGGAAGAAGCGCAATAGGTGTGTCAGGACCGTAGCAAGTGGAAAGATGTGGTCTCTGCTTACCCCGTTGGGAAAAAGGCGTGATGGTATAGTAATTATGTATGTATGAATGTATGTATGTATAAAAGCTAATAGAAGAGCACCAAATTGTTCACTTAATAAAGGGACCTACTTGATACTAATGTATTGCGTCTTTTCTTTACCAATAAGTTAGGTCTTGAATGAATTATATCTGATCTTTTATAACAGTCTTTCGTCTAGCAAGCATATTAGCTCCTTACAATTCCTAGGTTTGAAAATCTAAGTAGTGTATCCCTTTATCCAGGGTTACAGAACGGGAGTAAATAACACCGTTTATTTTTATTCGACTTAATAATAATGAAAAAAAAATACCTCAGTGATTCAAAGCCGATATTTTATTAACGTTTCGCCAATCAAAGGACAAACTTGTACGATAATAATTTATCAATCCAATTTTAATTAATTATTTTTTATCTTTATGTATCTACTGTTGAGTGTCAATAAACAGTAAATGTGCATTGAATTGAATGAGTTGATAAGATATGATGAGTCGTAACAAAAGAGTCAGTAAATTTATTCCGGCGTGATATCAAAACATCTGTACACAGGACTGATAACCTCTGTCAGGTGACCTAAAAAAACAAAACCTAAGTTGGATATGGGGCTGGGTTTTGTGTCAGCACTTTATTAACGGGCCCTTTTCAATCTATTACTGAGACACTGAGTCATTGCACCACTTTCTATCATAATAGAGAAAATACATTAGTATAAATAAAAATAAATAATTATGAGCCAGACAACACACCTCTTGTAATGGTCTCGAAGTAGAGATTAATATCCCTGTGTTACAAAGTACCACAAAAGGGAATAAGCCAAGGGCATCTCCCAGCACACCCAGACCCGAGTCAATTCAGAAAAAATCGTTTACTAAATTGACCCGACCGGGAATCGAGGCGAGAACCCGTGCTACAGCCCACTACGCCATTCGTGTCGTCAAACCCACATATCTACATTGCACCCGTGCGAAGCCAGTGCAAACCACTAGTATCCAATAAGCCTCTTTAGGTGCTTTAACACAGTAATCGAAGTTAAACAGTGCTTCAGAATAAAAACAATACTAATAATATTATTTATTTATTTATGATTACACCACAATCAGTTCGAGCGGGCACGCCGCAATAAGCACGTGTACGCGCGTTGGTTGTTTGAAACGCATAATGTACGTGCATGTAAGCGCGTACCTATGTCAAAACGACCGTACACGCGAAAATAAGCTAGTTTAAAACCGCTTTTATTGGAAATAAATCATTTTGTAATAGTATATTTTTTGATGGTCATTGCGATGTTTAATACTAACTACGAAAATAATACTTACCTATAGGATTACGAGTATGTTTCTAACCATTGGTTATTAATTTGTTTTTATGTCGGATTGGATGATTTTTATTGCAAGTTAGTATAGTAAAATGCGGGCTAATAAATATAAGGTATTTCAAAATACAAGGGTTTATTTCTTTGTAGACAGGTATGTACTTTCCTAGAGGGTAGATATTTTCAAAAGATAAGTCTACCGGGATAAAGTATCTGGTAACAGCTTGCTAGGAAAGATAGAAACCATAACAAAACGACCCGATCCCAGGGTTTAAGCGAAACTTTAACACGCGTCTTTCACAATCCTGGTGGTTGCTCCTTTAACTGAGCTATCGAGGCTATTAACAGACCTTCCGAATTCGTCTAGTGCATTTTACGTTATTAGCAAACGTTGGTTCATCAATGTTATACGGCAAGCGCCTTTTAAAATCCGAAAGATATACGAGGGGCATGCCAAAAGAAGTTAGATACTCTTTACTCATTAAATTGACACTGGCAAGTTCTACACCATCTTATAGGCAGGTTGTTTATTGATATATTTGAAAATAGATCACACATACTTTTTTATTTTTTACTGGCGGGAATTTGCTTGCAGCAATGGAGCTCAGAGGACGTGATTTTCGCGCTGTGATTTATTATGACTATAAAAAAGTTTAAAGCCCCAAGAATGTTTTGAACTTTTGGCTACTACTTTTGGTGAGTCTGCTTGTTCACGAGCAACAGTATTTAATTGGTTTTCTGAATTTAAAAGAGGACAGGGATGTCTCGAAGATAAAGCGAAGACAGGTCGGCCGCCAACCGCGGTCACACAAGAAAACGTTTGTGCAGTCGAAAAACTTATTCGCGAAAACCTACGAATTACGTATGTAGAGCTGGAGCGAGAACTGGGAATTGAATCAGCTGCAATGCAAACCGTAATTCACGACCATTTTTCTCTCCGTAAACGTTGTTCGAGATGGGTACCGCACAAACTTACCGATGAGCAGAAAGACCGTCGGGTGTATTGGTGCATAATCATGATAGATAAATTGCCCCCTGCCGATACGTCATACCTGCACTACCCCGGCTATGTGCTGGAAGAGTCCTTCCAACCTAAAGCCGGTGTATGTCTATTCGTCAGGGCGGACGTCTGCTGTAGCCGTCTCCGCTGCCTAGAAGACCCATCCTTCTCCACTCTCTGGGCGCACGTTGACCTGGGCTCCACAAGCCGGGTCTATGCGTGCATATACCGCTCCCACAAAGGCGACGCCGAGACAACTCGACTCTTCGAGCATCTGAGTCAGGCCGCAGACAACGCTCAGGCGCAGTTCCCAAATGCCGAAATGGTGTTTTTGGGAGACTTCAATGCCCACCATGAGTCCTGGTTAGGCTCATCAAAAACAGACCATGCAGGCCGAACTGCCCATGCGTTTGCTCTCACGCAAGACTTGACGCAACTGGTACACCAGCCCACCCGGGTACCAGATATTGTCGGTCATACTCCCTCTTTATTGGACCTTCTGCTGACGAGTCACCCAGCCGGGTATAAAGTGTCGGTTGGTGCTCCATTGGGCTCCTCCGATCACTGTCTGGTTGGCGCTACAGTGCCTTGTGCAGCTCCCCCACAACCTGTGGAGGTGACGCGGCGGTTATGGCACTACTCGTCGGCAGATTGGGACGGATTGCGAGAGTATTTTGCCTCCGTCCCTTGGCGGCAGTGCTGCTTTGGAGAAAGGGATGCTTCAGAAAGTGCATCTGCTATCGCTGACGAGATCAGTACCGAAATGGAATACTACATTCCTTTTACTGATGTCGTCAGTGCTAGCAAAACTGGTCCCTGGTTCAATCGCGAGTGTGCCGCAGCTGTTGAACAAAAACAGGCGGCGTACCGTGCTTGGTCTAGGGCCCAGGCACTCAATGATCATTCAAACCTTGCCTCCCTGAAAGCAGCCTTTAATAAAGCCACCAAGGCCACGAAGAGGGCCTACATTAGAGCAGACGCCCAGCGAATTGCACGTGTTGGCCAAGAACTCATCACGCACCCTACGGGTAGCCGCTCCTACTGGCGACTGGCTAAACACGTGCGATCCAACTTCTGCGTGCCTTCGCTGCCCCCACTGAGATTCCCTGATGGATCGTTGGCTCATCAGCCGCAAGAGAAAGCCGATTTACTGGCTAACCTCTTTGCCGCAAACTCTTGCATCGATGACTGTGGTGCTGCGCCGCCTGATATTCCACATTGCGGCTCCACTATGCCTGATATTCGTATCAGGCAGCGTGATGTTCGTGCCGAACTGCAGTCACTCGATGTCAGGAAAGCCAGTGGCCCTGATGGAATTCCAGCTGTGGTGCTGAAGAAATGTGCAGCAGAGTTGTCTCCAGTGTTCACTAGCTTGTATCGCCTCTCCTACAATTCGGGTCTTGTGCCGCTGTCTTGGAAGTAGGCGAACGTTCAACCAGTTCCCAAAAAAGGGGACCGGTCTGACCCTGCCAATTACCGTCCAATAGCCGTAACCTCAGTTTTAGCTAAAGTGTTTGAGCGGATCATAAACACGCAGCTCATCCGCTACCTAGAGGATCACTCTCTCATTCACGACCGTCAGTACGGCTTCCGACCAAAACGGTCTACGGGTGATCTTCTAGCGTACGTAACACACATCTGGGGGGAGGCTATGGACAAGCATGGGGAATCTTTGGCCGTCAGCCTTGACATTGCCAAAGCTTTCGACCGTGTATGGCATCGTTCGCTTCTTTCCAAGCTTCCGGCATATGGTCTGCCACCTCGCCTATGCGACTGGGTCGCCGGATTTCTGGAGGGACGTAGAATTCGTGTCCTTTGCGATGGTCAAAAATCACGCTTTCTCCAGATTAATGCCGGAGTGCCGCAGGGCTCCGTCTTGTCGCCGACGTTGTTTCTTCTGCATATCAATGACATGTTATCTCTTGGTAATATTCATTGCTATGCGGATGATAGCACGGTCCACGCGCGATATTTCGAGCGCCCTGGGGCAAAGCAGACTGACATCGAGGAGAAGAGGCGAAGTCTTGTTGTTGAGCTTGACGGAGTGTTGGACCGCATTTCAGAATGGGGTGCATGCAATCTTGTCGAGTTCAATGCCAAGAAAACGCAGGTGTGTGCATTCACAGCAAAGGCGTCGCCTTTCCTTTCCCATCCCACTCTTCAGAGCACCCCACTACCGATTAAGGATAGCCTAAACATCCTTGGCATGGATGTTCGTAGCAACCTAAACCAGCGGGACTACATTGAGAGCGTCATTAGAACTGCATCCCGTAAACTCGGAGTCCTTAACAGAGTGAGACGATTCTTCACGCCTGAGCAGCTCTGTGTCTTGTATAAGACACAAGTTCGCTCGTGTGTGGAATACTGCTCTCATCTCTGGGACGGTTCCGCTAAGTACCTACTCGAAGCTCTTGACAGGTTGCAGCGGCGTGCTATCCGTATTATTGGAAACCCAGAGGCAACTTTGACCCTTGAGCCTCTCCAATTGCGTAGAGACATTGCCAGGCTAAGTGTTCTCTATCGCTTCTACAATGGGGAATGCTCTGACGAGTTATTCCAGCTTATCCCACCCTCACCTTTCCACTCCCGTACCACGCGTGCTGGACTACGGCGTCACCCACACACAATTCAACATTTGTTGGCCCGAACTAAAAGGTTCGGTGACTCGTTTCTTTGTCGTACCATCCAGACGTGGAACGCTCTTCCAGCACATGTGTTTCCTTCCTCTTATAGTCCCGGGTTCTTCAAGCGGGGCGTGAAAAGGCATTTCTGCAGGCCTTCAAGGTGAGGATGGCCAGCCTAGTGATTCGTTTGAATGACTGGGCTTGTCAGCCTCATATCTGGACCTCACGACCGCTTTCCATCAGGTGGAGTGAGGTCATCTTGACGGGCAATAAAAAAAAATAAAAAAAAATCGACGGTGGCGAGAAAAAAAACGTGTAAGGTATACTGACTGGTGACGAAACATGGCTATATAACTATGATCCTGAAACAAAGCGACAGTCGACTGTACGGTGTTTTGAAGATGAACAAACTCTAAAGAAATGTAGCCGTGCACGAAGCACACAGAAACAAATGGTCGCCTCGTTTTACTGAAAACGGGACATATTGCTTCTGTAGTGCTAGAGGATCAAAAAACGGTAAACTCTGAATTGTATGTGATAGTTTGTGCTCCAACAGTAATATCAGCTTGGTGTGACAAGCGACCGAAGTCAGGAATCCGGCGCCTTCTCTGGCACCACAAAAATGCAGCCCCGCACACGTCTGCCAGAACACTTGACTTTTTCAACTCAAAAAATGTGTCAATCCTTCCTCACTCACCATATTCCTGACCTAGCGCCTAACGATTTTCACCTGTTTCCAAAAATTGAAGAAAAACTTAAGGGGAAGAAGTTTTAAAGCAAAGAAGATGCACTGGCTGCCTATAATTTCGAAATTTCTGAGGTGTCTAAAGAGTGGTCACAGGTATTTTCCAATTGGTTCAAACGTATGGAAAAGTGTATACGTGCTCAGGGTGAATACTTCGAAAAGATCGATAACTACTTGTAATAAAGAATTAATTTTATAATTTTTGAGTATCTGATTTCTTTCGGCATGCCCCTCGTATTTTTGCAAATACTTGACTTTGGAAGAGCAGCCATCCGGATTATGGAAGACGCGGGTTTGAGGATGTTGCAAATGTCATATTTTTGACAATGCGAATATTTGAGGTGTAAATGTGCGAATGCGAACCTCCAATGCGAATGTTTCGGTAATAATTTTAAAGACAATAAGTTATTGTAAACTTTTTCGCAAACATTGTATTTAGCTAGGTCACGTTCTATAGGCGTGAAATATTGCCAAATCTCAGTTTGCTTCCCTTCTATCCTAAAAATGCTAGGAATGGCTCAAAACCAATGATACACTTGTAGGTTTACCTACGCAATAATTAGTGACAAGTAAAAACAAAGCGATTATGATAAGAATCGGAAAAGCACTTGTTGATGATTGACCAGTCTTCTCATTGCTTGTCGTGACCCGCACAACATTCGCATTCACAAAATACTCGCATCACTGGATGCGAATGCGAATATGATTACGAATGTTCAAAAAGACGCGAACCATTCGCATATGCGAATGGGAACGTGAAAATTCGTAACATCCCTAGTTTGAACCCCGCTTGAGACCTAGCGTAAGGTCGAATTTTTCTAGTTGCAATCTTTAAAAAGAAAGAAAATAGAGCATTGTTATAACAACTCACTTGGCTTGTTAATAAATAGAGCGTTGTCTAATTTCCTATTCTAAGCAATAAATTGATTCATGCTCTGTAATTTGAACTTCGAGGTGTTATTTCAATTGGGAGCGGAGGGGCCAATTGGTTCGTTCAATTGCAAGGCACTTGGCTAGTGAATCAGTAGGTACTGTTTCCTATAGGAAGATATAAATCACGTCACACCTGCAGGCAATAATAACGTATGAACGACAAACCGTGAATATTCCTTGAAAAAATAGACGAAAATATTAATTAACACTGATTCAAAGATTTGAACTGAGTAACCACTTTATTTAAGTACACAGTAACTTTTAGTATTTACTCATTTCGAAATTCGTCAAGTTTTATGATCATACGATGTTCCTGGGTAAATTCTATAACTTTGCAATATTGAATGTTGAGCGGAACTACCATGATTTGCCGTCACAACTACGATAGTTGACTTCAAAAATTTGAATGCCGTTTTTGCTTCCATTTATAATATACTAAACTCTTAGCGGCTGTCATCGGTGTAAACTCATAGTAGCCATACTGATGACATAGCTATCCAGAGTAAATATCTACACCCAAGCAAAATTCTCACAAAAGGACCAGAAATGGCCCGAAACTAATGACGCAGTCATTAACACTCCTCATAAGCGCCAGGAAATTAATCCTGAACATAGATCTACGAAATAATTTTGTTTTGTGTAACAATATTATATTAAAAAAAGGTCAAAGATTATTACGAGATCTTGCTGAAATCTAAACAATTATTTTACAGAAATTTATTTCTATGCTCATTTTGAAGAATATCTGATGCAGACATCAAACTACTGAAGGAAAATTTTGTGATAATTCGAACGTAAATTCACACAGGTTACCGAACTCACTTAAATACAAACAATTTCTGGAAACAAAATGTCAAAGTCGCATTTAGCTTGGTTTATTTCATTATGACGTTCGTTAGTATGGCGCCACATCATTGCTATTCAGTTTTACAGGATTTAATAGTTGAATCTCACAGTGGATTCACTGGGCGATGTTCGAAGTAAGTTTTTCAGAATACCTCTACTGAACGTGAGCACCCAATAAG
Organism: Udea olivalis; assembly: GCA_947369235.1. Lineage (NCBI taxonomy): Eukaryota > Metazoa > Arthropoda > Insecta > Lepidoptera > Crambidae > Udea > Udea olivalis. The sequence continues at coordinate 8,413,638 of OX376352.1, read as the reverse complement.
AAAGTATTCTTAGAAATTCTACTCCTAGGTGATTTCCGCGAGACGACGACGCCTAGTCAAATACAAGGATGTAATTTCACTCAAAGTTTGACTTTCCGGCAATCCGCACTCAACGGTTTGCTGCGTATTTTCTGGTCCGCACCGCTAGGGAGTGAAACGCTCTCCCTGCGTCTGTGTTTCCGGATACTTACAACCTTGATATCTTCAAGGCCAGAGTGAATAGGCATTTTCTGGGTAAGCGTGTACCACCATCGGCCTCGTCATCGCTTACCACCAGGGGAAACTGAGGCCAAACGCGAACCCATTTTAAATAAATAAACAATGCACCACATGACTCTGTAAGTAAGTAGAATGATACCCGATCAGGTACAGACCTGATTCTGATTTTATTTCTTTGTTTGTGCTACAAAGTGCATCTTATCTTAAAATACACTAGCATCGTCAAAAACCAATATCGTACAAATTAACGTTGCAAGTGCTTCATAGAAACATTGCCCTAATTACCATGTTCTCTAATTGAGCAGAAGCTAAATGAAACCGCGAATGCGTTTTAAGGGTGGCGATAACTCAAAACTTGCATCCCGCTCGGCGACTACGGTGATTGACGATGCTCTGGATACCCTCGTTTCAACACCACTTAGTTTTTGACAACTTTTAGAATTTATTGTAGAACTTGTATTCTTGCAAATAAACGGATTTATTATTATTTTTATTATTACCAATCCATTAGCAGCTGGTTGGACAAGTCTCATAACAATTCGGCTCATGTAATCTCAACTGCTAACGCATGACTTTTATACTCGTAAATTTCTATTGTGGATGAATGAGTTGAATACCACCACCACAACAAAAACAAACTGAAAACTCCCAGTCTTAGGCTACGCAAGTTGGGAAACTAATTCGTGGGTCAATCTGTAATAGTACAATATGATATACTACTCTGTGTAAAAAGTATCGGGAATATGTCAATAAAAAGACCCGCGTACAAGAGGTCGTTCTAATTTTTTTACTGCATGTTGGTAGCACTGTACTGATTAAGCGCGCAAAATTTGAGCGGGAACTGTCATTTAATTTGTTTTAAACTACACTTTTAGTTGGTGAAAGTTTTGAGTCCTCGGCGATTTTAACAATGGAAAATATTGTTGAACAAAGAGTGTGCCTTAAATTTTGTGTTTCGAATGATATTTCATGTGGTGAATCACTAAAAATGTTGCGAAATACCTACGGCGAATCGTGTATATCGAAAACAAGGGCTTATGAATGGTATAAGGCTTTTAAAGAAGGCCGAGAAGTAGTAGTAGACTTGCCTCGTTCTGGTAGACCTTCAACCGCTACGACCAAAGAAAACATCGACAGAATCAAGAAGCTAGTGCTCGAAAATCGACGTATGAGTCTGAGAGAGTTGGCTAGTGAGGTGAAGATATCTTTTAAGTCCGTCCACAACATTCTCATTGACATTTTAGGCATGAAACGCGTCGCCGCTCGACTAATTCCAAAAGAGCTTAATTTTGTTCAAAAAGCACAGCGAAAGCATGTCGCTGAAGACATGGTTTCCCGAGCTTCAACGGATCCGACCTTTATGAAACGTATAATAACTGGCGACGAGACATAGGTTTATGAGTACGACATGCAAACAAGCCAACAGTCTTCAGAATGGCGTCTCGAAAACGAGCCGAAACCCAAAAAACCGCAGCAAAGTCGCTCCAAAATCAAGGTGATGCTGACAGTTTTTCTTGACTACCGTGGTGTGGTTCACTCCAAATTCCTTCCAGAGGGAGAAATAGTGAATAAATAATATTATTTAGGCGTCATGAAGCGTTTGCGTGAGAGTATCCGCCGAAAACGTCCAGATTTGTGGCAACACAACTCATGGATGCTGCACCATGATAATGCACCATCACACACAGCCATTATAGTACAAGAGTTTTTAGCAAAAAATTCAACAAAAGTTCTCGACCAAGCACCGTATTCACCTGATATGGCTCCGTCTGACTTTTTTTTATTTCCCAAGTTAAAATTACCACTTCGAGGAAAACGTTTTGAGTCGATAGAAGCCATAAAAGAAAATTCGCTGAATGAGCTAAAGGCCATACCGCAAATAGCCTATGAAAAATGTATGGAAGACTGGGTGAAGCGGTGGAGATGTTGTATTGCAAGCGATGGGGCCTACTTTGAAGGCGATAAAATAAATTTAAATGAATAATTTGTATTTTTTGTTTTATTGAAAAATTTCCGATACTTAGTACACAGAAGGTAAGTGCGGTAAGTTGAAAATTACAGCCGAGGCTATATTCGTATATATATACGTGAAAGCAGAGGCTGTAAATATCAAAGCGCACGTATGTCATACGACGTTTCATTACATATTTGCGGGGAAATAAATAAAACTCGGACTTTATTGAACGAATAAATCTTTAATCACTTGTTAAAGCAGTTATACAAATTTTTACTTGTTCACAAATTAGCGATGCGCGCGCATCAGTGCTTTTTTTAAGGCAGAGGCATAAAATACAGCCAGTATTACTAATAAAGTAAATTAATATTTCTGTGTTTTTGTTACAGATAAGTGATTGTAATTTATTGTCAAAATCAATGTAATTAAAGAATTAAATGTTTATTTAGTATATTTTATCTCCCATAGTTAATTTTATTCATGAAATGTTGACCTCTTTTCTGACATAAAAACTCTTTGCTAAGATTTAAAAAAGTAGCGTTCGTTATAGACGGAGCATCTTGATAAAGCGTCATTTTACATTACATTAACGCACAAGTGCGTGATGAGATACAATACGATATTGAAATTGGTGAAATAAGAGACCCTTTACGAGCAAATATGTTATAAAATATTTTAACAAAATTCTTCAGTCTTGTTGATCTAAGGTAAAACCTCCTATTACGGCGATAACCAAAATCGACTCTGATTACGGTGGTATTTTTATTTACATGATTTATTCTCATTGAAATTAGTTTAGGTACATGAAAATGGAATTTACTAGTTCAAAGTCTTTTGCTTTATTACATATCTGACATTTGAGAATATAACGTAGACGTACTCTTCAGAATAAGTTAGTCTCTGCCACGGCGGCGATGTGAAAGGACGTTCCTATAAAAACGTGGTGCGACTCAGGTAAGTACACTCATATTAATATATTTGAGTTTTTCATAGGAATATACTGTTCAATTTCATCAGTATGTTATTTATATGATAGTTTTATTGTTGTTATTACCATATATTTAGTGCTTTTTCATATTTGTAATAGAATATATAATACCCAAGAAAAACAAAATAAAGCAGTAATAGGAAACGAATGTTGAAGGTCAATCCTAATACGTTGGTATCATCCGTATTAGGGAAAATAGAGCGTCAGAAGTATTTGCTTATAACGACTTTCAATATAATAAATTTATTCAATTGTTTAAGAGTTTAGTTGAAATTGTGTTTAATTAAACCAACTTAAAACCTTTTTCAGTGGGATGTTTTATCCTCTAGAGATATTTCAATAGGAATTGAAAGTGAAAACTGTGATTGCGAGTACATACCTCCATAAAAGGAACTTCATAGCACCTATATTTTACGGACCTAAAATGTATACAGTTATTAGTATTTTAGGGTTCAGGGAAAATTGTTACGTAGGCTTAATGAAAATAAGAAAATGACTTTTATTTTTATTCTTCGATCGTTCTTTTGATAATTCTGAAACCAAAAACGTACAAAGCAGAAGTAAACGTAGGTAGAGAGAGACTCTGAAAATAAATACTGCAAAGCCAACGGTTAGTGTTTGACAGGACTATTGTAACTATGGAACCTACGGGGATTAAATAAACATGACAGAACTATGCTATTGGAGTTGCCAAATCGCTAAGGGTAAAATAAAATAAAAAATCCTATAAATGTGACATTTATCTTCTGTGATATTTATTGCCCAGGTTTCATTACCGTAGTTCCTGATCTAATGGGAAAAATAGTTCAGAGCCTAAACATAAAACAAACCAGTAGTATAATGTTAATGTAAGGAACCCCAGTACATTTAACGTTCTGATTCTGACCCTCTGTTTTAGGAGCCGACTACCGCCGTAATTAGCTCGAACCTTAGTTATACCTCCGTTATAGGGAAAATCGACCTGAGCACTTAAATATATATTTTTATGTATTCAATCACTTCAGAAACATACAGTGTCAGAAGCAATGTAAAATATAATCTTTACGTCGAAACAATTTTTTTCATTCTTTAAGTTATTTGTAAATGTTTATTTTCCTTTCTCACCTTCAAATGTTGCCATTTGCCTCTGTATTAGGAGCTTTTACCTTACCTCTCCACAAGTTTAAGTCTGCAATTAAAGCAAAGCTAATGAAAAAAGGTTATTTTGATGTAGAGGATTACTTGAACGATGTTTTGTGCGGAGTTTCTTGCCAGTCTTCTCGATAAGAAGCAACGTCCGAACCGGTGGTAGTGGTAGTATTATGTTTATTTACGATATGTACTATTATTGTATTATTTTATTTACGTTTATTATTTTTTCAATATACTTTTTTTGACATGTCATAAGTGCTTTGTACAAGCTTCAATGAATAAATTATTGTGTCATGGCTTCAATTAGGTTTACGAAATTTGGGCATATCCATTTTTTTTACCACAGCTCTAAGTCAGCCATTCCTTCGCTGCCTCTTGGTTGACAGGTAAATAATGTTTCTAGGCATTAATTCCTACATTTGTTTTTTTTTCACGCAATAAAGTATGCTCGTAAATAATTAAGTCCATCTTTCGTGGTAACATTAGAAAATAAAATTTGTTTATTTTCCTTAAAAAGCTTTAATTAATAGATACTTACCAGCGACCCCGTGGCCGAGTTGGCACAAAGCTTGACCTGAAATCCGGTAAAGTGAGTTTTCTGATTTTTCGTAACATAACTCAGGTATGTGATCATCACCAACGCTCATTCGGCAAAGGTACATACCTGAGTTATGTTCCGAAAAATCAGAAACATCACCAACGCACATTTGGCAAGCGTGGTGATTAAGCCACGTAATACCCATCAATTGTAGCGATGATTTGATTTTAATTATATAGGCCTTCGCTCAGCAGTTTATAGGCTGATTATTTTACTTTAATTTACTTTACAGCGACCCCGAAACTTGCGCAATGTTACAAAATGTAACGATTATTCCTTGTAACCAACGAACTCGATTCCCATTGAGAGGAATATTTTTTTAAAATTCAATCTTTTTATTCAGATTTAATCGGCACCAAAATCGTATGTAGCATTGTTGAGTTTACGTTCACCTAGTAGAAAAAATAACCCTGTATAAAACGCAAAACTATCATGAATGACGAAGTGTTTAAACTATGACTAAACTAAATGAGCTTAAACCTTCGTAAATATTGAAATAGTTGGGGAGGGATCATTTCAATGAAACTTTAACAATATTTGATTCATGGCTAAATACGGGACAAGCTAATTAAGAGAAAGTTCTTGGAATTTCATTAATTTCCTCGGCATGGTACAAAGCACGCATCCACTCAGATCTATCACGTTCGAAGTAGACAGTACGCACAGTAAGTACAGTTTAAAACTAAAGGCAATTATGGATTTATAAGGAAGTAAAATAAACTACCTAGTGATAGCTTAAACAAGTAATTTAGGCATTTTATTTAGAAAACATGGTACCGTCGCAAGATATATTAAAGGGAATTTTAGGCAGATATTGAACAGCATGTAGTAGTAAAACTAATTAGCCTATGTAGTCCCACTGCTGGGCAAAGGCCTTAATCATTGAAATCAAGTCATTGCTACAATCGATGGGTTGTATCGATGACCTTAGCTTAAATTAAAAGCGGAAGATACGCGGCACGATCTTGAACTTGACAACTGAAACCGGGAATGATGCGCAACTACATGCACGCACACTCACACCGCTGTGATTCTATTTATCGTTGTGCGATGTTGAAGGACAGTGACAAACCTTATTGTTTTGTTTGACCATTGCGCAAGCGCGCGTCAGAGTAAACTTCTGTCAATCGTATGACTATTGTGACGAGTGAAAGCAGGCGACGGGGACCTGATTTAAGCGATCCACGCGCTAGAGGCGAGTCGCCGATCTTCTGCCATGATCTATTCTACTCCGTTAACTTTTGATGCCTACATTAGTTTTTAGAAGCCTTTTTAAGCAGTTTATTTTTATTTTACTTAAAATATATGACAGTGAATGTTTTTCAGTTTTTAAAAGAGACTTTATATTGCTTTATCAGAACCCCACTTATAAGTTTTATTAAGCGTTTACTCGCGTGCACAAAGAGTTTCTTAAAATTATCCAAAGTAGGCACAATATGAGCATGGATGTGTGTGTAAAATGCATTTTTGTGCTTTAATTAAAGACATATGGTTCAAATTCCTTTACAATTGGAACTTGTTACTTAATTCTCCTAAATGATGTTATTTTTCTGCCAAGTCTGTTGTCAAAGAGTCTTTTTAAACTTTTTTTTTTGTACCTATCCTTTTCAACTTTAATCAGAGTTAACCTTTTTCAATATAACCATAGCTTCCTGTTCCACTTACATATTTAGGGATATCATTAATCTTAGCTTGAAAGTTAAAAATTATAACTAAGTTACGTTTCAGAATTAGGGGATAAGGCCCGCAACACATTGTTATTGAAGCATTGTTTTTTTTTGGTTTGTCGAGTAACCTCTACGAATGAGACCTTAGAGCATAGTGAGACCGTCAGTTCATTTAAAAATCTTAATCAGGTCAAGTCCATAATGTTTGTTATGTGAGGTGAGGATGGCCAGCCCAGTGATTCGTTTGAATGACTGGGTTTTTCAGCCTCATATGGACCTAACGACCGCTTTCCATCAGGTGGAGTGAGGTCATCTTGACGGGCAATATAAAAAAAATTAACTTTCTGAAATAATAATACCTATATAAACATTAATTAAGATTATGCTGGGATAATAAATATAGCTGTTCCTCAATATACCTTGACTACAATAACTGAGTTACCGCGGGTTTTATCTACACATTATATCACTGTTCGCTGAATTTGTTTATTAACTTACTTTATTCGTTTCTTTTTTTCATTATGGAAGTCAAGTTTTATTTCCACGCCTGAAAGCTCATGTTGTTGATTTGGTCCCTACATCTCTACCTAACCATTGTTCACAGCCCTCGTTTCAACAATGGAAGCCCTCGCTTTGAAAACATCACTGCAAGGACATGTGTGTTTTTATTTTTAGATGGTTTTGTCCTTGTAAAACTTACTGAATTGTGTTATGCACAGAAGACAGTTGAAATTATTATTTGTGAGACACAGAAGAAATTAAAATTTACGTCATGTGAATTCGGTCCAGTGTGTGGTCCAGTACCCACGAAGCCCGACTCAGTGGGTAAGGACTACTAATTTCATTGCTCCAACGAGCTACCGAGCTATCTGAAAAATATTACATGACCGGCAGGGCGATTCTGTAACAATCTGAACTCGATCTCACTGAGGTGACTGAGCAAACTTTTACTTTTATCATGTAAAGACACAATTGTATGAATATGTAATGGTAAAAACGCATCTAACATAGTTTATTAGAAACAAGTTCGTCAGTAAGCCCCTACGTCGTCATTATTAAATTTCACCAAGAAACTTGAATTTAAAAGAGGATTGACTTTGCGGACATCGAAGTAAGCTTTTCAGAATAGCCCTACTGATATCAAGGAAGGCAAGCATTTGAATTATACAAGCATCATACTATACTGCATATCGTAACGATAATGACTTTCCAACGCTAAATTTTATATTTAATTTGGTAGTAACATACTATTTATGATAATTATATATGATAGAGCAACAATGTTTATCTGAGGCTGATACTTGGCTAATTGAAGTGCAGTTAAGATACGATAAGATTGCATTGCATACTATAGTATATTACTTATAATTAAATTGTGTGGAAGGAAATTGCTACATACACATGATACAAAGATACCACAAATCTTTACCCCTTGACCAAGCCAAACTTATGAAAAGAAGGTGTGATCTCGTAGCCCCCGCATACCCCCGCACGTACAGTATATTACATATATTTCTCAGGCTCCTCACGCCTATAATTAAATCAACCGTAAACTTAAGATTTACCCCATGTTACTGTATGAGTGTAGGAAAACTCTGGCTGAATGGCTCTCTAGTCTTAGCCACGATGATGTTGAAGACATTTTGGTGAGATTGACTTGAACTTGATAGAAACGCACTTACTCAGACACAACATAAATCTGTAGGTATATTATTAGACTTACTCATTCACACACCAACAACTACACGTACACACCCACACGCGCGCACACACACACACGCTCACATACACACCACACACACACACACGCACACACACACACACACACACACACACACACACACAAACACATACATGCATTTCCCCCTTCCCATTTATTTTTGTCGTATTTAGAAATTCAAAAAGTTAAGTTTATTGTGTTACTTTTATAGTACCAAATGTAAATGTACATAGGAAGAGCGAGTCTTTCCCAACACAAGTATCTTTTAATTACTTTCTGGGAAGCCCCGGCAATTTATTTGTTACACATTTACTTCAATAAAATACTTTTTAATTTAATTTAATTTGAAAAATTACCTAACAAAGACTTTAACTTAGTCTAACCATAATAAAATAATGAAACAAAATATACCTAAAAATATAGTTTTTAATAAAGATAATTCTTTTATTTACCTACACTAACAATAAAAATGTATGACTATGTTTTTCGTTTTAATATTTTCATCCAAATTCCACCTAATGGTAATAAAACTATTCCTTTCGGGTCATATTCTAATACTCGTTTAGTTTTCGCCGACGGTTCCACCTTGAAGTCCTTGAAAAATGAAGCTGTGCCGAGCATGGACTGCACTTTGGCGAAGCGCATACCTGTGCAAGATAATGAAGTCATTAACACTTATTGATAAGATTAGCAATGAGTGCCTATGACACACTCCAAAGATTATCCTTCAGTACTGACAAACAAATGGCAGAAATCATTTAAGTTATTCTGATTCCTGATCTGATGTAGTCAAAAGTAATAATAAATAAAAGATGCAAAATCCGTAATTATATTTGCATTGTGTTGGTTGATCTACAAATTGTTTAATCAATAATAGAGGGTTAGAATCAAAAACAGTAATAATAGCATGAACGATTGCTGTTTTTGATTCTAACCCTCTAAATTATCATATTCGAATATAAAAATGACTCCATAATCATCTGACCCCAAACTAGAAAGAGCTTGTACTATGAGTCTACTTTAAAAATACATACTCTTATACGGACCAGACACAATAACACAAACAAATGTTGGGTGGGGATCAAACCCACGAGTTTCAGCGCTAATGGCAGGATACTATCGCTAGTCAGTTATAGGTCAATGCGTTTGAACTAATCAAATGGTTACCAAAACCCAGTGTTTACACTGTTTGCATCATATTGATTGGTTACTTACCTATACAATTCCGGGGCCCTTCTCCAAATGGCATATATGCACATTGAGGGATGCTCTTTACATTTTCAGGACTAAAATTGTCCGGGTTGAATTCGTTCGGGTTCGGAAAATGTTCCGGATCAGCATTTAGTCCATTAGCGGATATCATAATAGGAGTCCCTTTTGGTATCGTCACGTCTGTGCCAGGGAACGTATAAGTCGCTAGCGACTTCCGTAAAAGTATACCAGCGACTGAATACTTCCTTAACGTTTCATCAAAAACCATACCTAGGTACGGCATGTCTTTTATCGAGTCATAATTAAATTCTCCGTATTTCTTAAAAACTCGACTCAGCTCCTCGTGAACCCGTTCTTGGATATCCGGATTGAGAGCCATTTCATGGAATAGAAAAGACATTGTTGCGGCGGATGTTTCAAATCCTGCAGAGTAGAAAACTAAGGCCTGTGCGGCGATCATATAGTCATCTATATGAATTTCAGCATTACCATCTTCTTTTCTTCTGCTGACTTTACCTTGATCACTTAGATCTATCATCAAATCCATGAAATCATTTCGTGTAGAAGGTTTGCCTTCTCTTTCTTTAATAACATTTCGGACTAGAGTTAAGAAAAAATCTTGTATCTCAGTACTAGTCACAAACATTTTCCGTATTCCTGGAATTATCATGTCAAGTAAAGCTAACATTCTAGTAAAGTTTGTGGGCTGAAAAATTTTCTTTGCCATGACGCTGAATTCGTTTTCCTTTTCAGAAAACGTGTCTAAATCCAAACCAAATGCACACGATCCTATCACTTCTAGCGTGTATTTGGCGGTTAAAGATCTTATTTCATGTTCCACGTTATTTTCCGCGAGATAGTCAACGTATTTTAAAAAATTGTTTATACACTGCTGCATGAGAGGGATCATATGTTTAAGTCTTTTCGACGTGAACACAGGTGTGAGTTTCTGTCTCATTATTTTCCAAGTTTCGCCTTCCGCTCCGAATAAATTATCACTTAGTCGACTCCGACTGGCACTAAAACCTCTGTCTTGAAAGATGTGAAAGTCTTTGATCAACACTTGCTTAATCAACTCCGGGTCCCTGACTAGTATTACTGGTTGAAAGCCGCGATACAGTCCAACTAGTTTCTCACCTTTGTATTTCAAGTGAACTCTTTTCACGTATTGTTGCGCTGAGTCTTTCACTAACATCACGGTTCCGAAATTCCCTACAACTGGAAAAGGTGTGGGGCCTATAATGCCTTTGTCAGCCCAATAGCTATATTTTTTCTTTGTCCAATAATAGAAGAGAGAGAGCAACACCGCCACGAACGCGACACATGTAAACAACGCCATGTTACAGGCCCAACTAACTAAGATACATCATCCGAATGGCGAATGCATTTATATGACCTACTATCTGCTGTTATCGCCGTAAACAAGCGAGTATAAACCTTTGTTTATACTTTTGTAATGTTAAACAAAGACAATTGTTACTGTGCATTTGTATAATCCAGACAATATATTCGCCCGTGACCTGATATGCATTTTATTATAACTGTTTCTACAAAGATTGGTACAGGTATTTATTTATTTATTTCTAAAAGGCAAAAGAGGGAGGAGCCTTTTTTTGCTATTTATCATAATCTAGATAAACCTTTGTTACTCCTAATAAATACCATAAGAATCGTACGAGAGTTCGCAAGACATTTACTTTTAATGAATACCTACTAATTACATTTTAATGACAGTAATGAATCGTCATTACGAGGTCCAATTGTGTCTGAAGTGGGTGGATTGTAAAGACAAATTACACAAGTATAACATCAATATAATCTAAAACCCAAAAATTTGCAAGGAGAGACAAATATTTGATTATTTGGAATATTGATAAAACAATTCTTTAATATAAATCAAATATTAACATCATATCACACACAATGTGTGCCATTAGTTTAGCAAAGTTCGTACAATCGGTTGCAGAAACTTACAATTTACTGTTGTAGTTAATGCAAGACGTTTTTTTTTCAACTTTCACATTTGAATAATTCTTTTGAAAAGTAATTTCATTGATACAATAGCAAAAGTACAAAATAGGTTGGCATTGCTGGTCGCCAACGATAATTTTAAATAAATTACGCCTCTGTGGCAGGCTAGCAGCAGCCCAAAATTCGGTCATAGGTTCAAGTCTCAGGTGGGGCAAACACTTTACATAGATTAAAACATTTATCCACAGATGGATTGGTATTAAATCGAACCTATAACTTGCAGCTCAGCAGGCGGTTACCAAGCCAACAAGCCAGTGAAATATGAAAATTAACATAAAAGGAAAGTATTTTCAAAAAACCCTTTCTTGGCGCTAACACGAAAAACCCATTTGAACGTTACGCAGAAATCATATGAAATTCGGTGTAGTTAAATAATAGGAATGATAGGATTCGCCAACAATATATCATTTTCCACTTGCCTGCCCAAGACCCTCTTTATCTTCCACCCTTGTTCAGGGTCAAAATATTTTTTCTATTCCACTGACCCACGTGAGCGTGACCTATTAGCTTTAGTTTTCTGCCTGAATAAATATGCTTTGTTTGTAGTGTACAATCTATACAGGGTGATCATTTCCACCTAAAGGAAAATTATATCGCATTCTCAGTAGGTGACGTAGAAACTACCGAAGTCAAATTCATTATTTGTCAATACAGGTTTTTTAAATTTTTTCTTTATGATAAAGAGAATTGCTGTTTTTACATTACATACATTATAAAAGTAGCAATTTACGGTACCTGTAAGAGCGAAATGTCACCAAGAGTCAATCTAAACAGTGAAATGTCATTTGAACGTTTACTGAGCGCCGTCGGCCATTGGTTGTTGTGAATCCATTGCATCCGTAATGTGCTTCTCCGGGTAAGCTAATTAACGAGCGCTCCCGAAGGACTGAGGGGCACTCGCTGAATTATTGATGAACAGACTATAAGACTGCTTAGTTTAGGTGCTGCTCAAAATATAAGGTTCGTTAGCAATTAATCTCTAGGGCAGTTGCGAAACAAAAGCCTGAGACAAACATCTAAATTCATTATTGTTTGTCATTTTTTATAACTCGATGTTGAACAAAAAACAATATGTCATGATAGCTGTCCGTCAGTGGCTTCACTCGCGTATACTATCTTTACCGTCAAAATATAGCCTACATTAAAAAAAATATACAAAGCCTGTGTCACTCCCTGATTATGAATCTTTATATTGGTGAAATAATTTTTAAAATCAGTCCAGGTATTTCGAAGCCTATATAACAAACAAATCTTTCCTCTTAATAATATTGGCAAAACGTTAAAAATACGGGATGACATAGACACTTGCCCAATCGGCGCTATTCCAAGTGACAATTATTATCGCTCCCATTATTTTAAAATGTTTTCTACATGTGGAAACTTAGTACTATACTGCTTACAGCCAAATATGGTCTATCAAAAGTAAACGTAAATTTAAAACTCTACATGAAACGAACGGAAACGCAAATACAATAGAATTACTGATGTAATTTGAGTTATCAGCGATTAAACGGAGTAAATCGCAAGTGATTATTATTCACTGTGTACTTACCATGGGCAATAGGTTGATTTTGACAAGATTACCAATATCCATCAATGCTTTTTTCACAACAACAAAGTCCTTTTCCTATTCACATAAGATTAGATAAGATAAAATAAGATAAATATACTTTATTGTACAACAAATCATACTTAACATAAGCATTACATAATCTTAGATTGTACAATGTAGGCGGTTTTATCGCTACGAAGCGATCTCTTTCAGACAACCTGCAGGTAGAGGAAATGACAAGATTAAAAAGATAAATTAAGTAAGGTAGTGTAAGATAGTGAGATAATTATATATTTATACATGAAGTTATTTTATGCATTCATGAATGCAATTACATATAGGTAGTACTTATAAACGTAGTAAATATCTGTAAACATACACAAAATTATAAAGCAACGGTAAAAAAGACTTATTCAGGGTTGGTTTATCCACGCACTAGAGACATTCAAAAGTTACAGTGTGAGGAAATAAGCTTTGAGTCGGGATTAGAAAATAGGTAAGGATTGAGATTGCCTAATAAGTAAAGGTAGCGAATTCCACAAGCGAATGGATTGGACAGTGAAAGAATTGGAATAACAACTTGAAGAATGAGATAGTAAAGCGAGAAGAAGATTCCGGGTTGTTAAAATGTAACCCATTATGAAACAGGAGGAAAGGAACCATATTGAAATCTATAAAATTCATTGTCCGAAATCACGTATGATCGAATAATGTCCCTACATGACTACTGATCCCTATGTGACTCTGTCCTACTTTGACTAGATGAGGATAGTGATTTTTTAAATGATTTAGTGTTTGATGTACACACATCAAAAGTGTCTAGGGATCAAGCATTTTTATGCGGATTTCTTGAGATTGAGATGTGGCTTTGTAATAAATTTATGATTTTATAAATTTATATGGATTCTTTTTGGTGCATTTCATAATTTGAAACAAGAACTGTCAATCAAATTCGAGTAAAAGATGAAAATCAGCTGTCAATATTTTCCCTATAAAAACATACAACGCATTGAAGACATTATTAGTGCTACTGTTTCCCTACTACTGATTAAAACCAACGTTATTATGGAGCGGCGACGTCATTTAAGCAGGGAAGAAATGCTCAGAGCCGTGGGAATGATAGAAGCTGGTTCCCGGCAACGTACTGTGGCTTTAGCTCTGAATACAAGTCAGAGTGTTATCAGTCGACTTTGGACACGTTACCGAAGCACTGGTACCGTGGCTGAGCGCCATGAAGGACGGTATCGCTGCACCACACGGAGACAAGACCGATACATTCAAATCACAACTCGAAGAGCTCCAACAATAACCGCCATGATGTTAGCTGTGAGGCTTCATCACTCTTCAGGGAACTTAATTAGCGACCAAACAGTCAGAAACCGCTTGCATGAAGTGAACCTTCATTCCCGAAGACCGCTAAGGGTACCACCTATAGCAATGCACAATCGTAGGATTCGATATCAATGGGCTCTTGAACACAGAAATTGGGCAGAAGAACAATGGCGTTTCGTGTTCTTTTCTGATGAGTCTCGTTTTGCTATGAGACCGGATACAATGTCGTATACGTCGACACTGGAGAACCCCTGGACGCCAACAGCGATTAAAATCCTGCCAGGAAGTCCATCCTTATAGTGGTGGAACCATCATGGTATGGGCGGGTGTTTGGATCGGCGGAAGAACTGAGTTGATTTGGATCAGAGGCAACCTCAACGCTCAAATTTATGCTGAGACGATTGTATCAGACGTCATCGTTCCTCTACAAGTGCAAATCGGTCCCTTATTTCAGTTAATGCATGATAATGCACGACCGCACACCGCAAGAGTTGTAAGACAGACTCTCGCCGCAGATAACATCAATGTCCTGCCCTGGCCTGCTCAGTCGCCAGACTTGAACCCGATTGAGCATGCATGGGATATGCTACAGAGAAGAGCTCTGCCGAATATGGAGGGTATCCAGTCGCAAGAAGACCTTTTTTTGTTGTTGCAACGAACATGGGCGGCCATTCCACAGCGTGATTTGGATGAACTCATTTTGAGTATGCCAAACCGATGTTCTTGCGTTGTTAGTGTTCGCGGTAGAAACACGGATTATTAATTGTTTAAGTTACCCAATAAAATTTTAAAGAAAACTGTTATTTCAGTCTTTTTTTCGAACTTTAATGTTAGTGGTTCAAATGTCAAAAATCCCTTTATTAGGAAAATGGCAAATTTCTTTATTAATGCAAAGGTGACTTGGTTTATCGTTACTGTAGACAAACGAAAACACTTTATTTGATAAATCCTTAAAGAAAATTTTAATTAATATCAATCAGGAGAAAAGTTATTGCAAAAATATATGTTGATCCCTAGACACTTTTGATGTGTGTATTTTACTCGCTTTGTTTTCTTTCTTTGAGTACTGATACAATTTCAGATAGTAAATGTTTTAAAATGAAACGAGATTCGAAAGGTTGTTAAAAATACTCGACACGGGTATGCTCTCAGTCAAACAGACATGTAAAGCCTGCTAGCCTCGGGCGACGATTTGGTAAGGCCACTATATTATATGCTATCGATACTTTATAAAGGCATATCTACGGATAAATTCTAATATTATATACATTAAAAAAATATGTTTTTAACAAATTAACTCAAACACTACTCGACAGACTAAAAAAATG
This sequence comes from Udea olivalis, assembly GCA_947369235.1. Taxonomy (NCBI): domain Eukaryota; kingdom Metazoa; phylum Arthropoda; class Insecta; order Lepidoptera; family Crambidae; genus Udea; species Udea olivalis. Next base: position 8,397,906 of record OX376352.1, on the reverse strand, counting down.
TGTTACCAAAAAAAAGCCACATTACTATATTTAGAGAAATAGTCTGTTCAATAAAAATAATAATGTAACGTGTTGCTTGGGCTCATTTTTCTGTGATTATTGTTACCTATTAGTTATGCTAATTATTTTCCGTGCGGTGAAAATAATCATCCGGTATAGGTTGAGTATAGTGAGGGCGCGCGCATTTAACAACTTTAAAAGAGACTAGCGTTTTTTTTTAACACACCTCTTGTAATGGTAAATAAATAATTTATTTATTTATTTAATAAGCCAGGGGCGCCTTCCAGCACACCCAGACCCAAGTCAATTCAGAAAAGATCGTTTCCTGAATTGACCCGCCCGTGAATCGAACCCGGGACACTACGGAAATCGAGGCAAGAAAGGTACGATTCACATCAAACGGCCCACATTGACGCGCAGCGGCTCGCAGCGGCGCGTGGCGGCCCGCAGCGGCGCGCGGCGGTTCGCATCGGCGCGCAGCGGCTCGCATCGCGAAAATACAACTGCGGCCGACCACAAAAGAGTATATAAATAAATACTACTTTTAGGAGACGGAACTCCGAACAAGCAGTTGTAAGGCAAAATAATACTTTTAATACCAACGTAAAGGAAAATAACGGAAGTGCCATTTAATTCTTTTTAAATTGTAATAAGTGACAGTTCTTGAAAATCACATATTTATTTTTTCCTTGATATTTCAAAAGTGTATTTCTCTCTGGGCCCCCCTGTACTAGATAAAAAAGCGTCGTTGCTAAGTGTTTCTATACCCAAATTAAATTTTACACAAGTATTCCTAATTTTTGACCCTGGAAAGAAACATTGAGAGTTGTTTTAAGTTTTTTAGTAATAAATTATAACTCTTCAAATTAAATTAATTTGCTGTGGTATACGTCTTGTATTTTTGTCAGGTTGGCTATAAAAGTATATTTTCCTCATACAAAAAGTGAAGTGTTCTAACTCTTTGATAGGACTGACCGACAACTTCCGTTCGGTAGTATCTAGTGTATTGTTGATCTAAGGTCCCAGCGTATGCGATGGCAGCCGAGCGGAGCCGACGGCATCCGCGCGCAGTCGGTCGTATTCCGCGGAATACGCTCGGAGCCGACCGGCTGCCGCGGCATGCTCGCGCATCCGTTCGGGTTCCAAAATGTATTAGTTGGATGCGAATACGACCTTAAGAATTGATAATTAAATAATGATTTCCTCTGCGGCTTTGTAAATGCGCTCCGATGCTCTCCGCTGCGCGCCGTTCGATGTGAATCGTACCAAACGGTGCCACAGCGCAATACGCCAATCGTGTCGTCAAAATAATATAAAGCGTTGAAATAATTGGTTTTGTTTGCCAGTATATTTTCATTCGTACAATGTCTACCTAAACTTCTGCCAATCTTCAGTACGTAAGTAAAGGGTGGTTGATAAATTTATCAGGTCTGCATTATTGATATTTGAGGGAGAGACTGTTGACAAGGGTTGTAATCAAAAAGTTTCCCTGACTAAAGCCAAACTTCAACAGGGTTTTGTTTCGAAACTAATTGATATCAGTTAGCTATTAGTGCTTTAGAAAACAAACATAAGATACTGTGTATGGCGACTTAATTTGATTGCTCATTTTATCGATAAATACTATTGTACCATTCATCATCATAATCATTTATTTTCAGGCAACCAATTACATTTAAATATCTTAACTAAACATAATCGGCCCATTGAATTCCAATCCTAGCTTTAGGCGTAATTATCACGTTTGCTAAATGCTATTAGGTTAAAATGATCCACATACCCTGAGATGCCCTTTGTGACACCCCCCCCCCCCCTGAGATCTTAGATCTTTAAATTTCAGGCTGAGCGCTTGAACTACTTGACCGCCGAGGCATCATTATTTTAAAATGATTGCTAACTAGCTTACCGCACGCGGCTTCGCCCGCGTGAACTTATCCTATAAGTAATAGTCAAATTACATAAAATCTTCTAAAATTGTAACCTATGTGGTATCCTAATGTTTAAGCTGTATTATTGCAAAATTTCATTTGAATCCGTTCTGTAGTTTTGGCGTGAAAGAGTAACAAACACACACACATACATTAATACTTACTAATTATCGCATTAAAATATTAGTAAGATTATAATTTTAAATTACTTCCATAACAACAACAGTGTAGATAATGGCAACAAAAGAGTTAGAACAATATCACTGTCCTATGCCACTGCTTCTTTAGTTAAGGAACCTCTCACTGATATATAATATTACTATTATCTTGCAGATACAAGAGTGCACTGTTGATATCTTGTTATTGTAATAACTGAATATTGTATTATTGTGTAGTCTTATGAATTAGTACCTAGTCTAGTTGCTTAACTATCGTATTGGGTGCATACCTGTAATGATAGTTTTAGGTTTTGGCTAGACAAACAAAAGAAACCTACAAAAAATAATTTCATTAACGGTTGGGTTTAAATTAATAAACCCCTTTTTATTCAAAATACATTCATTTTCCCATCTCTAGGATACCTGAAAAATGGTTCCTTTATCTGCTGTATCGAATTTTTTTAATTTGAAATGGTACTGAATTATTAAATACATTCATTTATTAGCATTGGCGAGCAATATGAAACTGGAATAATATTGTGTAAGCAAATTGCATCTAAGTGGTCTAGAAAACTCTTTTCTATTACGTCATATAGAGAAATATCAGAAATATGAGCCAATAAGCAAATAGCTTATATGATGGAAAATTCTCATCCTGATTCCATAGGAATTCTTATAGTGTACGTCGCGTTCTCCGCGGATTTTTTCATTTCAACGCCATTCCCTCGGCATTTGTACAGGCAATTATAAAACTGCGTAACCATGAAACGGTGTGAAATTTGTGTGAATGAACAAACTCACGCTTAATTTGAGCGGTAAACTAATTTGACGGCATTTTCATTTATTTTAACAATATTTTTGCTCGTGCCATTCTATTGGATTTGCTGCTGCAAACAGAAGGGTCTTTGACCTATAAGCAATTTGATTTGTAGTAAAGCGATTGAAATCACATGCTTATAAATTATGAAGCTTTTTATAGAGTACATTTTCTACTGGTATTCGAAAAAAATGACGTGAGTTGAACGATTTCTTAAGACATTCTTCATTTATTACAAATATTTTTTGTTGCGGCATTTGACCGTGCGTAATCCTTATCCATGAGCCATACATCTTCACTGTATTTCATAGTTTTCGCAGTAGTAATAGATTATAGAGTTCATAAACGTTTTTCAACAGTTCGCCGTTTATATGCCTGAGCTTTAAATAATCAACAAAGTTATCAGATGTTTATATTCAACTCTGGATCTGGAGCAGTGTTTTGTTTGTGATTGTCCTCGTCCACATAGCTGCGGTAGCGCCTCGCCGGCTCCACTTTGTGCAGTCGCCTGTAAGCCGTCATTTGTTTTGTGGCTTCGAAACAACTTCTAACAGCTTTACTATCGTTAAATTCTCTGAATAGTTGACCCCGATCAAAATTGCATGCATTATTGTAATTATTATAAATATACCATTACTTATGTCAGAACAAAAAACGATTGTTGTATCCTAGATTGAATAAAAAACAAGAAGTAGCTGTCAATTTTGATTGTACCGACATGTGACAGGACAGCATCAATTTGCAACATTGATTTTCTCTGCAAAATGATTACAGTTTTACAGAATGTGATTAAATCTATGACATGTTTTGCTCAATAATCGCTTTGTTTGCCTTTTTTTGGAGCGGCGCTCTGGCAATCAAGAAGCGGAGGCTTATGAAGCCTACATAAAATAGCCTACATAAGCTTAACATAATTACATATAGAAACCGAGTCCGCGCGCCCATTTTGAAGCACCTCAATTGGAGCCATACATGGCTCCAAACAGACCGCTTTGCAGTGTTCATTACAGCTCCGCAATGTTCAATGTCAAAGTATGCAAGTGTGGATCGGATTAGTGCTTTTAGAGAACATAAATTACTCACATTACCATGTTTATATATTTTTGATATCTGCTTATTTGTGCACAAACAGAAACATAAATTTCAACAAAATTTTCAAATAAATAACCGAAACTTTGCGATCCATGTATAAAAATAAACTTAGCAAACCTCCGACAAAGCTCACACTATTCTCAAATAATACGTTTATGATGTGTATAAAAATATTCAACAAATTGCCTGATAGATTCAAAGATTTTGAGTTTTTTGAGTTTAGTAAAGAAATCAAGGCTTGGCTGCTAGAAAAATGTTTTTATAGTATTAACGAATATTTAGAATATACCTGAGTAGCTTTTAGTTAGGTCACAAAAATGTATTTTTTGTAATTTAAAGGTCCCTTTCATAATTATTGTAAATGTGTATACGCTTGCAAAAGCAGGATCAAGTGATACTTTGTTAGTTATAAGATCTATGTACATACTCGTACCTTTTTCCATACACAATAAAGACTTACTTACTTACTTACTTACTTCATTTTTGACGGCGCGGTTGTATGAAGACTATCGTTCTATACGTTATTATTCTAAGCTTGATGGTAATTTCATTTAAAACAAGTCAACAGTCTAGTGCATCAGATGCGGTAAATTGTATCAATTCTTGTTTCTATTGTGTCTACTGTGTCGACTGACGACATGTATACAGCGTATTGATGAGAAAGCGCAAAACCTCAGACACCCCAACTTATTGTTAAAATGAAACAATTATGTAAATTATTAAATTTAATTTTCGCGCATTATTTATGAAACGAAGTTTGCTGCAGATGAAAAAGTCTATGGTAATTACGCGCAATCTAGTGCGACGTTGCCGCTTTGCGTGCCGCCGCAATAATATTATTTTTCTGGTTAAAATTTGACTCCAATTTTTTTTAGTGGAATCGTTTCTAATTTCGATGCTAAACAAACAAATTTCAGGCTTGCTTTTTCAATAGCACGTTGTATTTCTTATCAACCGGTTTCTTGGTTTTTATTGAAACATTTTACAATCCAGTAAAATATTCTCTCCTGGAGTTCTGCATTTCGTTCATGACTGCTCCGTCACATCACGGCTGCGTCTCGTTGCTCCACTTCTAGCACGCGCCACTCTGAGTCGTCATTTGTTTCGCTGCGTCCACTTCTCTTGGCGTACTTCGATGTGCTCGTATGGGTAAAGTCCGTTACAACAAGTGAGAATAAGGCTTATTTACGTAATTATACATCAGTTTTTTGCCCACTAGCTGTTGTCAGCTGCCTCATCCATGTGAACTGAAAGATTTATATAAGATCATATCACGAAATTGCTTGCTATGTTAAGTTTAGGGAATACACTTGGACAAGTTACAAGGGTTGTTATAAGGCCTAGGGGGCTAGCCAAGAGCAACACGCTACTTTCGTTTCGACCTGTCAAATTCAAAAATGTATTGAACTGACTTCAAACGTCATTTCGATTAAACGAGTGCTAATGTCATTCCTGTACAGTTTTGAATTTGACATTTCGAAATGAAAGTATCGTGTTGCTCTTGGCTAGGGCCCATAAAGTCTAGCTTGCAAGCCGCTTTCTAGGCTAGCTGAAATAGCAAACGTGTTAAAGATTAAATGTTCTGCCACCTTTACACTCTTGAGCTCCGCCGTGGTTCACGAAGGCTTCACTCCATTTGCGAGTCTGTAGCGGTGGTTTATAAGCTTACGTGATAAAACAGCAAAAGAGAGTTTTTAAATCACAACGGTTTAAATTCACACATACCTATCCCTTACTTTAACTGAGGCTATGAAATAATAGGTATCTACTATTACAATCTTGAAAGGAAATGTGAACATTAAAAGGCAATGTCTATTAAAATCAATTCAATTCAAAGATATTCATAATCCCTTCACAATTATAGGTAATTAAAGTCTAATTAATTTAAAAACTTAAGCAAAAGGATCAACGTGAATACTTAATAGATATTTCTAGAATTCATCCAAAAACTGCAACCTTTAACAGGTTGGGTGTCCAACTTGCTTGTGGATGTCTCACGCTTCGTTTGCCATCAAAAGGTCCTTATTTCAAATCTTTACCAACCCAATGGCTATCAAAAGATCAGTACTTTGCGTTAGTTTTCTGCCCACTGCCACTTTAATTTATTTATCCCGCGGCTCGGTCGTAATCAAAATTTTTCGTGTGAATTAATATTAATTTTATATATATAGTCTAATTAAAGTCTAAACACTGAATATAGACTACATTTTGTGAGGGACTGGTGCCTGAAATAGGTTTCTATTTTAAATCTGTGGCCAGCAGAGTTACAAGCTGTGTGTATGTAAATTTAAACTTATAGAGAAAGTGCTAATCGTTAAGTTCGCTATCAACATACATACATCCCGTCACGACTTTACCCCAAACGGGGTAGTCAGAGGCAAGTGACTGTTGCCGTCATGGTGAACGGAACACTCAGAAGCCCACTTTTCACCAATGGTATTAGAACCCAACGTGGTAGGTGGTGAGCCTTCCGCCGCTATCCGGGTTGGTCCGAGTTCGCTATCAAACCTTTACTAAATAAAAATTTGGGGCTGGTTAAGCCAAAACTGATATCAAGTAGAGCTTTTTAGTGAGGTGAGACTAACAAACTGGGGGGGGTTTGAGCCTCCAGCCAATGGCCCTGCATTTATTAAGGATTTAGAGCTGCTATAAAGCTCGCCATTAGTCTAGTCAAGTTGACCTATCGTAGAAAGTTCGAACAGGAAAACCGTCAGTGCGACTTGAATAGAGCCATGTTAGCCGAACCCACCCTGCTGGCATGCAAGACGCCTTTTAACGTGTCTTGATAAAATACTCAGAATATTAGTTGGTATTTATTGTTTAGTATTATCTGAGTGACTGATGTCCTAGTAATAATCACACGTATTCGCACAATAAAATTAAAAGAGTCAAATTTATATTTCTAGAACCTAAATAAAGCAGTCGTTGTATATTTGTTAAGACTTTTCTACTTAACATCATCATCAGCAGAGCTTTTTGCAAGAAGCCTTCCAGATGCGAAAACAGTAAATTTTCCTCACTCGTCGAGTCTGCCCCAGTTTTTACACTCGTCTCTGAACCGTCATATTTGTTTTGTTGGCTTCACCTCGCCTCCTTGTATCATCTATCCACGTCTCTAGTGGTACAAAGACGAAACAGCTTTCGTTTCTATGTGTACTTAGCAAATATTTAAATATTATCTCGATATTTTGCATTTATGATGCAGTATTTGAAGAAGGAAATACTGTAAGAAATATACTCTGGCTACTTATCAGGTGGGGTTTGAATTCGCTTCACGTCCCATTAAACTTCCGAGTCCTCAATCAATTAATTTCGTAATGGTTTCGTATTTACTATTTTTTAAATAAGTTTATATAAATAATTATAAATATCACTATAGAGGCCAAACAAAATGTTTTGTGTTATTGCTATTGCCCAAAAATGAAACAGCAAACCTATCTTTTTATAGTATTGTAAAAACTTGTATGGCGGGAGCAAGAGAAAATTTATCACCAAAACTTTTAGTACATTTCATTTTAAATGTGCTATGGCCAAACGAAGGGCCAAAAATGCTGCGAGTTGGTTTTAATTACGGAAATTCAGCATCAAACTGAACTAGTTTGGTATCTGTTTTTGTGGAGAACTTTGTTTCTAATCTCAGAGATGAGAGTTGTTTATGATAATGAGAGCGTGGGTTAATTAGATTCGGCTTCAATAATGCCTTTTTAAATGTCCAAACAGACCTCAGATCATTAAACAATTCTGTATTAACATCGCAAATTCCTACAAATTAAGCTCAACTTGCGCTCTCTCTAGACACTTTAGAGGGAAATTCTTTCCCAGCGCTCTGTAGAACATTTTCTTTGCAGTTGAAAAAAGGAATTCCTATTTTTGTTTTTGGCTCGGAGCACAATAAGCTGCAGTAAAATGTCTTAAAACCACATTTACAATAGTAATTTATTTCTTTAGCAATGGAAAAGTTTATATAAAAGCGAGGAAAAGCTCTAAATAAATGTTTTTTGTTTGATTGACCTCCAGCCAGAGGAACTTTCTGAGCAACTTGAGCGACGGGTATTACGCTACGCTTATTATTAAAAGATGTATGGTGTGTTTTGTTACTTAACAATCAAATAACTACAGTAATATTAAAATAATATATATATATATATATATATATAATTCTTGATTATTATCTAAAGATAAACTAAGGTAACTAATTACAAGTTGTGAAGCAGATACGTAAAGATGATTGTGCTTCAGCTGTATGATTGATTGAAAAGTCGCTTTTTTACGAGATGTTTTCATTGCTGTAGCAACCAAACTCTGTTTACAAGCATCACATTACAACGCGATCTGTGAAAAAGACAAAATGGCGATGATGATGATGATGATGATAATACCGACGGTGATGGTGATAATAATAAGTAAGTAAAGTAAAGTAATTAGCCTTTATACTGTCCCACTGCAGGGCAAAAGCCTGCATCATTGAAATCCAGTCACCGCTACAATAGATGGGTATTGGCTTAATCACCACGCTTGCCAAATTCGGGTTGATGATCATAAACCCGGGCTATGTTCCGAAAAACACACTTTGCCCGACCTGGGAATTGAACCCGGGACCTCCGTGATTTTGGGCCGAGCTCTGGAACCACTCGGCCACGGAGGCGTTGATAATAATAATAAATTATCATTATTTATTGATACGAGTATTAAACAGGCAACATTTCAAAAGATTGACAGAAATTCACACGTAATCCGAACCAGGTGATTTGCATAATATTCTACTCAGGCTGGCCCTTTGGGAAATTATGTGACAGGTGACGGAGCAGCACACTAATCTAATTTCACCGCGCTTCGAGTAGTTAGTCAAGTTTACAACGAACAGTTTGAGGCATATTTTGCAACAGTATAATATAATATGATCGTGTATTGTTAAAACCTGTGATACAAATCACCAGACCCTCGCCACTGGGAGCTTAATTTAGAAGAACACGAATGATAAACATGCAAATGCAGATTGGTAATAGTGAGCAAAGTAGGAAAATTAATATTAAAAGTAAAAGTAAAAAAAGCAATTTATCCATTTAAGCTTGTATAAAGCACTTAGGACATATCAAATAATAATAACAAATTTAAATAAAATAGTACTTATCGTGAATATACCTAATGTGAATCTACCACCGGTTCGGACGTTGCTTCTTATCGAGAAGACTCCGGCAAGAAACTCGACAGTTACTCTTTTGAACTTTGTTTTGTTTTACAACAAATAAATTCAGAGCACAGTCAATGAAAGTAGAAAAAAGAATACAATATTGAACTATTCAACAAGACTAAAATAAATAAAAAATTATAGCTTGGAAAAAACACAATAGTAATAAATTCAATAAAACAACAAAAAAATGTGCAAAAGAAAAACTACATTTTTACATAACGAATAACCAACAAAAATCAATTATGCATATTATCTAAACATGATTTATATTCAAACAAAAGATTCAACAAAACTGTCTTAAGGATAAATGGTCGATCAGGTGATCCGTTTTTATCATGTGCCGAAACCAAAACTCATTTTCAGTTAACTACTTCAGCAGGTTTTCTGTTGCGGTATGTATGCCTTTCGCACCGGATTTATTATTGATACCCATGGCAAACTTGGTGTTCTTGCTATTCTGTGTCTTCTTCTTCTTCTTCGTGTCGATGATCCCATCGCCAATACTAAATAACAGCAGCCCAGTGCTCCGCCATCGCCACCCCAGTGGGAGAGGCCTCATATAGATCCTTAATTGAACGATGATTCTGTGTCTGAGCACTAAGAAATGCTTAAGTCAATTTAACACCAATAGTACAAACCCTGCTGAGATGTGAATGCAATTGTGAATGGTATTACTCAAATATCTATTCTAGCATTACATTATCGTTTTCTAGGCCTTACTTACTTTTAAAAAGTAAGTTCCAGACAACACACTACTTGTCATGATCTCAAAGTAGGCGTAAATATCCCCGTGTTACGAGATACCAGCCAAGAAATTATGTATATGGATAATGATAGGTATATGTGTAAGTATATTTTGTTGTTTCTGTTTTTTTTTAATGTTTAGCATCAGTTAGTTTTAGTAGTAAAATGTTGTCTCTTGCACCGTCTGTAAATATATCTGTTTAATCGTGTGGTTGACTGGTAGAGAATGCCTTTTGGAATTAAGTCCGCCTATTGTACTGTGTATTTTTTGTGCAATGAACAACAAATAAGAAATTAAGCTAAGGACGTCAACCAATTTGGTAGCGGTTTGAGATCATTCATCAGGGTTCATTCCGTTTACCCACCCTACCCAATACCCATGTTAATTTACTTGATCGCTGTTTTCACCCGCAACGTAATATCAGTTTTAGAAAAAATAATGATGTTTCCGGTTCCATCTGTTAGTTTGTTACCACAAATTACGCTCCACTCCATCGTCTTTTAGAAAACTTTGAGCTTGGACTTCTGACTTCAGGTTAGACTAAGTTTGTGCACCGTTGGTTACGACGAGCAAAATGTAAAAGTTTTTATCTAACGTTTTATTTCGACGTAGTACAGACGACATATTGGATTCATGGGCCACTTAATAAGTTTTATTTTGGCTATTACTCGGTCTTTTTTAATCATAATAAGTACTATTGTAATCATAATATGCTCGCTCATGACTATAGTATTTGCGGACCGCTTTGGGCTTTTATGTTCAAAAGCCCTATTGTATTTATGCATGCTGATGAATTCAAAAATAATTTAGTATTTTATGATATCAATCCATTTGTAATTTTATGCGAATTTGTAATTTTTTGTGGTAGTTTGGTGTGAATTAATTTTTATTTGTAAAATAATTGTTAATTTTTTTGACATCGCCTGGTTTATTTTTTGTTTTGTATTTCATTGTATTGCATTTGCTTGACATATGTATTTATTGGTATTAACGGTGTTACGTTCGATTTATTGCATGTATTCTAATAATGTGTAATGATTATTTTTGCCATTACTGGCGTTTTGGGTTAACTGTAAGTCAGTATGTCCACAACTTATTTAAATACATAAATAAATAACCAAAACATTTTACTTAGGATCCTTGTTCGTTTAGTTTTCGGAATAACTCTGAGGTGGTTAAGTGTTCTTCTTCTTCGTGTCGATAATCCCGTCGATGAAACTAAATAACAGCAGGCCAGTGCTCCGCCACCGCCACCCCGAGGGAGGAGGATCTCATAGAGATCCTGCGCATTTCACACTGCCCGCGCTGACATACCTTCAATTAATAAGGTTTCTTTTGCAGCGGCCCCCGTTGAGTTTTCAGTAGCAGTAGCAAAAAAGAATCAACCCCTAGTGACATTTCAAGTTTTCGGTTGTAAGCAGCTTGCAAAAAACTTTTTCAGCGCTATTTTCGCAATGAGTTCGCTGTATAACTTGTCTGCTGTTTTTGATTATCAATTTAACTACTGAACCTCTAGGCACTGTTAATCTGAAGAATTTACAAATTCCGATTCGATCTCTTACAGAAATACTGAGCGAAATAAAATAATATCTTCATAGTTCGTTACGTTTTATAAAAATTTAATACATTTGCCAGCCACTTTATCCGCTCGAATTAATAATACAATATTAACATGCAGTAATATTTATTACATTCTAATACGTTAGTTCAGGTCTAATTAAAACCTAATCCCAGGTTGGAATCGGTTCTACCGCTTAATTAATCTTTATGATTTGATTTAACATGTACGCAGGCATCAAAATGAGACAATTTACCGTCTGCGCGAAGTATGTGAATTCTTAGCAACGAGGTTTTAGTTTATTCTGGCAATGTTACGTTCTAGGTGTGGATAACTGTACCAATTTTTTTCTCTGTACGAGCATAATCATGAAGATTAACTCTACATGTCACATTCGTAGATAACTAGGTTCCAACATTCGAGCAGTTCAAATGTAAATGGCCCACTATACCTCTGTCCAAATAAAATTTACAATGCAAAGTGGCTGCATGGGATAATATGGGAAAAAATCTCATTTAAGTCTTTAAATTATGGACTCTTTGTGCTATCTACGATGGCTTGCATTTAAGCTTATTTTGTAAGCTCCGTTTTTGTTTAGTTTTCAGGTGAACCTCACTTTTCCACACTAATCATATATTCTTTTCAACATTCGCATTCCTCCGTATTATTCTGCCATTAAAATGTATTGTCGGTAAGGATGTCAAATGTTTGGTAAAAGTATGTTCACGAATGGATGACACTTATGTTTAAGAAACAAAGTTAACAAAATCAGTCATTCCGTCAGTCAGTTTTAGTCGGGTGGCCAACACTTTTTTGTCTTAGGTTTCTACGTTAGTTGCCCCACTTCAGTGAGAGGGATCACCAATCATTAAATTTTCACCCTATTCTCATTGTCTCACATTTGTTTGTCAAACTGCTTTTGGGTCTCGCCAAACAGCTAGGTCATAATAATCAGTTTGAATATATCCGCGTTGATGTTTAAGTATTATTGTTTCAATATTGCTCTTAGAGCTTATGGTAGGTAAGGATTGAAAGCTTGCTTTGTGGGTGTCGGAGACTAAATAATAATATATAGAAATACTTGGCCACGTAGATATTAACATTCAGACACAGAACAAATACCAATGTAAATTGTACCTCTCTTGTATGTTTGTCTTGGGGGTCAAGTCGAATAAATCAAAACATTTGGCGCTTTTGGTAGAACTCTAATCTAATCAAGAATTATGTAAACAATATGCACTCTAGACTGGTTAGAGTGAATATTGTACGGAAATTTATTAATGTTAAAAGTAGCACTAATGTTTCAGTAAAAGATTTCAGTATATCAAGTCAACTAAATCAAAACATTTAGCGTTTTTGGTAGAACCCTAATCTAATCAAGAATTATGTAAACAATATTCACTCTAGACTGGCTAGAGTGAATATTGTACGGAAATTTATTAATGTTAAAAGTAGCACTAATGTTTCAGTAAAAGATTTCAGTATATCAAGTAAACTAAATCAAAACATTTGGCGCTTTTGGTAGAACTCTAATCTAATCAAGAATTTTTTAAACAATATTGACTCTAGACTGGCTAGAGTGAATATTGTACGGAAATTTATTAATGTTAAAAGTAGCACTAATGTTTCAGTAAAAGATTTCAGTATGTCAAGTCGACTAAATCAAAACATTTAGCGTTTTTGGTAGAACTCTAATCTAATCAAGAATTATGTCAACAATATTCACTCTAGACTGGCTAGAGTGAATATTGTACGGAAATTTATTAATGTTAAAAGTAGCACTAATATTTCAGTAAAAGAATTCAGTATATCAAGTCAACTACATCAAAACATTTGGCGCTTTTGATAGAACTCTAATCTAATCAAGAATTATGTAAACAATATTCACTCTAGACTGGCTAGAGTGAATATTGTACGGAAATTTATTAATGTTAAAAGTAGCACTAATGTTTCAATAAAAGATTTCAGTATATCAAGTAAACTAAATCAAAACATTTGGCGCTTTTGGTAGAACTCTAATCTGATCAAGAATTATGTCAACAATATTCACTCTAGACTGGCTAGAGTGAATATTGTACGGAAATTTATTAATGTTAGAAGTAGCACTAATGTTTCAGTAAAAGATTTCAGTATATCAAGTCAACTAAATCAAAACATTTAGCGCTTTTGGTAGAACTCTAATCTAATCAAGAATTTTTTAAACAATATTCACTCTAGATTGGCTAGAGTGAATATTGTACGGAAATTTATTAATGTTAAAAGTAGGACTAATGTTTCAGTAAAAGATTTCAGTATATCATGAGTTTACACAAATGACAGCCGGTGGCGTCCGCGTTGACTGCATTAACGTTTCCGAATGGGATTTAGGTCCAGCGCCTCTAGTGATTATAAATGGAAGCAAGTATGAAAACTTTCTGATGACGACTATATTGTATTCTTATACGTGTCAGAAACTCATGGTAGACACACTATACGTCTACAACGAGCTGCCAATTTAAATTCACACTATCGTTCGCGTAAAAAAATGTATTGGGATTTGACATTGTCATGTCATGTCATGTCAAATCCCAATACAATTCTTATACGCGAACGATAACGTAAATTTAAAGTGGCAACTCGTGGTAAACGTACTGGTGTAGAAATCTCTTCTGTTAAATGAGATAGAAATCGTTTGCCATTTCATTTCCTTAGGGATACTTAATTATTGTGTGAGCGCCGTTTATATTAATATTGCTTTCCGAAAAATGGGCCACACGCTATATTAGCGATGTTAATGTTTTATTGAGTTGACATAGCTTCTCCATTAGTAATTGAGGTCGCTATGCCATGCTATGATTGATGAGGAACATAATTACTACCTACCTGGGGTGAGATCTCGATAGTTGTAAAATATACACAAGTTCAAGCACTTCTGACCAGGTAACAAGGTTCAAAATTGCACTAATGTGTTTGAAAATCGCTAAATGACATTCTGATACTGGCTAATTTGTGTAGTTAGTAGAAATTTCGATTGCTCATTGATGATTTATTGGGTTGTAGATAACGCATTAGCGTTTGCAAAAAGTATGCAATTAAAAATACTGTTGGGAAGAATACTCGCTCACTGTTAAATATTGTATTGGTTGGACGTCAACACAATAAAATCTTATCTATGCTCTTAGTCATACATACAAGACAAATTGATAACATTTTTTCCTGCAAATTACGATTCTCACCAACATCTTCATACATTCATTTAATGTAGATGACCAAAATAATTAAAAGTGATAGTTTGTTCATTAGTAGATTATCTAACTTCGATTCTGGTGGTTTTACATCCACTCCAAGAACAAACAGTGTTGTTTGTTTTCGGTTTCGATTACTATATATGTATTAGCAATAATTATAAAAAACCCTTCAATTTATTAACATTTAGGCATCTCAATAATTTTAATTGCTTATTTTTGAAACGTCAATGTCATTTTACTAAGATCAGTTTTTTATTTTTTATTTTAAATATACCGTTGATTCAGGAATTGTATTTACACAGTAAACTGTTTAATCTAAGCTAAATAACGATATAGTTCGTGAGCCCCCTAGGCTTTCGCGTTTCTCCGACTTGATTTACATATACCTACCTATTTTTTATTGAATCTATTGTTCAATCATAATGAGATATAGCCTATGTCACTCTCTGATAATGTAGCTTCATATTGGTGAAAGAATTTAAAAAGCGGTTCAGTGATTTTGGAGCCTATTCAACATAAACAAACAATCAAATCTTTCATCTCTAAAATATTAGTGTAGATGACACAAAGCCAGGAGTCTTTTTAGTGCTTTGGAAATGGCGGCTGCCTATATAAACTCGCACTCAAAATATCTTTATTCAAACAGACTTCAGAATCGTCAAACATGTCACTAGCGTTACACAAAAATTAAACGTGCATATTTTGAAAGCAAAATATTTTAAGCTACAATATTTACAATCAATAGATTGCTGGAATAGGCGCTGTACGAAATCCCAATTAAATATTTTAGGCAAACGTTAACGTAAATTTAAAGTGTCCATAAGTAGTTACTCATGGTAGACATACTGAAATCCGTTACTAGAACGGTTGAGGTACTAAATAAAACAGCGTCAAAAGTTTATTTCATTTCCCTTTGACACGAAACTCAAACCTCGCGTCATTTATTCCGATGTATGTTTATGCCCACATCATTAATTTCAACCCATTGTTAAATGAAAATTGATGCATGAAATTGGACTTCGATATTTGCACTCTCAAAAAAGAGCCAGCACTATGTGACAAAGCTCTTCGGTGCATATGGCGCAGTTAACAAAACCGCGCATGTCGCTAACGGCGGACATAATTCACTTGCACTTTAATAAAAACTCCAAATTTCGGACCAGATAAAACTGGAGCCGGGAGTTCTGGATTTGTGATTCGAGCCGGCATTGTTTTGGAACTACCAAATTTGTTTTGTTTGGTAAAAAACATCAAAGTTTGTTAGTATACGTGCTACTTTCCCGAATCTGGTCATTTTGCGATCGGAAAAAGTTTACATAAATTTATTTAACCGCTAACGTAAAAAGACGTAGAATTTTTTTTAATAGTCATTGTGCTATACTAAATATCAATATATCAAACCAAGTTTAAAAGAGTAAGCTCGGAATTTTTGGGCCTTCTCATTTAAGGAACAACATCCGATGCGGTGGTAGAGTAAAATTTTGTTTGTATACAGTGTATAGTCATATTAACATTGTCTATTATTAGGTATAGAGTGTCGTGGCCTAGTGGTTCTGCACCCGAACTCAGATCATGAATCGTGTGGTCTCGAGTTCAAATCTGGGCAGAACCAAAATCTTTGTGTTCATCCGACTTACTCTCCGGTAATGGAAAACATCCATAAAAACCCAATCAATCCGGATAGCCGCGGAAGGCTCACCACCTACCACGTTGGGTTCGAATACCATTGGTGAAAAGTGGGTTTCTGGGTGTTTCGTTCACACGACACAGTCACTTGCCTCTGACTACCCCGTTTGGGATAAAGTCGTGATGGTATGATGATGATGATTAGGTATATTAAGTATATTTTTCTTAGTAACATTTTATTTGACTATTCAGAAGAACTTGCTACAGATCTATTTAAATACAGATATTTTATTTTTTGAGGTAGTGGTAGTGGACTTAAATGGTGTCAGAAGACAAAGCGAAAAGATGATAACAATGACAAAGAATATCAGTTAACAAAAATGGTTTCAGATTGCATAAATGTGGCTAACAGCTTATCGCGCTAATTGAACTGTTGCATTATTAGTGATGTTAGATGGTTAAAAATTATGGTTCAGAACGCTGTGATGTAATGTAGCTTCCCATAACGCCCACCACTTTGGTAGGCACAACTCCGCCGGGGGGGAAAGCCTATGATAGTCATATTCGGCAACAAGCGAAGCCATTGAAACAATCAAACCTTTTGAAGGCTTAAAATCTAATTTCGATTCTTCAAATGGGCTTGCCTTTGAGGAATTGATAAGACTGGCTCAGGTTTGTTGAAGTGAGTGCAAAAAAGTAGAATGGCTTTTGCAAAGGAATAAAGTGGTAATAGTAGTAGTGAACCATCACTGTCTTCGTCTTCTAATAAAAAAAAAAACAAACGGGCACGGGTTGAATTCTTTTCATCATCGAAGTATCGATGTGTCTAGCAGCACTTATTGACTTTTTACCCAAACATGGTGAAATATTTAAGCAACCCACATAAATCATTTCGCGGACTCTTTTGTAATTCAACCTTTATTACGCGAATTACTTTATTACAGCTAACGAGTGAATCTGCTGTTTCCAAATCATCATAACTTACTTAAGTCTATTAGTGACAAAAGTGTGTGCATGTCTTATCATATCATTTAACTGACCACATCGTAACTTCTGACAAGATATGATTATGATCAAAATTTATGACTAGCTAGTCACACAATAGTCCCGCCACACATTTTATGTTGCAGTGTCACCCGTTTCACTGCAAAACCAATTAAACCAGCTAATACCGGGCAACAATAGAAGCATTAGTTCATTATATAAGCCAAGGCCCGAGCACAATGGCGTTAAACCCTTTTGTTGGGGAGCCAACAAGGCGCGTGAATGCCACACATAATGCATCTTGTTGTGTTCGCAAATGCGCTATCTACGCAAGCAGCTAATTATTATGTCTCCACTAAGATAGTTACAAGTAAGATACCAAATACAAGAAAAGGACAGCTCGTTGTGGCGTCTTAGATTTGCATATTTTTAGTTTTAGTAACATTTTCACATCAGCCTTCCAACCCTCAAGTCGTGGATATTCCAGCAAAACATTTTGCGGACTCTTGCATAGTGTACAATCTGGGTCTCTTCAAGACGAGAGCGAATAGGCATTCACTAGGCAGACATGTTCCATCATAGATCGCATATCGTCACTTACCATCAGGTGCGATTGCGATCAAATGACTGTCTAGTGACTAGACAGTCATTAGTTCTAGACTCTAGTGTAGTACAAAAAAAACATTTTTGCACAAATTGCGAAACTGTAGAGAATGTTAGAGCGGAATCCTTTATTATTTCTTACATAATTAATGATCATTTTTTATTATTTTATTTCAAACTGTATATTTCATTCGGAAAATAGACTACCGTCGTAGGGTTGAGATGTTTTCTGGCATCTTTGATTGAATCGTAAGCCATCAGCCATTTCCTGCAAATTATCTGTCTTAATATTGCAGTGGTACCTACTTTAGAGTTAAGCAGCATATCGACCATCATAGTTTACGAGTGTACCAACTACACCACCTGAGTACACAGAAAGGAACTGCTAGGTGCTATATTGTGCCAATGTTTTAATGTGTAGCTGCGACTTCTGGAGCCTCGCGCACACCTAATACGTTATCGGCCGTCAACGGCCGATCACATCAAACGTGTAATCGTAAGAGTAGTTCTGTCCGTCATTGGCCGACAATTGGTTTTGGTGTACGTGTACCGTTAATTTATAAACTTATGTTTTATTTCGAGCATAGTTTGGCCGATAACGGATTAGGTGTAGACGAGCCGTTATGATAAGCTGTCCGAGCAATATTGACAAACGTCAACGACTTATTTGCATGTGTCTAACCCCCGTATCCACAAACGCTAATCAAAAGTGACAGTTTGTTCATCACTCTGACAAGTGCGAATTCTACTGGTGCCTGGAGCCCGATGAAATTCACCTGACAGCTGTCAGAAGAAGGTTTTGCTCGTTTTCTCTGTGAATTTCATCGGGCTCCATGCACCGGTAGAGCTCGCACTTGTCAGAGTGATGACCGTCACCCGAAGTCATTCCGACACAACTAGGAAACTATCAGGTGACAGCTCGGTCGGCCTCGATTTCACTTGAGTTCAATTTGGAACGGGTTCGAGTGATTTTCACTCCTCAGTGTGAAATTCCAGTCGTTTTGAAACACAACCTGAGATGTTATTTTTGAGTAAGACTATTTTAACATACTTACAAAGGTGGGTTTAGACCAAACGACCGAATGCTTATTCTATTAAATTCTCTTTGTGTTAACAGAGACAAGAGCAGAGTGACAAGAGCACGCTCTGTCTCTGTTCACACAAAGGAATTTGAAAGAGTGGGGATAGATTGAGTACTTGCTCGTTTGGTCTACTAAATAAACCCACCTTCAGACGTTATGATTTGGAAAATATATTCAGTATTCTTTGCTTCGGGGGCAGATTTCTACTGGATGGTAGGCCAAGTTACTTTTCTCCAAATTTCCATCTTAATAGTTAACAAGCTGCCCAGACAGACTGCGTTCTGTCAAATTTTTAACAGCTGGTGTCTATTTTACCTGCTTTTCTCAGACTTGGTTTACATTTACTATTATTTTTCACTGAATTTTTTCTTCAATTATGATAAAATATAGTCTATATCACTCCTGAAAATTTTACTTTCTGTAAGTGATAGAATTTTCACAATCGGATCAGTAGTCTTGGAGCCTATTCAATACAAACAAAAAACAAACAATCCAGTCTTTCCTCTATTTAATATTAGTATGGACATACCAGAGATAATTCAAGGCAATCAACATCCTCCACTAAAAATAAATTTAGAGTAGCCTGAACTGTACCTGACATGTAAAAGAATATTGAAAATGAAACGGACGCTTCAGCGATGTCGCATTTTGATCGGATAGCCTGCGATATTTCACTCTGCATTTTGACAGTGAGATCGTATTCGCAACACGTTCGTGAGATGTCCGGTGCTTTGCATGGCCCCGCGTCGGTCGGGTCTGCCTTTAAACATCTATATCTAACAACCAAGGGGTCTACGACCGTTCTTTGAACATGTAGTAACGTAAATTTTCAGTTAAAAAAAGTTGTGTCGTTTTTACCCTTCTAAAGTTATACGAAAGTTGGCAAATTTGTGAAGGGGTTTTACTTCCAGGCAAGTTATCTTAAAGCAAAACAATTTCAGTTATCTCTGGGTTTTTAAAGATGAAACATTGTTAACTACTAAATAAGGTCTTTTAGCATTCATCACATGCTACCATTGATATACACAAACTACTTTGCATAAGAAATATAACCTTCCCCTAGAAAATCTTTTACTTTATGTTCCTTATATTGTAGTTTGTTTTACAACAAACGTTTATCATCTTGTGATGATGTCGAAGGTTACTCAAATTAAAGGAGTTCTCCCATCATTCTCCGCCGACTCTTCTCTTAGAGGACAAAAGGCAAGTACACATTTCCGAAGATTTGAGTGTAAAAATAGAATGAATCTCATTGTAAGATGTTATTGAGCCAGCCAAGGCCTTTGACAAGGAATTAGATTAATGTGACCTCCAAAACACGGTGCCTGAGCCGATGCCTGAAAAGCATTGAGTAGCCCAGTCACCCATTTTTTTAACGAGACCTATCTTGCATACTTTAACATTAGATAATACTCGTTATTGTATGTGTAAGTTATTTATAAGTATGTTAAGCATATGTTTCTTGTTTATGTGTGATTTATTTATAAGTGAAAATATTATTAAATCCTCTTTAATTTCTGCACTTGCTTGCCCTTTCTGTCATCTTTCCTCTGCCTGTAGTAGGTCGTCTTGAAGAGATTGCTTTTAACAATAATACCGCCTATATTGTACATCAAAGTTATAATATGTATCTTACTTATTGTTTTCCTTACTGTTATTTGTGGAATAAATAGTATCTTATCTTAATAGATAGCTGTTGATCCGCTGTCGTCACAAAGCCATGGTTACACCAATCAACACTATACAGTTTTATATGGAAAACATCAACAACCTCGCACGACTAGATAGCTAACATCATAAACAACAACAGTTGTTCTACGAGTTTTATCATAACTCAATACATTAATTAAAAATATTTTTTCCAAGCTTCTATTGTACTGTCGTGACATTTATAAGTCTATGTTCCATTCACATACGAAAAGGCGATACGCGCGAGACTCGCGCGTGATTCTGTTGATAGTGATATAAAGTACAGTAAGTAAGTGATTTGGATTCACACCCCGTGATTCGGAAGAGTTTGTTTACCTTATTTTTGCGATGCGATGCGCACAGAGATAAGAGCATTTAGACGTAAAATTAAGTTGATATTTATTTTTGTATGAAAGTAAAATGTGTCATGTCGTAGAACAAATTTTGTTGTCTATGATGGTAGCTACCTCGTCTTGCAAGGTTGTTGATGATTTACAAATAACCCTGTATTAATTCCATATGAACATGTTGCAAGAGCAAACTTGAGATTGCAGATATGCAAAATTGGACTTTCTGAACGTACAGCCGCTAGTCCTCAATATTTCAGCTCATGTTGGCACGAGATAGTTTAATTCGTGCCACGTTCGTGAGATGGCCAGCGCTTTGCATTCGCACGTCGGCTCTTATTTCCAAAATGCCTTCATGATATTTTAACTGCAGCAGACCTCTTTCTTTCGCAAATCTCTAACCAATTAACCATAAATGGTTTCGTTAGAGATTTGCAGATGAAAAAAAAACCAATAATATTATGTAGTTATAAAATCAATAGCAAATAGAGAAAATAATAGAATGTTTTGAAAGTAATAGCAATTTTTTGAGGACACGATTGGCGTAGTGCGCTGTAGCACGGTTTCTCACCTTGACTGACGTAGTTTCCTGGGTTCGATTCCCCGCCTTCCTGTAATCTTTCCTGCATTTTTTACGCGAACGAGGCAGGTGGCAGCTCGTGGTAGACGTACGGGTCTGATGTGCTGGGTTTGGGCCGCCCCTGGCTTAAGTCCTTGTCTGGTACCTCGTATGACAGGTAAACTTATCCCTACTTCCAGACCATGACAAGTGGTGTGTTGTCTGGCGCATATTTATTTATTTACCTATGTTGAAAAATCTTTTGAACTGGTCAGGCGAAACTTTTGAGTTTTATTACAAAACTAATAGATATTAATTTAGTTCTATTCAAATGAAACCACGCGAGATGACTTTAAGATCAACGTGCAGCAAATTTGCAATTTTGTTCGATTTTATTTTATTTTCACTGGTAACCTAGTTTAATTTGTTAGAATATAAAGACTTTTTTCATATACGAGTATACTTACACGCCCATGAAGCTACTTGTATTAATTAACGTTATGAACTATGGTAAAAGAATGAAATAATTTATAGGCACTGTTTCTTCCTCATAACAGGGCGCGACCGAAGTGCTTATTATCTAAACTGATTAGAAAGATAATATTATGCCATAAAAACAATATTAATGTTTTAACTATACATACATACATACCATACCTTTTTCCTAACGGGGTAGGCAGAGACCACATCTTTCCACTTGCTACGGTCCTGACACACCTCTTGCGCTTCTTCCACTCTCATTAATCCTTTCATACATGCTCGTCGATTATACTCCTGACCTGACCTTTTCTGAGCACGTCTTGGACTTGTCCTAAGTACGTCCGTCTAGGCCTTCCCCTTTCAACAGCTCCATCCACCCTCACCTTGTAAATTTGTTTCGTTAATCGCTTTTCATCCATCCTTTTCATATGCCCAAACCATCTTAGCATTTCCATCTCAATTTTAACTATAAGTATTTACATATTAAAGATAAGTAGTTAAGGTTAAATATTTACATCAAAAGTCAAATAAAGCAAACCAAATAACCAAAATGCTTAAATGATTTTAAAGGAACTTAATTTTTTTAACATAAACTGGAATCATAATTTGGATTCTCTGTGACATTCATTATTCAGTTATAAATAAAGTCCTCTGTTTTCAGAAGTCGAATCAGTAATGCAATTAGGACATCACTACCGCCAGCTGTAAAAAGTAAACTAAATAGTTGGACACATTTCAATCGGTATTTTCCAGAAAATTCGTTGCAATATTAATAAATTACTACGAGTATGAATCACTGAATGCACAAATTACACAAATGTAACTGCAAACACTTTTAAAAGAAGGGACCAAATCCTTTTTATTAACCCTTACGTGAAAAACATTCCGTCATATGCAATGATATCAGTACGTCTACCACGAGTTGTTACTTTAAAGGATAGTGTACATTCGCCCATACATTGCCGCCCATGAACCAACAGTCATGAAAAATACCTCTGAGGGTTCATAAATACATACATTTTAGTGTCAAATCGTAGTTTATGGACGAACACTTCTGAAAACTCGTTAAATATCAAAAAACTAAAAAAAATTGAGGTTATATTTAATAATATAATGCGAAGTTTTATTAACGTGAGTGGGATTAATGTTCTTCAAGCACATATTTTGTTGATCTACCACTTCTGCCAGTATTATGGAACCACTAGCTGAGCCACAATTCACACAAAATGTTGATTCCATTGCGATGATCGTAAATTCGTAATTATTGCTGAGTTAGCTATGTGCAGGTTACAGAGTCTTTAAACGGTTTAATCTAAAAGGAGGTAGGTCACTACAGAGAGCCATTAGTCCGCTTCTTAAGCCGAGTCGTAAGAATAAAATTATTTTTATAAAAACAATAACACAGCATTGCAAATTGCAAGCGAAAAATACAAGACACTAGACAGATGCTGGTATTTTTTTTGCGTTGAAGTATCAAGTCAACCAAACGTCACAAACTTATTTTTTTTGGCTTCGTACAAAGCTGATTTAAGCCAATGTATAATCTGATTTAAAATGAAAAGTTGATTAAACAAATAATCACGAATATCACAAATCACAATAAACACAAAATCCAAAGACGTATTGATTGAATGATGTATATATACGACAGTCGCTAGTGTCTGTAGAGAATAGAAATATAACTAAAAATGACATACAAGTTGCTGTGGTTAATTAATTGTCGTAGCTAACGTGACGCAAACTCATAGTACGCATAATTATGGTTGAAGACTTTTTTAGTGTGATTTCATTTAAACATTCTGGATTTGGATACTAGTGTTTCACCAAAATGTACTTAGTACTATTTTGTGTTTGAATCCATTATCGACCCCATAAGAAAGGCCACGCCTACATTTTGCCTAATTCTTTGTTTGCAAAACTTTGTCTCAAGTTCACTCTTTCCGTGAATATTTGCCTAAAGCTTTTAAGAGTTAGCACTACAATGAACCCAGACGTAAGTTCCTCGGAGTTACGAGTCTCGATCATTCATGAAGACGATTTGTACGATACGTCAGAGGTACTGTGCTTAAGAGAAAATCCTTGAGGCGTATTTTTCGGGAAAATAATCCCTTATTTATTTTCTGGGTTTGGGCAAAATAACAAATTATATTTTTTTATTTGCTCTTTTCTAAAGCTTTCTTGATAATACCTATAGGTTTGTTGTTCTTAGTTTTTGTTGATATATTTTGTAACATTCAATGCTATTTCCTTTTAAAACATTTTCTGACACGATTGAGGAGATACGCAGTATCTACAGTTTTTCGCCTTGACTAGCGTAGTTTCCCGGGTTTGATTTCCGGTCGGTACAATTCAGTAAACGTATCTTTCGAAATTGGCTCGTGTCTACATAAACTAGAAGAAGCCTCTGGCTGGTCTGGTACCTACCTCGTAATACAAGGATATTTATACTTATTTCGAGAACATTACAATTAATGTTTTTTTTACTATGGCCAACGATAAACAAAAAATTGATGATTCGAAAAAACAATGTGAATGGTCTTCTTGAAGTACTAAATAATTGAATTTTGAATCGAATTCCTGTACTAAACTTCCTTTACTAAAATTCCTTACCTAAAGTCTCTTATGCTTTAATACTAGTTGCAAACAATTTGAAATCGGCACAGTTCTGAACAACAGGTAAAAAATAAAAAACTAAGCTTATTTTTACCGCGCATTTTGCTGTTTTTCCTTTTGTCAAGTATTAAAAGCTTCGCGACAGAAACAGATTTTTTAATATCTATTTTCTCGCTGCGAGCCTTTCCTCTTAAACGCTTCTCAGTTTTCAAGTCACATGCTTCCATAATAGGTATACAGCCAAAGGCGAAATCGTCTCGAATAAGTAGTGGTCTATTTTATATTTTTGAAATGTGGGTGAGTGCCGTATCTTCAGCCAAATAAAAATAGCTCTATTATGGGAAGCAAAATTTATTTATTTATTTATTACATACATGAGAGTTACAAATATGTGCTTAACGATACCTACTCACAACTAACATGCACTTTGATAGGTACGGTAAAATATTAGAGAGATAGAAGAGAGAGGTATCTTCAATTAATTTGTATTTAGTAACGTACATTTATAGATGTATATGAATATATTATATTGGTGTAGGCATCATAAGTAGTAACACTTATACCTCTATCGAGTAAATATTCATTTACAGTAAAATAGCTTTATGTCACAAGGGTTTTTTCAAGCTGATTTACGATTTCATAGTGATACTGGAATATACTCTTTAGTGATTCTGGAAGTTTGTTAGAGATTTTTATTGACATGGGATGTGGTCTGGGAGTGGATTTAGCACAAAATGATCCTATTACAGTGGTAATACCGACAATCCTACTCATAAAATGTATTAATTACCACAGCACTTAAGTAGATCTTGCCTAAGCTATAAATAAATAAATAAATAAATATCCCTGAACATTATTCCACACAGCGCCATCTAGCCCCAAAGTAAGCTAATTAAAGCTTGTGTTATGGGATACTAGACAACGGATAAACATACTTATATACATTTTCTTTTGTAAATACATACTTAATATACATAGGAGACACCCAGACCAGTACAAACAGACATGTTCATGCACACAAATGTTTGTACTGTGCGGGGATCGAACCCGCGACCTCTGGTGTAGTAGCCAACTTCTTAACCATTACACCAAGTCGGTCGTCATTACATTTATTACATTACACCAAGCTGTATATTAATGTGCGTTTTACTTTGCAATATATTCTACATTTTTAATATTTAATGGTTCTCATGTAAGCGACTTAATGCCTTAATGAGTGAATAATGATCTTTATATCGATAGCTGCACATTTATGAAAATTGCTTTTAAATTGTGCTTACTGACAAAAATACTCTCCAGTTCGATTCTAATTAAGGTAAGTTCTAGACGTTTCATCCCTTTGTTCCCCGTTACTTATACAACAATATTTGGAAAGCCCCCAGGCAGATAGTTTCCAGACTGGACCATTATCCGACAGAGAATTCTCCAATCGCTCCCAAATTGGTTCTACCTCACGACTATAGCTGTAATAGTGTCAAATAACTCCAGGCAGAGACAAAACAAGTTGTTTAATGAATTACCGGCAAATGTTAAATAATGAATAAAAATAAAATAAAATATCTATGCGGCAATTTTACTTGAAGTTCCCTAAGAGCTCTGGTTACCTAAATTATTGGCAGAAACATTGCGTATTCATTTATTCATAATAAAATTATAAAACATTACACAGATAACAGGAACATTACTATACATTATTTCGAATGGTTTATTTATTCATTTATTGCATGTCACATGGAATAAGATGGCAATATAAGGACATGTGTACTGTATTATTACTATCTTAATCAAAGGATCATCGACACGAAGAAGAAGAAGACTATCTTAATTTTATTCTCATCTTAGACTACATAGTTTATTTGGTTTATGAAGTCCAATACAGCTACAAGCCTTTATTAGTGCTAGTTGCTAAAACTTATAGATATTTTAACGTAATCTCAGACAGCAGTGGAAGTAGAAGTAGTAAAATACCTAAAATACCAACTTAAACTTAAAAAAAATACCTACTATTTCTTCAAAGCTTTAAATCTTGCAATGGTAACATTTTCCAACAACCTCCTATCACACTACTATGTACGTTTAAGTAGAGAATTTACTCCACTGCTCTTCGATAAGTTTTTTCCACTTCTCTGGTTAACTGTGGGATTTAACCAGTAGCTCGGAATGCACAGATAGATATGTTTTAGTCCATTCATACTTACTTGCTTATAAAAACGCAAGGCAAAGGTTCATATATATTTTTCTTTTCAGGCATTAAGAACACTAAAATTTTAGGAATACTAAAATTAAAGGACAATGCCCGAGTTGGCCTATGAACCGATAAACATTTGATATTGTCATAATGCTGGCCATGATTTAAGATATTATTATCACATATTAGATTGTCACGTCACGTCTGATTTTTGATATCAAAATTAAAAATACTTGAAAGATTTATCGTACGAAAACATTTTTTTAATACCATTACGTTGCTTCGTCTAGTGTACCCTATGTTGTTTAGCCATCGCAACAACATTTAATTTACTTCATATTGACGAGAGAAACCTTGTATGTACAAGGAAATGTAGTTGTGAACTTCTTACACACTCACGCACACACTCTCTCACACACTTACACACAGAGACACACACAGATTCGTATTTGCATCTTATTTTTTGTCAACCCTTTAATTTATGACATTTAAATTAGTTTGTTATTTTGTTTGCAGCCTAAAGGCTGTTTTTATGTAAACCGTTTTATTTGGTTATCTTCCCCCATAGGACGGGCTTTGCCTAGTTTGGGGGCCAGATATGTTCATAGTTTTTACTGGGTTTATTTATAAATATTCACTTACTTTACTTTACTTTACTTTACTCTTTAAAATGATTAACAATACACAATCAAGCTTTAGTTTTAATTAAGTATTATTTGCTACCTTAAGATCGTGAATTTCACGCTTCTGACACTTTGAATAATAAATTAAGTATGAATCGCTTAAAGTATCTCATTGAAATTTATGTGATGAATAGTTGATAAAATTGTAAAGTTTTTAAAAAAGTTAATGTAACTTTATTATTTAAATGGCGTTCAAAAGCCAGGGAAAAAAAAGTATTCCCCACTTTTTTATTTCATATTTTTTTTCTGAATTAGATTTCAGTGCTATAAATGTAAATGCTCCTGAATCAAGGCGACCTAATTTTCAGCTAACAATGAAAAAAAAAAGCATGCACCTCAACTATTTGCGCCACAGTAACCAAAAAAGTGAGACAAACCAGAATTTTTAGAAAATCATAATTCGAAAACTACCAAATATCGCGAAACATACATTGGGTCCTATCGATAGGTTTTGGGGTCCCCAGACTACAGAACTTCGTTAGTACAGGTAACCCGGGACACCCTGTATGAAAGAAATAATTACAATAAGCTCGCAATTACACATAATTTATGATAATTTCATTATAGTTTATTAGCCATGCTGCCAAAAAAGACTATCGTATGACTATGGATTATTTTAAAACTAACACGACGACCCGGTAGCAGCGTTTGCGTATTTTTTGCAGATACATGTAGGTACTTCAAGAGTGAACGGGATGAGATCAATTCACACGTTTGCTTTGTAAAGTTATTGCGCTAACAGCTCGCTTTGCTCGCTCCGCTCGCAGTGGATAAAGCGCTTTCAATGACATTGTCCATCGTCGCACTTGAATGTTCAGCCGACGCCACACGAACGTGTCAGAGAGCGTTTTCCTCAAAACCCTGGTTTGAAAAACGCGTGAGAGTCCTCGAGGGACCATTGTTTTCGGCGGCGTTGCGTATTTGATGGCTTGTTCTCTGTGAGGGAAACGATCGAAAGTTATTGCTAGTTCACACCCTTTTGCGGAACGTTGTTTTAATTTCGTAAGCCTGCGAATGATACTTTGGATAGATTATGCATTTGGTGTTCGAGGTAGTGGTAAAGTCAAAAACCAATCCAATCCCACCCTTTTCTCGCTTTGTAAAATTGGTGCCATTGATGTCCTGTGCCGTTATGTACGCTTTTTTATATAGATATCCTTACATTGACTGTGTACCAAAGCCTTTTCGTAGCTCAGTTGGTCCTAGATATAACTCCTTTTGATGCGGGATCTTTATCAACAGTAACGTAAAATTAAACGTCTGATTACCCAGATTAATTAAGATAGAAGACAAAACTGCGTTTACGGTAGCCAAAATATGTATTATCAATAACACATTTCCGTGAAGTATCCATCCATCAAATATATTGAAGCCGTTCTTTCTTCGTAAGTATACAGGATGTCCCGAGTAACCTGTAACAGTGAAGGTCTGTGGTCTGGGGACCCCAAAACCTATCAATTGGACCCATTGTCTATGTTCCGCGATTTTTGATAGTTTTCGAGTTATGATTTTTTTTACGATTTTTTTAAATTTTTTGGTTCTGTCACTTTTTTGGTTTTTTTCGTTGTTAGCTGAATACTAGGTCTACTTGATTCAGAAGCATTTACATTTATAGCACTAAATACTAATTCAGAAAAAAAATGAAACTGAAAAAGTTGGAAACTGTTTTTTCCCTGTTTTGAACGTCATTTAAAAAAAAAAGTTAAAATAACTTTTTCTTTCAAACCTTTTTAAAACTTTACTATATTTATTAACTATTCATCACATATATTGCAATGAGATACTTTAAGGACATCATACTTAAAATTTCATTCAATTTGGAAGAGTAAAATTTAAAATCTAATTGTAGCAAATAAAACTTAATTAAAAATGAGCCTAATGCATTTTTCTGTTCTCCCCAGATCACAGACCTTCGCTGGTACAGGTTACCCGGGACACCCTGTTTAAACATATAAAGCTATTATCTGGTGAATTGACAAGTCTCTCGCACGCTTGGCCTTTCTGTATGATTTACTGAACAGGTTTGTTCATTTATCATTGACAGAGAGAGAATATGCGGATAATCGGTAAACACACTGGCTTCTTCACATCTCATCCCAGTTTCTGGCACTTCCAATTTGCGGCGTGATAAGCACACAATCTTACTACAATACACGCTCGCACTGAAAGGAGCCGGATATATCAAAATTTCAAAGATATTCGCAAAGGAATTCCTTCGCATTTTCACGTTTTCTTTTACGCTAGAAAAAATAAAGGCTGCAAATACCGTTGACGAATGAAAGACTCGTTTTGTTTGGTTTATCTCGACACATTCATGATAAAACTATTCAAATAATTTTGAGGAGATTCGGGCAAGTATAGTTAGATGAAAATAAAATATAATATTTGTCGGTTACATCTTTAAAAAATTATACACTTTTGATGATGTCTCATTAAAGTAAGTAAAGTAAAGTAAAAAATCATTTATTCACTTAAGCTTTTACAAAGAAGCACTTATGGAATGTCAAAATTCACAAAAAATATATATTAACGATAATAGACGTAAATAAAATAATACAATAATAGTACATATACTAAATTTTTTTTTTTTTGCCTGTGGCAACACTTCGGTTAACAGCTGATTGTATTTGCTCCCGACTATTTTATTTATAATTTACATAAAAATTAGGAAAATCGTCACTAAATAAAACCAAAACACGAAGAAGTGTTAATAAATAGACGTAGATATTAAGCAATAGTGTCTAAGTGATTATTTTAGTGGATTGAAAGTGTTAGTTGTGGACAACAGTGACTGTCAGTTACGAATTTAAACTATTTTGTGTGAATCATTGTCATTTTGTGAATAAGGTAATAATTTGTATGTATAACGTACAAATTACTTTTTATGTTTGGATATTAATCAATCATTAGTAAATCGCATCGACTGACTGTGGTTGTCAGACGCGTGAAGAGGTTAGAAAGTGCTTTTATTTTACTTCCCAGTGCTTGACCTCTCGATTCATTGAACAACACTTTGGACTTCGTTCACATTTTATAAACATTTTAAAATGCAAACACGCGTAGCCTTATCTCGCCAGCTTCAGTTGGCTTTGCAGGAATTGAAGGCATCCAAAGAGTTGGTTAATCAATTGTATTTGGAACGAGATGACAATGAGAAAGAAATGTTGGAGGTTTTAAATAAGAATTCTGTACTCAAAAAGGAAATGGCTGAGTTGCACAATGAGTATGTGTTAGTTGTAGATGAGCGGGATAGGTTGCAGGTTGTGGTGAATGGCTTCGGTGAATGCAGTGAAGAGTATGTGCAAGGCCTCAGGCGCATCACTTTGCTGGAGCAAGAACTACAAGAGGCCCACCACCAAATCACAAACATGGAGTCGGAGAAGATTGACACCTTAATCTCCCACAATCAAAGTTTATTCAGCGAGTTAGTCGACAGTGCACCCAGCCTTGTTTCTGCTGCACCTAGTTCAACTCCCACAGTCACCATTGACCTGACTAAAGATGACACTATCATCAACTCTCCAGTTGGTTTGATAAGGTGCAGCAAAAACAAATTTAAAAAGTATGTTAGAATAAATAAATTCATTAAAAAAACGCAGAAACTTATTAAAAGGAACAAATGCATGCTTAAGAATGTAAAATACATTAAGGAACGAAGGCGGTTAGGTGATGAATTAGATGTGTATTCCATTATGCTAGAAAATAACTTAAGTGAGCATGACAATGATGTAAAATTATTACAGTCAGAGTTATGTAACCTTAAGTCTCAGCTAAAAAGTGTGTCTGATAGGTACCACTTTACCAAACTTGAGTATCAGGAACACATTTTGGCCCTGAAAAAGCTAATGGAGAACTCAGATTCTTTGGCTGGTTCTCGGTCAGAATGTGAGCTTTGCACTCACAAGAGAACATCTGATAACCAGACTTCCAACACCACCACTGAGAGTCCTGTCAGAATGAGATCAAATACTGTAAATATTGTAATGTTTAGTGACGATATTGGGAAAAATATGGGCCAGTTAGTCTGCACATATTTAAACCAACCAGTAACCAATCACTGTTCATCGGGGGCCTCTTACTCTGATATCATGAACAAGATAAGAGGCCATAAGTTCAATGAAAACTCAATTTTAATTATATTTATTGGAAATAGAGGTAGTTTAAACAAAAAACAGCTGTTAGAACATTGTCATAACCTGTGTTTATTAAATGTTAAGAAGATTATAATGTTTACACTACCTTACAGTAGAGGTTTGCCACAGACAGAAAATGAGATGAGGTACAAAATGAATTTGACATTAGATACTGTGACTTTTCATAACAGTAAATTAATGAATGTAATTGACATTTAATTGACAATTAATCTGTTATTAATTAATATGAATAACTTGCATGTGACATATAATAATTTTTATATTTCTAATTATTTTAAGCGACAAATAGCACATTCGCTATCCTCTTTTTTTATTTCTCCAGCCAATATTTTGGCTACTCAACCTGCTTTTATTGAGCAGACAGACTTGTCGACTTTGGAACATGTTCCAAATCATTTAAATTAGATTTTAAGACAACAGAGGAAACCTCTAGCAAACCTCCATCTATGACAAAAGAAAAGCCCAACAGTAATTACCTCAATTTTGTTCATCAGAATATACAGGGCTTTTCTGGCAAAGATTTAGAGGTAGGTTTGTTCCTTGACAGTATGAATATAGATGTTTTATGTTTAACAGAACACTGGCTTAAGGAACACAACTGTCTGTTAAGTTTTGATAATTATAGCATCGCTAGTATGTTCATGAGAGTTTCTGCTATTCGGGGTGGGTCACTAATATTATTGCACAATAAGTTAAAGTATAAAGAACGCAAAGATGTGGTAGCACTCTCAATTGAGCAAACTATTGAAATTTCATGTGCAGAGTTAGAGCGGATTATTATTGTTTGTGTGTATAAACCACCATCTGCGGATTATTCACTGTTTGAAGAAACTTTGGAAGAAGTGTTAAAGAGAGTATGTAAATCAAACAAGAAGGTGGTTGTTTGTGGTGATTTTAATGTAGATATTCTAGACTCTTCTCAAACCTCACTTAGATTTTTGAATCTTTTTAAATCATTCAATTTATTTAATATTTTTGATCAACCAACTAGAATCACTGCGTCATCAGCTACCTGCTTGGATAATATTTTTTGTGAAAATTTTTATAAGCAGAAATCAATAATTAATTGTTTAAAATCAGACCATTGTGGTCTGTTAACCAAATTTGAGCACCGTCATGTCCCTCAATCGGTGGATATTATTTTTAGACCAGTTACTCAGAAACGTATAGAAAAATTTAAACACAATATAAGCAGTCAACTTCCTTACTTATCACACCAAGACCAGAACATAAATGATCAGTATGAGGATTTGTTCAATCTGTTAATGTATGAACATAACACCATTTTTTCAAAAAAAAAAGTGACAGTTGATAAATTTAAATTTAAATTCAGTGACTGGGCTACTCCAGGTATTCATAAAAGTAGGATTAAATTATACGAATTATATGATTTAAAAGCGAACTTTCATAGTCCCAAACTAGTAGACTATGTTAAATCTTACTCTAAGATATTTAAAACAATCTTGCAATGTTGCCAAGTCCATGTTTTTGCGAGACAAAATAAAACAAGCAAAAAACAAAATCAAAGCGACTTGGAACATTATAAACAAAGAAACTTGTGAGTCCATACCACGCAATAACTCTTTCTCACTTAAAATTAAAGATAATATTATTAAGTCTGACGTTGATATAGCTAATAC
Organism: Udea olivalis; assembly: GCA_947369235.1. Lineage (NCBI taxonomy): Eukaryota > Metazoa > Arthropoda > Insecta > Lepidoptera > Crambidae > Udea > Udea olivalis. The sequence continues at coordinate 8,364,542 of OX376352.1, read as the reverse complement.
ATTTGAATCATTTTTCTCTGAGATACCTTTTATTACTACCAATAAACTAAATTCTAGTTCACTGCTAGCTAGTTATCTCCTCACATCAAGTGTTAATGAGTGCGCCACTAGTTTTTGCTTCGATCATATATCTCCTCATACCATCCTCAAATCGTTTAAAGAACTTAACATAAAAAAAACGGAGGATTTATGGGGTATTTCTGTTGATATACTTAAACCAGTCATAGATGCCATCTCCCCTAGTTTAGCGTTACTTTTTAATAACTGTGTAGACAAGGGTCAGTTCCCTAATTTAATGAAATTTAGTAAAGTCATACCCCTTTATAAGTCAGGTGAGAAAAGTGACCCATCCAATTATAGACCTATTTCTATTCTACCAGCTTTAAGTAAAATTTTTGAAAAAATAATATTGAATCAATTACATTCTCACTTTGCTTTGAATAAATTATTACATAGTAATCAATTTGGATTCACTAAAAATAGGAATACAACCGATGCAGGTGTTGCGCTCATCAAACACATATTTGATGCGTGGGAAGGCAAGCAAGATGCAATAGGAGTTTTTTGTGATTTATCAAAAGCATTTGACTGCGTAGATCATGAAATCTTACTGATTAAGCTGAGGCATTACGGTGTTTCAAATATTTCACTTAGCCTTATAGAATCTTACCTCACTGATAGAATACAAAAAGTGAGTATCAATGGTACGAACTCTTCCAGTGCCACCATACGTATGGGCGTGCCCCAGGGATCAATATTGGGTCCTCTGCTGTTTTTAATCTATATAAATGACCTGCCTTATTTTGTCAAAGACCTATGTGGGATTGTATTATTTGCTGATGACACTTCTCTAATTTTTAACGTAGATAGAAGTAACAAAGCACTTGACGACGTAAATAATACTCTTTCTAAGGTACTGCATTGGTTCACGAGTAACAATTTACTGCTTAATGCTAAGAAGACCAAATGTATCAAATTTTCTATGCCCAATGTAAGACAGGTCGATACCATTATAAACATGAATAAAGAGCCATTAGAGATTGCGAATTCCACTGTATTTCTGGGAATTACTCTCGATTCCAAGTTACAGTGGGGTCCGCATATTTCTGCCCTGGCAGGAAGACTTAGTTCGGCAGCTTATGCTGTTAGAAAAATAAGGCTCCTGACTGATATCGCAACAGCAAGATTAGTGTACTTCAGTTATTTTCACAGTGTTATGTCGTATGGTCTACAGTTGTGGGGCTCCGCAGCGGATCTCAACACCATCTTTGTTCTTCAAAAAAGAGCCATCCGCTCCATTTACAACCTTTGACCACGCGACTCGCTTCGTGAAGTATTCAAAGAGATAGATATTTTAACTGTGTACTCTCAATTTATTTATGATAATGTAGTATATGTCCGTAAAAACTTGCATCTCTTCAAGAAAAACAGTGATGTTCATAAACTCAATACCAGAAATAAAAATAAGCTCGTAACTCCCAGTCTAAGACTGCATAAGGTAGGGAAATCATTTGTTGGTCAATGTGTAAAATATTTTAATAAGATTCCGCAAACTCTTGTTGAACTGCCTCTTCACAAGTTTAAGTCACAAATTAAAGCTAAGTTAATGAAGCGGGGTTATTATAGTGTTGACGATTTCTTAAATGATAAGAATTTGTGGTCATCTTAGGTATAATCTGCTCCTCTGCACACTTTTTGTTATGACTTTACTCTGTCAATTCCATTTTTGTGTATAAAAACAAGATTGAAAAGAGTAACCATCGAGTTTCTTGCCGGAGTCTTCTCGATCAGAAACAACCTCTGAACCGGTGGTAGAGTCACATTATATTTAATTATGATATGAACTATCATAGTATTATTTTATGTAAGTTTATTTTTATTCAGTATATTTTTGCTACAATTTTTTTCTGTTACATGACATGTCATAAGTACTTTTTATAAGTCTATATGAATAAAGATATTTTTTACTTTACTTTACTTTACTTTAAATAAACATAATGCGAATCTACCACCGGTTCGGAAGTTGCTTCTTATCGAGAAGACTCCGGCAAGAAACTCGATAGTTACTCTTTTGAACTTTGTTTCGTTTTACAGCAAATAAATTCAGAGTACAGTCAAAAGAACAACAAAAATACATTATTTGAGCAGAGGAGCAGATTATTCCTACTATGACCACAAATTCTTGTCGTTCAAGTAATCCTCCACGTTATTACGAGTATCATCTTATGTTACTCTTAGTATAAAAACTGACGTCTAAGGCCGAGATCTAGTAGTCGTTACTCAGCCTAGCACGGACTTATGAGGGCGGCACTGAAATTTTCGGGAAGCAAGGAAGTGATACAACATTTTTAGTGGAAAAGATATTTATTGTGTTTCGAAGTATTCTACTTGAAATTTGTCAATTTTTTCTATTCGATGGAACCAATTATTAAAGCATTCATTCCATTCTGAAGTTGGGGTTTTCAAAATGGTAGTTTTGTAGTTGTCTACAGGTTCTTCAGGTGACGAAAATCTTTGACCACGCAATTTTTCTTAGTTTTGTTCAAAGTTTCAAAGTTTAAAAATCATCCGGTCTTAGGTCAGGGCGATCCGCTAAGTAATTTAATTTTTTCTTGCTCCAAAAACTCTTTTTTTTCTGTGAGCGATATGAAATGTCGTGATGGAGGATGATGCGGCTGTTGCAGTTCCCTTTACAAGGCATTCAAGGTGAGGATAGCCAGCCCAGTGATTCGTTTGCATGATTGGGCTTGTTAGCCTCATGTCTGGACCTCACGACCACTTTCCACCAGGTGTGAGGTCATCGTCAAAACGATATGCTTAAGGAATAAAAAAATCGAACCTATTGAGTATTGTTATAACTATTACACTAACGAATAATTAAGTAGATTATTACTTTCTATTTTTATATATGACAAAAACTAAGTAGATGTTTAATAAGACAAAAATAATTTAATATTGAGAAGAAGTAACTGATATACACACATCAAAAGTGTCTAGGGATCAACATATATTTTTGCAATAACTTTTCTCCTGATTGATATTAATTAAAATTTTCTTTAAGGATTCATCAAATAAAGTGTTTTCGTTTGTCTACAGTAACGATAAACCAAGTCACCTTTGCATTAATAAAGAAATTTGCCATTTTCCTAATAAAGGGATTATTGACATTTGAACCACTAACATTAAAGTTCGAAAAAAAGACTGAAATAACAGTTTTCTTTAAAATTTTATTGGGTAACTTAAACAATTAATAATCCGTGTTTCTACCGCGAACACTAACAACACAAGAACATCGGTTTGGCATACTCAAAATGAGTTCATCCAAATCACGCTGTGGAATGGCCGCCCATGTTCGTTGCAACAACAAAAAAAGGTCTTCTTGCGACTGGATACCCTCCATATTCGGCAGAGCTCTTCTCTGTAGCATATCCCATGCATGCTCAATCGGGTTCAAGTCTGGCGACTGAGCAGGCCAGGGCAGGACATTGATGTTAGCTGCGGCGAGAGTCTGTCTTACAACTCTTGCGGTGTGCGGTCGTGCATTATCATGCATTAACTGAAATAAGGGACCGATTTGCACTTGTAGAGGAACGATGACGTTCCCGAAGACCGCTAAGGGTACCACCTATAGCAATGCACAATCGTAGGATTCGATATTAATGGGCTCTTGAACACAGAAATTGGGCAGAAGAACAATGGCGTTTCGTGTGCTTTTCTGATGAGTCTCGTTTTGGTATCAGACCGGATACAAGACGTATACGACACTGGAGAACCCCTGGACGCCAACAGCGATTAAAATCCTGCCAGGAAGTCCATCCTTATAGTGGTGGAACTATCATGGTATGGGCGGGTATTTGGATCGGCGGAAGAACTGAGTTGATTTGGATCAGAGGCAACCTCAACGCTCAAATTTATGCTGAGACGATTGTATCAGACGTCATCGTTCCTCTACAAGTGCAAATCGGTCCCTTATTTCAGTTAATGCATGATAATGCACGACCGCACACCGCAAGAGTTGTAAGACAGACTCTCGCCGCAGCTAACATCAATGTCCTGCCCTGGCCTGCTCAGTCGCCAGACTTGAACCCGATTGAGCATGCATGGGATATGCTACAGAGAAGAGCTCTGCCGAATATGGAGGGTATCCAGTCGCAAGAAGACCTTTTTTTGTTGTTGCAACGAACATGGGCGGCCATTCCACAGCGTGATTTGGATGAACTCATTTTGAGTATGCCAAACCGATGTTCTTGTGTTGTTAGTGTTCGCGGTAGAAACACGGATTATTAATTGTTTAAGTTACCCAATAAAATTTGAAAGAAAACTGTTATTTCAGTCTTTTTTTCGAACTTTCATGTTAGTGGTTCAAATGTCAAAAATCCCTTTATTAGGAAAATGGCAAATTTCTTTATTAATGCAAAGGTGACTTGGTTTATCGTTACTGTAGACAAACGAAAACACTTTATTTGATGAATCCTTAAAGAAAATTTTAATTAATATCAATCAAGAGAAAAGTTATTGCAAAAATATATGTTGATCCCTAGACACTTTTGATGTGTGTAGATAGATACAGCAGTTCAAAGTCTAAGATAAGTTAAAGATATATTCAGACATTTATTATTTCTGCTCGTGATCAAAATCAAAACTTGTTGAGGTTTCTTCCGCCATCATGATTTCGTACAAATTTTTCAAAGCTTTTTCAATTATTCTGTCTCTCGATCTATGAACAAATCTGTCTTTAAACGCTATGCCCACAACATAGAAGAATTATGTAGATGTAACAAGATTATGTATCTATTCTGCAAGTTTCTTCACCCGACCAATTACGACTGGTGGCATAGAAATCGTCAATGTGATTTTCTGTGAACATCCCTAAACCTTCCAATTATAGCGGCTCTAACAGCACATCCTGAATGCATTGTTAACTGAATGTGGATACCTCGCAGGCGTTTTGAGTGGAATTCAGCCAGAGACTGCCGGTGCATGTGCAAACGTATTGAAAATGGTTATAGCCATTTCAACAAAATGAGGATTGAGTTCTTCAGGGCTTCTAACCAGCGGGTGATACTTCTGTATTCCTATTATGAATGTACACCAATACTGAACAGTCACTACTGCCTCTCTGCTGATTAGAAATGGAACTATAAAAATGACAAATAAACTGAACTTAACTATCGCCGTTTACTTGACGAAAACTCATGGTAGATCTAATGGTCTTGCATGTCCAACTGTCCATAACCATATTCGCTTGCTATTAGGCAGAAACATGCTTTTTACTATTATCTAAATGTAAAGATTGCAATTGTAAAATAGGAAATAGCATATTTTTCACAGAATTCCCGTAGAAGCCTAGACTTTACACCATCATAGCATACATTACCATCAGGATTATCGCCACAATGTCAATTTCAGTTCTTTTGTGGTGAGGATTCCAACTGAACATCTGTCGACCTTCATGAAAGTGGAGTTTTGGCCGAGCGGTGTTGTTTACCGGCGGTACCGAGGCCGGTTACCTGACACCATGGTGCGTCACCTGCCGCTGCTGATTAACAATGCGTCTGTAAAATAAGTTTTATTTAGTTTTATATTAAATAGTATGTATGTTAGTCTCTAAGGTATGTATCTATGGGCCAATTAAGTTTTTTAAGATCTTAAATGTAATTTAGATGCCTGAAAATAAATGATATTATTATTATTATTATTTCCCAAACGGGGTAGTCAGAGGCAAGTTTAAAGCTTACCGTCATGGTGAACGGAGCACTCAGAAGCCCACTTTTCACCAAGCATAATAGAACTCAACACAGTAGATGGTGAGGCTTACGCTGTTATCCGGGTTGCTTTCGGTTTTGTATCGGTGTCGCAAATTTAACAATGATGGTTCTTGTTAAGGTGCTCACTCACCTGGAAAATTTTCCTGTAATGTAACGTTTCAGATTCGATTTTGAGCATTACATAACAGTACTGCCTCCCTCCCTGTATCGACGAATTTTCGCCTGATAATTGACATATAAACTCTGGACCACCTGTAGATTTGAACTCTGGACCATACGGGTTCCGAGCCGGTGTGCTTAACCCTTCAAATATTTCCGGAAAGAAATGAAGAAACATGTGAATCAGAGTGTTGTCGCATCTGCAAAAGGGCAATTTAACCCTTTTAGCGCAACCGTCTGTAGTCCCTAAATAAATAGGTTTGTCGAGATAGGGACTTAGACCGAGGACATTTACAAATATACTAAAACCCTCAGTTTCTTGTAATAGCTATAAATCAAGCCATATTTTCTTGAAAGTTTGAGTTTAAATAAAGTAAAGTAATTAGCCTATATACTGTCACACTGCTGGAAAAAGGCCTCCATCATTGAAATCAAGTTATTGCTACAACTTATGGGTAGGTATTAGCCCAATCACCACGCTTGCACAAATGCGAGTTGGTGATGACAAACCCGGGCTATGTTCTGAGAAAATCGGATATCACACTTTGTCCGACCTGGGAATCGAGCCCGGGACCACAGGGTTTCGGCGTGAGCTGTGGTACAGTCAACAGCCGAAGTAAGTGATAGTTTAAAGTGCCGTTGATGATATTCCAAAAACTATACAGCTTATTTTACTACTCAGAATGTAAACGAGATATTTCATTCATTTAAATGGATATATTCTTATTTTGATCAATATTTTACGGAGTTTTCATTCATAAAAAAACAAATTGGAATCATCAGCATTTACCTCTGCTGTTGAGGTGCATAATAAAGCTCAGGAAAACTTTTTTAATGGAGTTGCCGAGTGACAAGCTGGCAGTCACTTGCACAGCACGGCTCTGTAAGTATGTTAAGCACCTTGAGTTTTCAGTATATCCATAAAATGAAGAGTTAATTAGTTTATTTATTGCATACATCGCTGGCCCCGAGCAATAAAGCGGTACTATAAAATATCGAATTTGACAGGAAAAACAATTGAAGCTAATTTGACTATATTTCAGTGTACAATCATTCAAATTAAGCGTTTTATATCTCAATCGAAAGGTAATTTTTTTATCTGTTAATTTTCTTATGAAATATGTATATTTCATAAATAATGGCCGAGATAATGATAAAACTGTATAATACAAATTATTTACGTTGCCGTTCTAACTGTAACACTATTAGCTGCTTTACAAATCGATCTTCCCATAATGGCTAGGGATGTAAGTAAATAATACAACGCCATTTCCACTTATAATCATGAGCGTATCAGCCGGTTACCACCTTTTTCAGGGATTTTTTTAAATACTGTTCTAGAAGTATCATCCGCTTAACGCTAGTTTAAAATCCTATTAATGAATTATATTTTTATGTAACTGTTATTACAAACTGAGTACAATATTAAATATATTATATTTTTTTCTTATTTTAGGCAGTATTTCATAATAATAATTATTTCTTATGTAATATTACCACTAATAAATACTTTAATGGTTAGGTACTAGTTGAGGAAGCATGATTTGAATAAAATAATTTGGTTAGTTGGTAAAAATTCCCTTGAAACTGGGAGAAGTCTCACTTCATAGTTGATGTTATATACTAGGTATGTACCAATTTAATTTCACAGAATTATTTAAAATTAAGGTTCTTGCCTACAATATATCAGCCTATTGAATAACTGAAATGATTATTATTAATAAAAACGCTTTGAAATGACAATCATAATCTTTATTAATATTAAACTTTGTTTGTTTAAAAAATGCTTCTTTAGTTTGAATCTTCGCTTACAGTATCCGAATCTTCGACTGTGTTGGAGACACACTGCAAATTATTATAAAATATGTGATAATGTTTCGGGATTGCTTCAACTCTGCAGAGACTCATCAAGTTATCATAAAGTGGTTTTGGTAAGGCAATTGGCTCTCTGTAAAGATTTGTCCATTCATTCTCTGCAACATCAGTTATTGGAGTTCTTTTGCCCCTCCTCTTGAGGATCTAGTGGTTGGTGCAGTATTTAAGGAAATGTACTCATCGTCAAAGTTGTATTTGAAAAAGATAACATCGGGATGATCCGCAGTGATTTTAATTTCGTGAATCTTTGACCACATAACTTTTTCATTAGTTTGGTCTGCTCGTAACCAGTATCGTTTGCCCATCATCTCCTTTAAATCAAAAAAATTGTGTTGCTCCATTTCCATTAGCTGGAATTTTTCACCGTTGATCTTGGCATTCATTATTATACCATACCAATCAGGAGTAAATATTGTGTGATTCTTTTCTGCTCTTTCAATAAGAGAATGCATGGAATCTCCTTCGGATTGGCTATGGCCAGTCTCAAAATATCTATGTTTAATGTTAACACTATACTTTTTGGCCAAATTTAAGTAAAGAGCAAAGATAATTCTATTTTTATTCTGGCCAGCACAGCCATCAGAATAAAATATGAAATTATTCATACCTTTATTGCTTTCGCATTCAATGAAATTTAAAAGACAACTACCGATTTCATTTGCCCCTCTTTTGGCTATTTGATAATGCCAAAGATAGCAATAACCTCTTCCACTTAATGAGTTATAAATCGTAATGTTATATATTGGATACTTTCGCTTATAATGAAATATACCCACCTCTGATTGAGGGATCGTCAGAACTTTTTCCAGGTCATAAATAGCGACAACTGTATTTGTAGGATCGCTTTCTGCTTAATCTTTAGTTTTAAGTTCACGAACACATTCTTTATTTCTTATGTGCTTTGTATAGGACTCTTTGAGTTGTTCTTTTCTTTCATCATCAGCTTGATGATACAAAGTACATTGACCGCAAATGTCTTTTTTTGGTTTATGAAATGAATAATTGAATTTTGTATTGAAAATTGTTTCATACTGTCGTTTTGTAGCCACCTTTATATCGTTCGAATCATTTTCTTTCTCAAACCATTCTACATATAGCCGGTACATTTTAGATATGTTTAACGTTTCTTCTAAGTATAACTTTTTGGTGTCTTTGCGCACATAATGTGATTCTTTCGTCGGAAATAGATTTATGTGTGCAATAATACTTTGTTCAGTTGAAACACTCATTTTTCGTGGTCTATTATCATGATGACCCCTGTTATCTTTGACTTCTTCACATTTTTCTTTCTCTATAGCAGTGTTAACTGTTTTTTCAGTAATGCTAAGGGTATTCAAAAAAATTTTTTTACATACCTTAATTTTGTCTGATCCATCCTTGAAATAATACTTAATAGTTTGTGTCCTGTTTTTGGTTCTAACTAATTGCATTTTTTTAATGTCATTAGTAGTGACATGTCTTAAAATGTATTGCCACTGGTCTTCGTGACTACCAAGTTTCCAAAAGGCGTTGAAAATGGCCTGTCGTTTTTCTTGGGTTATTTTATCACCGCATTTCTTATTGCATGAACATACATCTCCGATCTTTTTGGAATCAAATTTTTTCTTTGAACAGCAACCTTTATACTCTTTCCCTGAATGTTTTAGTTTTTTATTCTTAACTCTTTCCCAATCTTTTACATATCTTTTTCTCTTTCTTGTAAGTTCTTTAGTAGTTTGAGGTAAATCAGATGTGGATGGAATATTTTCAATCGTTGTAGATTGACTTGGATTGCCAGATACTGACGGAACACTTTCTGTTGTTGTCGGTTCGCTTTGAAATGGTGGTTTGACAAATATGGACGGAACATTTTCAGTTACTGTAGATTGGCTTTGAAGCGGTAGTATATCAGATACTGACGAAACATTTTCAGTCGTCGTGCATTGGTTTGCAACTAGGAGATCTTGATCAATATTATCAGGTACACTATTATTGTAACTATCAAGCAAGCAATTACTAGACTCCACATCTAAATTATGTACCCTTGCAGTTTGATTTTCAGTTGAGGAACCCGAATCTGTGGTTATAATATTATTGCGATTATCAATTTCAATGTCGACCGATGCACTATATGGTATAAGTTCGTATATTTGAAGATCTTGACATACAGTATTTAGTAAAAAAGACGTCACGCGCTGCACTGATACCGCCCCCCCGAATCATGTCAATAGTTGTATGTATTGTTTACGTAAACATCATGCTAAAAAGAAAGGGGTATTAACTTATGCTTAGGAGTGAAAGAGATGGTGGTCAGCGTAAGGTGGCTTACGCCGCTAGAGCTACAACAAATTTACGAGAAAAAAGGCGTAATAGCTTTTGCAAAATAAATGGTAGGATGATTACTTCGTATTAAGTACTTACATATCCAAGTTTATGAATATTCATTTTGAGAAAAGCCGTTAACTGTATTACCGTATTTTTTTTTAAAGAAAATAGTGTAAGAATGTTTGCTGATTTTTTATTTTATGTTTCAGGAAGTAAGACAATATTACATAACTTAATCGTTTAATGATTTGCCATACAATAAAGCTGTTAATGTCAATAAATACATTTAAATATTGACAAAAAAATCTAAAAAAAATAAGAGGTATAGCTTGAAGGACAGGGAAGTCAAAAACGAAATAACATTAGAAAGGGCGTAATCTCCGATAACCGCTTTATTGCCCGGGGACAGCGAATGTTGTTTACACTCGTAAGATGGTACATTTTGTTGTCCAGATGGTACATGAACCCTGCTAGGGTGTGGCAATATTTAGGATTAATAATACAGTTAAACCACATTAAAATCATAAACCAAAAGAAAAAAAAACATAATTAGAAAAAAACAATATAAAATTAACACACATAATTTTAAAATTTCTATGAAAATTAAACGGAGGGCATAACTTATACTTAATTAAAATAAATAAAATAATAGTAATACAATTTATCATACATTTATATATATATATATATATATATATATATATATATATATATATATAGGCGCACTCTTGGTGATGCCACAAATATTTAGCCGTGACGGCTGCATGTGGATGTACCGTCAGCTCAAATAATTATTTCTCAGTGGCTGAACCACCCGAGTTGATAAGCCCACCGCGGGAAAGAGGCCTGCCCCTGCCTCCGGGCTAGGGCCGCTGTATCAGGTGAGGTGGAGATCTCAAATTGGATTTAGGGATTTTGCACAAAAAGAGGCCATTGTTTCTATCTATTCATTCTTTACTGTTAAATGCAATATCATGGTAAGAAAGTGGAGACGCAACGCAAACTTCACAAATACGAAATCAAACACAAAAACACAGATTTCAGTGAGGCCGAAGGCCGAACGCCCGCGTCCTATATATTAAATTTACAAGAAATGAATAACTTAAAATTATACATTGTTAGTTGCAAACATCTGTAAAAAACTCCTGCAGATCATAGTAGCATTTTTTCATCAAATGCTTTTTTAGGATGTTATTATTTTTTTTAATGTTACCTTCTTCTTTTATGCTATCAGGAATTTTATTGTATATTTTTATGGTACTTTAGTGGGGTCCTGTTTGATGTATTTTTAATTTAGAATTTAGGGAAGCTAGCTTTTCTTTATGTCTTAAGTTCGGTGGCCTTGTGTAATTAGGGAAAATATGTAAGTTCTTTGTGACGAATTTACAAATCTCAAGCACATAAACTGATGTGAGCGTTAGGAGTAATTTAAAGCAATAAAATGAGGCCTGCAACTAGTCATAGAAGTCTTGTTACAGAAGGACCGCTCGCACCTTTTTCCTAAACTTGCATAAACCGCCCAGGGTTACTACTATATTCGCTATGAATTTTTAAAATGAAGTAAATAGGTTAAACCTACTTGACAGAACCGTCCAAAAAAAAACTAGCCAGCCTGGAAGCTGAAAGGCTTAAAAGATTCCACATCTGGGAATTTGCAAATCAGCGAACTAACAAATAAACAACAATTTGACAGGCTGAACAGACAGTCTGAACATGCGTGGCAGATCCTTGCTGGAGGAATAAGCCACACTAGATAACCTGGTAGCACGAGATATTTATCCCTACTTCGAGACCATGAAAAAAAATTACTAATTTATTGATGTTTGATTTTAAAATGCCAATCTTAGAATGTGCTCGTGGTCGATAATTTCTTCTTGCTGTCATGGTCATGTAAAATTATAAATAAAATATCAGTCGCTTATGTCTCTTTTAGTTTTATTATGAAACAAAGTATTATTATTTTATCTTTTTTCATGCTCGGTTCCAAACTCATTTTGTATTTATTTAAAATCATCACACTTCACACAGTGCAAAGTTGTAACGGGTAAGTTAGTCATTTCTTACAATTGCAACATTTTATTGTGGGCTTCATGTTATAACTGGCGCCCAACGTGTTGCCATAATCGTCGTAGTGTGTCGGATCAAATATTAATCCGTATTAAAACTGTACATTGAATTCTCTGGTATATTTTTTTATTCCGGAGCTATTTTTAATGTTTTATTTCTACAGCACTTTCAGCAGTATTTCCAGTTCGTTTCCTTGCCTCTAGCGAGAGCTCAATACAATCCTGTTCTTGTTAAAGCTTTTAAATCTTCGGACCTGCGGAGTTCTTGATCCACCATAATATAGTAAAGATTTTGTTGAATTTTTAAAGGATTATATTCTGTATTACAAAAACAGCATAACATTAGCAAACTGTTGATTACGAATTACATACAGGGCAGGCGATTATATCGATAAAAGCCATGTAAATGTAAATTAGACTAAGTATAACAATATAATTTTTTATAACTGTGCACCTTGACTTGTCAAAATCGCTAGGTTTTGGCAGCATTGTATTCCACCCGCCCGCAAGCTTCCTCACCTTTCCGCTGACACCTTGGAGGGTGTGAGTGGAGTGGTGGGGAAGTCAAACTCACCGATTTTTATAACTCGAGGTGAACAGTCATATAAATTGGGTTATAGCTCGAATTGCCATTATCCTAAAACAAATAGTAAGTAGTAAGTTTAACCCTAAAACGTACGATAGATTTTCTAACTGTTCCGAAAATAAATGCCACTCAATTGCCAAACACATCACGGCTGCATGTGCATTTTTTTTGTTTTGGCAGCACATACGTTTATGATAGCCAATGCATTACTTTTGCAGAAATCGGTATCGGTATCAAATTTGCCTTGCGTGGTGGCATCATATCGGATTCGTTTGGAGCATTATGACCGATTCCGAGAAGTAAATTCCAGATCCTGTCTTCCATTTCCACAGCCACGAACACAAAACACAGTAACACACACACACACACCCACACACACACCCACACACACACACACCCACACACACACACACACACACACACACACACAAACTCACGAGAGTACCGTTTAAGTTAAGTTTTTTTTTAATGTATTTTGTATTGTTCTAAGCCCTCATGTACTTATTCTCGTTTAACACCGATAGAGAAATGGAAGTGGCTGAAAAACAGCGCTGCCTAGGATCCAGATCCTAGGTCAGCACAAGCTGAGCCACCTCCAATTGCTTTCTGTGTTTTATTTTTTATGTTCATGGTGATGTTTGTACGATTGAAAGCAATAAACGCATTTTTATTCATTTATTTATTTTTATTTTCTAGAAATCAATAGTATAATTATTATTTTCCTCGTATTGGATTTCAATTTCAGAAAGTGATGAAACGAAATTAACTAGGCATGAGAGCGTTCGGGTTGTCAGTGTATAAAGGAAAAAAAATACAACAGGAATTTACAATCCAGCGAACAATGGATACTTTTTACGCAGGTAAGGTCTAAGCTGGTAAAAATGTATTTCATAAAAGTACTTAAGTGAATTTTTATTTTTACTATTAAACAATGCTCTATTTTTACACAAAGATAGAAACTAGAAAAAATCGACCTAATTTTGGGACTAGTTCTGTATAAAACAGAGCATTGTTTAATGCTAAAAATAAAAATTCACTTATCCCATAGCTAGTTTCATCTTAATCGAAAGTAAAATATTAGCAAAAATATTTATTTCGAGAGTTAAAGGCGCTCGCCTATAACATTTATGAAACAACGTTGGCTTACAACGTAAAATACACTAGATAAATTCGCCAGTGCTGTTAACGGCCTCGGTAGCCGAGTTGGAGAAGCAGTGAAAGGTCGCGGGTTCGTATCCCGCTTGAGTCCCAGGATCTGGTTAAATATTTCTAGTTTCTGTCTTTGTGTATTAAAATACTTTTTAAAGAAACTGCTATAATTATCATTTTAATACCGCCCAAAATAACTTTTTGACAATTCATAACAAGTGTCCAGCCAGCAATTAACAGGACAGTTCCTGAGCATGACACAAGGCGCCCGGGCCCCGTAATGTTGACACACTTTGAATTGTGCTGGAGCTCGAGCATTCCCTTCGGGATTAAAGGGCGCGTCGGACAAACTGCGGTCTATTGTCTATGTTAATTGTTGGCTCTAAGGAGTTTACACTTCCTTACTGGCTTAATAAAAGTTTAAGTCATTGTTGGAGCTATATTGGTTACCAGCTTCATGAAAGTCAAAGAGGTGGATAAGCAATATTTCAGCAAGACTTGAAACAGCAATTGTAATCAATTCATAATTTTTAATTTAACGAAATGTCGTCCCTTAGTAACAGTTAGCTAAAACCAAACGTACACGTGTACTAAAATTTATTTATTCTTCATTGCACAAAAAAATACACAGTACAATAGGCGGACTTAATGCCAAAAGGCATTCTCTACCAGTCAACCACACAATTAAACAGATAAATTTACAGACTAGGTGCTAGTGATAACATTTTACTACTACTTAAAACTAACTGAAGCAAAACATTTTAAAAAAAAAACCAAAAACAACAAAATATACTGACTCATATATTATTATCACACAATAACAAAAAAAACATGTAAAAACCAATATAATATTTTTAAAAAGAACCATTCAAAAAAAAAGTAAATTGCTAAACCATATAAACGCCAGTATATGACAGTATTTGAGCCACAAACATTGACCTTCCCAGCATCTCAAGGACCATAGTCCAAGTTCGAGATCAATGCCCTGTAATGCTTCCTAACAGCCACTTTAAAACCATATTTGCCAAGAGACTTTCTTTTTGGGACAGGAAGTTTGTTCTAGAGACGTAGCGCAGAAACCGTGAAAGAACTGGACATAAAGCCGGACGAATGAGAAGGAGTAAGAAGAGAAAGAGTATTTTGAGAACGCAGCTGACGACAGTGTGAGGAATGAAGAAACTGAAATTTACTTTTTAAATGAGACGGGGAATTGGGGTCAAAAAGAATAGAAAAAAAAACATTTAAAAATCTAATGGATCTACGCTGCCGAATAGGCAACCAGTTAAGTTTTGAGCGGTACATAGAAACATGATCATATTTGCGCAGTCCGAAAATAAAACGTGTACAATTGTTGAAATATGCTTAGATTATGGCTGTATCTTACGTAATCTAATAAATAAATAAGGAAATATTTTGTTCCACAGAATGTCACAGCATTTTCTCACATTAAGTATCCAACAAAAAAATCGTGTTGCTATTGCTAAAGGCTTATCATTCATAACGTTTTTGTTGAAGACGTAATGTCAGCGTGTCATTAACAAAAATAATGTCTTAGGATTACGTATGATATAATAAACCATTAATTATTGTTTTTCGCCATGTATAATTTTGTCCGTGTGCTTCCTATTAAAATACATAAGTTGTAATTATCCCAGATTACCGCTTCCTGTTATTTTTTTTAATTATCTAATGAATATATACTAATAATAATAATATAAAAGCTGCGAAGGACAAACTCAGCAAGTACCTTGAGTTGGCTCACGAGGTGACCGCCATGTGGAATGTTGATTCGACGATCATTGTCGTATCGTCGAACGGCTCAATAGCAAAGAGCCTCGACCATTACCTCAAGAGGCTCTCGCTCAGCGGTTGGGTTAGATGCAGAAGGCGGTGCTCCTGGACACGGCTCGCATTGTCATGAGGTTCCTCTCCCTACAGCCCTAACCACTGGTAGTCTGGGCCTTACCTGCCCCGCTGCCGGCGGCACCCTAGGTAAAGGTTTTAATAGTTTTTTTATAAATCATTGTTTATATAACTTTAAGCTCAGGTTTTATAATTGAAATTAATCAGTTTTTATAATTATAATTCATAAGTTGTTTTTAATCTTAATAATTTTTTGTTTTTGTAAGAATACTGTACACATTTTATATCTAAGTTTTATGCTTAATAAAGAGATAATAATATTACCAAGATGAAATATTGTTTGTTTTTTGTTTTGAATAGTGTATGGTCTTGTATACCATACGTCTTTTTCTTGCTATGTTGTGTCGTGTGTAAATGTAATCTCCTTGTTGAGTAAATATATTTATTATAATCTTGATAATTACACAAAGCACTTAAATTATTGCTAATGAGACTCGCGGCCGTCTTGGTAGGCATAAGCGAACTAACTTACAATATTGAATATTACTTAATAAGGTCAGCCGCGCATAATGCAAAAATACTTATAAAATTATAAAGATGCTGACGCGGAAGAATGCACGGTGACACACCGTACATGCTCCGGGCCACCAGAGATGAAGATGAGATAAATGATTATTTGAATAAGGTTGTGCTGCTATGCATTATGGGCGACGTAGACTGATTTTTATAATTAACACTTTTAAATTTTCTACACTGATCACTCTGTTCGCGTGTTTCTTGGTTTTCACTTAAGCTGCTTCGAATTGCGGAGAGTCGCACCGTCGTAGGCTCCGCCAATGGAGCTGTCGCTGCCACTACAGCCCGGCGCGCTCGGTGAACTCGCCGCCACGCCAGCCAGGCGCCCGCGATGATAGCTGCGCCGATTATGATGTAAATTAGGGTGTAATGATGTATATGATGGTATGATACATCAGTGGCCAATACAGGTTGCTCTTTCAGCTCGTTAAGTCTTGTCTCTATGTCTGAAAGTTGCTCTTTACGTTCAGTAATGCTGTCATCCTCTATAGGTTGAATCGGGATAGAAACATTAATAATGTTGTTTATAGGACTTATTTCTTGGATTTGTATGTCTGACCTTGATTTGATAACGCTGTGACCTAGATTGTGAGCGTAAACTGTAAATAGGTCGGACTTGACAATGCACCCGTGTGAAATGCTGACGAGGCCGGCTTGCTCCAGCTGAGGCGCGGTCACCTGATCCGCGCACATCACTCGTAATTGACACCTCCCGCAGCAAAAGTATAAGTACTTGTTCACTGTATTTAATTGAACCCATTTATTCTTGCAGGGGTTGATAACAGTTTTGCATTGTTGTTCACCAATCTTGTAATCACAAAGTTGTTCCTCTTGTTTGAGATGGTACACCGGTTTATTCAAGTGACACAAATATGTATCTTCTTGTTGACGACATGAAGAGATATCTCCTTTTGACAGCGCGATGTATGCATCCTTTGCTAAATTAATAGCCAGGTAGTCCGATATCGGGACCGTCTCGACCATCTTGCTATAATTCATCATTATAGGTACAGGAACAAGGTGAAATATTTCGTAGGAATCTCTGCTGATGAGCGGCACCTTTATTTCAAACAGCAGGTAGTCTTCGCACATTCTTGCCTTAATAATCAGGAGATGATAGATACTTTGTAAGCTTGCATGTATGTTTTCAATTGGCAATGTTAAATCATTAGATATCTGACTTGCTATGACACTGAGCTCGTTCCTGAGCTGCTCTGGTGACAGTAAATGAAAATTAAATCGCCCATGGAAAACATCTGTGATCGTATCCAACAGTGACTCTTGAATATTGCGTAGTTCAAGTATCATGTTACTTGCCGTAACAGCAGCTAAGGTTAAATAATTTACTTGCGAAATGTTGTTGATCTGCGAGTTCAGTGTATTCACGGAGCTTTCTATTTTTAGCAAACGTTTGTTTATTAACTTGTGTTGTTTATTCATAGTGTCTTCGCTTCTTTTAAGTAAATTGTACTCTGCTTCAACAACAGAAGTCTGGTTCCGCCACAATGATGCTAGATGCTGCTGATTTGTGCGGATGAGCGTAATATCTTTCTGATACTGTTCTGCAAAGTTCTCGTCCAAAACTCCGAATAGTGAATTTGCGACAGATCCGACTGCGTTAATCAAACCGCGCCGACGACGCACGGGGCTTGTCCGGCCTGCGCGCGTGCGGTGATGTTGAGTCATCAAGATGGTATTGTAATGTTGGAACTCAGCGAAACTGTGACGTAGTTGCCAGAGAATGACATCGCATTGGACCTTTTCATTTAGTTCATTGCATGTTTCTTGTAAATGATTCAAATATGTTTCGAACATCTTCATTCCTTCCCAATAAGGTTCCATGCTGTAGTATACAACCATAGTCCAGTCGTCTCGTATTACTTGCATTTCCGCAATTTTGTCAAAATACATGCCTTGATTTGGTTTTATCGGAGTATTGCTAAAAGTGCTTGAAGATGTAGTGAGTATGCTCATGAAGTACAAAATAGCCAGCACGAGCGATGAAAGGCTTCCACGAAGCTTTTTCGCGCCTTTTTGTTTTTCTGATGCATTATTCTTGTTTATGTTTTGAGTATCTTGATCTGAGCCCGGGTTGACGGGTAATAATGACAGCTTTACAATAGGCCGTTTCAAGAAACCGTTCTTGGTTTTTAAGGTGACTACTCTCACATGCCCATCAGAGCCAGGATGGAGTTCTACGACGCGTCCCATGGCCCACCTTCCTGCTGGCAGGTTATCTTCGTGTATGATGACCATATCGTTAACCTTCACGTTATCTTGTTCTTTTTTCCACTTGCTTCTGGTAGTTAACTGACTGAGATATTCAGAGCGCCACCTTTTCCATATGTCGTTATAGATCTTTTGACAGAGGTGCCATCTTGTTCTCAAATCATGTTCTGTTTCAAATAATGATAACACTGGGCCGCTTGCTAAGAAATGCGATGGCGTTAAATAATTCAGGTCATCCGGGTTTTCGCTGATAGCGCACAATGGTCGTGCATTCAGACATCCTTCTAATTGTGATAATAATGTGGTAAATTCCTCAAACGTTAACTTCTGTTCACCGACGACTCGTTTGAGGTGATATTTCAAACTTTTTACAGGGGCCTCCCAGAGCCCACCTGCCGATGGCCATGAGGGAGCATTGAAATGCCACTGGATGTTCATGTCTGTAACTTCTTGCACAAATTTGCCATTGCTTGCATTGATCATAGAATAAATTGTTTCATATTCTTGCTGTATGATTCTGCTTGCTCCGAGGAAGTTTGTGCCATTATCACTGTAAATATGATGCGGCTTCCCTCTCCGAGCGGCCATTCTTCTTAACGCCGCTAAGAATGACGATGTAGTAAGGTCTGAGACAAGTTCTAAATGTATGGCCTTGGTTACCATACAAACAAACACTGCCACATAACCTTTTGTGCACTTGATGCCGCGCCCTTTGCTGCTTTTCACCATGAAATGACCGGTGAAATCCACTCCTGTATGATGAAACGGGCGTGACGGGTTACTTCTAGCATGTGGTAAGTCACCCATGATCTGGTGCTGTTTCCTTGTGTCGAATCGTCGGCACTTCACGCATAGACGTAAATGCTTCTTGGTGGCCCTGTTGCCTCCGACTATCCAATATCGCTGACGAATGAATGATGTTGTTAATCGAGCTCCACCGTGAAAGGTAAGATTATGTGCTTCATCGATTAACAGTTCTGTGAGACGACATGAGTGAGGTATTATAATAGGATGCTTCATATCTTCACTTATCTCTGCGTTTCTCAATCTACCACCAACTCTGATTATGGAATGTTTGTCTAAGTAGGGATGTAAGTTCAAAATCGTGCTCTTGGAATTTACTTTGCCATTTTTTTTCAAATCTTGAATTTCTTGAAAAAATTCTTCTTGCTGAATGTGCTGAATTATTTTTCGCTTGGCGTTTCTGATTTCATCTAATGTAAGGTAGGGGGGTAACTTCTTATTATCTTTGGTAACTGACATAAAGCGGTATATCCACGCTAAGACATGTATCATTTTTTGGAAAGAGCTATATTTCTCGATTATTTGCTTCATCACGTCTGAGACTCTATCTTGATATGCCAAAATGTTAGCTTGCTTTGTCTTTTTCAGTTCTTCACTTGTACTAAACGATGTTTGTTGCGGCTTATCTTCGAAGGTAAGTAACCAACTTGGACCTTGCCACCACGTAGGATGCTTTACTAATTGAGATGCTGTTACACCTCTGCTTGCACAGTCAGCGGGATTGTCCAGGGATTTCACGTATCGCCAGTTGTCTGCAGGCAAAACGTTTGTCACTTGTTTGACTCTGTTTGCTACAAAAGTTTTCCACTTGTTTGGATCACCCTGTAGCCACCCTAGAACAGCTGTTGAATCTGTCCAACCGTTTTGCTTGATCTTGTAATCTTGTAAGCCTTGTTTCACCCTTTCGAATAATTTTGCTAATAAAACAGCGCCGCATAACTCTAAACGAGGCAATGTGACTGTTTTGCTGACCGGAACTAGTCTCGTTTTACCGGCGACCAGAACCACTGTACTTTGACCTTTTTGTGTTATTTTGCAGTAAATTACGCACGCGTATGCTTTTGTCGATGCATCGCAAAATCCATGCAATTCAATGACCTCATTTTCAATTGTTTCAAGCCATCTTTTAATCTTGATTTGATTTATGTTTTTGATATCTTCTCTTATTTTTCGCCACTTCAAATCGATGCCCTCTGGAAGGGTGTCATTCCAATCTATATGTGCTTGCCATGTGGATTGAAACAGCAGCTTCAGCTTCGTTGTCAAAGGTGAAAGCCAGCCAAGTGGATCAAAAATAGTTGATATGTCTGACAGTAAAGTTCTCTTGGTAGTTTTGGACTGATGTTCTTGTATTTTGGATTGAAAGGTGAAGTGGTCTTCTTTTGGGTTTGGGTTCCATTGCAGCCCTAAGGCTTTCGTAGATTCAACACCTCGAAAATCAAAGCTTTTCTTTTGACTGCCCTCGTCCATCAGCTCTGGTGCGTTAGATGACCACTTCCTTAAGTTGAAGCCGCCTGATTTTAATAAACTGATTAGATCCTTTTTCAATTGTTTTGCTATCAAAAGAGAGTGACTGCCATGAATCAGGTCATCCATATAGAAGTTATCTCGCAGGACAGCGGGAGCTTGACTTCCTACATAATTCTTCTCTTCATCATCTGCGAGTTGCTTGAGCGTCATCATGGCCAAAAACGGTGCGGCCTTGCTGCCGTACGTGACCGTGGTCAGTTGATATTCTTGCAATGGTTTTGTTTGACTATCCCGCCATATAATCTTATGATATTGTTGATGTTCTTCACAAAGCAAAATTTGTCTAAACATCTTCTCGATATCTGCTGTGTAAGCATACTTGTACTGCCGCTACTTCAGAATCAAGTTTTGGAGATCTTGCTGCTTATTTGGGCCCCTGTGCATAAGGTCATTTAGGCTTAAACCTGTAGAGGTCTTAGCTGAAGCATTAAACACTACCCTAAGCGCTGTTGTTTTTGATTCGGCGCGTAATACACAGTGGTGAGGTAAAAAATATTCCGGTTTCGTGTTACTGTTAGCTATTTTCATATGACCCGACGATAGGTATTCGTCGATAAATGATTTGTAATTTTCTGCTATGTCATGTTGTTTGGTGAATTTCCGTTCTAATTGGGTAAATTGCGCAACTGCCTTCTTTTTCGATGTACCTATATCTTGCATAAAGTTTGATTTTAGAGGAAGCTTTACTTGATATCTTCCATCCTCACATCGGATTGTTGATGACTTGTAATATTCGATGCAGGCTTGATCTTCTGATGAAATGTTTGACTCTTGAGTGATGTCCTCGATTTCCCAAAATCTACGAATATCTTCAATGTTATTGAGAAGAACGTTGCATTGGAAACTGCCTGGATTGCTGTTTCCGCTTAGTATCCAGCCAAATCGGGTTTGTTGCGCAATTGGTGAGTTGCTATTTGCTCTGCAAATGCCGTCTAAAATGATATTAGAATAAACTTCGGCTCCCAGGAGTAAGTCGACTGGACGACTCATGTAGAATTCGGGGTCGGCGAGTTCCATGTTTTCGAGGAAAGACCATGTTGGTTTTGATAATGTACAGCTCGGTAAATTGTTTATAAGGGTGTTCATGATAAGTGCGTCAGTGTTAATTGTAAATTCACTATTACTCGACATGATGTTTATGTTTATGATTCCTTTACAGTTGTTTTCTTTTGCCCCAATGCCAGTTATGACCCCTTTACACTGACGTCTTGGTAAGGACAAAAGTTGCGCTGCCTTTTCTGTAATTATTGAGGTCTGTGATCCTTGGTCCAAGAGAGCCCGTAAGTCGAAGTACGAGCCATTACCAGCCTGCACCTTGACGATTGCCGTAGCCAATAATATTTCATCTACGTCACGTTGCTGTGACACGTGCGCGCTTCTCTGGTTTTCGGTAACATCGGTGTTGTATGAGCTGCCACGGTTCGCCATCCTCGATGGGCTGGTTTGTTGTCTAAATGCCTCATGTAAAATTGTATTGTGTTGACCTTGACATTCTCGACACCGTTTCAGTGAGTTGCACCTCCCCTGATGATTAAACAAGCAGTTTGAGCACAGCTTTAGCCTTGATACTGTGCTACGTTTCTGATACGGCGTCATTGACAGAAATTTTTTACAGAAGTAAATTCCATGCTCATTACTACAGAGAGGACATTTAATTCGCATATCATTATTCTTGAAATTAGCTTGTTCCGTGTTATTAGAGTACACTTGATATCTTGATTTATTTATTCTTGTATTTGTCTGATTAGCTTGGGGCCTTTGCGTGGTTTGTTCTTGCTTTCTACGTGAAGACTCCATCGTTGTAAACTTATTTTCCAGGAACTCCAACAAATCTTTAAGACTTGTGAGCTCCCGGGGTTGCTTCAAGGATTCGTTGTAATCATTGAAAGATTCATGATCTAATTTTTGTGAAAGTAAGTAGACGAGCAACGGATCCCATGTTACTATGTCAATGCCTAAATTCTTGATGGCATTGAGCGTTTCAAGAGTAGTGTCATGAAGACGCTTGATGTGATTCAATGACTGTTGCGGCATTACCGGAATAGTCAGTAGATTGTTTATGTACGAGGTGAAAATAAGCTTTTTGTTGTTGTATCTGTGGTTGAGAATTTCCCAACATATATTGTAGTTTTCAGAGCTTATTGGTAAATGTTGCAAAAGTCTCTCCGCCTCGCCTCGCACCTTACTCTTTAGAAACTGCATCTTTTGTGCATTCGAAATGGATGGATTATTGTGGATAGTTTCCGTAAATAGATCTTTAAAGGAAGTCCACTGAAGATAGTTTCCGGAAAATACGGGTATTTCCATCTGAGGGGTTGACTTCTCCCTGTGGGCGACCGACCAAAGCTTGCTGTTTATGGATCGTTTGATGTTACTGTACATTTGCTCGTACGATGTAAAAGAACGCTCGTACTCCCGGTCTGTACCTTGTAGCTCACTATCAATCTCCCAGTGAAGATTATCTATGGCAGACCAACGTGACTGCAATGACCGGAGCAAATCTTCGAATTCCCACTTTTCGGTAACGGAATCAATATCGATGTTAGACACTGTCCTTTGAAAGGCTCTGAAGTTACTTGCTTGCTTCTTGAGTAGGTCATCGGTCTTGCTGTAACTGCCTCGTGGTTCTTTGGTAACCGGGGGCTGAACGCTGGAAAATGTCGGTGTCACTAATGGTGTTGCAGGTTTAAGTATAGGCGTTTGCGGTCTTGAACCTTCCGCCTTAGGATCATAGGACTGAAGCATCACTCGAATATTTTCACACTTGGTTTTTACTTGCTCATACATATTGCTGGTAAAATAAGAGTTAGACTTGTCTTGCCATGCCCACAGCTGGACATGATTGTTATGGAATTCCTGCCAGTAGCTCTCTAGCGTATTCAACCTGCGGCTAATGTAATCAGGAGTTTTTCTGTCCCGCCCATCTTTTTTGAAATTCACTAAAAACTGATCAATAGCTTCTATGATCTGCTGCTGATTAGCTAGAAGATCTTCCATCGTCGCCATTCTGCTAGGTGAGAAAATCCTTGTTTGAGAACACTTGTTAAATACTTGATACTTGCAGAAAACTTGATATTACTTGATTGTCTTGTTAAGTTCTTGACTTGTCTGATACTTGATTTGCTTGTTTATGTGTTTACTTGTTAGATTCTTGCTGATTTGCTAGTTCTCGAAGTCTCGGTCGTCTCAGCACAGATATGCGCCTTCTCAATTCGTTTGGTGAGACCCGCTGGTGGGAGGCCAAACAAACCGATTCGCTCTGTACACGAGATTCACGAAACACCGGAGTTGCTCGAAGGACCATAAAGATGTATGGTCTTGTATACCATACGTCTTTTTCTTGCTATGTTGTGTCGTGTGTAAATGTAAACTCCTTGTTGAGTAAATATATTTATTATAATCTTGATAATTACACAAAGCACTTAAATTATTGCTAATGAGACTCGCGGCCGTCTTGATAGGCATAAGCGAACTAACTTACAATATTGAATATTACTTAATAAGGTCAGCCGCGCATAATGCAAAAATACTTATAAAATTATAAAGATGCTGACGCGGAAGAATGCACGGTGACACACCGTACAAATAGGCTCCGAAAATACTGAACCGATTTTGAAAATTCTTTTAACAATATGAAGCTACATTATCAGGGAGTGACACAGGTTATATTTTATAATACTATGAAAGAACAAAACATTCAGTGCAAAATAATAGTACTTATATGTAAATCAAGTCGGAGAAAAACAGGCGAGATGTGCTGCTTTACCGACGCCGCGACGTGCAATATTTTTTTACAGAACGAAGTCTGAAGCTAGTAATAAATAAATTAATAAGCGCCGGCCAACACACCACTTGTTGTTGTTGTTGTTGGTCTCGATATAAGGATTATTATTTCTCGCCTTAGCTTGCGTTGCGTCCCGGGTTCGATTCCCGGTCGGGTCAATTCAAGGATATTTATGCTTACTTCGAGATCATGACAGGTGGTGTGTTGTCTGGCGCATATTTATCTTCAGCCAAATTAGCCAAATCGGTCCAGCCATTCTTGAGTTTTAGCGAGACAAACGAACAGCTGTTTACTTATATAGAAAATATCGCTTTATTCAGAAACGTCACTTACATAGCGATCACTTTCAATACTGCAGACCACAAAATATAGAGGTTACAGAAGGACCGCTCGCGCCTTTCCCTAAACTTGCCTGACCGCATAGGTTTACCTTTTTTCGTATTGAATATTTAATATGAATTAGGTAGGTAATACCTACTCGACAGAACCGGCCAAAAACAAAATTCATCATGTGAAAAATTGCACCAAGGTCGACAAATACAAAAACACTCGCGACAATGTGACTCGCCGCGTGATCGATTCCCACTGGCCTGTAAACTCATTCTGTCTGTGTGCGTGATCAAAATGGCGGTTTGTTCTAAGCGGACTACCTGTCCGGGCCGCGGCGCCGCATACGTAATTTATGTGTAGACGTAGAACGAGAATGGGTTTTCAAGATTCAAAAATTCGATTGGTCAAACAAATTCTAATGATATTATGGCACATTATATAAATGCACAATATTAAGCCTTGAATTTCATAAATTGAACATAACTTCATTTCCATTTGCCGCATCCGATATACCCTAAATACTGCCTACAAGAGCTTGGTTCAAAATGAATATATTAATCAATCAATTAACCAACAAAATAAACCAAATGAAAGCTGAATTCGTGGTGAATTGAATGTACCTTTGAATTTTCAGTTTCGTAATAGTGTCGGTTTTATTCTAGTTTTGATTTGAAATATGGCCAGAGCGAAGCAATCGTGCTCTGTTTTTAGCGAATGGATTTTAAATGAAGGTTCGTACATTTGCGCTTCGTTTCCACTATGTAATTGTTTAGTTAAGTCTCGCTCACGGTATTACTCAATATTGTTAAACACAAGTAGTTCTATACACATAATATTCTGGTTAAACAATATTTTTTGGACTCGAACTGATTTTATTAAATGATATGCATTCACGGTGATATTTTTAGGTGGATTTAGATCATAAAAAGATAGAGCTAGAGCTAGAGCAAGAATTTGCTTTCGTGATTTTTAGTGTAAATGATTATTTATTTTTGATTTACACCAAAACAATTCTAACGATCAATAACATTCCACCTCGTGCTTTGGGATCTCCGCGAACAAACATAGAACAACGGAAGAATGCTCTGTCGTTGTTTACACAAAGAAAATTTGATGGAGTGGGGATAGAATGAGCATTCGCTCGTTTGGTCTAAACCCACCTTAAGATAGAGTAGTCAGTGGCAAGGTTCTTGCTGGTAAAGCTAGACCCAAAATTGCGATTACCTAACCTTACAATTTTCAAAGGTAAGCCACATAAAAATTAATGGCCTGATGTTTGAATTTTACATGATAATTAACAACTGCTTTATTTGATTAACCCGACCAAAACTGAGGGTTAGCGCCGCATTATCCTTACCGTCCTAATACACACATCAACATGGTCTAGAGATATTTCAATTAAACCTAAATAACTAAAATTCTATTAACTTTTTGCTAAGACACCTACACATTAATATAAACCTTGTTTAATAGCCTATCTAATCGGATAAATAAACTTTTAGATAAAGTTAAATTTAAAAAAACTTAGAAGAAGAGGAAAAACTCAGACAAAATTTCAATCTCAACTTTATTTTTGAAACATCAAAACTATTTTTTTTATAAAAATTGTTGAAAAGTGAAAATTAATAATCCGTGGATCCACCTCAGACTCTCGGGACACATCTGCAGCGGTTTTGCATACTCAAAACAAGGGTGTCAATTTCCTGTTGTGGAATACTGTCCCGAGTCCTGCTAAGATGCAATAAAAGCTGGTTTTCATGTACACTATCTTCAGGGAAATTCCTAAGAGCTCTTCTCTGAAGCATATCCCAGGCATGCTCAATAGGATTTAAGTCAGGGGATAGTGCAGGCCAGTCTAAAGCTTGGATATCATGTTGTTGTAACCAACTTGTAACGATACGCGCCGTATGTGGACGGGCATTGTCGTGCATTAGCTGGAATTTTTGTCCCATTTGCTGTCTGTGGGGCAAGATTACAGGCTCTAGCACCTCATCTCGGTATTTCAGAGCATTCATATTGCCTTGTATCCAAACGAGATTCGTTCTACCGCCGAGACGAATTCCTGCCCGAACCATAATCGAGCCACTTTGATATGCATGAACTTGTTGTGGGTCCTGCAGTCGATTCCAACGTCCAGGTTTTCTCCAAACGCGTACTCTTCCCGAATCAGGATGAAATCCAAACCTGGATTCATCAGTGGAAAGCCAAGTGACCATTGAGAATGGTTCCAGTTTTCGTGTGCAATAGCCCATTGTAATCTTCTTCCTCGATTTCCTCTCCTTAGCGCTGGTACCCGAAGTGGCCTACGAGAACGTAGGTTGACTTCATGCAGTCGTCTTCTCAAAGTTTGACCGCTTACCAGCAAACCATACTCGCTCTGTAGCCTTTGAACCAATTGCACCGCCGTTACATTTGGTTGACTTCGTGCAGCATTTACTATGAATCTGTCCTGTACATGTGTTGTAATGCGTTGAGGTCCTCGGTGCCGTTCCACCACTTCCCCCGTCACACGATAACGTGACCAAAGCCTGAATATAACGCACTGACTGGTCCTCATGGCTTCAGAAACCGCAATTTAGGTAGCGCCTGCTTGAATCATGCCCAGTGCTCTTAACATTCCGTTCCTGGTCAAGTGTCTACGTGGCATGATTAAATGAACACCGGAGATGCGTTTGACAAAGATTTATAGAAATTTATGGAGTTTTAATCAAGTTAAAAGTTCGTGAAGATTTACTACTTTGGAAGAAATTCAATGAATGCGAATTTCATCCTAAAACAAAATATTTTATGTACAAATTTGAATTTAAAAAAGGAACTTATTAATGTTTTTAAAATCTGTCATTAATAGTTTTTTTGTAAGGCCAGTACTTTTTAAGTTATTTAAAAAAGTTATATATATCCCTAGACATGGTCTAGGGATATATAAAACTTTTTGTTGTGTGTATACTATATTAACACCTTGTGTATCGATGAAACCAGATGCGGTAAATTGTATTGTTGTTTCTATTGTGTCTACTATGTCATGACATGGTCCTGCTGAGTGCCTCTGTCTGTGGTATAACTAAACTGCTGGGTATTCGTGAACGGTATACACGGGGTCACGGTTTGCTCTATAACGTAAAAAAGAGTGAATGTATGGTCTTTCGGGCCGGAGGGAAGTGGCCAGATACAATACCTGCTATCAAGTTGTATAATACAAAACTCAAAAGAGTACCTGAGACTTGGTAACCTGTGACCTGAGGAACGGTGAAGACTTGGAGAGAGAACGAAGAGCGCTGTCTGTAAGAACTAATATGATAGCCCGCAGGTTCGCACGGTGTTCGAGGGGCGTCAAGATTACCCTATTTAGGGCATTTTGAACGTCCTTCTACACGTGCAGCCTGTGGGTGGCGTATACCCAGAAACAGTACAGCGCCCTTCGTATACAATATAATAATGCGTTCAGGGTGCTGATGGGGCTGCCCCGGCACTGTAGCGCGTCAGGGATGTTTGCCGAGTCACGGGTGGACTGTTTCTACACAACTATGCAGAAACGGTGCACATCCCTGGTGCGCAGGGTTTGGGGTAGCCTCAACACCATCCTAAATATGTTTGCTAATAGGTTTGATTGTCAGAACTTGAACCATTGGTGGTTCATATACTGACAAATAAACAGATTTAATTATATAAATGAAATGTTGTACTATTGTATTAAATTAATTTAATATATAGATAAATAATGTTGAATTTAGTTTTTTAGTACTAACATGGATTAAATGACTTTACTAACAATAATCGATGTAATATTTATCTGAAATAAATAAAAATTCAAAATATGTCGACAGACGACGTGTTAAAATAATTTGACGGGAAATATAGTGTAACAAAGAGCATGACTACTTATCATTTCATGTCAACAAAAGACTACCTTATAGATAAAAATGCCTGGGTGTAAGCTCTCTGCTCGATGCGGGATTAGATAACTCTATTGTAACAGATATTTTATTGTAATACCTAGTTAATACTTAGTTTGTACTGACTAACAAATTTTTATTTCTTAATTGTTTAAATGGTCTTAAGTTTTAATTCTTTTAAGTTTGTTTTTTTCCATTGTTTTATATTCTTTAGATTAGACACTCAGTAGGTTTAATGACACATTGTACTTTACTAACGCCTGTTGTAAACCCAAGACAAGTTTAAAAGAGTAACTGCTGAGTTTCTCGCCAGGTCTTCTCAGCAAGAAACAACTCCGACGCGGTGGTAGAGTCGCATTATGTCTGTAAACTGTGTATTTATATATCTATATTATTATAGTAATTATGTCTATTATTTAGTATATCTTGCTTGACGATTTAGAAGTACTTACTGTGTAACGTTGTAATTTTCACGCACATCCGTGGATGTGTTTTTTCCTTTATACTACTTTCTAGCAAAGGGTGTGTTCTCGCCCTATATTGTCTATGCGTTTTCGACCGAATCGCATCGAGTTTTAGAACGTGTCAGGTGGACAACTGGCTTGAATATTAGAGGTTATAAATTAAGCGGAGGCTTGACACCAGCCATACCTCAGCCAGTCACCCGAAAGTAAAGAGCAGCAGACTCCGCCGCCGACGCGCCTCAGCAGACCAGCACCGCAGTTGACATCGGGCAGACTAAAGTGTGTAGGCCAGTTTTCCTGCAAAAGGTAAGTAGCCACGATCGCCATCTTGAAGCTTCGGCAGGCGGTAGGCGCTTGTTGCGTGACTCCTTCTAAAATAAATTGTTTTTACAGTGCTCCTGACCCGCCACGTGCCCAGGAGTTGAAAATGGCGTAGACAGCCTACGCGACACCATTGTCCTCCGACAGGTGAGTGTTTGAACAATTATTTTACGTAGGGCCCATAGTGTATAGGTTAGGTTGTGTTCCCCAAACGCGTGTAGAACCCCGTCATGGTCCCCCATTTCAAAGTGTGCGATCCGTATCTTATATTGCTCTTCTTCTGACAGGAGGCTTAACGTAGCGGCTCAAGGAGAGGCGAGCGCCGGTTCCCCATCGGTGGTGCACCCCGAGGGAGTACCGAGGGTCGCCGCAGGCCGTCCCAGGACCGCGTGGACACCGTGTGGACCTCCCACGTGCTACCCCATGTGCTACCCCACGTGCTACCCCACGTACTACCCCACGTGCTACCCCACGTGCTGATCCCCTTATTATCCAAGCCTTTGTAGTACAAGGACTTCCATTTAGTTTTCATTTAAAGCCTCACAGTACCTATTTAAGTAATAACTTTAATTTAATAATATATATTGTTACCGACCAAGCCAGCCCGAACCCTGGACTTCTCCTCGGAGAGCTAAGTCCATAATGTAAAAATGTATTTTTAGAGCCTTAGGGCATCTTTTTGTAGAAGCCGTGTGGTCGGAATTGATTTCCATACCCGGCCGGGGTATCAAACCCCAGGCTTGAATTCAGGCCACATGGTTTCCTTTTGTACCACCTAAATTATGATAGATTAAAAGGGTTTAGATATATAGACCAAATTTAGGATAAATAAATTTATTTCCTGTTTTTACTTTCAAACATTTGTTTCTTTTTAAAATAACCCACATAACTTAGGTTTTTGGGATAACGCCCTATGCCTAGCTTCCATACTTATCTTTAATTACTTTCCATTCTAATTTGCTTACTTAAATTTCGTTAATTGCCTAACTTACTTTCACTTTCCTTCACCTTTTAGCAAAATCATTACACTTTCTCTCCCCTAAGGAGGGTAAAATTATTAACATTACAACTGTGAAAGTATATTTGAATGAAGTTATTTGGGTTTTGCATTTTGGTCTCATTTAGATGTTTCGTTGTTTTTTTAGAAAATGGTTTACTGGTAGAGTCCAAACAAAAGTAGAAGCAAAATTTATAGCATTTTAAGCTTAGATTAAATAAAAATGGAAGATAGGTGACTCGCCTCTAGCGCGTGGACCGCTTAAATCAGGCCCTAGTCGCCTAATTTCACTCGTCGCAATATAAGATGGACAGGACTTTACCCTGACGCACGCCTGTCTCGCTTACGCTATAGTCAAAACAAATAGGTTTGTCTTTGTCCTTCAACATCGCACAACAAGAAATAGAATCACAGCGATGTGAGTGTGCGTGCATGTAGTTGCGCATTCATCCCCAATTTCAGTTGTCAATTTTAAGGACGTGCCGTATCTTCCGCTATTTGATTTAATCTAAGATTTCTAGAGATGAAGCGCACAATGGATTGTAGTAGTCGAACTGCCAATACCTCTTCCCAATATTTAAATTTCTTACTTTTTTTTTTACAAAGTGCGTTTTCAATTTACTTGAAATGTTGCTTCATAAAGGTAAGCACGTAATAAACCCCACCTTCACATAAGAAACAGACACTACCCATATCATTTCCTCCGAGAAGTGACGACGCGTCCTCACTTTTATCCTTTTTGCATTCAATATCATCGGTCCCACACTTTCTTTTATATGGGAGTATATTACCTACCTTTTATAGACGACGGTTGACATTTCGTGGTTCCACCATATAGATTTATAGGCCTTTCTCCGCTGTCAGTCTACGAGATCCTATCGCTCCGAGATTTGGCGAACGACCCGAGGCATTTGAAGCTTATCACTTTATGATCTTCGGTTACCCTTTATTTAATGACCACTTAATTTCGACCTATCGGTTATTCATAAAAGATGTATTTGGCGTCGGACCTTTCAAAGGGAAACCCTTTCAAGCAATGTCAAATATTGTATATAGAGGTGACTTCGTAAGTGGTACGTGACTTTGAATAAATCTTTGTTGATGAATGAGATACAACGTTTTCCCTAAATAACACGGTTGGTTGGAGTACCTTCTTTGAAAAGTCAATAAGAATCATCGTTTGAGGTTTAGTAATAACAAGACCCTAACTCAAACCAGTGCTGTACCCGCACCTAAGAACGTTGGTTTTGAACCATTTTCACATGTAATAGTAACAGCTCTAAAGCCTTAAGTTTAACTTAAAGATACAACTTAGAGTTGAGAATTCGAAGTACATAAATATGTACATAAATAAATATTTAATGCACCTTCGTTTACCAAAGACGTATCTAAGTGATAAATAATGTGTTTATGTTATACTTTTAACTATAACACACATAACATAACATACCATCACGACTTTATCCCAAACGGGGTAGTCAGAGGCAAGTGACTGTAGCCGTCATGGTGAACGGAACACTCAGAAGCCCACTTTTCACCATTGGTATTAGAACCCAACGTGGTAGGTGGTCACCTAGTGTGAAGCTGTCCTTAAAAACTCAACTTTTTCACAAAAATCTTCTGGCAAAGGTGCCACGCAATCTGTTGTGTACCTAGGTTTTAGCAAGTAGTTCATCTTCTTCTCGTAACGTATTAGTGATTCAACCAAAAGGTTCCATAGGTGCCTGCAATGTTGCTGCATGATAAGCATGCGACGCGAATAAATATAGCCGAATACAGCCATTTCATGACATTACTTACTGACATTATGCATACTAATCCCAGTATCCACAAACGCCACTCAAAAGTTGAGGACACCTCAAATTGATGCTACGCTGACACTTGTCAATAGAATTGAAAGGGACAGCGCTATACATGTAAGGACAGCTCAGCTTTGATTGACGTTTGTGGATGCGGTCGTATGTTAATTTATAAACCCAGCGTCATTTCAGACACTAACAGTTGATGATGACACCACAAAATAAAGAGTTTACAGAAAGACCGCTCTCGCCTTTATCTATCAACTTGCCTGATCGCCTAGGGTTGCTACTCGCTACTATAATCGCCAGATAAGTGCGATTTGACAGATACCACGTAAAATAAAATACATCAAGTGAAAAATTGCACCTAGTTCGACAAAAACAAAAATATACAAAAGGGGGAGTTAGATTAAAAGGAGTTGAGATGGGTAAATGCGTATAAAAGTATTATATTATAAGAATTTATTTACCAGGGTCCAGGTGCAACCTGCTAGCCTAATGGCTTGATCATAGTCCTACCTACCTACCTACCCAGTAGGCTGTAGTTAACACCATGAGCCACCGCTTCGGCGACAATAAAATAATATACCAAAAATACTGGTGTTTTACCAATGCATGATAAGATAAGTTACGGTAAAAGTAAAAGCCCATTTGTACTGGATTTGAATGTGTTACGAAATATAATGGTTTACCTACCTATTTACTTATAATACTCGTACATATTACTACTAACATGCAAACGTCATCTGAGTTTTACTTATTTTTCAACATCATTTGGTAACTTAAAAAACGTATAATCACAATTTCGTGTGGTGTTCATACAGCCAAATACACTGCAACCGAAATATCTGTGCGAAACCATATGTAAGTTTTTTTTTCTTTTAAGCTGTTATGGAAGCGAAAGAGAGAGCGAATATTTTTGGTTCTCTATTTGCAAGCCATTCGCGTCTCGATTCTGGAAGTAAAACTCCACCTGTGCTACCTCAAACGGGTCTGTAATGTCAGAAATCCGTATACGCCAAAAAGAGGCACTGAAAACGCTTCGGTCTCTTGACGTGAACAAAGTCAGTGTTCCCGATGGGATTCCTGCAGTGGTTTTGCGAAGTTGTGCGCCCGAATTGTCTCCTGTACTGACACGCCTGTACCGTCTCTCTCTTAAAACGGGTCAAGTTCCTAACTCCTGGAAACCAATTATAGACCTATCGCAATCACCTCCACACCCTGCAAAAGTATGGAACGTGTATTAAACAGCTAGCTCCTGGTGTACCTCGAGGACAACAGTCTGCTCAGTGATCGACAGTACGGGTTTCGCCGTAAACGATCAACTAATGATCTTCTTGCTTATGCCACGCACTTGTGGGGCGACTCACCTCGCTGGCTCTCTCGACATTTACAAGGCGTTTGACAGAGTTTGGCACGACAGTCTTAAAAGCAAGCTTCCTTCATACGGAATTTGATGGCTGCTCTTCTGACTTATTGGCTATAAATGCCGGAGTTTCTCAGGGGTCTGTTCTCACTACGACACTTTTCCTGCTGCAAATTAATGATCTGTTGTGCCTAGGTATTTTTGGATACGCAGATGACAGCACCGTTGCAGAGCGATATATGTGCAGTGCCCGTGCCACTGACGATGAGACTGAGTTTCTTATGGTTGAGCGGATGAATTGAACACTAACCAGGCTTGTTTGTTATTCGCCAAACGGAGTCCATTCAATCTGACTCCTACTTTCCTGAATGCACCAATACCGATAACCAACCACCTCGAACTCCTTGGTATGGAACTCTCGTCTAAACTGAACTTTGGTAGCTCTATTGAGTCAAAAGCAAAAACCGCTGCCAAAAAACTTGGTATCCTCTTTAAGGTTCGACGATACTTCACACTGGAACAGCTTTTCCACTTGTATCAAGTACAAGTTCAGTCGTGTATGAAGTACTATTGCCACAACCTGATACCACCCCCTACTTTCTACCACCTGACAACTAGACGCCGGGAGGGCTTCCACCCCCATGTGGTTGACTTTCCAACAATCCAACGGTTTGCTGCGTCTTTTCTGGTCCGCACCGCTAGGGAGTGGAACGCTCTTCCTGCATCTGTGTTTCTGGACACTTACAACCTTAGTATCTTCAAGGCCAGAGGGAAAAGTCATTTCCTGGGTAGACGTGTACCACCATCGCCCTACTGCTTACCACCAGGCGAGACTGAGGCCAAACGCAAACCCATTTAAAAAATGGACTTGAAGGTGACATTTCCAAGATTGTGCTAGGCCGTACAACACTTCTTTACATATACTGGACCTCAACATCTGATGAAAAAAATTATAAACTATAAAAATAAATTTTAAGTCAAAAGTCGATATTCCATACTCATCACTTGGATGGCTGGCGCTCAACAACCGTGTGTTTTTTGCGTTAATTTCTTTCTCGTACATCCAAGGCATAGAATGATCTTTCTGCAGCCGTATTTCATTTCATTTTTATTCAAATACAACATACATTGTGTGTGAATGCACATTTAAAAACAATAAAATCATTAACAATAGAACAATTATTAATTATAAGGTTAGTAGTCAATGGTTTAGAATTAGATTAAATTGGGATATAAAGCAATTTAAAAAAAATTCAAACCATAAAACATTCCGAAACAAATTACAAAAATAAAATAATAACAACAGCCTGTATGCTGTTTGTTAGGCGTAGCGGAGTTGTAACTCCGCTACGCCTAACAAACACTTTTCCAAAAGGAACGATTTGAGGGTATTTCTAAAACTTGAATGGTAAACTGAACTTTTTATGTCAACTGGTAATCTGTTAAACAGTTTGATCGCCTGACAGTGCGCGCAATGCTTAACTATGTCAAAATTAGGCTTTATCACACTTTGGAAGTCTTTTCTTCTCGTATTCTCTCTTTTCTGTCTCTCGTTCTCTGTCTCATACTGAATAATGTGTTTGGCAAAATTACATAAGACTACAAGAACGTATAGGCAGGGTGCCGTTAGTAAATTTAGATTTCTAAAATGTTCTGGACACGATTCCTGCTGCTTTATACGGACAATTACCCAAATTGCTCGTTTTTGCAGTATAAAAGCTCGTTTAATGTTATAAACCAGCGGGACTACATTGAGAGCGTCATTAGAACTGCATCCCGTAAAATCGGGAGTCCTGAACAGAGTGAGACGATTCTTCACGCCTGAGCAACTCTGTCTCTTGTATAAGACACAAGTTCGCTCGTGTGTGGAATACTGCTCTCATCTCTGGGACGGTTCCGCCAAGTACCTACTCGAAGCTCTTGACAGGTTG
This sequence comes from Udea olivalis, assembly GCA_947369235.1. Classification (NCBI taxonomy): domain Eukaryota; kingdom Metazoa; phylum Arthropoda; class Insecta; order Lepidoptera; family Crambidae; genus Udea; species Udea olivalis. The sequence continues at coordinate 8,328,748 of OX376352.1, read as the reverse complement.
CAGCGGCGTGCTATCCGTATTATTGTAAACCCAGAGGCAACTTTGACCCTTGAGCCTCTCCAATTGCGTAGAGACATTGCCAAGCTAAGTGTTCTCTATCGCTTTTACAATGGGGAATGCTCTGACGAGTTATTCCAGCGTATCCCACCCTCACCTTTCCACTCCCGTACCACGCGTGCTGGACTACGGCGTCACCCACACACAATTCAACATTTGTTGGCCTGAGCTAAAAGGTTCAGTGACTCGTTTCTCTGTCGTATAGTCCCGGGTTCTTCAAGCGGGGCGTGAAAAGGCATTTCCTTCAAGGTGAGGATGGCCAGCCCAGTGATTCGTTTGAATGACTGTGCTTGTCAACCTCATATATGGACCTCAAGACCGCTTTCCATCAGGTGGAGTGAGGTCATCTTGACGGGCAATTAAAAAAAAAAATTGAGGTAGTTCCCCCCCCAAAATCCTATCATCATCATCATTTCAGCCGAACGACGCCCACTGCTGGGCATAGGCCTCCCCCAAGGATCTCCACAACGATCGGTCCTGCGCTGTCCGCATCCAGCGGCTTCCCGCGACCTTGACCAGATCGTCGGTCCACCTTGTAGAGGGCCTGCCCACGGAACGTCGTCCGGTACGCGGTCGCCATTCGAGAGCCTTTCCGCCCCAACGGCCATCGGTTCTCCGCGCTATGTGTCCCGCCCACTGCCACTTGAGCGATGCAATCCTTCGAGCGATGTCGGTTGTTTTTGTTCTCCTGCGGATCTCATCATTTCTGATTCGATCGAGCAGGGAAATACCAGGCATCGCTCTCTCCATTGCTCGCTGGGTGATCTTGAGCCTTCTTATGAGACCCATAGTAAGGGACCACGTCTCACTCCCATAGGTCATTACTGGCAACACACACTGGTCAAAGACTTTTGTCTTGAGACACTGAGGTATTTCGGACGCAAATATATGCCGGAGCTTCCCGAACGCTGCCCATCCGAGCTGGATTCGACGAGAGATCTCTTTCTCGAAGTTGGACTTACCTAGCTGGACTGTCTGTCCCAGGTAAACATAGTGGTCAACAACTTCGAGTGTAATGTTCCCAACGTTAACTGGAGCGGGTGCAATATGGGCATTCAACATGATTTTTGTTTTGTCCATGTTCATCTTAAGACCCACTCTTTGAGAAGCATTAGATCTTCGAGCATTATGTTCAGGTCTTCTAAGGTCTCAGCCATAAGAACTACATCATCGGCAAATCACAGGTGTGTTAGGTACTCGCCATTGATGTTGATGCCGCGTCCTTTCCAGTCCAGAAGCTTGAAAATATCCTCCAACGCAGCCGTGAACAGTTTCGGAGAAATAACGTCTCCTTGTCTCACGCCTCGCTGTAGTTGGATCGGATTAGAGCTCTGGTTCTGTAATCGGACCGACATAGTGGCGTTCTGGTATAAGTACCTTAGCACCTCAATGTACCTGTAGTCTATTTGGCACCTTTGGAGAGACTGCAGTACTGCCCAGGTCTCAATCGAATCAAAGGCTTTCTCGTAGTCCACGAACGCTAAGCAAAGTGGCAAGTTATACTCTCCGGTCTTCTGTATAACTTGCCGCAGCGTATGAATGTGGTCTACGGTACTATAGCCTTTTCGGAAACCTGCTTGTTCGGGAGGTTGGAAGTCGTCAAACCTGCGAGCGAGACGATTCGTAATGACTCTCGAAAACAGCTTATAGATATGGCTCAGAAGCGAGATGGGTCTGTAGTTCTTCAAGAGAGTTTTGTCACCCTTCTTGAAGAACAGCATCACATCGCCTCTGCCCCATGCCTTTGGCGTTTTTCCCTCGAGGATGACAGAACTGAAGAGCGTCTGGAGGACCTTAAGTATCGGCTTACCGCCCGCTCTCAGGAGCTCGGTTGTGATTCCGTCACCACCCACCGCCTTGTTGTTTTTAAGCTGCTTGAGAGCCATCCTAATCTCGTACAGGCTGACGTCCGGGATATCTTCGGTATAGTGTCGGATAAGCTTGGCTCTAGGATCTTTAGCCTTGCTTTCAACAGGTGTTTGCGTGGAATATAACTGTCCATAGAAACTCTCAATCTCCCTCAGGATTTCAGGTGTTGACGAAATGATGCTACCTGCCTCAGTTTTTAGCCTCGTCAATTGGCTTTGCCCAATAGACTGATCTCTGGCGAACACTTTGGAGCCTTTATTCCGCTCAATTGCCTCTTTAATACGCTGGGTATTAAATTGGCGAAGGTCGCTCGTCAAAGACTTAGATATCTGTCTATTGAGTTGCCGATAACGATGGGCATCCGCTGAGTTCTGTAGCCTCATTTCGTTTCTCTGATCCATGAGTAGGAGAGTCTGACTGGAGAGTTTCTTTGATTTGGGACGGCGGGTTTTAAAGTGCTTGGACCCTACCGTACGGACAGTATCCACCACCATGTTGTACAGATCGTCCACATCGATGCTGTTCTCAAGGGCTTCGAAGCGGTTTTGAAGCTCGAGCTGAAAGCACTCGGGGTTTTGAATTTGAGCCGGTATTGGTCGGAGCGTGGATTTTATCAGTCGCGCTCTCTCAAGCTTTAGGTCGATATTCAATGTGCCTCTGACCATGCGGTGATCGCTTCCTGTCTTAATAGCGTTGATCACAAAATCCTATACTATACCTTAACCTGGCTTCAACAAGTACAAAGTACACTGTTTTTAATGTATCAACATCGACCTCATCCCGTAAACTTCTTAGCACGTAACATGCCGAACTTAGTGGTTTTTCGATACTGCTCAGTTCCCGTTTCCATTTGAAATCTCTATCTAGATATACTCCCAAAAATTTTGCTTTCTTAGTGGTAGTAACAAATTCGTCTTCTAGAAAACAATTTAGTTGTTGTGATTTCATACCTGGGTTCGTGCTAAACAGCATCAAAGTCTTCCCTGTGTTCAATTTGATACTGTTTGCCTTAAACCATGTTCCAGCTGTATTCAATGCATGATTAATCCTCATATTCGGATCGGGAATATCATCTCCTGAAATTATCGCATTAGTATCATCCGCAAATACCACCATTTGCAAGCCTTCAGGAATCACTCTGGTTAAGTAGTTAATGAGATCATTCATGAAAATCAAGAAAATACTGGGCCCAAAATAAAGCCCTGAGGTCTCTGTCTCTTAAATTAGATCTATTTGATTTCTGGACCAGGTTATGGTCAATTGTACTAATTTCTACGTACATTTTCCTATTAGTCAGATAGGACTTTAGAAGTTCTAATACTTTGCCCCTGATTCCGTAGTGTTCCATCTTAAAAAGAAGCAACTCGTGGTTCACTGTATCAAAGGCACAACTGAGATCTAAAAAAAGGCCAACTACCTTTCTCCTATTATTTAATTGTTGCATTACGTCACTTATTAATGTAAATATTGCTTCCGAAGTCCCAACATTGTTCAAATATCCAAATTGTCGATTATTTAGTATAGCATTGATATTGAGATGTCCTATTAGCCTAGATTTAATTATTTGTTTGAAAATCTTTGATTTGGTTGGAAGCAATGAAATCGGTCGATACATTTCAGGGTCATTTCTTAGTCCTTTTTTATATATTGGAACTACTTTGGCTATTGTAAATTGATCAGGAAAAAAACCATTGTCCATACATTTATTGAAGATGTCACTTAAAGACTTTGCCAAAATTTCAATGTTATCCTTAATTACTGTTATTGGTATGTCATCATGCCCAGACGATTTCTTATTGCCATATTTCTAACTACTTTGTAAACTTCTGTTTCAGTTACAGGGTGAAAAAACATTAATCTACTATCAGCTTTTGTACTATTTTAAAACTTTTATGTTGATTTATCTGCATTATCGAGTTTTTTTTACGGTAATATTTTTTTTGTGAATTTATGTACTTTTTCAATTTGTTTAAATTAAGATAATTCCTTTTTTTTCCTATGTAATCAATCAAACAACTTAGATTGTGACATGTGATATCATGCCTTACATTATATTGTACCAGGTAACAGTTAGAATAAATATTACACGGTAGTTGCAGTTTGCTAATTAACATATCCTCATTCAAGTATCTGTTCGTAATAACATTTAATATAATCACAGTGTTCGACTTTGGTTTATTAAGGACCACACTTAACTCACTAAATATCTTCTTTGGATTTTGATCATACTCACCAACACATACAACAATTTTGTCTGAATCGCCCGCAGTGAGAGTGTGACATTGTTTTGACACTTCTTCAGTTGTAGCATATGGTTTAGTGAAAGCCGTAACGCTATTCTTATCATATTTAGATGATTCACGTTTTTTTGTAAGTACAGAAGCCATACCCACACATTGTTGTGTCCCGAATAGTAATATTTTGTTCACGTGAGTCGACTTTCTATTAGTTGTTTCAGGAGTGTCTTCCAGAACATCCAATTTTGTCGAATTATTTTCATTCGAAACACATTGATTCAAGTTCTGTAAAACATTGATCTCCTCAAAAATATTTGTCAGTCCTAGTTTAGGTGACAATTCATTAGCACTTGAATATGGATCATCTACTGTATTTTCACTGAAGGTCAGAGTTCTTCTCTTATGCCTTCGTTGGCTTTTTGGTGTTTCGTCCCCTTCAGGTATGATGGTTCCGGTATGCGTAAAGACGAGGTTACCGCTATGATGTCTGTACCCGTTTCTGTTGTATTCTTCCGTAGTTTTTTCGAAGAAGGTAGGTCAGGACTGATTATTTTTAGTATGTCGTTACGTTTATTGGCGTCATTTAGAGCTTTTTTTAGGCTACTGTTCTCGAGCATTAAATTATCAATTTCAACGTTGGCAACGTCAATTATTTGGCGTAACTCCTCTACCTCTGCCTTTAGAAGGATAACAATAGACGAGACCATATCAATGTTTGGTAAACTTTTCATCGTGGCATCAAGCATTGTCGTATCTAACAACGCCTCTTCCGAAGAACTCAAATGTAATTGATTATGCGATTTGACTTTTCGCAGGGGTTTTCTGTATATAACATTATCGCTGTCCATCTTATAGAAAGCAAATGGGTTGAAAAAATAGTTCAAAAAGATGTCCTTTTGTCAGATTTGAACCTGATCCCAACAAGAGTTCACAGTGCCCGTGACGCGATCTCCGTACAACAAAGCTATCACGTTGTTGTTAGAAACGTACGAAATTACTGTACTGACTGTTTGCACGATGAAATTTGTGACGTCTTCGGCATGTGCTTTGGGGGTGTTCGCAAACAAAACCGGTCGCGTTTAAGCTATCTGAGTTTGCACTGTCAAAAAACTGCTCGGTGTGCGGGGGTGCGCGGGGATTGTATTTGCCAAAAAGATATGGCATCAGAGTCTTCAAGAAGAGAGTGTATTCCCATTTAAAAGGCAAGCAACGCATCGGTGACACCTAAAGGTGTTGCAGTGGTCCATGGGCGGAGGTGATCACTTTCCTTCAGGTGATCTTCCAGTCCAGCTCGTTTGCTCCCTATTACACAAAAAAAACTACACAACTTTGTTGACTTTGACACATATTGCTGTATTGGTTTACGCGCATATTATCGCTGCAAGCGAAAGCTGGGCGGGCCACAAAAACCTCATATAAGCAAGTTTGCTCGAACAAACTCGGTGTGTGAGCAAGTTCCGAGTTTAGATGCGCCGAGTGTTCGCTTATCGCTATCGTAACTCGCTCCTGAACATCTGTGGCTCTTCGGTACCTACCTAAAGTAAGTATCAGTTATCCGCGTTTGTTGTGGCATTACACGAATGTAATAGCTACTGAACAATACTTGTCGTTTTATCGTGTTACAAATACGGTTTAGTCTTAATACCCGCTAGCAAATGTAACGCATTAATGTTTTTTCATGTCCTAAATTATTGTTTTAGTAAGCAATAAGTTCAATAAACATCAGTTTAGTTTCACGGAGTTTCTTGTAACCATTTGAGTGTAGGTAGGTACTTATTTCATTAGGTCGTCAGGATCAGGTTTGTGTGAAAGCTATTAATAACCAAATAACAATAAGCAAACGGGCTAAACTCCACATTTTAAAATGTGAATCTAAATAAATAATGAAAGGTTTGAGTGGAATGTGTTTACAAATATTGTTAAATATATTTTTTATCGAATGGGCACCAGGATATTTTATTCAGGCGCGCTCCTGCTGTTAATCCGGATTATATTCACGTTATTTTCGTCACTAACCATTATCAACAAGGCGTTACGACACGTATCCGTCATGCATTATGTATTCGGTAATGAATTACATATAAAAAATCATGTGTGTTGACTTTACGACCTTATCGCTTCAACAATTAAAAACAGTTTTCTAAAGGAAAAAAACTCAGAACTTGAGGTAAATTATGACTAACTTAAAATAAGTAAGGAAAAAAAGAAACCATTTATACAATAATTTTACAACAGAACGAACTTGAAATTATTAAGAAGTATTCGCGTAAACATAACTAAGCCGAGATTAACGCAATCCAGCAAAACAGAAACATTTATCTTCATTGAAACGCAATTTTTCAAAAGGATTCTTCTGGAGGTACACTCAGTACCTATAGTCGGAAGCAATTCGCTTTTAAATACCGCTTCAGGAGGTCTTAACTCCTCGAGAAGGTTGGATTTACGTCTGCACTGAAAAGGGTACGAGTTTAATCTTCGTTGACAATGGTGCCTATAAATTGGTATATGGGCTCTATAGGTGAATTTAATTTCCTTAGGCTTCTTCATTCTGGGCGGCTGAACACTGGATCAACATGTTTAAATTTTTTCAAAGTCCAAGTTTGAATAGCGGGTATTCTGTCGACCTTGCGCGACTTCATGTCCCTCGACAGACTCCCGACAGAATTTTAGCACTGAGGACGCGTGTCGCTCTGTGTGTCTCGACATCTGCGACTATGGCAGTAGTGTGTAGTGTACACCACAACTTCGGTATGTGGACGAGCAATATGTTGACCGACATTGTCGCCAGACAGTCGCACGTAAAATTCCCGCGACTGCTTGCGACATGTCGAGCGACTTTGTCCCCTCGTGATTACATGGCTTTACCTTTCAAAGCAAGAACTTATACTGATTGGTTTATTGCTCTCAAGCACGAACTACGAGTATGCTCAACAAAACGCACGGAGTCCGATTGTTGGAGTAAGCCCACTGCATTATAGTTTAAGTAAAGCGTATGCCTGTGCCCAGCAGAGATACCTTTTAAGCTGTAGGCGGTCTGGACGTGTTGAGACAGCCAATCATGAAATTATGTACAGTCAAAAGCATGTAATATCTATACGTTTCCCAGGCTTCAAAGATATCTGAGCAAAACATTAGCCACAAACATCTATACAAGTCAGCAAGGAGTCTGAACTAAATGATGTATATAGCTCATTTTTTTTTCAAGCCATTTGACTGAATTACTGCTGTAGATAATAATTTGTTTGAGCATTAAATTATTTCTGTTATCCGCGTTTGAAGTTTCTTTAACCAAACCTATTTTTTAATTTGTAAATGCTCATTTGAACACCACACATATTTGTTTTAGCACATTAAAAGGAAGCTTTGTCATTCTTCCATCGTCTAAAATATTAGGTTTTATCAAAATTCGGAATAACTTTCCGTCCTTAGATTTTTATCTAAAAGACGTTAGCCTAGTAATTCAAACAAGACCCAGCTTAAAGAAAGACTTACAAAAACTACATCTAAAGTTATGAAAGCGAGTTTGCACTAAGTACACCCTCGAAAGCCTTATTTGACCTTCTTAGGGTTTCAAGATGTAAGTGTGAACACAAAACAAGGCCTGTTAACCTGGTTCGGTTTATGCTGGCGGCCATAAACGCGGCGACACCATTACAACACAGTTACTATCAATGGACAGTGTATCAAATTGGAAAGACAATAAAAATCCATGAAAAATATTTGCTTCTTCTTCTTCTCGTGTCAACAGCAAAAATTATGTTTGAGCTAAACGGACTCCGACCAAAACCTAGCGACTTCCAGCGCAGCACTGGTCGCCATGTGCAGGTCTTCGATAGTGCAGGGTCGGGTACTGTGGGCACTCGAGCATGTGAGCCATAGTTTGGTATGACCAGCCACAGTCACACTCTGATTATGGGTATTTGACGTACAAAACATTTTTAATTCATAATACCCCCCGGACCTTGAAAACTAAATTATTACTTTTAAGAGTTTAATAGAAAAGTTTGCCCTGATGATTTATTTTATCTTTTTCATTCCAAGATGGAAACAAATAGACTAACGCCCGTCCTTGCATGTATAGCTGTCCCTTCTATTTCTATTGACATATGACAGGTCGATATCAATTTGAGGTGTCCTCTACTTTTGATTAGCGTTTGTGGATACGGGGGAAAGAGACACAATCAATGTAAAACAAGTATGTACATTAGCCATAGTAGTGCTAACGTACTGACTACGTTTTTATGATGCGATCGTACCGAAGATACTCAAACAATAACATTTGACTTAGGTCTTGTAACAATTTTTGCTTTGTATACCTATGCATTAAATTAGATTACTTCAAAAATGCGTATTCTAACTGCCAGTCTAATCGCACAGACTTTCGCCTAGATTTCAATCGGTGTAGTTAAGACATAACAAACTTTGTAAAGAATCATTTTTTGAGTGTCTTAGTAGGATAAAAAATTTAATATAAGCCAGGCATACTGCAAAGCGTTACACTGTGCGTCACAAAGGCAGTTCGGTCGGAATGTCTACGTTTGGTGTGGTTTTATACGACCGCGAGGGATAGGCCCACGAGCTCGAGTACACCGCATCAGGCTATCCGCGAATGTTTGGGACGTAATACGTTTTCGACACATATTTGCGGAACCATAAATGTTTTAATAACATTTTGTGAATTCAATGTACAATAGACCAGTGTCATGTTTGCCATCGGGAGGGCATAAAACACAAACGTAAACAAATATTGAACAATTTTTTCAAATAAAAATTGGTTTGCTTGCACTTGCAATTGCACTCAAATACAGTAGGTACCTAGTTATGTAACAGTAAAGTATCAGCCTGTGTACTGTCCCACTGCAGGGCATAGAATTCCATCATTGAAAATAAGTCATCGCTACAACAAATGATAGTAATGGGCTTTATCACCACGCTTGCCAAATGTGGCACAAACCCAAGCTATGTTCCTATGTATGCGAAAACACTTCGCCCGACGCGAGATTTCAATTTTTCGTCATACTTTGACAAGTGCTGCGGGGGGACATACCGCTCTGGAGAATTGCCGCCATTTATTTCATAATATTTTCTCCTTAGTCGTTACCTCAATCCAGTTACAATATTTTTTAATGTTTGGTCTTAAATAATCTAGTCAACAATAGATGGTGTGCGTATTATGTCAAAAATCTTTGACTTTTGTAGACACTTTAGCATTTTAATTAATTGAAACAAGGCAGATCCACACAATAACATTTGAATTACAAGGACTGCGAAAGAAAGAAAGAAAGAACAAATATAATTTAATCATCGAAGTTTGTAGAGAGCACTAATATGACATGTCAACAACGTAAAATACATAAATAATATAGACGTAAATGAAATAATACTAGAAAAGTATTGCGTATTGTACATAAACCTAATGCAAATCTACAATCGGTTCGCACGCTGCTTCTATCGGGAAGACTCCGGTAAGAAACTTTATAGTTACTCTTTTGAGTTTTGTTTTGGGTAGTAAACCATATATTCAGAGCACAGTTAAAATAACCTTCTAAGCAGAGGAGCAGATTACTCTTACTATCACCACAAACTCTTGCTATTCAAGTAATACTCTTCATGACTACCCTTGTTTCATCCATTTTGCTTTGATTGTAAATTTAAACTCGTAAGAGATAATCTACAGGACTTAAAGTGAGCAGGACTGACTAAAATATACTGAGCATGAACATTCATAAAAAATCGTTAGCACATTGCTGTATGACGTGCACTATCCATTTCTGGAAAAACATTGGGGCTAGACGAAGTTTCTGCTAAAGTTTTCAATATTAATGTATAAATAAAAAAAAACGAAAATACTGAATGGCTGTATGATATACCCTTTTTTAAGTTAATGTCAGCCACTAAATGTCCTTATATTAAAAATTTAATATTTTTCTTGTAAGACTAATAATTTATTTGAAATAGTATCTAAAATAGGGACACAATATATAAAATGTAAAAAAATGAAAAAATAAACTCGAGCAAAAAGTCGTAATGTGAGTGGGATGTGATCCGTAGATTTTGATATGTATATTTTATAGATGTTACGCATGTATATTGTTCATGTTTTTCTAACGCGTTTAACGCTCAAATTGTCATTTTATCCGTACTTAGGGTCGTCAAGCATAGGTGGATTCCGACTTACTTTTAAGGTCCAGTCTTAAAAGTAAGTCGGGATCCACCGTTCAAAAGGTATTTAGATTGAGATGCGCAATACCATCTTAATCTGTGCAGTTTTTCGAACAAACTTTAATATTTAGCTTCTTTTTCTTATTTATATCATAAATGATCAGTGAGCTGGCACCTTCAAAGCACTCAAACAAAGGCACACTACAGTGTGTTTAAACATTGTTTGATGTCATTAGAAAATGTTTATAATTTGATATAGTTATAACTACGAATTTAGTCTAAATAAAGGTAGAGATAATCGTGATTGTGTGAAGTAAAATTGTAATAAGTGAAAATATAATTTCTTCTAAAAGAATAAGGTTGATTAGGTGAATGTAGGTATAGATATAGAATAATAATTAACAACACAGAAACCGAATCCGACCATCCGGTGATGCCAGAAATATTTAAGTGTCAATTTATCGTAGTAAGAGCTCGGACAAAATGACAATTTGAGCGATAAACGCGTTAGAAAAACATAAACAATATACATACGTAACATCTATAAAATGACGGTTGATTTCGGTATTAGAAAGAAAGAAGAAAGAAAAACCATTTATTGACCCAAAACACAATTTTAGCTTAGACTAGAGGGGACATTATGCAAAGAAACAATACAGAGAATAAAAACTAACAAAGAAGTAGTGGGCCAATCAGGACCCTGCCTCAGCATGTGCCACTGCAGTGCACGCACGGCAGAGACGCTGGTATTCTGGCAGGGCCTGCTGATGTGGTCGTCCATCCTTATGATAATTTAATAAATGAAATTGTATGTACTTGATTATAGTGTGCAGTGTGCAAGAAGAACATAGAATGAAGTGTGTGCATAAATTTTTAACTGAGTTATGATACAATGCGAAATGAAGTGATGTTATGTACTATGATTAGCGGATATTTTTAAATGTTTATTTTGCTGAATGAAGAACTACATACCTATTCTTAGCAAATAAATATCTCGAAACTAAAAAACATTTATGAGTTATTCGCGGCCAGTCTTTACAAAATAATAATATAGTCATTTAAATGTGTTTAATCTGTGGTAGGTCAGCTGTCATAGTGACAGATATTCTACTAGTGACATTTACTTACTTACTGCCACGTTGAATGGTAACCGCGTGCAAAGTTACAATCAAAGGAAGCAAATCCTTAACAGAGATGCGAAAAGGAAAAACAGCAGATAATAAGTCGAGAAAAATTATGATTGAATTAGAGCCCCCCAGCGTGTCGCGTCGTGAACAACCCGGAGGTGAGCCATTGGCTATTTTGTGGGTCCACTGGGTATTACCACTTTTGAGCCTTTTTGTATGGAACTATCCTTTCCTTATGTTTTGCCAGGTGTTTCAAACGTATTTCTTTATTCCTTACATGAAATTAAAACAGTCACAATAACGTTTTCAAAAAAAACATCGCTTAATAAGTGGTCTCTGCATTTGTCTCTGACAGTGACAAGTTTTTTTTTTATATTGCCCGTCAAAATGACCTCACTCCACCTGATGTAAAGCGGTTGTGAGGTCCAGATATGAAGTCGACAAGCCCAGTCATTCAAACGAATCACTGGGCTGGCCATCCTCACCTGGGTTCTTCAAGCGGGGCGTGAAAAGAGAAATGCCTTTTCACGCCCGCTTGAAGAACACGGGATTATACTAGGAAGGAAACACATGTGCTGGAAGAGCGTTCCACGTCTGGATAGTACGACAAAGAAACGAGTCACCCAACCTTTTAGTTCGGGCCAACAAATTTTGAATGATGTATGGATGACGCCGTAGTCCAGCACGCGTGGTACGGCAATGAAAAGGTGAGGGTGAAATAAGCTGGAATAACTAGTCAGAGCTTTTCACATTGTAGAAGCGATAGAGAACACTTAGCCTGGCAATGTCTTTACACAATTGGAGAGGCTCAGGGGTCAAAGTTGCCTCTGGGTTTCCAATAATACGCATAGTACGCCGCTGCAACCTGTCAAGAGCTTTGAGTAGGTACTTGGCGGAACCGTCCCAGAGATGAGAGCAGTATTCCACACATGAGCGAACTTGTGTCTTATACAAGAGACAGAGCTGCCCAGGCGTGAAGAATCGTCTCACTCTGTTCAGGATTCCTAGTTTACGGGATGCAGTTCTAATGACGCTCTCAATCTAGTCCCGCTGGTTTAGGTTGCTACGAACATCCATGCCAAGGATGTGGTTGTGGAAGAAGCAACTATCCTTTATCGGTGGCGGGGTGCTCTGAAGAGTGGTATGAGAAAGGAACGGCGATGCCTTTGCTGTGAATGCACACACCTGCGTTTTCTTGGCATTGAACTCGACAAGATTGCATGCACCCCATTCTGAAATGCGGTCCAACATTTCTTCGAGCTCAACAAAAAAGGCTTCGCCTCTTCTCCTCGATGTCAGACTGATTTGCCCCAGGGCGCTCGAAATAACACGCGTGGACCGTGCTATCATCCGCATAGCAATGAATATTACCAAGATATAACATGTCCATGATATGCAGAAGAAACAACGTCGGCGACAAGACGGAGCCCTGTGGCACTCCGGCTTTAATCTGGAGAAAGCGTGATTTTTGACCTTTGCAAAGGACACAAATTCTACTTCCCTCCAGAAATTCGGCGACCCAGTCGCATAGGCGAGGTGGGAGACTATATGCCGGAAGCTTGGAATGAAGCGAACGGTGCCATACACGGTCGAAAGCTTTGGTAATGTCAAGGCGGACGGCCAAAGATTCCCCATGCTTGTCCATAGCCTCCCCCCAGATGTGTGTTACGTACGCTAGAAGATCACCCGTAGACCGTTTTGGTCGGAAGCCGTACTGACGGTCGTGAATAGGAGAGTGATCCTCTAGGTAGCGAATGAGCTGCGTGTTTATGATTCGCTAAAACACTTTAGCTAAAACTGAGGTTACGGCTATTGGACGGTAATTGGCAAAGTCAGACCGGTCCCCTTTTTTTGGAAACTGGATGAACGTTCGCCTCCTTCCAAGACAGCGGCACAAGACCCGAATTGTAGGAGAGGCGATACAAGTTAGTGAAGACTGGAGACAACTCTGCTGCACATTTCTTTAGCACCACAGCTGGAATTCCATCAGGGCCACTGGCTTTCCTGACATCGAGTGACTGCAGTTCGGCACGAACATCACACTGCCTGATACGAATATCAGGCATTGTGAAGCCGCAATGTGGAATTTCAGTTAAAAAATGCGTCACATCCTATTGTCACTTAATGATAAACATAAATGCATTTACCATACTTTCAAACACATCGGCATAAGGATCATATTTCAATAAAATTGCATAAATTTAAGTTAGTATGACACAATACATCTGTTTGCTTTTTTGGCTATTCGAAGCTATGCTAAGCTAAGCTACTATATGGCAGTCGCATAGCGTAACTTTAAAATTGATTTGTAAAAAAAATAACCGTTATAAAATAATGTGTCTCCTACGATTTTCATTAAAATGAAGAACTTCATAATATATTATTATTCAAATGATAAGTCTTGATGGTAAAAAAAAAACACTCGTGAAGAAAATTTGACGCACGTCCGACGTTGGCAAGTGCCTGAGCGCGACTGGCCGGATGACGGGCGGCGGGGCGTGTCGTCATACGCTGGGCAACGATCTAGTTTCGGAATAAATGTCATTTTAATTGATTAAATGACTCGTATAGAAAATAAAAATTTAGCAATCAGTAAAGAATCCAAAGACAAAAAAAATTATCTTTAAAATATGTGTTTTTTTACATTTTACTGACTAATAATTCGTTTAAAAATTACATTAAAGCCTGGTTTCGGATTTTTTTATGATCGAGTAAAATACATCCTATCATGTAACAAATCAGCACAGGTTCTAGACAATATCCTCAAGCGTATCATATATTTTTTGCAAGATCATTATTAAAAAATAAACACCTAAACCATTGAATCCAAAAAAAGGGGTTTCCGAACAATCTGACGCAACGCCGCCTTAAGTATCTGCCGAAGCTTACAGTTCCAATACAGACTGAAGGCAATGATAAACTGCTTTATTAAACAGTCTTTTCTCTTTAATTCAACGTCAGAACTATTCACGAAATTTTCAAAGATAAACCAGATTAACCGAGTAACCAATCCATCTTCCTTAAACCGAACTTAATCACTTATACTCTTTTTGTGCTCCTATCTTCGAGTCACGGGTCATCGTTCGTCATACTCATAAATCATCTTCTCATGAACTGTCACCTTTATAAACAGATACAACCTTTTTGGAATGAGGAAGAGCAGCGAAAAAAGAATCTAGGTCGTTTTCACGTCAGTCGGCGGCTGTGATATCTAGCAAAGCATACAAAGTTTTTGTGACCTACTCGTATCTAATATTTATTTTTCCACTCCGTTTCAGTGTTTTTCCTATTGCTGGTTTAATTTGTTAAACTATTGTTGTACATTGGATCATTGAGTTACGAGTAGATGTTGCGTTGACGACACGGCTGGTTCAGTAGTGCGCCCGGTGTCTCGCCTTGACTTGCATGGTGTCGCGGGTTCGATTCCCGGTCAGTCAGGAAACAATCTTTTCTAAATTAGTCGCGAGCCCGTCGACGTGCGTTTGGTTTTCTGATGTGTGAAAAGTAGCGTGCGTGTAAGCGCGTATGCCAAAATACGCGTGAAAAATCAAGCTAGCCTGGAATCGCTCTTAACGACTTCATTCCGTACCATACCATATTAATCACAAACTGCTCAGTTAGGTGTCGGAACAACAGCAAGTAATTATTAAAGTAAATCGCTTTTGGTTAGATGGTGCGCTCTGGTAAAGAAAAACTTCGTTTCAGGCAAATATTGCACGTTTACTTTTCGCCATCTATCCAATTTGAAACTTTCAAAAACTTTTATTTCTAGACGGATTTTGTTAACAATATTGCTTAATTTCAAGACTGTTTCAATCTCCTTATCCTATCTTACGAGTACAATCTATATATTGTAGTGGGACTTGTGTCTGAATTAAATAACTAATAGGTGATTGATGCTAAATGCACCTTTTAGTTGGTATATTAAGACCCGCAATAACGTAATAGCTTTGAAATAATAATCTAGTGAGTAACCACAACTATACTTATAAATCCTTCTACTTATTTTAGATATTGACAATAAAAAAACCAACTGTTATGAATATTATAGTATCACCAACTTGAAGACATATTCATTCGGTTTCAGAATTCTTTTTAGTATAATTATTATGAAATGCTTTTCCCGGAAGAACTATTTTTTCGCAGTTTTTTGCTACTTAAGTTATTGCAAAGTTCAACTGCAAGAATTTTCAAGAAGAACATCTGTAATACAATATTTTGCGTCAGACACTTTAATGTTCTGAAATTCGTCATGGGGTAACTTCGATGTTTAAATGTTATTTACTACAAACTATTTTGAGTTACTTTCTCACAATTCACTAGTAAGATAACATAAAAAAATTCTTCGGGGTTTTTTTTTAGTAAATTGAAGTAATATTGGTATTTCATCTGTCAAGGACAAAGCGAGACGATGGACGCAAACAGTCATTCAACTTTATTAAGGAAACAAAACACAAGAATATGCTGCGAAATTCGCGACTGTACATAATAACTCCATTCGCTTTATTACCAGCAGTGAACTTCTCTGCAACAGTTTGAATCTTATCACGATATGCCTAAGGCATATTCTCCAGATGAACAATAATTTGACTGTGAAGAAGTTGTCCCTTTTTCGCTTACACTAACACAGAGCCACCGGTGGCTTCACACATTATACGAGTAATATTCGTTTTTCTATCAAGCAGTAAGGGCGTATATATAATTAGTTCCCTCATTCATTGCCAACATAGTTTTAATTTTACGTATTTTGTTAAACAAATCCTCTAAACATGAATGAATGAAACATGTTTTCACTAGACAATAAGTAGATCATTCTTTAAAATACATGCGACGGTCAGGGCAGCCTGCGACCTATTTATGGCTCCGCTAGCAGCTACGCAACTGAGGCACTGATTCTAATAAAAACTGCAAAGGAAAAAATAAACATTGCTTAATGCACAATCTTTTCTATGGCTTTCATTATAATCAACAGTAAAATAGTAATGATTCCACACGTACAATATTTCACATTTTGCTTAAGAAACACGGTTTATTGGTGAAAGTGGGTTGCTAACTGTATTCACGCTCCTTATACACTGAATTTCACCATTGTGTCGGAACAACATTTCTCATTGGAATTTTCTATTCTGCATGTTTACGTTTCATTTTTAAGCTTCACCATATCAATGCAGGCTTAAGGTTATTAAATAAATCTTAATAAATTTTATGGCTCACAAACATAAAGAATTTTAAAGGTTACTTAACTAAATTGCTGTCTTACATAAAAACTTGATAAAATTTCCAGATCATTGTTGTTAAAAAGTGGCCAATCAGCTGTATAATATACTTTATATCTGTTTTTCATCCTGGTAGTATAGTGAGTAAAGTAAAACAAACTTCTAACAAGTTTGGATAAAATTCCCGACATTGCCGTCCATGTCTCGTAGCACAAGGTCGTAGCACTCGTAGCGCTTCGTAATTTATAGCAGCAATCTTCCGGACGCGCGGGCTGCCATGACGCGGGCGATGACGTCAGAGCTGAAACGCCAAGCCTATATCATTTCGGCAAAGGTGACGTGCTTTTTAGACATCTCGTACTACTCGTAATTACGTTATTTTAACCAATTTCTCCAGCTGGCATTATAGGATAACAGGACTGATCCTAATTGAAATCAAAACTGGATTTTTTTGTACAGAAGAATTTATTTTATTTTATTAGGCTTAGGCTGTTCAAAATGTTTTCACTCGGTCTCTTTACTTATTGGGCAGCTTTCTTCACAGCTAGCTTAAAACTTAAACTTCGACATATCTTACACTAAAAATAGCTAAAAATGTATTTCTATCGGTTACTTCTTTTTCACGTTTTTTTTTATTAATTATTTCCTTGATTAATTATGATAACAGTCCTTACTAACATCCTTACTTCTTCACTATAACATAATAAATGTGAAAGCAACTCTGTCTATCTGTCTGTTTATTACGCTTTCACGCCTAGGCCATTAAACCGATTTTGACAAAATTTGGTAAATCACAATCATTATTATCTGAAGCCTTAGAAGTTACACCAACATATAATAAAATAGGCAAATTAACTTTGTATATGACCTTTCCCTTTTCCATTTTAATTATAAGCCCAACTATTTGGGTAGTTTGTTATTTGATTATTGTTGTTTAATCATTGGTAAACTTTTTCATGAAACAAAACGGCTCCATTTGTAATTGAGCTCAAATAAATGGTAAAATTACCGTAAATCAGCGTAATAAGATTTATGTAAAACTTACAGATTCAATTGGTTCAGTATAAAAACAATGAACAGCGTTTGAAACCTTCATAGGTTTAAAAAATCGTCAAATGAGTGAATGCACAATAACATACAAACTACGCCGACAAAAGTCGAAGATCCTCGTTATTTATGTCTGCAATTTTCAGACGCGCTGTCTGCGACAATGACACGACTTTTATGCGAAGCCTACATTTATTTATAAAATAACTAGAGCAGATTTTTACGTGATTTGAAGATAAATAGTCTTTGGTTTAGAGTAACCAAATTATAAAGAGCTAGTTATTGCCAGCGACTTCTACGCTTTACTCGTTATTTCACCCGTTTCCGTAAGATATTATTGAAATCTTTTCTTAGGCTGACATCTACAGTCTTACTTAGCAAGCACACAGGCAACAACAATGCATGGGTTTTGGTGGATTTTTTAAATTCCATTTTGTTGAAAAATGTTTTTAGGTTTTTGCTTAGGATTTGTTTTTTTTTCCAAAAATGTAATGGTTTCATGAGTTGACTTGCCTCCATTTTAACAGTGCAAATTATACCTCAATAAAATATGTATTAAATAAACATTTTTAACAAATGCTTGGACAACTGTATAAGTACTGTACTGTACAGTACTAGGATATTTTTTTCACGAGAACAGCTTGAAGATGTTTTTTGATCAAGATTTTTTATTGCGATATTTTTTTTACATTTGAGTAATGTTTTCTAGCTCAATGAAATAACTGGTTCAAGTAAGACAAATTATCCACCAACCTTTTGGGAAAAAATAAGTTGATATCTTTGATACATTTTTTAAAATAATGCTTTTTGTTAAGACTTAGGCGATTTTATGAAGAAAACTAAAATTGATCATAACTTTTTAACAGTTTGAAATCGAACCATAATATGTATATGGCTAAAAGGTCAGAAATGACCTCAGCTATGCACTATTTCATCTTACTTCTAGGGACATAATGGTAGCTAACTATATTTGTTTCTGTTCTTAACCTAAAACTATTTCAAGCTTGGCTTAGGAATGTATTAAGTCATCAGAGTGGTTAAATAAGAGATTGTTTTCATGTAACAATATCATTCTAGCAAGCCACCTAACAGCCAGGGTATCTAAAGTGCTATAATAACAAGCACTATTGCTCCCACTCGCACACTTCGCGGCACGAGGGCGTCTCATTATGACTGTAAGCAAGTGTGGTTAACCCCTTTCATGCCAGTTATCCTACAGGCCAAATCAGACTCTATGCTGTAAGCATAAAGCTGAATTTTCTAAAAGACATAAAATTTTGGTATAATAAGGAAATAGAAACAAATAAGAAGCGCTGAACTAATCGGGACATAAGTGTCTTGACGCGTCTCGTTTTCAAATAAGTTCCCTTCCGAAGATCCCTTTACTCGCGAATTAAGTTGTCTTCAGTACGTCTACCACGAGATGCAACTTTAAATTAACGTTATCGTTCGCCGAGCGTCGTGGCCTACTTAGTGGTTAAGCACTCCGACTCAGATCGCGAATTGTGTGGTCCCGAGTTCCAATCTGGCCAGAACCAAAATCTTTGTGTTCATTGTTTAATTTCCAACTAACTCTCCGGTGATGGACAACATCGATACAAAATCAAATCAACCCGGATAGCGGCGGAAGGCTCACCACCTACCACGTGGGGTTCTAATACCATTAGTGAAAAGTGGACTTCTGAGTGTTTTGTTCACCATCACGGCAACAGTCTACACCACTACACCGTTTGGGATAAAGTCGTGGTGGTATGTTATCGTTCGCGTAAAAAATTGTATTGGGATTTGACATGACATGACATGCTAATGTCGAACCCCAATACATTTTTTTACGCGAAGGTTATCGTAAATTTAAAGTGTCTACTCGTGGTAGACGTACTGAAGTATCTACATATCCCTTTGAAGTAAATGACAAATAGATAAATCTATTATCCACATTATTGTGACAGAGAATACTATTTAATATACGACACGATTGGCGTAGTATATGTAGCGCGATTTCTCGCCTCGACTTCCGTGGTATCCCGGGTTCGATTCCCGGTCGGGGCAATTCAGGAAACGGTCTTTTATAAATTGGCTCGCGTCTGGGCACACCCAGTAACACAAGGCTATTTATCCTTACTTCGAGACTATGACCAGCGGTGTGTTGTCTGACGCATATATTCTGGGTTGTAACTGAAAATCGCTAAGCACTGATTTTCAGTTACAACACAAATTCATCATCATGACAAATAGGTAGTACATTCTGTTTATTTTGCTGGGGGCACTATCCGCCAATAGTTCCTTTTTTGTAAACAAGACCTAGTTTTAACAGATGATCTCGGCTTATTGGTATTTGTCTAAAGCAAAATGATTAGTCAGCATAACCTAGCGTAGGTTATTATTTTTACTTGTAATAAGGAATACAGAAACTGCAATTAACAATTTAACACAAATGTATTTATACTTTGAAACTAAGTTTTATTTGTACCATTGTAAGCTTTTATTAACTTTTTCGTCATCTGTTCCGACGACCATTGCGAACATTTACGACGGTTCGCTTCCGAAAGTACCGGCGAAATGAATTCGTTTCAAGTACTGAAGTAAACCTTTATACAAGATAATTTAATTTACAAAATGTAAAAAAATCTGGAATAATTCTGTAGAAGATCAAATTCACCGCCGTTTTCTAAAAGGGTTATGTTATTTTATAAATAAGAAACGCCAGTCATCGTTCCATAAAAATGAATTTCGTATTTTGTATCTTAACCCTTTGCAATCCACGTTTACATTTCTTCACGAATGTAATACATAAAGCAGGTAACTAAATTATTCGGATACGTTTGAGCTTTCCCGCGTTTTGCTAACGCTTCGAGTTATTTATAAAAGCACGGGACTCCTTTGAGATGACGTCAATGGTTATTCAAAGAGGATATTTTTCGAGATTCCTTTCATTGCGGGCTCGGGTTGACTTTTATAAAATTAATGTAGGCGGCGCGTCATTGTGCCAACGTCATGGTAAAATTGCAGTCGTAAATAACGGACGACACTTGTTTTTGGGACGTTGAACGGTTTAATAAGTGCAGTTGGGTATATTTCATGAAAGTGTGATATGGCAGTACATTCATACTAATTATATTTCACTCATGTTCGTTTCAGTATGGATGAATAACGACGTTCATAACGTATCGATGATAATATATTATAGATATAATATTAAATAGATTTTGGGCGCTGTTGAGTAAGAAAAATGAAATTGACTGGCCTGTTGGCGCAATGGCAGCGATCCTGCCTTTAGCGCCAGAGGTCGTGGGTTCGATCCCCACCCATGACGAACATTTGTGTGACGAACATTAGTATTTGTTGTGTGTCTGGGTGTTATTATCTATTTAAGTATGTATTTAGAAATATTTAAGTATGTTTATCAGTCTCTGACGCCCATAGTACAAGCTCTGCTTAGTTTGGGGTCAGATGATCTTGGTGTAAATGGTCCCCGATATTTATTTATTTTAATGTATGAATACGGTCTCATATAAAGAAATTTAACATTAATGTTAAAACTAGTGCATTTTCACATATTGACTGTTATCTGTTGCTGGTTTCAAAATAATTAAAAAATAATTTTGCTTTTCCAATGATTTGGAACTGGCCTCTTAACGCTATTCTACTATTATTATTATTTTGGTTAGTAATGGTTACAAACTCAAGCCACGACCGTCGGCACTTACCTTTCTACCAAACCACAATCATAACCATTGCAACGGGCTGGTCGACATTTGGTGGTAGATATATATATTTTTATTTGTACACTACTTCAATTTAATAAAAACAGTTTCAGCGTTAACTTCTGCATAAGTCAAAGGCTGTGACTGTGACTAGTGTATCAATAATGAGCACGCTTACCAGCTTAACACGGTCGTCGCAAGAGGTCATCGCCCCTACACGTCATGGCCGGAAAATTGAACACATAAATTACAGAGCTCATGACTTCGAGCTGGCTACGTGACGTGGCTGGGAAATGACAAAATTGCGACCAAACTTATCTAAGTCAGTAGAGTATGTACGTTATTACTAAGAAAATTACAAGATGGCGATAAAAATTGTAATGTTAATTTCCAAGCTTAATAATAGATTATGATCTATCATCAATACGAAACAATGTATCGCATTATCAGCTACGAGGAAACAAGACTTGATAATAGGAAAAATTGGTAGTTTTAAATCGGTCATTCCGTTATAACGAAACGTATTCCAGTTGACGTATCATTTTAAAAAGTTTCTGTTCCATTGGTGTAATAATAAAATGTTGTGGTCATATAATAACCAGTGTGGTGAAAGTAACCAAAACATAATAACAAAATCTATTTGTAACATTCATTTGTACTATGCTATGTAGGGTATGGTGAGAAATTGATGGTCTATAAAGCCTAATCTACACAATCCTTATATTTTGATTAAGGAGAGCGTCGTGACCTAGTGGTTCAGCACCCGAACTTAGATCGCGGATTTTGTGGTCCCGAGTTCAAATCTGACCAGAACCATAACCTTTGTGTTCATTGTTAAATATCCGACTAACTCTCCGGCGACGGAAAACATCGATAACCAACCAAATCAACCCGGATAACGGCGGAAGGCTCACCACCTACCACGTTGGTTCTAATGCCATAGGTGAAAAGTGGGCTTTTGAGTGTTTGGTTCACCATGACGGCACAGTAACTTGCCTCTTACCCCGCTTGGGATAAAGTCGTGATGGTATGTTATGTATGTTTATGTTTTGTCTTCGTTATTCAGAACGTTCGTCATAATTGCATTTGCGGTGCGTGAACCAGAACCTCTACACTGAACAACTGCTTCGCCTATTGTTAGCTTGACACATCAATGCCAAGTCAAATGTTCCGGATTTGAGGCCGCATTCAATTCAGAATATTTGCTCGCACTAATTAATGGATTGATTGTGAATCTTCATCAATCGCTAACAATCGACATGTCTGAGGATGTTTTACCTGTATGCACTGCTAAATTTAGTTACAATTGCTCTAAGGCATTTTTGTACAGTTATAAAATACCACAACTTTTTCTCAACAAAAACGGGTAAAAAATAAATAAAAAATGCAATATTTCTTATAGGGGTGAAAATCTCTTCATGAAAAAGTGGATAATTATTTAAGATTTTACCTTACGTTTTTTTTGCTTCCTAGCACTCCTGTTTTAGATGTCAATAAAATGAAACTGGCCATTAAATATTTCATTAAATATTTCAGTAATATAATTAACTGACACTGTTTAAATGTTTAGCCGTAAAATAATATTTAAATGCTATAAATATTATTTTACGGCTAAAGTTTCACTAAGCACGTCGTCATATCTAGGGTAACTAATCCACCATAGATATATTGTTTACAACTTTATCAGAAATTCACAAATATCTTTTTCATTAAAGATTATACATGGGACCGTGAAGCTTACCATATCCGAGCTTCACATATTATGTGGTAGGTACCGATTTTCCTTTTCCTGTTAACATATTTTAATCACATCTCAAGAAAAGGTTGTTTCAGAAATATAATATCTCCTCAGTCCTTTTGCATCTGATAAAAAGTTTTATTTTATCGGATTTGTCATAAATACGTAATACTCAAATAAATATAGAATTTCATTCAGCATTTTATGCCCCATCTCAGTGCTAGAGAATAATATGAGTATTTTTCATTGTAAAAATATAATAAAGGTAATATAAGATTATACTTTTATTTTATTTTTATTATATTAACTAAAGTACCTAAATGTGGAAAAAAAATATCTTTGTAATCTCTTTGTGAAAAAACGCAAGTAGTCAAGCCTTTTTAATACTCGTGCTACTGTTTGAACTCAACCAAAAACTCTATAGCTACTGTACCTTAGTCTACAATTGATAATTAAATTTGCTTTTGTTGTCAATTTTAGATTCAAAGCAAGGACCAAAAAAACTGTTTGAAAATCTTTCATAGTGCGGCTAGGATCGATGCAGGAATTCAATTAGAAAATTCTTTCCTGTACTGCTTTGATCCAGCCTAGTTTAAAGGAAAAATCCTCCCATTTAGGAAAAACTTACAATTTTTGTTAAAGAATCTATATCTTAATACAGTTATATGGCCTGCCATACCCAGGTGAGAAGTTCAGTCTGTGTATGTAAGAGCCCTAAATTTCCAAAACTTTGCGACAGAATACGTCTGTCATAATGGGCCATTACCCGAATGACCTCAAAGTGAAAAAGAGCGTTGAGAAATGGCTAATGCGTTTCAGTAAAGGCAGCAGAGTTGTGATTCTGTGAGTAATTTTGTCCAATTTCAATCACGAAATCCGCCAAGCGACATACCATACATTTAGTGCCGAAATCTCATTTAACAGACTGCGCAACTTGAATCTCACAGCGGATTCACTGGGCGACGTTCGAAGTGTGTCTTTGAGAATAGCCCTGCTGATACGAAATACACACCTAACGAACACCCGGAGAGGTGCTGCTGTGCATATTTCGCCACTGCACGGCCTTAATGGAACTCCATAAATTCCTGAGAGACCTCGAATTGCATTTATGCGTGTATGCGCCCATAAATCGATGCATAACTCTCATTCGTACAAAGGCTTGTTATTTAGGCTTACCAAAATGGCTGCCAGGTCTGATCAGAAAAAAATAGGAGAAAATTCCAGTAAGTTTTACAACATAATTATCACTTTTATGACATAAAATTAAGGTAATATAGACAACGTGATATCCAAAAGGAAAAAGTTGCTGAGGTAAATAGCCAAAAAATAAGATATGATATGAATGATACGGCACATTTGATTTTCGGATCTAGGTAATAATCCAAAAAGTTTTTAAAAATGCCAGCACAAATAAATCCCAATCGGAGTAGTCCATGGCAAGTCGATGCTGTCCTGATGAGCAAAACACTTAGAAGCCTACTTTTCCATAAGCGTTTTAGAACTGGACCATCCGCTCTTCTCTGACATTTGGATTGCTTTTGGTCACCGAAGAGTACCTATAGTCAACAACGCAGAGTGTAGGTGTGTTCAATTTCTAACAGAGCTTAAGGCGAGGTGGTTCTGCACAACATTTCACGAAGGAATCTGGTGAGCGCCACGCGGACCGAAAACCACTAAAATAATCGATTAAAAAATTAATCGGAAAAAAACCCTCCAGTTATCTTTAAACTTTGTTTTGGTAAAGGACCCATCTTATCAGATGAATTATCTTAGGAATAGAACCAAAAATAGAAGACAGAATGTCACGAAAAGAGGTAGCTCTGTGAATTTATTCTATCAAGCCAGCTTTATCAAATCATGTTTCCATCGAATGGATTCCCTGTATTATCCCCTCATCAATATCAGTAAATTTTATTAGATTTTAATTTCACTGTTTACTACTCCAAAAATGAATTCTAAAAAAGTGTTTTGTGAACCGCCTCTCCTTAAAATTTTGATCATAATAAGAGGGTTTGGAGATGCGTAGATTTTACCAAAGTTTTTAATTTTAACAAATAATCACTTTACATTCTAGTAATTTTCAGATAAAATCAATAATATTGAACCAATCATACAGATCTCGACCTAGATAAAAGGCACTCCAGTTAAACGGAATTGTTATTGGTTGATTACCTAAGAACAACCCGTCATCAAGATTTATGCGGGATTGCCACATAAGTGGGAACGCGCCTTTTGTTCACGCTCGAAAGGTTTCTGACAAAACCACGCTCGGCAACACTGTTTATTGGAAATATTATCAGAAGTTTTAAGTACGAAACGTAGTAAAAATTGATTATGGAGAAAATTTGAGCAGTTGAAGTTATCTATACTTCATTCATTATAACATTAGAAATAAGCAGAAATCGACATAAATCTTAAAAGTAATAATGTTTATTGTACTTTTACCACAAAGCGTACCCTAAAAAAGAACCTTTTTTACTTCTGTCTAATGCTATAATGAATGTAGTACCTAAGTACCATTGTCTAAGTGTGTTCTAATTTTTTGACAGCACTTGAAAGTTTGCATGAAGCATGTGGTTTTAAAATGTGTTGACTAGTTATTTTCTAAAAAACTATCATTTGATTTGAATAATTTTCGAATCTATCGCTTGGACTTCAACGATATTAAATGATTATATAGTAATTTATACAGATATATCGACCTAGATAAAACCCGAGATAAACGAAATTATCAGTGGTTGATTACCTCGCAACAACCCGCCACCAAGATTTATGCGGGAATGCCACTTAAGTGGAGGCACACTTTTTGTTCTCGTCTGAATACTGTCTGGCAATACCACGCTCGGCGTGAGTGCTGATGCTGTTTATTGGAAATACGATCAGAAGTTTTAAGTGTGAAAAGTAATTAAAATGGACTGGAGCAAAACTGTTTGCAGTTAAAGTTATATCATGTAATAATGTCATAATTAACGTTACTGATAAACTCGGAAGGGTAATTTTAGGTTTATGACTGGACTCGACAGTTGGAATGACGTTTGTGGTTTCTGAAGTCCGTATTTTAAAACAAAATCAATACGTCTACCACGAGTTGCCACTTTAAATTTACGGTATCGTTCGCGTAAAAAGATTATATTGGAATGACACATGACATGACATGACAATGTCAAATCTCAATACATTTTGTTACGCGAACGATAATGTAAACTTAAAGTGGCAACTCGTGGTAGACGTACTGTACTTAAGTTGATATAGAAGTGACGTTTTTGTATAAACAAAGAAAATTGAAATCGATATGGAGAACGATTCTAGAATACGGGCCTAAGATCATTAAGGCTTTATTTTATTTGAATAATTGGATATGGGAACAAATTTTTATTACATTTTTTTAATTTTCTTCAAAATACCTTTTACTGTTTTAAGTAACTAATTTAAATAGTTCGTTGATCTAGCCGTTAGTTATTTTTTTATTAATTTTTAAACATTGCGAACTCAGGACGTCACAAATTCACTTAAGTGTTCCCACATGTGTTTTTTCCCGGATTCATGGTAAATAAATTATGAGGAGAAAATTACTGATTTACTGCACTTACGACTGAAACAGAGCTCGCCGTTCATTATGTACAATCTCACGAGAATGTGAGAAGTAGACTTTAGATACAATTCATTTTGCCAAGTTCTGAAACCAAGCCCTACCTGAAAGGGTTGGGATTATAGCGAATGGCTTTTTTAAGTCCTACCTACCCGTCTGGGCAATGGACGTAAATTAGTACGTATTATTAAAAATAACTTTGTGGAAAAATATATTTCACCTGTTATGTAGGAGGTAATTTTAAATCTGCTATCTGGAAACCTCATTGATACCATGCAGTAGAATCACCTAGCTAAAAGTCTTACGTATGATACAGATCGCGTCATCTGATTGGTTGATGGATAGATTATAAAATAATCACGTGAAAGGACGTTTAACGTCCCAATAGGTTTCAATTGTGAGATGTCAATTTGATTACCGTTAAGAGTCCATTAAGAACCATAATATACTCTTTGCGGACGTTGGCAATCTGGGGTCATTTATTTGACCCCGGTTTGCCAACATATTTAAATAAAAATATCCTCGATCCTTTGCTTTTAAAAATATTAAATATTTAAATAAGGTATAAAATACAAATACCTCGAAATGGTTTTCGATTTAGGACATGTTTGATTTTTGTTCCCATACCCAATTCTAGGTTCTGTTGCCTTGAATTTGAATATTGCATAGGGGTTCTTTTTAGGATATGAGTGCTCACTAAAACGCGATTTTGCGAATGATTATAAGTCGGAAAAAGTCATGTCATCAGTCCTGTATGTCATAAAATGAACACGCGGGCGGAAAACTAGTTTATAAAACTTAACACACAGAAAAATATAATTTCAATAATTTTCAACAAATTTTCTTGAATGTCTTCACTTTTGCTGAACACGGGAATAAAAGCTGTGACTTATTCCTTGGGAATATAGAAATGTACGTAGAAATATGAGAAACTTGATAGAAAGGCTTTCTACAACCCATTCCCTTAATCAGATAGTTATTCTAAGTTTCTCTACTCGTTCCTTGGAAAAGCATTCACAGTGAATTTTGTAAATGGCTCACTTTGCATTAACTACTTGCCTACTTCGCACCAACACACACCTGGGTCTACCATAAAATGTAATCTCTCTGTTTTCCTGCCCCATTGACTTTAGACGCTGTGACAAAGGAACACAGGATTCCTTTTTCTTATTACAATCTAATTTTATTGAATTTCGATAGCACATTGTTACTAAAATTATTCAAATACGTTGTAAATATAGGGTTAACTGAAAGGGTAAAAAAAAAGGATACACAATAATAAATCACAATATCTTTATTATTTACAGGTCAATATTTACATAAATTTTCTTATTTCGTCCCCTGTACAAAATATCTCTATTCCACTAACAAAGTTACAATTGGTATAATTTTAGGCTTAGTATGTATGCCTCAAGATGACCTACCAGATCGAAACCAAAAAACTTCGTAGTGAGAAAAAACGGCAGAAGTCAATCTCCTATGGACAGTAACAATATAATAAATAGTTTCTTGTTTCAGTCAAGTCATCTTATTGCTTACTAATTTGATGCCTAATTATTAATACCGTATTAATAACTGCGTTAGTAACTACAAATGATTTAAGTAAATATTAAGCCGATGTATCAATTAATTACAAACAAATGATGAAAACGCAGTGATAAACTAAGAAATCCTGATATAAGGTAGCAGGATGTCATAAGCGGAGCGGACGATCGCGTCGCTCGCTCGTCGGACATAACGCTGGACGCGACTACAATCCGTCGGCCATTGCTTGCTTCGTTGCGAGACTCTTCGGCAGCTGACACGCTGCTTACCTCAGGTGGTACGCAGGCTGGTGGCTTGACCTAAGGAAACGATAAAATGATCTCAAATTACATGTCATGGCGCCATGTGTGAGCGAAGTTTGCAGCAAACAGCTTGGCTAATCTAAGTAAGTCAAATCCGTATAACCCATTTGCCTCATAACACAAACTACAACCAAATGAACTGTTGTGGATTGGTTTACTAATTTAACTTAAGTATTCAAATTAGACATTAGATAATCCGTAGAATAAATTAACTGACCAGAATGAGTTACGTTAGCATGAAGCGTATATGGCACTAGGCAAGGCAAAAAAAAACGTTCAGGTTCATAATGTCCCTTTCCCAAAATGTCCCTTTCCCGAAATGTCCCTTTCCCGAAATGTCCCTTTCCCAAAATGTCCCTTTCCCAAAATGTCCCTTTCCCAAAATGTCCCTTTCCCAAAATTTTCCTTTCCTGCTATAGATCGAGAATGTGATATAATCGATTGTTTAAAATTTAATCATAGGATAAAATTAAATAAAACGAATCATAATCAATTTATGTGTAATATTTATAAAAAAATGTATAGAAACTTGTGATCTAAACTATAGAAATATTCACGAGATAATCAAATAAAAAAATAGCATACAAAACTTTGATCTAAATATTAAGGAGAAAAAATCACGTATATCAATTATTCATGAAGTTTTTTAAATAGCGAAAGTCTCAGAAATATTAATTTCTTAAAAAATTGAGGCAATGTTATGTTTTTTTTGTAGGTCCTGTAAGTATTTGTTATATTTTTTGTCAAATTGTCTTTGTCAATGCGTCTATCCCATTAATCCCTATTGGGATAGACGCATTGAAGATATGTTATTCAAAAAGATTCCGAATCGTAGAAGGCTACGAGATATAAATATGTTAATTTAAATCACAGGGGTGATCTGTGATTTAAATAGACCTGTAACAAGTACTTTTAAATAGTCTAATCAAAACTAAAAAAAATACACTTAATAATAGACTCAAACACTATGAAAACATGGATGGATACATAAATACACCCGGAGAGAAACTCAGTACTTTCTATTTTAAACATGGTTGGGTTTTACAAGAAGAGTTAGTAAATACTTACGGTCTAACATTTCATTAAAATATTAACCATAAAATATGAGCTTTATACATTTAAACGTTGCAATGCTAAAAAGCTTATGACCGTTGTCTTAACAAAGTTTTAGGAAGAGACTATTTGAAGGCGATGGCTGCGTAAACACCCAAGGTGACGGAAGACCTATTATAAGTGAATCCAACTACCACCAGTCGCTGTCAATAACATTGTTTTTTAAGTGAAGCATTAAGACACGTAAACCTATATGGGAGACGCCCCTAGCTTATTTCCTTGTGTGGTACCTCGTAACACAGGGATATTAATCCCTACTTCGAGACCATTACAAGAGGTGTGTTGTCTGGCGCATATATATTATATATATATATATATATTATATTAATTTCATATGTACTTACAGGGGGTTGTGTGAAATTGGCTTTCACTTGGCATCTACGCGACTGGTGAGCGAGGCAAGCGGCGTACGCGATCGCGTGCGGGATATAGCTTTGTTCCACCACTCCGGTAAACAAGATGGTCGCCATTGGACCTGCAATAATAAAATTGTTTAAAAACTAATTTGAAAAAGCATGACTTAACATTTCTGCTTGGCGCTGGATAAATTAGAGTGCAACACGCTAGGCGTCGTCTATGGTGTCGAAGAGTAATAAGTGTTCTTGTTTAGTTGTGTCCCGATTATGTTCAACTATGTTGGTATGCGAAAATAAACTATCAGCTAAAAGTTGGTGCATTAACGAGAGCACATAGTTTTGACTTATTATTTTAACACATAAATATGTCAAAAAATATGTGTTTCTAGTCGCCGTGGTCTGCTGGAATATAAGATCAACTATGTAGCTTAATGTTTTTAATTTACTGTTTTTATGTACGAAATAATTAACTTACCCAACGCGTAAATAGGAACGTCTTCCCCGCCATGCGTGGCCCACTGCCTGGGCACGGCCGCTGCGTGCACTGCGTCAGCTGGGGACGCGTTTGATGACGTCACATTTAGAGGAAGCGCTCTGGGCTCAGAGTGACCCGGCCCGGTTCCGTACAGAAGCGTTGTGTAGCGCAGTCCGTCGATGTCCGATACCACTGTGTCCGCACCTTTAGAATGATAAAGTACAGTAAAGTACTTGTCTGGTTATAATTTCCATTAATTTAATTGTGTCAAAAACTCATTAGTTGGATCACAAAGTTCGCGTAATTCATGTTGTATTTAGCAAATTACCTTATCTAACTGTGTACCAAAATTAGTGGGCAAGAGAATGCTAAACTCATTATGTTCAAAAATATTTAATATTTAGTAGGTATTAAAGAACATCTTGAAACTAATACAAGTAGACGTAGCCAGAACACAAATAAATAAAAGTACATACATGATGTTTTTTGTTTTTTTACCCTTATAAAATATTTTTCTTTTGGAAGACTCCGAAATATTCAACAGAAAGTAATTTGAAAAATCCACTTCTTGTTTTGACTTGTTCAACCGAAAATATTGATCATACCCATAACATTAAGGGCAAGCTCCTTGTCAGCGGGTTCCCGAAAATCGCTCCAGTATCACCTAAGAGTCGTTCAATTATTCTATATTGGTATCAGAAAGTAATTCATTAAATAGAGCCTTACACTTCAAGGTAAGAGGCACTTATTGTGGATCGAAGCGACTTTGACACAAGGACGCATACTTTACCGTTCACTATAATAGCAATTTTTGTAACGAGATAGGATAAAAAACAAGCGTTTTTTTTTCAGACATGGTTGATTGGTTGCGTGGGCATAGACAAAAATATAATCGTTATCTTACGATATCAGTTTCAAAGTAATTTAAGTTAAACAATCTGAAAATGAATACCGTATTATAACACAATGGTTATTGAACCTCCCGCTTGGGTTCTAGATCGGGGGTGGTGGGTGTTAGGGTGGGTGTAATTTTGCATATGACTGTTGGTTTATTTTTCTATCGGTAGCTGAGTTAAGAATATAAAAAACTCATTCCTAATTTTGCCTGGGTGTTAATTATCTCAAAAAGTAGCCATAATAACTTTAAGGTGTAAAGATAATGTTGTAAAAATAAGTTCCAGATATTACCGTTTTTTTTTCTCATTTATAAACGACCGACTTGGTGTAATGGTTAAGAAGTTGGCTACTACACCAGAGGTCGCGGGTTCGATCCCCGCACAGTACAAACATTTGTGTGCATGAACATGTCTATTTGTACTGGTCTGGGTGTCTCCTATGTATAATAAGTATGTATTTACAAAAAGAAAATGTATTTAAGTATGTTTATCCGTTGTCTAGTATCCCATAACACAAGCTTTAATTAGCTTACTTTGGGGCTAGATGGCGCTGTGTGGAATAATGTCCGGGGATATTATTTATTATTTAAATATCAGCTACCTACCTCACATTATTTTATTTGGCAGGTCCTAAAATAATTTGATAGCACTATCCAAGCCCTGTATAATCTTACCTAGAACAGGATGTCCTCTCGGCGTGGCCTGGCCTCCGAAGGTCATCACGTGTCCATGGTCTGCCGTGACCACGATCAGAGTCTCCGCAGGGTTCACCCGCTCCAGCGCTGCTAGGAGGGCGGTCTCTAACTCTAGAGTTTCATCTAGAGCTCGATATGGGTTGTTGTAGTGATGTGCGTGGTCTATTCGACCTCCTAAACAATAAAAATGTTGTATTACAGTCAGACATAATAAGCTATTTCGGGCACCCAGGTGATGCTACAAATGATAAGCCGTGACGGATAAATTTATTGCTAATACCGAGAAAAAGTAACATACTCAAGTACACTATTATATTTTTAATTGATATCTAACAAAAACCAGCTAAATATTTGCTAGATGCATGCTATTAATAACGTTTGATATCCTTATAAATATTGTGTTTGAAGTCAGAGATGGCAATTATCATGAGAAGTCATCTAGAAAGATGTAAGAACGAAATTATCCTATAAGTAAACCAAATTCACTGTTGAATAATCCAAAAGGATATAATATCTTGCGAAAAGTAAGTAGTTAAGATGCCAAAAAAGAGAAATACTGTAATGATATACGCATAAATGAATACGTTGATCTTAATAATATTGTACTCACTGAATAGGATTGTTCAAATTTTCTTAGATCACCCCAACATACTGATTATTTTAACTTTTATCTTTTGATGTTGTCAGTTGTATCATCAAGATAATACTTATTGCGGAAGTGCATTCATTTGTGGGTTACTTAACATAAAGTATTGAGTAGAGTATTAATAGTGAGTTCATAAAAATGAGAACGGAACGGAAGAAGCGTAAAAAACATTCGAAAACACCTATTTTATCCTATCCCAATTTAAAAACATTAGATATTTACTGAACTACCTGTGAATGTTTGCAAGACAGATAAAGTTAAGTTAATTTGAACATACATACATACATACCATCACGACTTTATCCCAAGCGGGGTAGTCAGAGGCAAGTGAATGTGCCGTCATAGTAAACGAAACACGCAGACGCCCACTTTTCACAAATGGTATTAGAACCCAACGTGGTAGGTGGTGAGCCTTCCGCCGTTATCCTGGTTAATTTGGTTTGTTATCAATGTTTTCCGTCACCGGAGAGTTAGTCGGATATTTAACAATAAACACAAAGATTTTGCTTCTGACGAGATTTGAACTCGGGACCACACGATCCACGATATGAGTTCGGGTGCTGAACCACTAGACCACGACGCTCTCATTTCAATCATTTCAATTTGAAAATTTATATAAATAAAGAACAACTTTAAACTATCAAGCTACTGGCAACGCACCTCTTATATTACCAAGTCTACCATAAACAGGACTTCCTCGTTACCGATTGTGCCCTCTGAAGCTTTTTCCATCCAAAAAGTTTTTTCCTTTTTATACTACATCGGTGACCAATAAGTATGCGGACCGCCTGATGCTCAGTACTAACCGCAACCTATGGACGCGTGCAAAATGCCAAAGGCAAACTCACGAAGGGCCGACGCTGCAAAAACCTATTGAAGAACTCCACACTTTAGTTAGCTCATTGTGTAAAACCCTAACACACAATTTGAGCGTCCTCAGAAGGAAACCTTTTTCTAACTAATGTAATTTGGAGTTCAAAAATAACTAACCTTCGATAAGTAAGAAGAACCCTTTATCGTTCTTCAAGAGGATGGACAGCGCCGCCCTAGTCATGTCCGCCAAAGATGGATCGTCCGCCTTGACGGCCGTGCCCGCTGTCGCGCCCTCCTCCGCGTCCGCTGCCGCTCCACGCTCAGCATTGAACTCCATGTGGGAGTACTCGAATAACCCTGTAATGGGATTTCTTTTAATTTTCTAGAAAGTGGCAGAACATTGCACCCAAGGTTGACCCCTAAAGCTTACATGTGCCGGGTCCTGTGAAGGAGATAACACAATTTAACACATTTAAGCCATCTCGACACACGGAGCCATCTGATCTCAAAGAAAACTGAAAAGAAGATTGTTTCATTTCAATGTGTAGTGTTTGCGTTAATATAAGAAAACAATATCAAAGAAAACTGTTCACTTCTTCCCAACATACTGATTCACATATGCTTAATTATTCGTTACATTCAGAGTGAGAGTAAAGGGTATTTTAAAATAAGCCTTGTCTTGCTTATTTGTCTAATATAGGATAATTATTTTGACAGTTCACGCCTATGAAGTAATGCATTTTTTTTGGTAAAGTGTATTACAGATAATATCGTACCTTATTGACAGGTACCGCCTTAGGGTACCGCCCACTTAGTGAAGTGGCTTGCAAATAATGGAAAATCAGTTAAGAAATGAAATTTATGTAACATATGCAATTTATGATTAAGGGCGCCTAGCACAACATTTTGTTTCAATAAAGTTTAATTTTGATTAGTATTAAAGTTATATGCTATCTGCATATAACTTTAATACTAATCTATGATACGATTTTTTTTAAAAACATGATTAAATATAATCAAGATTTTGAGCTTAAATATTATTTGATAATTCTCAGAGTTTGGCAACACTACAGCTAGCCATCCTTTCATAGCCATAGACG
This sequence comes from Udea olivalis, assembly GCA_947369235.1. Classification (NCBI taxonomy): domain Eukaryota; kingdom Metazoa; phylum Arthropoda; class Insecta; order Lepidoptera; family Crambidae; genus Udea; species Udea olivalis. The sequence goes on along the minus strand of OX376352.1, from coordinate 8,294,061 downwards.
AACATTTGTTCTTTCTTTTACATTTTCTTGGTTAATCTATGTAAACTAACGATTCCAAGTTCCATGGAATGATAAATCAATAATCGAATAATTTACCAACGACTATTAACTACCCCATCCCTATTGTGAGCAGCAATTATCATCCTATATAAGGTAAACTATAGTCTAACGTCAAGTCAAACCATAAATTATAATATTTCCTAACCAATTTTCATTAAGAGCACCTTTCTGGTGCTCTTCTAATCAAATCTAAATTACTGCTGGGCATTGGCCTCTTTTTCCTCCTTTCACATGCGTGTTTGTGGCCTTTTTAGACCAGTGGTGCTCTTGATATGGTAAAAATGTTATTGTTATTAATTAAAACAAAAATTTAGCAAACAAGGAAAAGCTATATGATCGCGTGATCTAGTAGTAATCTTCGAGAATATGTTTTCTAACTAGACAAAAACCCTGCTTTTATCTTCCTGTTTTTGTGATCCTCAATCTTACTTTGGGTAGTCCCTTTCTTTGCTATGATCGTGGAATATTTATTTCCAACTGGTCTATATTCAGTGAGTCTGTTCGGTGGAACTGCTCCACCTGTAATCCGTTGAATCCTTTTTAATCTGGTCCGGCCTACGTATAATTTGCATTGTAAATATTAAGCTTTTGCAGTTTATAAAATTATGTTTCGAAACGTGGCGTTATGTAAGAGTTTTAATTTACACTGGATTAGTCATTGGCATGTGAAAGTAATTAATGTTTGCGAGCTCATGCATAAAGGCCTATTCGGACTTAAGCGGTATTCCCTACCGACTGCGGTAGAGAAAACCGAGCTGTTCACGCCTAAGCAGATTCCACTATCCTTGTGGGTACAGAATACCGCGCGGTATTCGCTCAGGAAGGTCAAGAAGTCAAGCCGCGTCAACTGGCGAGTACCTGAGCGAAATTCGCGCGGTATGTACCTCTACCCACAGCTGCAGCGAATACCGCTCAAGTTTGAACAGGCCTTTAACGGCATTGTACTAAAACAACAGCTTAATGTCTGATTACAAGGTAGGCTTTTCTTCATACTACGAGTTTGTACGTTACAAACAAGTACTCGGACCGCCTGATGGATGCTGATGGCAAGTCCTTTTACTCTCATCCTAAATGTTACAATTATTTAAATATGCAAGAAAAAACAACTTGGAAATAAAGTATAATTGACTTGCTACTTTAAGCACAGTATTAAAGTTGTTTAAAAAATCAATATGTGAAGGCAAAATTTAATGGTTAGATCGGATCAAATTGGTTGCAGACTAGTCACTTGGTGTTGCCTCTGATTGTGATATTTTCTGTAGTATCATTTACACCTGGATCGTTCGAATTCGCACTTCGCTGGGTTTTGCTATCAATCTCTCTCACATAGAAAACGGAACCATTATTCTTCGGTTATGCACAGATAGCTGCAAACCATTGAAGTTTACTTTTAATATTCAGCAAATTGCGGGAAAGTGTTATTTGGTAGATTTGTTTCAAAAATATCCATAACTTTACGTTTTACGTTAAATTGTCTTCTAAAAATTGATAAAAAGAATACTATGGTCTTTACTGGCCCCTACAAAAGAAGTAAACATTCTGGTGATTCACACAATATCACTAAGAAAAGTATTGAGATTCACAATTGTGGCACCAGTGGGACACCTTAATTAGGTGTTCCGAGATTATATTTAGGTAGGTACTACTATTTACTGAATAAAATAATATTTCTATAGAGAGATGAATAGCAATTGTAGGTACTGGTTGAAATTATGCGTAGGTGATTACAAGTAATGCATATGAAAAAGGAGGTTATTAAACCTACATTTATTTTAATCCTAAATCATCAAGTATTTGTTACTTGTTTAATAGTCTGAAGTGGGAGTAGTAGGTAATGAATATAGTCCCACTACCGGGCAGAGGTATTAAATGAATTGATACCAATTATCTGTCAATGGCATGCCATCTTATGGTAAATTGTGCGAACGAATTATATTGTCACCTTTTTGTACCACTTTCTATGCAATAAATGAATTTTACTTTACTTTACTTACTTTAACATTTTACCGAAGTCATACGCATAAAGCTAAGACACTGGAAGCAAAAACTATATTCCTTAAAAATATACTTACCTAACAAATAATCAACGGATCTTGGATCCAATTTAGCTAGCTGCTCCCTAGTGTGTATGTACTGTGCTCTTAAACGTCGTCTTTTCTTTTCCCGAGCCCAGTCTTCAGCTAGATTCCGTCCATCTAACCTCCTCCCTTCACGGTTAGGATGCTCAGGATCTGGCGTCACCGTGGGAAGAAAATGCCGTCTCCCACCACCCATTATGACCTGAAAAAGATAACTCGTACTGCATACGCTCGGAACCCCATGAGCATACCCTGAAAACCATTAGTTAACGTGAACGATTGTTGCCAGAGTCTGTAGTAAAGAATTTGTACCGGATTTCGTACCAGCGCCTCCGGTGAATGAAAATAGAACTGAAAATGGAATATCAGTTGCTCTCGATCTATTTGACTGTCATAGTTGACGTGTATTTTCCAAATAGGTAGTTGGAGGCGAGTTTAATGTTGCCCTCGAGGTGAATGGAACTCTGGAAAGCCTACACTTTGTATAGTGTATTTGAACCCAACGTTACAGGTGGTGAGTCTATCTCCGTTATCGGAGTTTTTAAATTGATTATGAGGTATTTTGGGTTTTTTCGGCCACCGGAGAATAACAGATAACACAATTAGGAAATCGAAGGTCTGTCGAACAAAACGTCGTAAACAAAAAAAAAAGTCATTTTCAACGAAATTGGTTATTTCCTCAGGAGAATAGTCGCACACTTCCTCGACAGTTTTTTTTGTAAAGGCCTTTGAAATGCTTTTAAATTTTCCTTTAGGCTTCTTTGATGTATTTGTTTACAATTAATGCTTTTTTGTTAAAAACAAACATCTTCTTTACTTATGTTATTAAATTATAAACCCATTACTGTCTTTTATTTATTTTATCACAGAATTACAAAAAACAAAGTGAAACAAGTTTTTTCACAGCCGTTGGCCGTTTTTTGGATAACATTTTAATGGGTTTACTTTTTGGTGACAAGGATTCTTATATTTAAATATATTAATTTTATTTTAAGTGATTAGTTTGAACAAAATCTATTTTTAACTCGAGTTATTTTGAAGCGCCTAATGTAGTGCGCCTCGCGCATAAAAAAACCACTAGTCTGAACCGCTCCTAGGTGTAATCTGCTCCTCTGCACATTTTTTCTCTTTTCTGTTCTCTGTATAGTTCTTGCAAATCACGAGCGCACATGAATTTAACGAAATTGAACTTTATTGTTCGGTATTAAGAGCGTCGACACGCGCGCTCGTAAAATGATTGTACTATAATTTTAAGTGTCTAAACACACTATGCCGAAGTAACGCGGCCGAAGATACGCGACCGAAGTTCCGCATGATTACGCCTGCAATGCTATTTGAATTACTGATGACACATTATGCCGAAATTACGTTGCGTTATAGCGTACAGCCTAACTTCGTTCGGGCGGAAGTTCAGCGGCAACTTATTTTGTAGAGCACACAATTATAGACTCTGAATACACACACAAAGTTATGCAACTGAATTTCTGCCGCGTAAGTTCGGCACTTATGGTGTACCATATCAGCCGAATACATCGGAACGTTAAATCAGCCGCGGAAATTCGGTAGCGTACTTCCGCAAAGTGTGTTTAGACACTAAGACCAAGGATTGTGAACAGCAATTTTGAAAAGAGTAGCTCCCGCTAATGCATACGCTCGATTCCCAGAAACAAGGCTGTTTTTTTTAGTTTCTATAGTATCCAACAATCGAGTTTCTTGCATGATTCTTCTCGATGGAAGTAACCTCCGAATCAGTGGTAGGGTCTTATCGTGTTTATAGGTATGTTATCATAGTATGACTGACTCTCCGACGGAAAACATCTAGATAAAAAACAAAACTTGGATAACAGCAAAAGGCTCATCACCTACGTTGGGTTCTAACACGCTTGGTAAAAAGTGGGCTTTTAAATATTTTGTTTACCATGACGGCAGCAGTCAGATGCTAGATCTCACTACACCATTTGGTGTATAGTTGTGATGTATGTATGTACCTATGTTATGTTACGATATTTATTTTCATTTTGTTTTTTTGGGTCTTTGACCTCTCATAATTGCGAAAGTTTGTATAAAAGATTAATATTTTTGCTTAACTTTCACTTTTTAAACATAGCGCGTGCTATGTGTAGCATGTAATATACTTACTCGTAAATAAAAAGTATCACACCATTTATCTGAATACCCACATTTATACTTCTCCCCGGCTCGTTTTCCACCAGTTGCATGGCAATATCCTTGCAGTCCTTCCTCACGGTCGGTGGCACTCTGCTGTCGTCCTCCCAGTACCGCGACGGCGCGTGCGCATACAACGCGGCGGGGGTGGCGTGCGTTATACGCGCTGTTGTTACTATGCCGCTGGATTTACCTGTGGGCGAAAAAAGGTACGTTATTGCGTGTCAGTACCATTAAGATAGGTTATGTGTGGCTTGAACCATTGCGCATCAAGACTCAAACTCAAACTCAAATAACTTTATTCAAATAGACTGTATCAGTACTTTCAAATCGTCAAATTTACAGCAAAATATACTAAATAATAGACATAAATACCATAATAATATGGATATGTAAATAAACAGTATACAGACATAATGCGACTCTACCACCGCGTCGGAGTTGTTTCTTGCTGAGAAGACCCGGCGAGAAACTCAGCAGTTACTCTTTTAAACTTGTTTTGGGTTTACAACAGGGGTTAGTAAAGTACAAGCAGTGTGCCATTTTGATACCTAAAAGAATATAAAACAAAGAGAAAAAACCAACCATAAAAGAATATAATAACAAGAATTCATTTAAACAATTCAAAAACAAAAATTGTTAGTCAGTACATACAAACTAGGTACCTATTAACTCTTACAATAAAACATCTGTTACAATAGAGCTATTTAATCCCGCATCGAGAAGAGCGCTTATACCCAGGCATTTTTATCTATAAGGTAGTCTTTTGTAGTATAATAGCCCTTTTTTAATAAAGCTGTTTTGATGTGATGTTTGAATCTATGTAAAGGTAACTCACAAATGGTTTTAGGAATTTTGTTGTAATAATGTATACCTTGCCCCATAAAGGATCCTAAAACTTTTTGTAACCTAAAGAGTGGAAGTGCAATTTTATCCTTATTCCTAGTATTTCTGCAATGTATGTCACTGTGTTTAGCATAGAGACCAATATTTTTTCTGACCAAAACAATGCAATTGTAAATGTATTGTGACGCTACAGTGAGGATACCAATTTCCTTAAAAATCTCCTTAAGTGAAGCCCGTGCACGAAGCTTATAGATGGATCTGATAGCTCGCTTCTGGAGGATAAAGATGGTTTGTATATCCGCCGCTTGACCCCAAAGTACAATGCCGTAAGACATTACACTATGGAAATAACTAAAATAAACTGAACGAGCAGTATCAACATCTGTTAATAACCTAATTTTTCTCACTGCAAATGCAGCCGAACTAAGTCTGCCTGAGAGAGCTGTTATATGAGGGTTCCATTGCAGTTTTGAATCTAGTGTGATTCCAAGAAAAACTGTTGTATCTACAAGCTTCATAGTATTACCATCAATTTTTAGACTAATGGGGTTATCTTTAACATTAGGCAACTTAAAATTAATACATTTAGTCTTTTTTGCATTAAGCTGTAGATTATTTACTGTAAACCATTGTAAAACCTTTGAAAGTGCGTCATTAACATCATCAAAAAGGTTTTTATTTCTGTCAGTTTTAAAAACTAAAGATGTATCGTCTGCAAACAATACAACATCACAAATATCTTTTAAGTAAAAAGGTAAATCATTTATATATATCAGAAATAGTAATGGACCCAGAATGGATCCTTGAGGGACCCCCATTTTAACTTGTGATCCTGTAGAGAGTACACTGTTAACATCAACTTTTTGAGTTCTTAAACTAAGGTACGAAATTACCAAATCTAAAGCATTATCCCTTACCCCGTAAAAATCAAGCTTGCGTATAAGTGTATCGTGATCAAGAGTTATCATAATCATCATTGGCAGGCATAAGACGGCTGCTGCTGCCCGAATGTGTTCAACATAAATTATAATCGTGACTAGAAACACAATTATTAGGTGGTGTAGCACTTTGAAGAAAGAAAGAGCCCACCTCTCTATTTGTTATCAAATGTCTTTGATTACAAATATTAGGTAGTAAGTTCAGTATTAAACCACCTTCGGTACCTCACAAGCTACTTCATTTATCATTTTCGCTTGACATTAATTTCTAATTGATCCTGTTGATAGTTTAAAAATAACACACCTCATTCGTAACTTTAAGTTGAGCTTCATCTGTTTTGGATAGGATTGAAAATACTTTTTAGAAAGGTGTTTTCTTTTAAGAAATAAAAAACAGACCTTACATACAGGGTACACTCTGTATACGTAAATAGCCCGGGCCTTTGTAGGCAGTTGTGTTTCTGATAATAAATTCTAGACAGAAGTTATTCATTGAATGTTGAAACGCATCCTTATAACCTAGACGTCCAATTTAGCGGCCGATTTAACAACACACATTAACCACAAAAAGGGTTGTTTACACTATCGGGTAAAATTAATATTAATTCACACGAAAAATTTTGATTACGACCGAGCCGCGGGATAAATAAATTAAAGTGGCAGTGGGCAGAAAACTAACGCAAAGTACTGATCTTTTGATAGCCATTGGGTTGGTAAAGATTTGAAATATGGACCTTTTGATGGCAAACGAAGCGTGAGACATCCACAAGCAAGTTGGACACCCAACCTGTTAAAGGTTGCAGTTTTTGGATGAATTCTAGAAATATCTAGTAAGTATTCACGTTGATCCGCCTTTTGGTTAAGTTTTAAAATTAAATCTGTTTAAAATTTAAAGGAAAAGTGCCTGAAATAATGGTACCGTTTTTTTTGCGGGGTTTGACATTATCATGCCATGTCATGTCAAATCCCAAAACAATTTTTTCACGCGAACGATAACGTAAATTCGAAGTGGCAACTCTCGGTAGACGTACAGTTTTTTATAACTCTATTGCTGCAATTCTCATTGACTAAAAACTTCTTAAAATCAATAAATGTTTCGGAAAATATCCGAACGCCTCTGTGACCTAGTGCCTAAAACCAGGAAATATTATTAAACCGTATAATCTACTAAGTGAGAATGAAGACCCAGACATACTTTGTAAGTAGTGTTGACTTCCACATTCAGTTACTTCTGCAAACTACACAATGTTCGGAGATTAGAGTCAAGTCCAAGTTAAGCCTGGATTTGGCAGAAGCATTGGAGTGCATAGTAATGCACTCATTGCACTGCAATATAATTTCACAACCACTTACATTCGATTTTACTCGGAGCTTCGATAGTGTTAATATCGATCAGGATTTGATGCAGTCCACTTATTGGTATTGCAAATAATGTAATTCATTAACCAAAATGAGAGACGGCATGCAATAAGCCGTGAATTTGAAAGTGACCTATATAATAATGATATGGTCACGTCTAAATTCACTAGGTCTCATAAGAAAGCTGAAACTCAATTAACTATGGAGAGCCATATGGTATACCTCTTGCATCCTAAACAATAACATTATAATAAGATATTTTCAGCTATTACTTTTTTATTTCTCGACTTGAATATTTATTATGGCCTGAGTATGCATGTATTTATATGGGTCACGTATTCAAAACTGCTGTATGATCAATACATGTAAAAAAAATGTGATTCTATCGTCAGCGTGGTACGGTTGTCCACGTACTGAAAAAAAACTGCAAGAAACATAGCCGTTTTCCCTTTCAACATGATTTTCTACAATTTACAGTAAGTATGCATTTACAGAGTGTTTCACCTACAGTCACAAATTCGGATTACAAATCCGTGGCAACAGCAGTACCTACGTACGGTTAATTATCTGCCAAATCATATTTTCTCGTGAATCTTATCGCATTTATCGTATTATAATAATATTATTATTATTAAGGGTTATTGACAAGTTTTGTTATTATTTCACGTGTTTAAAAACCTCGTGTGCTGTTGCTCGTATGATAAAAACCTTTGAACAATAACAGATGAGGATTGAGTTTGAATTAACCTAAAGTGCTGATTACATAACAAACAATAATATCAAGAGAAGAAGCCAATTAGTTTTACCCATCAATACATTTCTAAGCACGATCCACTCGAAATCTGACATGTTTAGATGTCAAATACGCATCAAACATTCACAATAGCATGGCGCGTCACGAGACACTGTCTACCCACACCCTCATTCGAGTGTCAGGATGTCAGGCGTTCCACCAAACACGCCCATTATTACGTTTACCACATAAATCTTTTGAAGCCACGTTTAACTTTAGTCATTTATACGTGACATTTGTAAAGTGATTATTTTCTCCTGATTAATACCGTTGGTTAAAAGGAATTGTTTGTATTTCAGGTATTTGTAGTCTATCTAGCCTGATTGCCTTTACCGCGTCTTTACGCCGCATGAACGTATGGGTAATAAATACAAAAGAGGAAAAGTTTCAACTACCGCGCTGTGACAGGTTACACTGATCCGGCTGTGTGTGTGTGTGTGCTTCGTGCGGTTTTACCAGTTATTGCCAGTTTCTCTCCATACGCAAGACTACTAGTCCACACGCAACACGAGTAGTAGTAAGACAAATTAATACGTAGAAAATCAATAAATTCGTTAATTTTAAATGCGCAAGGCCATCTTTTCCGATATAGATGTCAGTAGTCAGTACCTACAATACGTCATGCGCGTCATCGTGTCAGTTCAACCGCAAGATGCACGTACAAATGCTCTACGGGGCTGTTGACAACCAACTGCCAAAATGAGTCTTGGGAGACCCGGCGGCTGGTAGGTAATTATCGCGCACAAGTACATAGAGTGACAGAGGCCTGGCCGGGGCACAGGTAGACGACTCACCTATTAGAAAGTCAATGTTATATATCTGTTGATCAAAATTGCATGATGATTACTGTACTTACCAGCCTCATGCACCCAGTCTATGAGCGACGTGACCTTTGAAGTGATGGTGGATGAGCAGATGTTGAACCTGCCTCCAGCGTCTAGCCCAAGGGTCTCGTACCGCGCCTTCACGCCGCATAGCAGCGCCGTGGCGCAGGCTGATGACTCCCCGGTTTGAGCGTCTATGTTGTATGTCTGTCGCCAAAATATTAATGTGTTAATGAATCTAATAATAACGCGTAGTATTCAATAAATCCAATCGCAAGTCGTGATAAAGCTCAAGCTCTACGAGTATTTCTCGTGTTCTAGGTCCATTCAATAATTTAGAACTTATCAGTCACAAGACAACAATAACTGAAGTTTTAACAGAAAAATATGAAAACCACTGTCAAAACTAGTCCTAATAAAAATAGAACATCACGGAAAGCACCAGCTTTCAAATAGAAGAAAGAACCATCAAAATCGGTTCACCTAGTCACAAGTTCTGAGGGAACAAACATAAAAAAAACAGTGGAACTGATAACCTCCTATCTTTTTTTAAAGTCAGTTAAAAAAAATTTCATTGATGATAGGCCGATGAATAACCGATTAAAAAGATGATTATGTCATTTTGTACCCTACCATAAATCGTGTAGGTTGTTGTTTTATTTGCAACGAAGATTAATCACATACATTTTGAAATATGAATCACGGAAAACTATTTTTTTGCAATTAATATTATTTTAACAGAAATGCTATGCTATACATTACATAATGCATACAAATACATTCATCACGTTATTACACATAAAATAAACATAAAAATACACAGATCTTAGAAGATGATAAGTCCTATCGCATTCTGAATAACGACCACCTTCAACAAATAATGTTCGATCAGACCCAGCAAGAACTACCTCCAAAATATAGCCTACTTCGCTATTCCGCGGTAGTTTGCCATTTTTATTGCTCTATCTAGTGTGTTACGAACTGAATTCATATAAATTCTCGATTCGTTTATCAGTTTCAAATATTTTATTTGCAAGGATAGTCTTGAAATCCGCCCGAAATTTGAATTCAATCTATCTTTATCCGATCTAAAGTTTATCTACACAATGCATCTGAATAATAAAATTTTCAACCAAACGCCTTAGGATATAAAGTTGAAAGTGACTAGGCATTCCTGTTTAGATAAATAGGGCAATACACATTTTGTGTTGTTATTCGATCCCAAACCAAAACAAACTTCTATGTGAAAGAACATTTGTGTTTTTTTATATTACTGTCTATTTAACTGTGTATTGAGAAATATTACACACAATCATGCAAGTAAACCAAAAAAAAAGATTTTTCACAAACATTAGGTACTTATTGACGTATCATTATGCTTAGGAGCGTTAGTTGCATCGTACAAGTATTAGCACATGACATTACCTTCAACCATAAAATAATTTGATAAAGAAAACGTGAGCAATTTAGGTAAGGTCATAAATAAAAGTAAATGAATTGAAAATATAATTGAACTTGTCCCTAAAACCAATTACGTACCCAATGATTTCGGTGTAATCTAATATTCATGAAATCTCAAACACCATCCGAAGATAAGAGTTAATTAAAATGATCTTAAGGCCAGGAATTCCAAGTAACTTGGCTCCAATATAATTATCAGAACAATAATTTGTTTGCCATGATCCTACATAACTTATTTGTCCCTTGGGTGGTTTGTGTTTTGTAATGAATAATTTATATACTTCCCTGATAATAAAATATGTAAACTGGGATCGAATGAATTATTGGTTTCACGGTTTGGCATAGGTACTTGTTGGATTCTGAATACAAAAGTTTGCGTTTAGGTGATTTTATGGTAACACCCAAAAATTCCGAAACACGTAATTCCGAATTTAATAATTCCGAAACAACAAAATTCCTAATATTCAAAAGCATGAAAGTTATTTTTACGAAAGTCACGTGCCGGCAGCGACCGGCGATTGCCAGAACCGAATTGTCGCCAAATAAGCATGAGTGACAAATAATCTATTGTATACCTACAATGTAATAAAAAAAAAATCTCTGTGATAGAATATTATGTTTTTCGTAGTATTGAGTTTTCATAGTGAAGTTTGGTCTAAAAAGCTACTATTGGTTAGGTTAGGTAAGAACTGTACCTCCCCATGAGCCTTCGCCTTGTCGTGGCGGGGGGGCTTAGTACTGGTGGCAGGTGGAACCACCGGGAAGCTAAGAGGGCTCAGGCATGGCAGTGCGGTGGACTTCCCACCCACCCATTGCCTGCCGCCGGGCGTGGTGGTGGTATGGTGCCTACCACTGCCCGCCTAAAGGGGCGCCCACAGGCGCAGCGCCTTAGGGCGCGAGGTGGGAGCTGCGGTGCACAACCGTTTGGAGGGGGTCAGTGATCCGCGGCTGGCCCCCCCTGTGCACTGTGGCTCGGCGGGGCCGCACCGCCAGATGCGGCAGCGGATCCACCTTTTAGGTGGATCGTGGTTGCGGACCTAGTAGGTTCTGCGTACGGTGAGAGCCAGCGGGCTTAAGTACGGGGGTGCTTTTGCCCGCAATGCACGGCTTTCACCGCGACGGTGGAAGTACCTGTGTGCCCCAGGTACTTCCGTGGCCTCCCCCCTTCATTGGGGGGTCGGCTGGAGGGGGCCCCAATACGGGGAAGCACTCGCGGCGGGGCGTTGCGAAACTTTTTAGGGACCCCGCCTCGCCGCTGAAGTGTTGAGGTCGAGTACCGTGGGGTTTTAGTCGGTAGAAGTCCGACATAACCTCTTCGTACCCCCGGGCGGCGAGGTATCCATGAGGATTTCCCCACATTAATAATTAAAAAAAAGGTAAGAACTGTAACCACATGCCAGAACCGAATTGTCGGCAAAGTAGCGTGTAAAATGTAGATAATCGATTTCGGATTGATGATTTTTCAGAGTATTGATTATTCGGAATTCGCATTTATGAAGATCGGATTATTGTTGATTCGGATTTTTGATGATTCGGGATTATAAAATTCTGAATTCTGACTTTCGGACTCATGAACATTCGGAGTTTTGAAATTTCGGATTTTTAATATTCGGATTTATGATAATTCGGAATTAAGACTTTCGGGATTCTGAATCATTCGGAATTATGAAATACGGAATTTCGAAATTCGGAATTTTGACTTTCGGAGTTATGTTTTTTGAAATTATGTAGTGTAGTGTACCCTGATTTTATTCATATCTGTGAATTTCATTAAGTTTCTTTATGAAACCATACTTTAATTGTCTTGGAATGAATAGCAGTTGAATATCATAGGGAGCTGGCTGTGCCGATGAACAGGAAAAAATAAATTGTGCTTCCAACACCGTGTTTCAGAGTAGTGTGTCTGTCAGGGGGTACTACACCACGATCATCCTTAGCTACGGAGCTACGGAGGATCGTTTCTTGTACGTGTAGGTGTCTGACTACAACCTACTACTACTACAACCCAGTAATCGAAGCATTTACAGCACATTAGTTAAATAAACGGATAAGAGACCAAGCTTCAAAAACCGCGCTGTGGCAGGTGAGACTAAGGCTAAAACCTGACGGAGTGGTTTTCTGCCGCGCCCGCCGCAGTTGCGGGCCCGCAGCTTCTACACGTATGCAGAAATGGATGAAATAAAGCAGATTTCACGACGCGTCTAATTCCCGCGACGCTTGCGATTCTCGCGCGGCAGCCACAGCCTCGGCAGATTGCGGCCGCGCGCTTGGCGGTCGACCGGTGGTTGTCTTTTCGGGCAAAAATCGCAATTGCGGCGGCTGCGGTTCTGCACAAAACTCCGGTCTCGTGAGTTTGGATAAAAAACCGCGGTACCGCCACCGCGGCTGGTGCGGCAGTCAACCGCTACGTCATTTCTTAGCCTGAAACGTGCCGCGAACAGTGGCAACCTCGTTGCGTGACGACACCGATATATACCGGATCGGTCAGTGGTCATGCTAGGGCTCATGCACAGTAGTGTACAGTACTCGTACCTGTCACCGCTCGGAGCTTTGTCTCTGCTTCTTTGATAGGTATACTCGTTTTTGCTTAAAGATTTAAAGATTGTCAATCATAACTCACTGTTAGCGACGATCAACCTTTTTATAAGTATCTTTTTTTCAAATTGTCTAAATGCATTTTTTAAAAATACATGTTTTTTATATTTTGTTTTACGGTTTTTTTGTGTCATAGTACTCGTAGTTGAGCATAGTAGACGTGTTTTTTCGTGTTCCTTAAAGTCCCCTTTGGTAAGTAAACAGTATTATACAGGGTGTAAGGGGGGGGGGGGGGAAGTCCAACGATCGGGGACTTCAATAGCTATCGATATGACCCCCCTGTATGTTCAGCGATATTTAATGGTTCCAGAGTTATTAAGATTTTTGTGAAATTTGAGTAAAAACCCGAAATTCAGTATAAATAAAATAAATAAAAAATATTTATTTCGGAAACATGAGTCCATAGTGTTAATAACAATCAATCTTAAAAACTATGTTAGTTAATATAGTGATTGTACTTAATATTAGTGTACTTGGCGAGTTGCACCCAAGTCCAGTGTCGCATAATGACACTGTCCGTGTCCAGCCTCGCCGCAACCACCCTCAGGAGGCTGTTGGAGCCGCCCCGTACCCGCCGCACCAGGGATGCGTTTCCTAATGACAGCCGAGAGGCGGTCCACTACGGCTGCAGCTAGCATCCCAGACGCACTGCAGTGACGGGGCAGCCCCATCAGTCCCCTGAATGCGTTATTATACTGGGTGCGCAGGGCGCTATACGTTCGTTGAGTGTAATTTGTCCACAGGCTACACGTGTAAAGTGCGTTACAAAATGCTTTAAAAAGCATACGCTTTACCTCCCTAGTGCAACGCGATTACCTGCGGGACAACATATTAGCCCTAACGCACAGCGCCCTACGCCCCCTCTCTATATCCGAGTCATCCTTTGATGATTCATTTACCCAGTGTCCAAGGTACTAAAAGCTCTGTACTTGTCTTAAAGGCGCGCCATTGAGTTTTATTGTTGGTACTTTATACGTTTTGTTTTTAGCCTTAAAGACAAGCAACTCACTTTTAGCACAGTTGTACCTTAGACCATGCTCCAGCGCATATCTCTCACAGACGCCAATCAGTCTGCTCTGGGCATTTATTGAAGGGCACTGCAGTACCATATCATCGGCATAACTAATGTTGATGACAAACGCACCATCAACAGAAGAGCCGACTCCAGCACTGCTGAGCTCCTCAATTAGCCCGTTCATGTACAAGCTGAATAGCGTCGGCGAGCTTACACCACCTTGCCTAAAACCATACCCCAGCCCATTTTTATCAGATAGAGCACCAAATCACTTAACATAGTTAGTTCTCCTGATGTGTGTACCAATATTTCAATATTGAGATATATTCGTACGGAAAAACAGTGTCATTAGCTAACTTTTTCCATAGAACCTCATATTGAACGAGGTCGAATGCTTTTGATAGGCCCAAAAATAATGCACAGACTGGCGTCTCCCTTGCAGTATAGAACTGCACAGTCTGCTTTAAGCACAGTATAGCAGTTTCGATGGAGAGACCGGGTCTGAACCCAAATTGCGCATCATGGAGTCTGACACCCTAACCTATCTGTCGCTCAAGCAGCCTGTCCAGCACCCTCGCCACAATGGTCGCAAGAGAAATTAGCCTATAGTTGGACCTGTCACTAACACTACAAGCTTAATTTTTAACAATAGGAACGACTACAGTTTTCAGCATATTATCCGGCAAGTAGCTGTGTCGCAGGCAAAGAGATAAAAACATTTCTAGCACACGCGGTAGATGCACGCCTGCATATTGTAGGTGCTCCAGACTTAGGTGATCATGTCCAGGTGATTTACCCCTGGTCATTGCTCTCAAGACAGATCGTACTCGTATGTCCTTTGCCTTTATCACAACCACTCCACTCCCAAAACATCGCTCACTACATGGCACACCATCAGGCACAGAAAAAGCGTCAGAAGGCAGCACTCTAAAATGCTCCTTGAACATATTTGCTATTTGAGACGGTTCAGTTAACCCCTCAACGCTCGCTGGAGCACTTGGCCTAGGACTCAGTTTTTTTGTGTGTTTCCAGAAACTGGAGAACTTCTTATTCGCATGTTCCGCGGATAAAATATTCATTTTAATTTGTTGCTTGCTTATTATTTTGGCACCACTTTAATTTGGCTTTTAAAATATTTCTTAAAACACACACCTTCTCATAGACATATCCCTCACGGGGCCTGTTGTACATTACTCAGTAATTAAACCACAACCTAGCCTCACTATGGGCGGCTTTGACATATTTATTCCACCCGCACACACATTCATTTTTATAATGTATAAAAGTCGTCACTGTAGCTTATCTACTAGACCTGCTAGCATGATTTTTTTTTAGAAGTTGTTAAATAGTGGGTCTTAATGATCACAGCTACCTGATAAGGAGTGTTACTGTAGAAGCATGAGCAACATTTATGCACTTATAATTACGTTAAATAAAAATACTGGTTTATGGCACCTGTGCAATTTGCGTTCATTTTTCGTTTTGATACTCTAGCAGTAGCGGAATGAAATTTTCAGGGTATACTATCCATGAATGTGAGTAGTTTATAAAATGAGTTTTAGAAAAAAAAACAAGTATTTTTTTTCACTAGAGGCCTTGAAAGTTTTTAGAAATAACTCGATATGCAGAACTTTGATGAAGAATTATTTTTTTATTTCAATACGATAGGGTTATGGCTCAAATGGGTATCGTGATTATTAAGACTCACTATTTAACAACTTCTAGAAAAAAACATGCTAGCAGGTCTAGTAGTTAAGCTATAGTGACGACTGTTATACTGAATTCCGGGTTTTTACTCCAATTTCATTAAAATCTTAATAACTTTGGAACCATTCAGGGGGGTCATATCGATAGATATTGAAGGCCCCCGTCGTTTGACTTACTTTGATCCACCCCCCCCCCCCTCCCCCCGTTACACCCTGTATAATATCGGTATTTTATTTTGCATACCTTCACCGACCTCTATAATCAGATTTATTTACAGTCCTCCATATTTATGACTCACCTTGGCTAAAGCCACAGCTGGGAAGGTGTCCCACGCCAGGTCTGTGTCCTCACCGGTCTGGCCTCGGCGCTGACCGCGGAGTATCCTCGCGGCTGTCGCTGTGGTCAAGCTCATACCGTCGCCAACCACCAGGATTATATTTCTGTGGGAAAAAATATAATTTTGATATTTTTATTATGATGAAAGATGTATTAATGTGTTTTATCTTTATGTATCGCACATATTAAGAATAATATTACTAAACTCGTACCCTGTAGGATTATTTGTCCCAAATTGTCTGGAGAAGGTTTAAAGTAGCTATAACTCCATTTCAATTGTTCGGCCATTTGTATGGTTCATGAATTTGTGCAAATCTTAAAGTAACGTATTTTGTTCTATCTAAAATGCCAACCTGTCAATATAGAACTTGAAAAACCTCCTCGTCTTATTAAATAGTGCTTTAAAAAGTTTTAATTACTAAAAACGATAGATAAAAAAGCGCAATCAACGTTTCTAGAATGTCGATATTTTTAATAGTATCAGTAGATAAGAGGCCTTTACTAAAATTACGCACGGCCATAGCGCGCGTTGTGCATCGTGATTTAATAAATTTTTAGGGTATCCTCATTATGTTTTTAGGTATTAAACCAATCATATTAAACTTTATATTTCGCGTGAATGAATATCATAGGTGTACTGACATTAATTTTTAACAGTAATCAATGCTTTATCCAAAACCAAAATCCTGAACTAAATTGAGAAATTTTATAACTTTTTTGAGAAATTTTATAACTTTTTTTGACAGTTATTGTGATGAATTATTATGGATATTCTGGTATATGTCTTTTGGTCTTATCTTTCTGCGACTTTAGTAAGCTTAAAGAAATAGTTATTTAAAGTTGACACGATAAGGCTTTTCGTAAATTGGGGAGGTGAGATTGATAATCAAAAGAAAAAAGATTTTATTTACAAATGTGTTTCGTTATGTGTCAAAACGAAAGGTTGTTCTATGTTTTGCATGTATTGCACAGTCAATCCTTATTTAAAAGGTCGTAAATTAGGCGCTTGAAATGTTGGATCATGCGCTCAAAATGGCAGCCGGCTCTTATATATACACGAACGGCATTAGTAACGCTAGTACAGACATCAGCAACTATTGTCGTTCAATCGAGTTATAATCGATTTTATTCTTTGCCGTGGCACCATTAAGATGTAATTTCAGTATGTGACCTGCATTTCAAACTCAGACTAAATAAGTATTTATTCCTACTGGTTATAATAACATTCTGTGTAAGGGAATTTTTATTTTTAGCATTTAACAATGCACTATTTTCTTCTCAAAGATAGAAACTAGAAAAATTCGACCTGATTCCAACCTGCGACCTTCTACTTCAACTGAGATCCGAGGCCGTAAACCCGGTGACTATATCTAGTGTATTTCACACACCACCCGGATTGGGGAAGGTCGCAGGTTCGAATTCCGCTTGAGTCCCTAGTCCTACGATCAGGTTAAAATTTTCTTGTTTCTATCTTTAACATTCTGTATGTCCACCATCATTTTCTGTGACGTAAACTACGATAATAGTAGACTTCAGAAAGCATGCCATTTTTGGTTCCATTTTTTATCATTAGGGGCGCTGTACCGAAATCTCATACAACACGCTAGCGCCTCCCATTGGTGTAAGTACTAGTAAAATCATGGTAGACATACCGTTAAAGATTTCTGCGATATGAATTTCGAAGCTTCAGCAAAACAAAACAGGGAGCGTTTCAAAGTTGGTGCAGCCACAACTATGTTCTTACTCATTATTAAAATGGACTATCACAGGCACCGATTGTCAAAATTCATAATGATTTAGTGCCAAATTTTTACACATTTCAAGCAGCCCGCTTACCTTCAAGTCAACAGAATTATTGATTGAAAAATATTTTTTAATTTCCTTGGTACCTGCTTAACAGTTTATCAAGTTTCAAGAATGCATAAGCAAAATGAGAGTGCTCAAGGGTGCTTTATGCACGTGGTTCTTCCACAGTTTTCTAGAAAGAAGCTAAATATTAATGATTTAAACTGAAACATGTTATTCATGTCATAATTGCACTTTTGACCGACTAGAAATAGTGCGTTTTCTGTTAGGATTTTTCGATCGCTGTGTTTCAGCTGTTACTTGTTTTGAGGTCCATTTGAATGAATTTATTTTTCAAAGTATTTGTCACAGGCCTATATATGCAAAAAGATTTTTGAGTTTTAAGATGTTATGATTGCTCTATGGTTTGAGGACTATAACTTAAGATAAAGTTGAAGAATTTGGATCTTTTAATCTCTATAATTTAGAACACACCGAATTTTAGACAGTAGGTATTCCTTTATGACTGAGGCATCTGCTAACAAAGGCATTTCTGGAATATGTTCGAGAATTGCGAATTAAATAAGCTTCTACTTTGAAATTTATTGATACTCTGTGGTGCCTGAAGTTTTTTTAAAAGGGGATCATAATATAAAGTGAGGTGTCATAAAATACATAAAGTAATTTAATATTCCAAAAACTTTTCAAGGAGATATGAAAAATTTAATACTTTTACGACGTACTAGAATGTTTATCTGCTGATGTACACATATCATCCCACTTATTTGACAGTAAATCGTCAAATATAACGTTATTTAAGAATCTGCTAAGCAAGACACGCTTCGACATGTTGACTCCATAATTCATGCACTTGGACTAAAGTTAGTATCGTATCGCACTGTCCCAAAATGAGCAAGTTAAATTGAAGTCAAGTTGGACCGTCTGATAAATTCCTAAATTGGTGCCTTGTCGAACAATTGGGCAGGTAACTTGTGTGCCCTCGAAGGGCAGAGGGTCGGAGCAATGTTTGTTAATCATTACCCTCCTGCCTTGTTAGACCATTGCCTGAATAATTGGATTACTTACGTCTTGGTGGAAAACGATAAAGCCACAATCTTAATGCCATTAATAGAGATTTAATGTTAGAGGTCTCAATTTAAAACTTGTTTGGACATTTAAGAGGTTTTGTGATTAATCTGTTTAGAAAAACATAATCAAACTCAATCCAACCTTTTACCGTGAGTAGTACCAAAAGGAAGAAGTTTTTTTAGTTTTTAGGTAGGAGCACTAAGTGGGGATTTCCCGAATCTCCTACGTGGTCGGGAAAAAATGGGATTTTACGTTTATGCGCAAACGAAGTCGTGGGTAAAAGCTTGCTCTTTATAAGTTAGGTTTTGTGTTACTATTATTTTCAGTGACGTGTCTCTAGACAATTGTTGTTCCGGCAAATAAGTTGTAATCTTTAAGAAACTCAAACTCAAATATCTTTATTTAAATAGACTTAATCAGTACTTTTAAATAGTCAAAAAATATACTAAATAATAGACATAAATACTATAATAATATGAATATATAAATAAACAGTATACGAACATAATGCGACTCCACCACCGCGTCGGAGGAGATGATTCTTACTGAGAAGACCCTGCGAGAAACTCAGCAGTTACTCTTTTAAACTTGCTGTGGTTTTACAATGCAAGTTAGTAGAGTACAATTTGTTTGTTGAGAAAAAACTGCTCAGCATTAATAGACAGAACAACCTAACAAGTACAGCAAAGAAAATGTAAAAACAAGACTACTGGCGGAATCCTATTAGTATTCCTGCCTCGACCGCGTAGCACCTTAGCTCATGTAGGTTCAATTTATTTTAGGGTAAAACGTGTAACACTAGCCGTATTGTATTTTCACACAACAAAAATTGTTTTGTTATTTGAAACGGGAAAAATATGTTTGTAATAAAATAACATTTATATTTTTTTAAAACATACGAGGGGTGATCCAAAAGTAATGATAATCAGTTATTTCTAGTGCACACAATAATACAAAAAAAATATCAGTCACTTGCTCAGTTACCCACTAGTTCAGGAAAAAAAAAACATATAAATAGGCCACGATTCCCGGGAGCTACATATAGGGTTGAGAGCCTTCTGCGCTCACCCTACAGACCGGTGAAGCTGCTAAGGCCGTTGAGGCCAAGCAGCGGCGTCCATACAAAAAAAAAAAAAAAAATTTGAATACGAACTGTCAAGGAGTGAACATCAAAATGTAAAAACGCGAAATCAGAGCTGTCATTAAATACCTCTGCTTGAAAAAAATGTCTACCAAAGACATAGACAGCGACTTGGTGGAAACATTAGGGTCGTAGGTCTCATCGTACATTCTTAAAGGCCTCTTTTTAAAATACCTTAGTTTATTTTATATAATAATTCGATTATTAATACAAAAAACATAAATATTAACAAATACAATTTGAGATATATGGGCTAAATAAGAACCGGTAAATGGGAATTACCGCATTGACGTTGAAAGTACGAATGAGAAAGTTTTATTTTAGATTTCGAACACGACATTGCATTTCGTTTTTTTGAAATCATTTTGTTACAAACAGAACTTAAAGAAATCAATCACAATCAAACGACTATATCCCAAACCAGGTAGTCACAGGCAAGTGACTGTTGCCGTCATGGTGAACGGAACACTCAGGAGCCCACTTTTCACCAGTGGTATTAGAAACCAACGTAGTTGGTGGTGAGCCTTTTGCCCTTATCCGGGTTTATTTGGTTTATGTCGATATTTTAACCATCACTGAAAAATCTGTCGGGAATTAAACAATGACCACAAAGATTGGTTCTGGTCCGAGTTTTGAACTCGGGAACACACAATCTACGATTCGAGTTGGGGTGCTTAAAACCCTTAGGAAACGACGCTCTCACGCTCTGATTTTTGTCTTCCGTTTAAATGAGATACTTGGCACTTGTGCTTTCTCCGTAGAAAGAAAAGACGATCCTTTTGGCAAAAAGCTAGTCAAACACTAAACAAGATCGTAAACAACGAAAACGGATTTATACGTTCCGAGGGCAACGGCTCCGGTGAATTTACAACTTCCGACTTTAACCCTAAAGATTTCACTTTGAAAAATAATGCCAAGTGTAAGTTTGGAGAACTTTAGCAGCGCCGCCATCAAATGTTTGTTTATTTTTTCACAAATAAAATGTTAGGTATATTGGCTAAATAAGAATACATGCCACAACTACTGCAATAAATTGAAAAATGTATTAAATATTGTAAAATTCCATATTTTTATGAGCCATTTTGTATTTTGAGCGCATTATCTGAAATTCCAAGCGCCTAATTTAAGACCTTTGGAAAAAAATGTGACGTAATGAATCACATTTGTATAAATAAGTATACCATCTTTTTTCTTTCTAAAATTATCAATGTCGCTACCTCGATTTACGGAAAAGTCTTTCCGTATCAACTTCAAGAAGCTACGAGTATATCTCTTAATAAAGCTTACTATAGTACCTGAAAGAAAAGGCTTTTAATGTTGTTGACACATAATGAACCGGAATAGGCACAATTCATCACAAAAACTGTAAAAAGTTGCTCGATTTCCCCGAATAATAGCCAAATTTTACGACGGATTTTCGTTTTAAAAAAAAATTGTGTCAGAATACGATGATCTTTTTTTCATGGAAATATAAAGTTCTATTTACAATACAATCAGTTACTTAGACCTAAAAACGTATTGGGGATACACCAAAATTTGCAATAAATCACGATACATACATGCGGGCTATGGTCTTGCGTAATCTTTGGGGCACTGCCAATTTTGATACTGAAATAATAAATAAATAAATATAAATTGTCAGTAAACAGAGCAAGCATTTCAACACAATATTGTTGTTGTTGCGATGACTTTTGAGGGGCCTCATTATGATGACTCAAATGGGCGAAATAAAATATTTCTTCTGGGTTAGGATTGTTCAAATTAAATTAAGTTTATTTCAAACAACAGGGTCCTTATAGGCTAACACATTTACATGTCAATCAAATATTATACAGTAAAATTAAAATTAGAATGCATTGAAATTTTAGATTAATAAAATAATTAATTAAATCTGTAAATAAAATTTTAAAGAGTATTTGACCTTTGCTTGTACTACAAAATGCACAACGTTGTTGCCTGAGAGTTTTGATAGCAATGAGCATGAAAGTGACATTACTCGTAGTTTTAAACATCCTTACCAGACAATAATTGTTTTTATAAAAAAGTGGTAAAGAAGAAATAGTATCCCTAGTATCTCTGAATTTTTAAGACTTAGGCCACTGATACTTTATACAAAAGAATCTTTATACTCCCAGGGTAACAATTCACAACAAAGAGTCTTCGAACATTGTTATGGAATAAACACCGACATACAACTTACTTTGCGACAGGGTTTTTCTCGGCGGCGTACTGCAGGCGTTTCTGCAAAGTTTCTTGGGCTTGAGTGTACCAGTAGTGACGATCTGTATAAAAAACAGCTGTATTAGTCTCTATACTACTCTCACTGTATAGTCATCAACGAAAGTACATGATTAAAACAAATAAATGTTTTAAAATAAATATGCGCCAGACAACACACCACTTGTCACGGTCTCGAAGTAAGGATAAATATCCTTGTGTTACGAGGAACTAAGCCAGAGGGGTTCCTCTTTTTAATATTATATTATTATTGAATTGCTTTTCGCCAGGAGCTTCGCCGGCGTGGACTATTTCTCCTTTTAAAATATAGTCTATGTTACTCGATGATATTGAAGTTTTATCGGTGAAAGATTTTTTAAAAGCGTTCCAGTAGTTATTGAGTTTATTCGTTACAAACGTACAAACCGTTTCTCTTTATAGTATTGGTAGGTATAGATTCATTCAAAATTGTGTAAGTATGTTGATCAAGTTTTGGCACCCATTATGAAGCTCTGCTTTGTGTGGGGTCCGATTAAGAAACATTATTTATTACATCTATATATTATATAATTTTTGTACTAAATAAATCGATGAACTATTTTTAAGAAATATTGATAGTGATTTAAACAGGTTAATTATCTGCGCACACAAACAAGGAAGTAGTTATCTTTCACTTATTTTAAACTTTAACTTATCGTAAAAATGGTTACTAAATTAAGAAAATTAACGGTAAATGTAAACATCTATTCCCTACAGAAACGAAACCACAGGCCAAAGCTTAGCTACAGTAACCTTGTAGAGTGATGTCGTTATTATTCATGATATCACAGTAAGGAGCTTATGAATGGAATTATTACAATACTACACTGGCAAACAAAAACGAAAATTAATCTGATAAAGGTATTTGCTGGATATAATTATCATACACTCGCATAATATTAGTCGACACCGATAGTTAAATTAAATAATTATTCATGGAAACTTTTACAAGCAAGAGCATTATTGTAATAAAATATCGTAATTATGTCTTTATTAATAAACCTGATCATTACTTATACAATAATGAAAAAAATATCTAAGCAATAATCAGAATGTTTTAATTTTTTTTTGAGGTTTTTTTCCAAGAAATGAGAAAGACCACCAAATTTTGTATGCGAACCCCAAAAACTAAAGTGGGTATAATCTGATTTTCAGTTGTATTACTTAAAGAATATGCCATATTATTTTCTATACAGGATAATCAATCACCCCGTATCTCTGTTTATGCAACTGTACCACCGGTTTGTTTCTTCCATCGTGGCATCGAGAAGAATTCGGCAAGATACTTAGTCTTTCCAACATTGTTATTGAAACTATTGAGTTTACAAAGTAAAGTCGAGACAAAAAATGTACATAGGTAGAAAAATAAAATCAGCTGACACTTAAGATGACCACAAATACTTCCACGCTTAGCTTTAAAATATTTATCACATTGGCCAAATTATTTTACATTAAATTCTGATAAATATGCAGAGTTTTATAAACGCAAAATGGTTTCATGTGGATAATTTTTCCATACTCTAATTTTCTTTACCATTATTCGTTCTTTCTAATATTATGAACATAAATGTGAATGAGGAGGTGCCCGTGGCTAAGTGAGTTTATGGATGGGTGACCATCCCGACCGAAATAAAGTAATGTGTTTTTGGGGCATCTCCGTGCTTCGGAAGGCACGTTAATCAGTTGGTCCCGGCTGACGGCGCTAGATATCAGTCGTAAAGCATAGGCAGAGGCCTAAAAAGGCGGCTTGATAACATCTGACGGTGAGTTTTATCACTGGCCTTACATTCACCTCCCCGACAATCCGCACTGAGCCCGCGTGTATGGCTCGTACCACCTTATAGTTGAGGTGAGGCCTGTGCCCAGCAGTGGGACGTATAAGGCTGTATTTGAAATGTAAATGACAAAATTGTTGCAAGGCTTAAGGTAACAACTTTATCCATCAATAACCTTCAAATGTTTTCAGACCAATAATTTGACTAAAATTGTTTAAAATGATGAAACAAAACTATCAAAAATAACCATCTCACCTTAACCAACTTTCACGATTGTATTTAAAAATTAGTTTAAAGAAATTTTGGTTAAGTTTAAATATTATTAAAATCAAAATCAGAATCACAAAAACAAAGATCTTACCATAAGTTTCCTTAACCTCAGTCTTCTGTGGCGTTGGTGACAGTACGCTCGTACTGATCGTGGCCATCATGATCATTATGCAGCACCAAGCACTCATGGTTCACAAGCCTCATCGGTGCTGATGATCACACCACTGAGCTATGACGACAGTACTTTATAGTCACTTCACTACTTTCACTGTCTTTTAACATCGTTGTTGTACCTGTAACAAAAGGATATTGATGGTTAATAACATTGATCAGAGCGCCAAATTGTTAGTACGAAGTAATGTACGTTAAATAACAGAAAATCTTGCGAATAGACCGCGTTTTTGTATGGGATTTCAGTACAGCGCCCAGTGATTATAAACGGAATCAAAAATCCCATACAAATTTCTGGAGTCAACCACCGTAGTTTACGTGGCATACTCATGGTAGACATGGTAAATGTAATGTCAATTCAATTCCATCAAATCAATATCTAAAATATTCAATTTAATATCATTCCTGCCTTACGACGTTTCCCAAGACTGTTTAATTTCATTTAGGATTTCCAGTTTATTATTATTACTATCAAATATATTTAAATCCACGTGGGCTCAAAACAGGAGTACATAATACAAAGATTTTAAAGATCTTAGGTTAAATAATTAAAATTACACATTAAAAGAAAAGTATCAACAGATAATAAACAGTAAGTATATCATATTTAGGTAATATTATGAAAACCCGGTTCGCTGATTCTCGTCACATTTGGCGTGATTTAGGTTTAGGTTTAAAGACATTTAATCCAAATTATTATGTTTTTATTTATTTTATTTACATTTATTTTGGACACATTTCTCTCATTTTTCAAGTGTAATATATCCAAAAATTGCCGTTTACAAGCAATATTTTCTTCACAGACCTTCGGAATTTACCCAAAAACTGTTAAGGATAATTTTTCGAAAAATATGTTTTCTCGCAGAGAGCAATTTGTGCAAAAGTGGATATGACGATTTGCTTTGAAACGACAAACAACAATTCTGTAGGGAAACATATTCACATACTTAACGAAATATTGCGACGCAGATGAAAGAAAAAGTTTAATTTTGTGGACTTTATGCTTGAAGCAATTTATGAAGCGAATCAGTTGTTTTCTCCAAGTTACGTTGCGGGGAAACGGCGGAAATCCAACAAAATATGGTAATAGGTAGATACCCAAATATGTTCAAAGATTATCGAAAATTAGTTTCTCGGTCAAAGTTCATGCTTTACGGAGATAGCGATCATAAATTTATACGTTCATCGTTAGTTCAAATGTTGTTTTGGTCCCTGTACCCTTTTGTTCACCTTGTAAATTTTATTAAACCCTTTTTTATTTGTGTTGGTAAATCCTCATGTTTTTAGGGGACAAAGAGGTTTTGTTAGACTTCTACTGACACCAGCTTCCTTACATAATTAGCTGAACAGGAAAGCGTTTGAACACACTTTTAAACTTTCTCAAAAATAAAACAATTGTTTAACTGGTCCAACTGAAAAAGTAGTATTGAAGCATTTAAAGTTTAACACCAGAGGAAGTTTCAGACCCATTTTCGCAGCAGTAAATTCACGTGAAAATCAAACGGTTTCGGTTACGGATACGGATATTGTGATGCTCTTTGGTAACAAAAAGGGTAAAGGGTCTCGAAGTAGCGAAGCCTTTTGACGCAGTTGTCGGTTTCGGCATTAATATCGTGCCTATTTTTAGAGGGAACAATAGGTTTGTTCGAAGCAAAATAGACAAAGTGTAAACGTAAAATCAAAGAGTTGCGATCTAAGTCCTGATTTAGTGGGTCCAGGCTGCCTGGCTATTCTAAATTTTACTGCATCTATGAACTTCTAACAGCTTCTGATGATTGAACATAAAATATTGACTTAGACTTTGCTTATAATAATAAGCCCGCAAGGCGGCTTTATGAGCTGTTAGTGCGTAACGACACCACTGGCCCGTGAATTTCTACTGTACCAACATAATAATAATAACAATTGCTTGGTCAAAAGCACGCGATGGGGTTTGAACCTCTGTGGCATAGGCCATTTTGTTTTTTTCTTGATGTTTCCGCGCACGATGGAAGTGGCATGGCATATATGAAACGACGACATAAAACATCTGATAATATGGCACCCTAAAGACCTGTCACGTTTCTGAGTATTATTTTTAATCATATGCCCTCTTTCCAAATATACCACTTTTAATGTGCGCGGAAACTTAAAATAAAAAATGGTGGCTGGCGTCTATGCCAGCTTCCATACAAAAATATTCAAAACCCCTTGAAATGGTCCCCTTCTGAAGGGAGAGAATATGAAGGGTGTAAAAGGACCCTCAACGAAGCCGAGACTTATGTATTCTGCACATCATCAGGACCATTTTTTCAGACCATACCTGGGAACTCAATAGTTCCCAAGTTATTGAGGGTCAAAGTCAAAAAAATCTCAAGATTTTGATGAAAACAAACTCTAATCATTATTACTTAATTTGTGTCCTAAAAAACATCACCAAAATTTCATGTATTTCCTAACAAAAAAATGCTTCAAAACGTTCAACTCGCAATGTACATTGTCTTGGTTTAGCGTAACAGCCACGCACAAAACCGCAGGAGTGGTCTGTTGCACGCGTTACATTGCGTAGTCCATTTTTACGTTTAATATTGAAACCTAAAAAAAAATACGTATCCCATCAATTTTTTTTTCTGTGACTTGATTTTATGGTCTGAGTGCGTAGACGCCTACTTCGTTAAGTGTCTTTACACCCTGTATTTCCAACCAAACATAATCAGAATAATATACTTATCATTTATTTCGGACAACAAATTAAATGTGAGAGATTTAAAAAACATAACAGATAACCTTAAGTCCAGCATAACCTTAAAATCTAACAAACTTAATCTTACTTCTTCCTAATATTATAAATGCGAAAGTTTGTGAGGATGTATACTGCATGTTTCATTCACGCAAAAACTACTGAACGGATTTGGATAAAACTTTACAGTAATACAGCTTATACATCAGAATAACACATGGGCTTCAATTTATAAAGATTTTATGTAATTTGGTCACAATATATATACAACGATAACGCGGGCAAAGCCGCGGGTGTTAAGCTAGTACCCAAATACTCGTAAACCACTCCTCTAGAGCAAAGCGGAAATACTCGGTACTCACCAATGAAACAAAAAAGGTGATCAGCTGAAATGAAACTGATGTACCTAATAGGATTTGCAGAGTTTAACTGTGTAGTGACGATAATCGAAAGAATTAAATTAGCTACCATTACATTTTAGATCCACCTGGGAAATGCCATCTGCATCGCACATACCGAAAGCTTTTATCAATTATCAGTTCATTGATCGATTTGGTCCCTGATATTCGCATGTAGCCAATTAATGAATCGCTTGGTTTAACGGTTCAGCTACTATTCAGCACAAATGCAGAATATTGCTTTCTAGCCAACCATCTAGGCGGGACTAAATGCAACACGATTATTTTGTAACAAATACTCCATGTAATTCTTTAAGAACTCAGCAAAGATGTAAGATAGAAATATTTTACGATGACATGTGAAAAAATGAATATGAATGATACAGGTCCACCACTCCCATGAGTTTTTACCAATGACTATTGCTTGCGTCCGCATAAACCACCTAGACGTTTTTGTATGGGATTTCGGTACATGCCCTTAGTGATACGAAATGGTCCCAAAAATGGCATGCATATTCTGAAGTCAACTAACGTAGTTTGGGTACACTACAAAGTCAGAATTCCGAGCTCCACAATACGAATAATCTAAATTCCGAATCAACAACAATCCGAATAATCATAAATTTGAAGAAAGCAAATAATGTGAAATAATGTGCATAATCTGCGCCTCTGCTCAAATAGTGTACTTTTCTTGTTCTTTTGACTGTACTCTGAATTTATTTATTGTAAAACAAAACAAAGTTTAAAAGAGTTAACTATCAAGTTTCATGCCGGAGTCTTCTCGATAAGAAGCAACGTCCGAACCGGTGGTAGATTCGCATTATATTTATCTACCGTATGTACTATTATTGTTCACGTTTATTATTATTTATATACACATTTTGTAAATTTTGACATTTCATAAGTTCTTTTTTGTAAAAGCTTAAGTGAATAAATGATTATTAACTTTTTACTTACTTTAGTGAAACATTTACATCGTAAAATGTTGTATTTACTAAGCGTGAATGCCTTCTGACACTTCGCCGGCCGCTGCCGCAACACGCTCGCTTTGCTCGCTCCTACTTAGACATTTAGGGTGCGTTTCCACCAGACATGTGCGAGGATGCATTGCGAGGAATGTGTTTGTTAAACACCAATAGAATCGCGAAGCTAGATGAATGAAACAATTCTATTGGTTCTTAACACGCACATTCTCCGCAACGCATCCTCGCACATCTCTGATGGGAACGCACCCTTAATCCTCTTAATAAAAGTTAATCAGCATACATTTTAATATTTATGATAAAATATTTTATTTTTCAATAATTTTTGAATATCGAAATTCGGAATATTGTTTTTCGGGCCAACGAAACTTCGGCTTCCTAATTCTTAGCACTAATGAAAGACGGAAATTCGGAAGAAGGTGTTTCGGAAGTTTTGGGTGTTCGCACGTAGTTTACCTGACGGAAACTCATGGTAGACATACTGCCTGTTAATTAAGTTGAAAATAGAACAAGGTTTGACCACAAGGACCTCAAAGTCAAACTTTAGAAAGGCTCGGTTTTGTCTCCTTGTTAAAGTATTAATGACATCAAAGTTCTATTTAACAATGTATTCTGAAGTTTCTTGAAATACATTAAAATCATTAATTGTTTTGCACGACTATCTACTCAAATCGTCAATACGTAAAATCAAATCCAATTACCAGACTCAAACACCTTTAAATTAATTAATTAAATCTATTTTAATGCTCGGTAGGTATTTAAGTAATTTTCTCAATGCCTTAATATTAAATGGGTTACAGAAATGTTTGATTATTTTACAGGCTAATTCAACACCTCCGGCAAGATATTTTGTACAGGACTAAAAAGCCAATTAAAAGTTACTGAAGTTGTTTTTGTATAAATTAAAATAATTCTAGAAATCCTTGTTTCAATTTGTACAAAACAGAACTCTCAGAATTTAAGTAATAACGTAAGCAAAAATCAATTTTACCGTCTACACCGATATATATGTAACTATATAAATATTTAATCAGTAGTTTACCACTAAGTACTTTAACTAATGTTGTGTCACTTGCGCGCAAATGCTAACGGGCAAAAAATTCAAAAAACGAAACAGTTAAAAGGGTATTGTAAAATGAACAGAGTTTTTAAAAAAATAAAAGATTTTACTGCTGACGTCAGCACTAAAATCTTTTTGCCTTCGCCTTTTTGCAATAAAAGTAGGTACCTAATACCACAAACATTAAATATGTAAGAGCATTTTGTTTTTATTAAATTTCTGAATAATAATATTTTATTGAAATCGTTAATAGTATTAAAAGCCTTATTTTTTTCGTAAAATATAGCCATCAAAGTGAATTGTTTTTTAAGTTGAAATTTACGAAGTAAGTAAGCATTGGACCATCCTATTCAATTAAAAGCAAATAACCTTTGTTGTAAAAGCAAGCAATTATAGAGTGATGAAACAATAGACCTTTTACTTCGAGTAAACACTCTGTATAAGGAGTTTTCTCAAATTTAATTAATCTGTCGGAAAAACAATAAATGTAAAGATGTTTAGCCAACATCTTTTGGTTTCAAAGCAACAGATACTGAAAACTCGACAATACTACATATTTCTAAAAACCAATTATTGTTGTAAAACGTAAATAAATAACTTAAAATGTTTTGGTATTCAAATTGAATCTTAATAAACTCCTGAACAAAAAATCGAAACTAACTCACCACGCAGTGAATTTCTACATATTAACAACTGCCAAAGTAGATGTTATATGTATTACACTAAGAAAAATAATTCTAAAATTTGGTTGAAACTCAATTTTCATACACGAGTCAAAGTTTTTAAAATGTGAATTATCAATTAATAACCGACTGATAGTCTGACCCTGGAATGATTTGCTTTGAACGTAACTTTAAGGAATTCTCAGATCCAGACGAATCAAACTTGAGGTAGCCCGAAGTATTTTAAGTGCGCGCTTCGGACTATCCCTTTGTTGTAATCTGGAAACTATTCAAATAAAAAGTAAGGTCTCTTTCGGTAAATACATATATACCATCACGACTATGGGGTAGTCAGAGGCGAGCTAAATGTTGCCGCCATGGTGATTGAAAAGCCCGCTTTTAATAAGCGTATTAGAACTTAATGTGGTAGGTGTTGAGCCATCCGTCGTGGTCCGCGTTGCTATGGTTTATATCGGTGTTATCCATCACCGGAGAGTTGGTCGCTTTAACAATGAACATAAAGATGGTTAAGGCCGGATTAAAACCATGTAAATAACTTTGCAAATAACAAAAAACAAACAATTAACTGGCTTAGCCCTGCTACCACGAGTTGCTACTTTGAATTTACACTATCGTTCGCGTAAAAAAATGTATGGGATCTGACACTGTCTTGTGTTGTCATGTACAATTTGTTTACGCCAACGATAACATATATTTAAAGTGGCAACTCGTGGTAGACGTACTGTATCCGTAATTCCAGAAACGATAAACAAAGAAGCACATTTCAAATTGATTCTGTCGCTGTTCTGTCACAAGTCGTTAGAATTGACAAAGACAGCTACACACGACACACGGAAGGGTTACTCAACTTTGGATGTCTTTTCATGATTCCGGCATAAGATACATTGGTTTTCACTTTAGTATATTCATGGAACAAATACAATTGAGAACGTCAATGTCTCAATCCATGTCGACTTTTAACACAATGTTTTCCAGCTAACTCATTCGTCCTGAGATTGAAAATGCTTGGGTTATAATTAGCTCGAAATCTTGACCGGCTGTTAGGACTTTGACAAGAAGTCGTGTTACTTTAAAAGTTTAAAGTAACGAGGACTGTAACTAGCTCCAACACGCTGAATCAGATTATGCCTGTGGTTTGGTCGAAATTCAGACTAGAGAGCTTTGACAGCTAGATAGATTGATATTCTTTGTTGCACTCAAAAAAACAAAAACACTAATATGAAATATCATTATACTGGGTGATTTTCAAGGCTTACAAAAACGATTCAGCATACTCAGTTAGAACCCAAGTGAAAATTTGATTTTTCCAATTGACCTAAATTTTAAGGTTTTCGTACAATAAATACTGACTCATTTGTATGGTGTCCTTGAATTGAAAGTTAATTTAGTATCCTACAACACTTACGAGTATGCCATATCGTTTTTGTAAGTACGAGTATTTTGATAATCACCCGGTATAAACAATTAGGACAATCTATGTGACCTTATCGCTAGAAAATGACATCCAGGCAACCATTGGACTGACTTTGACTTTGTTAGGATGCACCATTTTTACATAGAGGTATTTTATCAAAAAAAGCGTTTGTATTGATTAAGAAAACATTTGAATATGAAGCGCACGTGCTAACTCCTGTTGCTTTAATAATGTATTATCTGTGTGTCGTAAATATTAATTTATAGGACTGTTGTAACACAGAAAAACATGCGCTCTGTAAAGTCAAAAGCATAAAATCTATACGTTTCCAAGGCCTCAAAAATATCTGAGCAAAACATTTGCCACAAATATCTAAACGAGTGAACAAAGAATCTGAACGAATTCCCGTATCGATATTTTGTGGATACTGTTTTGATCAGATATTTTTGAAGCCTTGGAAAAGTGTAGATATTTTTGCTTTTGACTGTACGTCTACCATGAGTTGCCACTTTAAATAAAATTGACGTTATCGAAGTGTATTGGGATTTCGAATATCGCCTCTGTTAAGTCGAAATATAACTAAAAACGGTAGATGTAGCATCTTGGTACTTACCGGTTTTTAGTTCCATTTCGACTTAACAGAGGCGAGATACGAAATCCCTATACAAATATTTTACGCAAAAGATAACGTAAACTTAAAGTGGCAACTGATGCTAGACGTACTGGTGACTCTTTTCAAGCTCATTCATCAAGCAAAGTATAATATGCATACAGCGATCATGATTTTAATTATTTCATTTCGATCCAGAATATCCTGCTTCAGGAATTCGCATTCTTTAGGCAAAAGCAGCAGACTCAGCGAAAGTAACCTGAAGGAAAATATTATTCGTGCTCCACAACTCGTAATGAGTTTATCACACAATAAGGCAGGTTGATTATTTTAATACGGGAGAACAAGTACTAGGTACATAAGATATCGTAGGGCGAAATTGGAGTCAAAGTAAATGGACGTGCGGGCTGTAAGCGTAATCTTAGAAAAGACAAAAGTATCTGACTAATTAATTAGGCAGCATGTCATAGCGGCACGAACAAGGGGACAGCTAATGCTACACAAAGAATAATACTGTTGAAGTGATGTAAACTGCAGAAGTAAGTGATAATTTAACGTTCCAAAACTGATGATTTAACAAAAACAATAAAGCTTATTAAACTACTAAGAATATATGCTGCTTGTGATCGTCTTTATACGTTTTTTCATTCATAAAACTAATTGGAAGTTTGGTCAATCATCATTTTACTTTTGCTGTTGACTGTATCTACCCACTCAGGACCGTCTTTAACTTATCCTCCGTCTTTACCTATTAGTACGATGGGGCCCTCCTATTCTTAGTTTACATTGTTTCTTTGTTCTAATATCTTATGAAATGATTTTAGGGGCCCTGTGCACGTACCTACGGAGAAAGCGATAACACAGACCAACTCAAACTCTAAAACTCGAATATCTGCATTCAAATACAATTTTAGAAAATACTTTAATTTTTATCGTCAAAAATGAAAGTAACGAAAACATGTACTAAAAATGGACATAAATTCTTTATCAAAACAGGCGACCACAGTCCCAGTTTATTTTTATTTTTTATGGTATGTTAAGTGGTTCTAATATTATTGGTAAAAATTGGGCTTCTGAGTGTCTCATTCACCACGACGGCACACTCATTTGCCTCTGACTGCCCCGTTTGGGATGAAGTCGTGATGGTATGTTCTGTTCTGGGAATAATTATCTGCTAAAAACGTACCTGCTACTATCCTCCTTATCAACTGATATCCCTAGCAGAGCATTAGGCCTCTTCCATAGATTTTCAGAAAGATAATAGAAGGATAGACCGCCCGTCGTGCGGGTAAGCGTTACACGCCGCCTGCGCCATTAAATGGTCAGCATTTCAAAACTTTTCTGGCCCGACTGGAGACTTTTATCTTCAACGGATTTCCTCGTTTCTCATTAGACGAAGAAACTAAATACTGAGCACTGCTCTCTAAATAGCTCATTTACTGGCTTAAAACTTTGCTTTGAAACGTTTGGAATCGAAGAGAGCGTCGTGTGTGGCCTAGGGCCTAGGGGTTAGTGCAAATCCAGCCAGAACCAAAATCTTGTGTTCATTGTCAAACAAGTTTGAACCTTAGTAGCATGGCTAGCCAGCCACCATTTTGGTTTTTTATCGATGTATCCGCACATTTTGAAAGTTGTATGTATGGAAAGATGTTACAAAAACAAACAATAAAATGTCGTATACTAAGGAACCTACCCTAAAGTGTCACCTAATGATCTTTACCTTCAAATTAACTCTAAAACGTGACACATTAGGGTACCATATTATCAGAATTTTGTTTTATCCATATACGAGTATACCAGTTTTATTGGGTGCGAAAACTTCGGTGAAGGAAAACATCGATAAAAAAACAAATACGTAACGGCGGAAGGCTCACCAGCTACCACATGCCGTTGATGAAAAGTGGGCTTCTGAGTGTTCCGTTCATAATGACCGCAAAAATCACTAGGATAAAGTCATTATGGTATGTTAAATCGAAAATGTTATCAGCTTTATTTGATGATCAAATAAAACGTCATTAATATTTCTGTTTCTAGCATATTCTGCGAAATGTAAAATCCTATTAATAGATTTATTTGATTACATTTATCAACACACCGTTAAAATTAATATTTCAGTATAAATGTGTAATTAGGGTAATTAGCCGTAATCTCGACGCTCATTTTACGCTTTCGTGGGACCACAAATGAGTTTCTCTGAACGATGATACTTAATCTTGCTAGAAACCTTTTAACACATACGTTTAATTTAAAATTAATGTTGTAATATTATATCACTGAAAACAAACATATGTTTACGACACAAAAACGAATAATAAAGCATTTATCTGTCTGTAGTTCCATGTTGTTAGTTAGATGTTGTATTTTTTTTTCTGCTAATGTATGTACCAAATCTAAACCCCCGAAAGCTTCCAACTGGAGCTTATAAATCGCTTTGCTTGTCTAGATTGCGATTCAGTGGACGATCTCAATAACGGGTTGGTGGAAACTGTCCACACAGTAGGGTCTAAATTCTTTAGGCTCCGCCGCAAATATAGACCTCAAACACTGACCGATCAAATCTGAACCTCATGGCCAAGCGGCGCTCGATGACGCTGCGGTCCTCTTATGACGCGAAGTCATATCGGCAGCTCAATAGACGGATCTGTCTGTCCCTTTGGCGTGATATTCGATCCTTTAATACTAAGCATATTCAAGAAACCATTGAACGGAATAAAGGCTCTAAAATATTTGCTAGGGACTTGTCAATTGGGCAAAGTCAGCTGACAAAGCTAAAGAAAGAGAATGGCAGTGTAGCGTCTACGAAGCCGGAGGTGCTGAGGGAGATCGAACGGTTCTATGGACAGCTGTACACCTCGGTCGCCAAAACCGTTAAGAGCTCAGCCAAAGACCCCAGAGCAAAGCTCACCCGACACTATACCGAAGATATCCCGGACATCAGCCTGTACGAATTTAGGATGGCCCTCAAACAGTAGAAACACAATAAAGCGCTGGGCGAGTAGGGAATTAACTCGTAGCTACTGAAAGGTGGAACACCGATACTTAGAGTCCTTCAGAGGCTGTTTAATTTTGTCCTTCAAGGGTGTTACGCCGGAAGCATGGAACGGAAAGTTTTTCTTAAAAAAAGGCGGTAAGGCCCTTTTGAAGAATTATAGGCCGATCTTGCTTTTGAGCCATATTTACAAGCTGTTTTCGAGGGTCATCCCAAATCGTCTTGCTCGCAGGTACGATGACTTCCAACCTCCCAAACAAGCCGGTTTCCGAAAAAGGTACAGTACTATAGACCACATTTACACGATACGGCAGGTTATACAGAAGACCGAGGAGTATAATTTGCCACTATGCTTAGCGTTTGTGGACTATGAGAAGGCCTTTGATTCGATCGAGACGTAGGCAGTGCTGCACTCTCTCCAACGGTGCCACATTAACTATCGGTATATCGAAGTGCTGAAGTGTTTGTATCGAAACGCCACCATGTCGGTTCGAGTACAAGATCAGACCACGGAGGCAATTCCATTGCAGGGGGGTGTGAGACAGGGGGATGTAATACACACAACAACATGGTCTAGGGATATATAAAACTTTTTTAAATAACTCAAAAAGTACTGGCCTTGGTCTCATGGACAGATTATAAAAACCTTATTAAGTTCCTTCTTTAAGTTCAAATTTGTATATAAATGGTTTTGTTTTAAGATGTCATGCGCAATCATTAAATTTCTTCCAAAGAAGTAAATCTTCACGAACTTCTAACTTGATCAAAACTCCATAAATTTCTATAAATCTTTGTCAAACGCATATCCAGTGTTCATTTAATCATGCCACGTAGACACTTGACCAGGAACGAAATGTTAAGAGCAGTGGGCATGATTCAAGCTGGCGCTACCCAAATTGCGGTTTCTGAAGCCATGAGGACCGGTCAGAGCGTTATATCCAGGCTTTGGTCACGTTATCGTGTCACGGGGTAAGTGGTGGAACGGCACCGAGGACCTCAACGCATTACAGCACATGTACAGGACCGATTCATAGTAAATGCTGCACGAAGTCAACCAAATGTAACGGCGGTGCAATTGGTTCAAAGGCTACAGAGAGAGTATGGTTTGCTGGTAAGCGGTCAAACTTTGAGAAGACGACTGCATGAAGTCAACCTACGTGCTCGTAGGCCACTTCGGGTACCAGCGCTAAGGAGAGGCAATCGAGGAAGAAGATTACAATGGGCTATTGCACACGAAAACTGGAACCATTCTCAATGGTCACTTGTGCTTTCCACTGATGAATCCAGGTTTGGATTTCATCCTGATTCGCGAAGAGTACGCGTTTGGAGAGAACCTGAACGTTGGAATCGACTGCAGCACCCACAACAAGTTCATGCATATCAAGGTGGCACGATTATGGTTTGGGCAGGAATTCGTCTCGGCAGTAGAACGGACCTCGTTTGGATACAAGGCAATATGACTGCTCTAAAATACCGAGATGAGGTGCTAGAGCCTGTAATCTTGCCCCACAGACAGCAAATGGGACAAAATTTCCAGCTAATACACGACAATGCCCGTCCACATACGGCGCGTATCGTTACAAGTTGGTTACAACCGCATGATATCCAAGCTTTTGACTGGCCTGCACAATCCCCTGACTTCAATCCTATTGAGCATGCCTGGGATATGCTTTAGAGAAGAGCTCTTAGGAATTTCCCTGAAGATATTGTGCATGAAAACCAGCTTTACTTGCATCTTAGCAGGACTTACACAGTATTCCACAACAGGATATTGACACCCTTGTTTTGAGTATGCAGAACCGCTGCAGATGTATCAGGAGAGTCTTAGGTGGATTCACGGATTATTCATTTTAAGTTTTTAACAATTTTTATAAAAAATAGTTGTTTTGTTTAGGTTTTGATGTTTCAAAAATAAAGTTAAAATTGAAATTTTGTCTGAGTTTTTCCTCTTCTTCTAAGTTTTTTTTAAATTTAACTTTATCTAAAAGTTTATTTATCAGATTAGATAGGCTATTGAACAAGGTTTATTCTAATTTTTAGGTGTCTTAACAAAGAGTTAATAGAATTTTAGTTATTTAGGTTTAATTGAAATATTCCTAGACCATGTTGATGTGTGTATCTCCAAAATGCTTCACAAATACAATGTAAGACGCTTTCAAACTCCTGGAATGAGAAGGACTCGGCATCAACATTAATGGCAAATGCATCACTCTCCTTCGGTTTGCGGACGATATTGTGGTCATGGCAGAATTGTTGGACGACCTCAGCAAAATGCTAGAAGACATTAAGGTCTCAGAAAAATCAAGAAGTTTCTCAACATGGATAAGACGAAAGTCATGTCAAACTGCCATGTAGTGCCCGCCTCAATATTAGTGGGGAACTCGATTCTCGAAGGGCAAACGGTCCAATTAGGAAGATCCGACTTCGAGAAGGAGGTCACTTGGCGAATCCAACTCGTCTGGGCAGCGTTCGGGAAGTTACGCAGCGTCTTCACGTCCAAAATACCTCAGTGTCTGAAGACAAAAATCGTTGAACAGTGCGTGTTGCCAGTGATGACCTACGGGGCCGAGACGTGGTCTCTAACTGTGAGCATCCTAAATAGGCTCAGCGAACTATGGAAAGAGCTATGTTTGGTGTTTCTCTGTGAGATCGAATCAGAAATGAGGAGAGCCGTAGATGAACTAAGGTAACCGACATAGCCAAACGGGTTAGCAAGCTGAAGTGGCAGTGAGCAGGACACATTGCTCGGAGGACTGATGGCCGATGGGGCAGAAAAGTGCTCGAGTGGAGACCGCGTATCGGCAGGCTCAGCGGAGGACGGCCTCCCGCGAGATGGACGGACGATCTGGTCAAGTCCGCTGGGAATCGCTGGATACAGGCCGCTTCTAATAGCGATAGGTGGAAATCATTGGGGGAGGCCTATGTTCAGCAGTGGACGTCCTATGGCTGATATGATGATGATGATGATGATGATGATGAATGTATGTACGAGTTCTTCGCTCGATTAAAACAAAAGCGAACAAGGAATATTATTATTATTTAAATTAATAAACATGATAATTATCTAGGCGACAGGCCTAAAAATAATTACACAAAGAAGGTGAGCCCGGTCACCCGTTTTGATGCCACAAATATTGACATGTCGTGGCTAAATCCGAACTTACCGATGTCAATCTCTCGAGGTAAGAGCTTCTTGAAAATATTTATTTGTGCAGTAAATGGTTGTAATATCAACATAACATAGAAGCATAAATAGTATTCAATGTTAAATACTTACATAATTGTTATTACGCGTAACGAATTATTATTTTGACGTTAGATTTTGGCCTTTTTTTATAAAACTATTATTCTAGGTGTAATTATTCTAAGCTTGTTGCATAAATTGCAATGATTTACTTCGAATCGTAATTAGTAAGCCTATAATTATTCACAAATGCGCACAATAGAACTATTCGTCATAATTACCTTTTACAACGGAGGTACGAGTATTACCGGTCATTTAAGCCAATTTTCACTTATCAGCCGTAGCATAAGAAACTAGGAACGAAAAAATATTAAGTATATTGCCGTTTGTCACGCAATATAACGGAACAGAATGAATCATTGCCTATAAAAGAAACTAGAAGTTAGTTAAAAAAGAACGATCAATCTTTCCATGCCACATTAGATTCAGTGTTTGTGTTTTACTCTAGCGGTAGGACGCAGTGGTTACTTTACACAGGTTAGATTAGCCGTGTAAAGTAAAAATGCTTCAATACGACTACCACGAGTGGCCACTTTAAATGTACACTATCGTTCGCGTAACAAAATGTACTGAAATTAGACATTGTCATGTCATGTGTCATCCCAATACAATTTTTTTACACGAAAGATAACGTATTTTCAAAATGGCAACTTGTGGTAGACGTACTGTTCATTACTTCTATCAATATACATCATTATTGTATACTTTCCAACACTTTCAAAAATCAATAAATGTATAAAAATTACGTATCTTTGAACTCGTATAACTGGGCTTGGGACAACCGTGCGACTTTTGTGTCCTAATGAAATAATTTCGTCGTATGACTGTTCTGACTCCACGTACCACATTTTTCATTGGCAGGCACCTTCAGAAAAGGCACACATAGTATGGAGCCAAAATGATCTCCTATTTGAAGTCAACTATCGTAGTTTACTTGAGTAAAACTCATGGTAGACATACTGTTAGCGCAGCATAATAATATGCATTTTCTATATCAATTATTAGTTAGAGCTTTCAATTTCATTGCAGTAAAACATCTCCGGTACGAGTTTAAAATAGCAGATGGTGGTTGACAGACAATTTAATTAACAACATAAAACTTTTTTAATAAAATGTGCATCATAATTCAACGTCCAGCAAATTAATGGTCCCCTCGAAATTGAATTATTTTGTTGACTGCCGGGATGAACTGATGACGGGAGCAAAAATAAGACGTTTTGCGAAGCTTTAACAAAAATTTTCAAATCTGTGTGTAATTTTGTGTGATGACGAAAACGCATTTTTTACTCCTGCCGTTGCCGGTGAAAAACATTTCACCGTTTGTTTGGCTAAGCTAAAAAAAATTGACCTTTTATTCTAAAAACAAAGAAATGAACAAAAATTTTTTTTTTATTATACGTGAATTTCGCCAAACCATTCCGCTGTGTCGAATACATAGATTTTTAAAGATAGAATACTAGAAAATAAAAATTCGGCTCTTCATGATATCAAGCGGGATTACCCACGTCTTCGGCAAACCAGGCGGCTGCTCTATCTTATATGAAAATACGCATTGTTGAATGCTTAAATCAAATTACTAATTCATAGATAAATCTTTGCCTAGAGTGCTAAGCCCGCAATCCAAAGAATGATGCCCAGATTTTGTGGGATGTGTTTTGAATTTTGCGTGACGTTGCCTGGATTTAGAGATCTTCGTGGCCTAGAGGAAGCACCCCAACTTTAATTTTGGATTTTGAATTCCAATCTGGCCAGAACCAATTTGTATTTGTAGTCATTGTTACATGACCGACTAACTCTCCGGTGATGAACAACATCGATACAAAAAAGTCACTTGCCTTCATTACCCCGTTTGGGATATTATAGTCGTGATGGTTTGTTATGTTATGTATCCTGGATTTATGAATAACCGCATTCGGCGAGCGTGTTAACCAAGTTCATAACCAACTATTAACGATTATTTCAATTAAATCACTTTTCCAACAGTGCAGTTATCTGTTTTCTCTTTTCATCATCCAAGTGGTAATATGTGTTCACGAAGCCAGTGTCGCAGGAACCAGTTAACAGCTGAACCAAAAACGATATCATCTAAGTAAAAAGTTACAACTTGACATTGTTTGTTTACGTAAATGGATAGGGTTTAATGTACTTAGCTGCCTACGCCTTAGCATATTGGTGATAATATATCACAGGTAATGACGTGTAACGGAGATACTTCCGTTACGTAAACAAAACATTCCTGCTGTGTTATAAAAATATGAGACTAATGGTAACATATTTGTTTGGAACAAATATGAGCTTACATAAAAAATGTTTTGGTGTTACGTAGTAGAAAATATTTTTATTGCATCTGCTGCTTAAATGTATGGGTAGTGTATTTATTTGTCTGTTAAGTGGTTTTCCACTTGATCAGTCCATATATCGGAAGCTTTTCAAGCTTCTGACATGACCAACATAAAGTTAAATCATAACATAACATAAAATACCATAACGACTACATTATTATCCCAAACGGAGTCCCCAATCCGAACGGAAACAGTGACGGAAACCCAGTCAGAGGCAAGTGGTTGTTGCTGTTATGGTAAACGGAACACTCAGAAGTCCACTTTTTATCCAACCCAAGGTGTATTAGAATCCGACGTGGTAGGTGGTGAGGCTTCTGTTATACATGTTGATTTGGTTTTTAATCGATGTTTTCCTTTACCGGAAATATAGTCGGAAAAACAATGACCAAAAAGATTGGTTCAGGCCAGATTTGAATTCGTGACCACACGATTCGTGATCTGAGTTGAGATGGTTAACCCTTAGGCCACGGCGCTCTTTATAACGAAGTTCAAAACGTGCATAATATTACATTACGTGGTTGCGAATAAATTATTAAGTAATGATGGTGATGACTGCCTTGTTTTTACGATGATTGAGAATTTCATGAGAACATTGTGCTTCATCTACTTTATTTTTTGGCGCAATTTACTGAATTCCGGGCAAACAGTTTATGTGTCGATTTAAAAATAATTAAGCACTTGATTCGCCGTTAGGTTTTTTACACGGCTCTCGTAAATGGTCAGCAGAGCGCGTCCGTTTTGAATATTCCGTTTATTCTATTTCTTTTGCCAATCAAAAACTGGGCGAATTAAATGTCTATGGATGGTTTTAAAAAAGGATTTTAACGGTCTCATCGGAGCAACTATATTGGAAACTCAGTAAACATTACCACCAATTACGACTTTATATGACACAAAACAGCGAACAGCGTCAGCTTTTTTGCAAAAAATCCGACGCAGTACTGAAAATGCTATTCGTTCTATTTCCACATTTCTCGCTTTTAAAACTACAAAGACTCCTAGGGGAAATGTCCGCAGTGAAGACGCGCGCCACTGAACCAATGTCACACGCGGTCACCCCGTGAGGGTGTTGTGTGGTAAAAGAAAGCTTTTGAACTCAATATGCGGATAGGTTTTTCGCCCCTGGTTAAATATTTTGATTGAAAAATTCTCAAATATAATTAAACCGAAATACTTAAAAAAAAATAACGCAGTTTGACAGGTATGCAAACAGGGTAGCAACAGAGGCAAATTTAAATATTATTGTTTAAAAATGTTACACCAAGTCTATGAAAGAAAATGAAATCATGGTTTTTTTTTTGTTTCTGGACTCGTCATTTTAAAATAGGAGGACAATTTATCATTGTTTTCATCCTGAAAGCTTTTTCAATACGGGCACATATTTTGTTTTATTTCATAACTAGCTTTCCGCCCGCGGCTTCGCCCGCGTAAACTTTATTTCTGTAACATGTATCCATTAAATCTTTATAAATTGTAACCTTTGTGTTATTCTGATGCATAAGCTGTATTACTGTAAAGTTTCATCTAAATCCGTTCAATATTTGTGCGTGAAAGAGTAACAAACACACACACACACACACGCACACAAACAGCACACACATGCATACATACATACTTACAAAATTTCGCATTAATAATATTAGTAAAAAGTAAAATTATTTAAGTAGGTAAGTAATTATCATTTCTTTTCGTAAAAATTATCGACTTCGTATTCAGTGCTCTTTGAGGGATCACAAACTTTATTTTTTAGCTAATTATAAATAAATGAAAGTTGCACACAACCTTGTATTACTTTTAAATCATATTATAGTCATTTTAGTTAACCTTCTCCTGAAGAAACGAGATATTCATATTAATAACAACAATTATCTGACTGGCCTGTTGGCGCAATGGCAGCGATCCTGCCTTTAGCGCCAGAGGTCGTGGGTTCGATCCCCACCCATGACAAATATTTGTGTGACGAACATTTGTATTTGTTGTGTGTCTGGGTGTTATTATCTATTTAAGTATGTATTTATAAATATTTAAGTATGTTTATCAGTCTCTGACGCCCATATTACAAGCTCTGCTTAGTTTGGGGTAAGATGATCTTGGTGTGAATTGTCCCAGATATTTATTTATATATTCTATCTAGTGACTCAGTATATGTATATTAACAAGCTTTGAATGAAAGTAGGCA
Organism: Udea olivalis; assembly: GCA_947369235.1. Lineage (NCBI taxonomy): Eukaryota > Metazoa > Arthropoda > Insecta > Lepidoptera > Crambidae > Udea > Udea olivalis. Next base: position 8,250,775 of record OX376352.1, on the reverse strand, counting down.
AAAGTGATATTTTTGTGATCTAAGTTTGTGTCTTCTCTTTAGTATCTATTAACTCACTAAAAAGGAATGATTAACTTTTTGGTAGATAACCAGTTTTTAACACAATATTATCACCAGCACATACTAAATGGATGCGCTTATAGTCGTATTCGGGGTAGTGAAGGTGTTTAATTCTGCTCGTGTATCAACTGCCTTCAGACGCATTAGTACTATCTCAACTACCGGCTTCGCTTGAAAACCACTCGAAACACTATCACGTCATAACATTTGCATACAAACTCACACTTAGCGCTATCCTTCAGCACTTAATATGAACCTTCAGTGCACAGTTTCTAGACTGAAATTAGCTTAACTATTTCTAATAATGTTGTCGACACAAACCGTGAGGTATTTTTTGCGTTAAGGTGCTCCTCACCTGGAGCATTCTCCTGTAATGGAACGTTACAGAGTCGAGCATTACATCAGTGAGGGAGGACAACCGAGCATTACATCAGTGAGGGAGGACAACCGAGCATTACAGTGCGCATATTATAATGCTACAAATTCGAGCATTACGTTGGTGAGGGAAAAGCAGCGAGCATTACAGTGCGCAACTTGATTATACAGTCTGAAATATTTTGATACAACTTCCCTGAAGTTTTGTAGGGCAGTGTTGTAATGAAATCTGAAATGTTATTACAGGTGAAAATTATTTATGCCAGGGAGGCTTCTATAATGTAATGCTTAAAATGGAGTATCTATAACGAATCTGAAACGTTACATTACAGGAAAATGCTCCAGTAGTCCAGTCAATGAATGCTCAGAAAGGGATGTGGATGTAAAAGTCGAAAGCAGAAAATTTGACTTTGGAACTTTGTTTGGACTAGTTAGGAGATAAACATACTAAATGTCCTTACACCAAAGGTTTTTAATTATATAGTATCCTGAAATCTACGATCGCAGCTGGGATGAGTTATTAAGAAATATATGACAGAAAACGTAAGAATGTAGAACACATTTTTAAAAATCGACAATTTTTCGAAGCTCATAAGCTAGGCAAAAATTGGTGATAGATAAAAAACTGTAGGCCAAAGTTGAGGAGAATTTTATCAGCTTTCATTTTGTGGTACAACAAAATTTCATATGACGCACCGTTTTCGAGATGTAAGCAAAAAAAGCTAGCACTGAAAAGAATGTGCGTTTTAAACTTATGTATTGGCTGCAAACCTTCTACATACATACATACCTACGCTCACGACCATATCCCAATCGGGGTAGACAGAGGCAAATTTGACTGTTACCGTCATGGTGAACGGAACACTCAGAAGCCCACGCTTATTAGAACTTAACGCGGATAGGTCATGATGAGTCTTCAGCCGTTATTCGGGTTGCTTTGTTTGTTTTTATCGGGGTTTTCCATCACCAGAGAGTCGGTTTTGTAGTGTAGGTAGTGCAATTAAACAATGAACACCAATATGGTAGATTTATACTCGGGACCACATGGGGTTTGAGCTAGAGGCTTAACCGCTTTTGTTTTTCTGTCAGGAAAATCTTAATGGATACCACGCTTTCCGGCGGAACAACGTGGTTATGTCGGACTACTACCGACTAAAAACCTGTCTGTTTGCCCTCCACCACTTTTGGGGACGGTATGGAGAAACCAGTATTACAACGCCGTCGTCCCCGTGGTGCAGCTGGGCCTGATGGTAAAGCCCGGCTCCTGCTTCAGTAGATCCGAGCAAAGCAGATCAAGGTAGAGTTTTTAACCCCTAGACTTTCCTGTTTTTGGATTTTAAAAATATGTAATGTCATTTAGCCCGCTCGATATTTTCAAGGTCCGAATTCGGATTTTTTCATGTTTCTATCTTCGTTAACAAAATCTGATATTTGTCATTTTTGTTTTTCTTTCAAAACACAACTAAATCTTAAGAAACAAGGTTTCAATAATTGAATCATACGCCGGCATTCCAATTGAGCACTCTTATCTGTAATCCTATTTCCTTGGAGATTTGCGCGCAGATTGGCTCGGCCGTCTTATGAAAAAATATAGAAAGTTTATATGAGTACGTCCAAGACAACGTTAACCTCCTGTTACATAAAATCATAAATGCTTGTTTCTTCGGATATACCCGTACAAGCATATTTTTTTCAAATGGGATAGATTTAGTCCCGTAAGTAATTAGCCATTAGGATCCCACTGCTGGGCAAAAATCTGTCTTCCACGTTTCCATGCCAGTTTTTCTCGCGCCTTTTTCAGGCTAAAGGGACGATATGTAAAAATAAACAGTGACTGTCTTAGCAAACGCTACCGAATCTACTTTATTAAGACATAAATGAATTTTTAATCGATAAATTCTAACGACGAGTACCACATACCAATAATAGATACCATATAATTAAGAATTATTCGCAATAATTATAATAATACATTTTATTTTAAATCGAACTTTACTTTTGACATTCTTTTTAATTGCATTTAGAATAATAACTTGTAGAGATGTTTTAATTGATGAAAAGCAAAGTAATACTTGTTTATTTCTTTTTTCAATATTGCATGTAAGATATACGAGTACATGCAATATAATTACCTGTGGACCACGAAATAAATAATTTGACTTTGACTTTGAAGCGGCAACTAGAATTATGTGGAGTTTCTTAATCCTTCCAAGTCAATATTGGTATCAAATAAACCTACCCCCGCCCCCTTATGCTCTAACTAGCATCGCAATGCCGTATTGTACGTGAAATAGCGATAATCGCTGTCAAAAGTGCGATTTTATTGCAATCGAAGTTAGTGAATAGCCCAGCCGCTGTATTTGAATACCAATACAAAAAATAATAGATTTTTCAAGGTGTTACAACTTCGGTTGCTTCAAGGATAGCTGTTCCTGATCTTCTTGTTGTGGTTAATGATCCGCTAATTTAAATTTAATTTAAAAACAGTAACGTTCACACTACACTGCACACTGCACTTTTGCATATACGAATTACCTTTTTTCCCATTATAATGTTAATTATTACCTATAAAGGATGGACGACCACCGCAGCAGGCCCTGCCAGAATACCAGCGTTTCTGCCGTGCCTGCACGGCAGGGGCACGTGCTGAGGCAGGGTCCTGGTTGGCCCACTATTTTTTGTTACTCATTAAGGTTCTGTGTTTTGTATTAATGTTTTTGTACTGTAATTCTGTCACTGTATGGGTCAATAAATGTTTTTTCTTTCTTTCTTTTCTTTCTTTCTTTCTAACGTAAGAGACACATTTTTAAAAAAAATATTGGAATTCTAGAAACTTTGTTATTTTTCCTAAACCCTAAACCGGGTCTGACCTAAAAGCCCAGATTTGTAAAATAAGTTAGAAGGTGATCATTCCTTAACTGAGAGGAATGTCTAGAGGAGGCGAAATTGCCTCGTAAACCCGTAAAATATTATAGCCCAGTCTATAAATGAACTTTACACTTACGTTCTCACGTAGTGAAAGGGATAATCGAGCTATAACAAGAAAACAATTTTGCCCCCAAATATAAAGATCGAGGGGAAGATTATATGGCAAATTGAGTTTTCGTGTTCTCTTATTGGCTGGTTTCGTGCTCGATTTCAAATTGCCGCAAGTGCTTTGTGAAGAAAGCATTTACGGTTACTTCACATGTTAACTTTTTATAGTTTCGCTTTCTGAGCAGGTATAAATACCTTTCCGTTGTTTAGTTATAAAAGCCCCTGTATCCATATAGTAAAACGTGATGAGATCATCATTTTTTGCATCCTTACGTCCACTGCTCACCGAGCGGCTAGCTCAAAAATTCGATTATATTTGTATTTTCATTCTATGACTTATGAATAACATAAATATTGTTATTAGTAAATTTCTTAAATAGCTACTAATTTTAAAAGAAACAAAACAGAACCGAAGATGAAAAAATTATATATATATCAGTCATGATGACTTCAGTCAGACCCGCAAATCCGCTATAATACCTACCGCTCGATATCTTTTAAGTACGAAATTAGTTTTTTTATAGTTTTCTATCCTTAGATACCGAAACAAGCATTGAAAAATGGTCAAATCATCAAAGTAATTAACAAAACCGAATTTTTTATTTTATGTAAAAATATTTCTTTCGGATGTTCAAAGGTAGATACTTTGTTTAAAACATTGATGGAATAACGTTGGCTTGCAACGTAAATACTAAACAGATTTGTTCGGTGTATTGGGATTTCGTTAGCTCAGTAGTTAGAGCAGCCACCCGGATTGTGGACGACGCGGGTTCGTATCTCGCTCGATATCTTGAAGGTCCGAAATGCGTTTTTTTTTGGTTTTTTATCTTTCGATATAATCCTACCCCAGATGAGGTGAAGGCAGAAATATGCCACAGGCTGCCGGCCTTAGACGAGGTAAAAAAATCCAACTTTTATTCTTAATAACCACGCGCTACGCCGCTACCGCGCAATTCTGTCTCTTTTTCTTTCCTTTCGTTAAAACTTTTCTTTTTTTCAATAAGCAGTCATTATGCATTCATACTCATGAATGACTGATGTGTGTCTTAATGAGCTGGAAACAACCAAGTTTTTCTTGCTCTGAAGTGACTTGTCGAGTTCTTAACGACTTGATATTCATTTCACTGTTGTCATTATTGCTTTTCTAGTTAGTCTCTCTTTTGAGTTTTTTTGGGATTGACTTGGTCGGCGGTAATACATATTTCTATTCAATTTCAAAAAGAGATAAGTGCTCCATTTATTCTTGAAATGGAATAGAGTTGCAGTTTGAAACTAGGTCATTCATTATGAATAGAAAAAAATGACCGCATTTATTTATCAGGGTTATTCCTTCATTAAATAAGTTATTTTTCTTAAAAAGGCGGTCTTTTTCTGGGTTGTTTTAAGGGAAATTCTCATTTAATCAAGGGTTTCAGTAAAAGTAACATTTACAAATACATTTTCATCATTTCAACGGAGGATATAAAATTCTGGTAAAGCAGTGCTCGTAAAAAAGCTTTTTAGGAAAAGAACAGTTTGCTCAACTGAATATTTCATTAGACATAACATATTCTAAACATTTCAGGAACAGCTTTGCATTTCTTCCTCTCTTCATGTCTACAGGGTTATTGATAAAACATCAACTACCTCGCAAGACTAGGTGGCTGCCTGCCATCATACACCACAACATTTGTTCTACGAGTTTTATCATAACTCAATACATTAATCAAAAATGATTTTCCAAGCTTTTATTGTACTGTCGTGACTTTTGTAAGTCTATGTTCCATATACGAAGCGGCGACGTGCGTGCGACAATCGTGGGCGATTCTGCTGATAGTCATATGAAGTACATAGTAAGTGATTCGGATACACACCTCCTGATTCAAAAGGGTTTGTTTACCTTATTTTGCGATGCCATGCGCACAGAGGTAAGAACATACAGACGTGAAATTAAATTGATATATATTTTTGGATGAAAGTAAAAGGTGTCAAATTATCAAAAGTCATAGAAAAAATGTTATTGTGTATGATGGTAGCTACCTAGTCTTGCGAGGTTGTTGATGTTTTATCAATAACACTGTATATTATTATTGCCGTTCATAAATCCGAAAAGAAAACACCAAAACCATTTTCAATAATACTTTAATCACATTATAAACCTACTACTATAAAGTATCCGCCGCACTAAGATAACGGCAAAAGCCTTACGTGAAATACAACGAGGCCTTTGCAAATAACCGTTGCGGATCGCACCACGCTTTTAGTCTATTTTGCGTTAAAAGTTTAACTCGAGGCTAGAAATACTAATCCTGCTTAATATTTCGTAAGCCCGGCCACGTTTGCCGTATGTGAATAATACAAAGGATGGCAGCACTAAGAGCCTTTTCATTATTAAAGGACTCTTTACTTAGGCAAGCAGTACACGAAACCGACATAAGTTAATCCTATGCACCCGAACTCAATTTGTGTGATTCAATTTTGCTTGCTTAACAATTGAAAGGCGACCCCTATTATCACTAGTTTACGATTGCAGTATCTAGTAACATTGTAGTTTGAGGAATACACGTTTTTTACATGAGAATTAATTTGCAAAGTTGCGACTAAGTTATAACTCTTTTCTTACTTTTAGCAACAAAGCAACGTACACCGCCTTGCGTGTTGTTTTGGAGAGAAAAGTCTTCAAACTGTCACTAAGCACGAAAGTTTAGACAAAGATGCATAGCGCTTTATTGTTCTACAAATTCTAAAGGATTGTCTAAATAAGACATATTTACAGCTATGTGTTTCCGAAAGATTGCGGCAACATTGCCGGTAGCATTGCCGGCAACATTGCCGGCAACATTGGCAAAGTAGTAAAAAATATCAGTCTTAAATTATTTGTAACAGGTTCACCTGGCTAAATGTTTTTTGGTATTGCGGCTTCTCAGTTACATTATACAAAGGGTGATCAAGATAGAACTCGGTTACCCATACTAATTAGTTCGAATAAAAGAAAATAGTTGCTAACTGCGGATTAATTATGCGGGATAATCTTTTTACCTTCTTGAGCCGTTATTCGTAATTAGGCCGCTACAGTTTCAACCTTAATTACGTATCCACGTGACGTTTAAAATATAATTAACTCAGCCGCTTTTGTCGAAACACGTTTTTGATGAAACATTTGAAGGATTTTGCTTTGATTTTCTTAATTCTCTACCTAATCCAGTTTCATCTTAACGTAAGTAACTTAATACAACTCTGTCTCACTTCCGAAAGAAGTTGACTGTCTTTTTAATGTAATTTGAATAAAAAGTGTCTTCTTTCGTAAATGTGTTCATCGTCATCATCATCATCAACAGCCTTTAGAAGTCCTCTGCTGGACTAAGCCTGGAAATTTTCATCTACAGTCTTCCAGTAACTTGCATCAAGTCATCTGTCCACCGGGTGGGTGGTCTACCTACGCTGCTTATTCCAGTTCATTTTCGCCATTCGAGTAACCTTAAGCTCCACCGGTTATCAGACCTGAGGGCAATGTGAATCGCCCATTGCCACTTCAGCTTGGTTATCCGAAGAATTGGACCACATTGGTCACTTTGGTTCGTTTGATATCGTCATTATGGATCTTATACGCAAAGAGATACCAAGCATAGCTCTTTCCATAGCGCGCTGTGTAACCCTGAGTTTATTTAAGAAGCCCTACAGTCAGTGACCAATGTACCTACCATACTAATCTTACTATCTTACTACGAGTATAATAATATATATAATATAATAATAATATTATAAATGCGAAAAATTTGTGAGAATGATTCTCACAAACGGTTGGTAAAATGTATATATTTTATGTTTGTTACTATTTCACGCAAAAACTACTAAACGGATTTGGATGAAACTTTACATTAATACAGCTTATACATCAGAATAACATGGGCTACAATTTATTAAGATTGATGTATGTAATTTGTCCATAATATATAACGATAACGCGGGCAAAGCTAGTTACTTATATCTTCAAGTTGTTTGGAATATCTACTTGTAATTAATTATATCTCTGTAGGTGACAAACTTCACTAAGAAGTGACGTGAGAAGTTATGAAGTCTGACGTTAATTAAAAAAAGGCAGGAATTCAATTTATTGTTAAAAGAGGCAGTTATTAACTTCCTAATGAACATTATTTACTAATAGCGATATTTTAATCAGAGATTATTCCTAAAACGCTATGTCTATGAGACTGCTAATGTATATTTGGTAATTTATTTTCGGTAAATAACTTGTGGACATAATGCTTTTCGAAACTTGAGACTTGCATTATTTATTATGCATCTCGCTTTTACTTTGAACTCAATGTAAATTGCAGAATAAAGAATAGTGTGCGGACATAATGCATGTGCAGGTTGGTTCAAACACTTTTTTTATTTCGGACAAAAAATGTGAAACGATTTCCTGACGACTTGTATTGTAACTTTTACTTCACCTTGATTTGATTTCATGAAACAAACTTCTTTTGGAAGAACATATTTATGTCAAGGGGTTAAATTATATGCATAACTTTAGCTGATTATTGGTGAAAAACAAATACTAAAGAATACACCTTATTTATATGTTATGTTAAATTTAATAACACACCAACAAAGTTCCTTCCAATTATGGTGTCGAATCAGCCAGCGTAGTTTGAACCGCTCTACAAACTGAAATAGTTTTCCAAACACGGTTTCGCGTGCTTCAATAATAAACCCACACAGGCACCCCAGTCAATAATTATTACTAAAACTACTGCTACGTTGAAACAACGGCATCGTAATTTACTAAAATACTACAAAAACTACACACAAATTTGGATTTTTTTCAGTCACATAATAGCTGATGTTAAATTTAATGGTATTTGTTATTTCACATTAAATACCAAGGAAAAAGCCCAACATTTCCCAAAGAAGAGAATAATCCTCAAACTCTCTAGATATCTTCTGTTTATTATTTGCTTCTTTTTTGTCTTTCCGGTGGTTAATCTAACTGAACTGTCAATTTAATGATTGTACGAGTATTAAGGTAATTTTACAACTCTTGATTGCAAATTTTTTTCAGTATGCCATCCCAGGCGTCAATCTAATCACGTTTGCAAAACCATGTTCAGTTTTTTAATTGTTTGTTAAAAAAAAGTATATTATGCCAGTGGTTACAAAAGTTTTATTTTGTATTAGTTAGAACTATTGGCTTAGCTAAGCTTAGCATCTGCCAAAGGAATTAATGGGTTACACGTCCTCCTAAATTCCTTTCCCGAGAAACCGGACGTGTGACGTCAAATCACCTCTCATTCACTCATCCCTTGCTTGCTCCGGAAATTCCTTCATTGTTCGGTCAGCTCGGGTATTCACGCCCACTTACATTCCAAGTAATACCAAATGTATTACAACATTTGGCTTAATATGAATAGCTAGGAAACAGTTTGGGAATACGTGGAAACAGGAAATAATGAGCGAAATGGCCGACATTCCTGTCTTTTATTTAATGGCAGCGAAATGTTGTCTTTAATAGAAGTAACAAATGAGGTAAATGATTTGTAAAAATATTAATTAGTTTCGTTAAAAAAATGTTAACCCTGCTTTTATTTTAAAATGGATATCGTAGAAATGCAACAAGTAAATACTTTTTTTAAATCCTTTATTGATTACTGCATTAGGCTCAAAAGCTGAATCGCAGTGAGCTAAAAAACTGAAGTGAAACTAAAAAACATCTAAAGCATTGAAGATCCTCTTTGGAAATACTGATCTAGGAAACATATTTTGTAATTCTTTATCTTCCTATCGTGTTGACAGAAAGTTATATTTTTATGATAATATTCTACTACCTATCTTATGGTATCATCATCATCGTCGTTATTTTATTTTGTTTCATTTACATTTGTGACTTCTTGTACCTATTATTTTTTACTATTTTACTCACCTTTCATGTCAATGGTAACACAAAGACATCTCAGATACTAAAATGGGATCAATTTGTCTGAGCTAGGGACTTACATGAAAACATTAGTGTAGGCATTGCCAAACGAACTGAACAAGGCCGCCTAACGCTCTAATTTCATTTGCCTATAAATATAATTGGTTTATTGAGTATACAACCTTCTTTTTTATTGGTTAGCTATAAGTTGCCTCTGCCTTTAAAAAAATTGATGCCACGTTCCTCACCCCATTCAGTTTCTATGATTGTGATTACCAAAAATGTCCTTTTATTTAATCTATATCTCGAATGCAGTACTTCTTTATTGGTAAATTTAATAATCTATTATCCAGGTCAACTTAACATCATTAAAAATAACCTAACTCAAACAAGTTATCAAATAAACGACAAACAATTCCGATGTAAATGCAGCTCTAAAAGTAAATTGCCTCTAAAGCCACACTTGTAATGTTATTAACAGAATTTGGCAACATGGCAATTCCCTAGATTTCCATTACGTCGGGGTATACCGTGTTCCTCATGGGCATTTTGTCTGAGTGCTGCCTTATAACTCGGGTCTGCTGAATACATATAAAATGTGATTTCACCGCCTGAATAATGTGCAAGATATTTCGCGAAGCCGTTGTCTATAAACAAAATTCTTTGTTGCGGAATAATAAGGAGTGTATATTGACGTCAGAATTTTCATATCTTACTGATAAATTGAAAGATATCAGAATTTGATTGTTGGCTTGAAAGGACTTTGAAGACTTATCTTCTGTGTCACATTACTAATACATTTAATAATTACATTTGACGACCGACTTGGTGTAATGGTTAAGAAGTTGGCTACTACACCAGAGGTCGCGGGTTCGATCCCCGCACAGTACAAACATTTTGTGTGAATGAACATGTCTGTTTGTACTGGTCTGGGTGTCTCCTATGTATAATAAGTATGTATTTACAAAAAGAAAATGTATTTAAGTATGTTTATCCGTTGTCTAGTATCCCATAACACAAGCTTTAATTAGCTTACTTTGGGGCTAGATGGCGCTGTGTGGAATAATGTCCAGGGATATTTATTATTATTATTATTATTATTACTTACTCGTAACAAATAAAGTAATTACTTGGGTTGCTTTTGGTACCTCATCACTAATTTTGTTTCTTACCTTACTGACGTGACGAATACAGTTCAGTAAAAAATGCTATCACTCTTGAACCTAATGTTAACAGTCACTAGTTAAAAGAAGGAATAACTTACTTAAGTAAGAATATGTGAGGTTCACTTAAGATAAGCAATTATATTTTCTGTGCTAGACCATGTAAGTTTATTTTAGCTTGCCAGCGTAGTAACTGTTACCGTGGCTGTAAAGAAATACCTAGCATGAAGTATGCAAAAGGTAATAAAATAGAAAACGTACTTTTATTCAGCAATGTGCAAATACAAGTAGTATTAAGACAGAGTGAAGATTATAAGAAATACGAATGGTGAACTTCTACATAAACCAAAAGTTGAAAACAATAAGCTGATCATGACAAAAAGTTCGCTCATTCAAATTTGTCTGGCTGGCCACACATTGTGCGCCACATTTACATAATCTAAATGTTTTGACGTTCTCATTGCCAATTCTGAAACTTTGAAACGCATTAAACTTGGACAATTGAACAAGTACATTTAGGTGCTACGCTAGCATTATCGGAACGGTTATGTTGCTGCGTTCTAGGGCTTAGCAAAGTTAACACTGATATATTTTCATTATCATCACTAATTTTCACAATAAGAAATGGCCTGATTGTCACCCCTATTATAATGTGGGCTGCTGCAGGCAGTTAAAAGTTAAAAGTACTCAGAACTATCCTACTGTTCAGAAAAGGCCAAAAGGTAAGAGATCAAGTCATCGCTAGAATAAACAGCCTACAGTCCACTGATATACGGTAATTGTTTTAAGGTTATGAGGTAAATTCTACTTACCTCAGATATTGGCCTTGGCATTTTGTCCTAAATCATTATTACAGTTCGTTCCCCACACAGGACCAACATTAGTGTGGCAATAATTTCTGTTTGTTCAGTTGCATTTAGAATGTTATGTAGAAAGTCAAGAATGTATTTAGGATTATTAGATAATTCATCAAAATCAGCAGCAGGACGAAATGAAAATTTAACGTGTCACAACTGATGATTTTGAAAACTATAATATTATGTACAAATTAGATATTGCATTAACTTTAATGGTATAATTAGACTGGTGATCATTTTTAATGTAGCTCTTATTCATACAACCGATTTGAAAGTTTCTTTTTCGGCTTACGACACCAAAGCGGGTTTACGCGATTTTCAGTTGAAGTTTTAACATAAAATTAATTTGGACAAAAATTGTCTATAAAAATTTCTTAATAAAGAAAAAATGCTAAGAGCCACTGTTTCTGAGATATAACTATTCAGAAGGATGAAAGAGTTATAATCATCATAATATACACACCTTTGAGGTAGTGTACCTACTTAACGCGTTTTTTTAACGTGGTTTCCCAAAACCCGCTTTTGTGACCTTTTCCCCAGAATATTCTTTTTCCAGGTGTCGGATCGATTGTAGCTTTCATTTATGATAGTGTTTTGAACAATCCTACCAATTTTGAGCTGGGTGCGAATTATTGTACCTTTCACTTCTATTTTTTGGTGTAATGTGACCGAGCAATTAGTTAGTTGTTTCCATCAATTGTGAACTATGAAGAAGAAGACTTAGAATATTTCCAACTCTTGAAGAAACACGAAACGTAGCTCCTAGAGAAAACATCAGCATCCAAGCTCGTTTCACAACTTGGGCGTCCTGGGAAAGAAACTTCTCAAAAACGGAATTATACTGGCAGTCTTAAATAAATCTTACATTGAAATTTTAATATTTAAATCCGAAACGCCTGAAATAGATAAATCTTAGTTGTGGCGTTTGTATTTCAAACTTCTATTCAGAAAATTTCATAATAAAAAATTGATGGTAAGTAAGATACTCGTTATATACTCGTTCGGAAGGGTGATCCGATTCAAGCTACCTGAAATTGGATCAGCCATTATAATGTTCTTCTAAGTTGCGAAGTAGAAAGTTAATTTGCCTTTAGCTGGAGGTTGAAGGTTTCCAAGTTTAGCTACAGTCAATCGTTTGCTTATGAGTTTATTATTGGAAAAGTGTTCATACGTGTCTGAACCAGAATAAGTAATCTAACTTCATCCATCTCTTAGAAACGTGTATAAAAGGTTGTACACACAGTAAATTTTAAGTGCTGCTGCCAGTTGCCGCGGCTACCTGCGGCCACCTCAAGTGGCGGACAAGTTTTTTTACGCAACGTCGGTGACAATCGAGTATGCGGGCCGCCTGATAGCAAGTGGCTACTGTAGTCTATGGACAACACTAAGACCATCACTCGCCCGTTTTCGACCCTGCAGAAACCTCATCCAATCCCTCTTGAAGAATTCCGTACTACCGTAGCTCATTGTGAAAACCTCGGCAGGGAGCTCATTCCACAATTTAAGCCTTCTCAGAAGGAAACATCTCTAAAAACCGAACTGGACGAGACCATGGCCGATCCAGAGTGTGAGGATGAACTGCCTGTCGGTGGCGAGCGGTGTGGCGATAGAAAGATTAATAAGATTAGATTCTCCGTATAATTAGTATGGCATCGGCGTCGCAAGTTCAGCGTTGGCGTGCCTGTGTCTGAGCCACAAACTATATTGTGGCCACGTTAAGGGACCCGCGCCCTACGCACACAGGATAAATATTGTTCACAATTGTGTCTCGATGGCTTTGTGGAACAAAATAAAGAGTTTACAGACCGCTCTCGCCTTTTTCTATCAACCTGCCTGATCGCCTAGGGTTGCTACTCGCTACTATATTCGCCTGATAAGCGCGATTTGTCAGATACCGCCAAAAATAAAATACATTCCGTGACTACCTACAAAATACCTACCTATTAGACTGTAGATAACACCATGAGCAACCGCTTCGGCGGTCACCTGTCGGCGACGCGGCGCGGATGCAGCAGCCGTGCGTGCTTTAAATGAATATACCAAAAATACTGGTGTTTTACCAATGCATGATAAGATAAGTTACGGAAAAAGTAAAAGCCCATTTGTACTGGATTTGAATTTGTTACGAAATATAATGGTTTACCTACCTATATACTTATAGTACTTGTACATAGTACTACTAACTTGCAAACGTTATCTCCTATGTATAATAAGTATGTATTTACAAAAGAAAATGTATTTAAGTATGTTTATCCGTTGTCTAGTATCCCATAACACAAGCTTTAATTAGCTTACTTTGGGGCTAGATGGCGCTGTGTGGAATAATGTCCAGGGATATTTATTATTTATTTATTATCTGAGTTTTACTTACTTTTCAACATCATTTGGTAACTTAAAAAACGTATAAACACAATTTCGTGTGGTGTTCATCCAGCCAAATACACTGCAACAGAAATATCTGCGCGAAACGATTTTTGACTATTGAACTATAATGTAAGTATCTATATATGTATATCTGACGACGTCCAAATAATATCTCAATGTTTTTGACAGTGCGACCGACCGCGACTCTGAAACTCACTGACTTCGCCTGTAAACTCGCGTCTCTGTGTGAGTGTGTCAAAAATGGCGTGTTGTGCTAAGCGGGCTATCTGTCAGAGCGCCGCGCATGTCTAATTTGTGTTTGTGGTTAGAATTCTCAGTCGAATGCTGTCGTAGGTTTGATTATCAGGCACGTATTGATGAAGGAAGCCGCTTGTGTCTGGATGAGCACCCTTATTTCATGTAGTTCTATTCCTGAAGAGAAAAACTGGTATTGAAAGGGATTTACCAGTTTTATAGTCGTTTTTGATATTCAGAGCACGAACAATCCTTTTATTTTGCAGTTATTCTAAATTAATTTTACTTAAAACTGATTGCTTGCGGCATCGTTCCTTCAAGATTTACTTATGCTTTTATCTTTGTTGGGGAAATCAACCCTGAAGGGTGAATACCGCTTTTAATCCCATTGTTAACGTTTCAACCCTCACAGAGAGAGATTATTGTCTTGAGTCTTGAACTAGGTATGGTAAATTTTAGATTATAATACAGATTTTGGTTCTTGAATTACATTTAAGATCGGGTTAGGAATGTAAAGTTTTGTTAATATTTTGCACATTTTACTTTCTTGAAAGCACTTCAACAAGTAAAAGTTTAAACTTGTTTTGATCAGAACTACAATATCTAAATTTAAATTATAAAAAAAAGTATAACCTTATAATACTGCTTAAACCAAGATCATCTGATCCCAAACTGAGAAGAGCTCGTAATATAGGTTTCAAAAAATAATAAACAGTCTTGAAGATCTAATACAAGATACAGAAAAATACAAATATTGTTAACTAGATAAATGCTCTATCTTGTCGAATCCACGACCTACGACTTTATAGCCAGGATCTTTACAAGTAGTTTTTTTTTAACTTGGTTTGAATTGCTATCTCAAATTCTGAACAAAGAGGCCTTATAGGTACGAAGTTACAAAAATATTACTATACCTTATAAACATGTTAACTCCTGTCTGACCAACTACAGTGGTAGACCATAGTTGCCTCGTGACACATGCTGAGACGGAAACTTCTATTGTAGCACTGCCCTATTCATTGCATCTTTATTTCATTTGTTACTTTTTAAATCACATTGTATCAGTGTGTGAAATAAATTTGATTATATTTTACTAGTGTTTGTTTTTTTCGTCGTAAAATCTGTATTTAGTCATATTGTTTATATTGCTAAATTTGTGATCATTGCGGGAACTCAAACTTTACAACGATATTGTTGATATAAATTTACTGCCCTATATACTTTAAATTCTTTAAACTTAAAGATAGAAACTAGACAATTTCGACCTGATTTGGCTTATGCGGGACTCAGACCCTCGTCTTTCACCATCCGGGTGGCCGCTGCTGTTCCAACTGATTGCATTTTGCCGTTGTAAGCCAACTTAGTTTCATAAATGATATAAGGCATAAGGCAATCGCTTTCGAAAATGTGTGGAAAATAGTGCAATAAAATGTAAAAAAAACACTTCTTTACATTTGCTTTAAAGTTATGACTTTCGTGTTTTAATATAATGATAAACTCTTTTAGCGCAGGGAGCAGTAGGAAAATGTAGTTCTTATATAATTAAATATCATGAGGACACTACTTAATAAGATAAAGCGCCTAAATTGGACAAATTGCTTGTTTCATGTAATACAACTGTTTTTATTCCCATTTTGTGCAACAAAGTATATCTATCTATCTATCTACCGCTTTCTCGTGCATTTGGAATTCCCGTAAACCAATATGACCTTATATACATATGGCTTTCAAACCATGTGTTCTTATAATTATCAAAACCATTAACTCTTCCAACAGCCTACAAAAACCCGGCCGATCATTTTTCAAACTCAAAAACATGCCCAAACTTCGAGTTTACACTATTCCCTTCGGTACTTTTTCAGCGTTCATGCTACCTTCATTTATCACGAGCAGCAATAAAGACGGGGAGGCTATATTTCTGCGTCGGGTTCCCACATATTGTGGCTAATGATACTGTTCACAAATAAAGGACAAGCTTTTAGAATTGTGGACACGTTTTCGCATTGTGCCATAAAGGAATACTCCTCGTACGATTTTTTGACAAATCACACTGTGGTTGCTGTATGCGGAATATTTAGACAATACGTGATCAAGACTGTCTGTCAGCGTATTTGGTTACGGCCACAAAAAATGCGTGGAACGATGTCATGTTTGTAAAAGAATAAACGCATTTATGCAGTGAAGGGAGAATTTAAAAAGCATATCAACTTTAGAAACTGCCAACGTTCATACAATGTGGTACAAGGGAAGTATCAAAAACTTTGGCGCCTTACTTGTGCTCCCGTTATGGCTTAATATGCAGAGCCATTTGTGACCATTTGTGTCGTGTTGCTTAGTTGGAAATCTATAAAAAAAGGAACAAAAAAATAATGTAAAGAAATACTGCAGCATTAAAAAGGTTATAATCATCAAAATCAATTTCACTCATTGAAAACTATAATCCTAAACCAGAATCATAAGTCATGGATGGATAGAAAAAAGACTACATACCTATACTCGTAAAAAAATCATGCAAATATATGTGCAAAAAAAAAATATTTTGTACAGCGCCGATGTATATGTTTACTAACTTTATACCAATATGACATTAGACCGATGACAATAATTACAAAATTTAACCGGATTCGCACAGATTTCTTTTTTTTTCTTTATTTGTTTTGAAGCTTTGATCGAAGATTCGATCATGCCAGCTCCATCGTATCCTAATCTTAGTAACTAAACCAACTTAAGACTAGAAATTACAAAATTAATGATAATTTTAGCGGCCTCTGAGGACGGCTCAGCTAATAGCTAAATATATTCTATTCTATTCTAAGATATTGGATAGACAACCGATATCATTTTTATTTACATCAAAAATAAACTATATCTCTAAGGTGAAGTTTTCAATGTAAGTCAGAATTCAATGTGAATTTCAATGTAAGAACCGACACCTCAATCAGTCAGGTGATATTAACTATTGAGTGCGTATTAGAATATACTGTATAGAAATCCAACGTGCTTTTATTGCTTTGTAAATGCTTTGACTCCTAATGGAACACAGCCTACCTACTCTTTGGCTTTCGACGTGTTTACTCGGAACTATTGTTGATTCAGTGTGTTGGGAACGTGAAACGTAGCCTTAGACCGATTTCAGCATTCTAATGGTTCTTTGTTATCGCTTAATAATAATAGCTTTTCACGATCACGAGTTTGATTGAAGATTATATTTTTTTTTGTCGTGGCCGAGTGGTTATAGCGCTTGACCTAAAATCCGGACGTCCTGTGTTTCTAATTCCAGGTCTAGCAAAGTTTCGAAACCTAACTAGTGTTTGTAATCCCCAACCCGTATTTGGCAAGCGTGACTAAGCCAATGCTAAACAATTTTAGAGATGACTTCCATGATGGAGGCCTTTGCCTAGTCTTGTAGGCTAGCTATTTACTTTTTTAAATGGTAGAATCTGTGCTTTGGGATTCCGAAAGAGCTCAAAATGAAATGCGGACGGTCTTGGAAAAGAAATAAGCCTAAGTTACGTTTGTCACTAACACTGAATCAAGATGTACCATGTTAACATGACATGTATACATGTTTACTAAAAGTGAATCAAAAAAGGCGAAACAATGGGAATAAGAGATTGTTTAGGGAATATTATCACAAGTTATCCACTTTTATTACGAGGTCGTGACCCGGTCAGTGCGAAAATGGATGAACAACGTGTTGGTAGGAATAACCCTAAGACAATAAGTCAATTTTGGAAGAATTACACATTTATTAATGCTATTATTAAAACTAATTGTGCGTTATATGAGATAGATTGATGAGTGTTAGTGATTAAAATCTACACAAAATTACGTGATATTCATTTACTAAAACGGAACTTAATTATTTTGTTTAAATTTTACATGAAGGTAATATTTTGATTGCAAAATCAATTGCGTCGTGTTCGGAGTCATGAAAAAGGCATGTTCGCTGTTTACTTTGCTTAAAATAATGTGAAATTGAGCTAAAAAAAAATGTGCAGTAAATAAAAATCTTCCATGGTCGTTGGAGTTGAAGGTAAGACCATTAACGTGCTGCAAGCGTCCATAGGCTGCGGTAATTACTTACTATGAGGCCGACGTAGTATATAAAACATGCATTTAAATAAAATCTCTAGTTGAAGGTATTGGTTTAGCGGGTGATCACGCAGGAAAAAATAACAATATAAATGTTAGAATGCTTATTTTTCATGCACGTGTTTCATATTCTTTGTAAAATGGAGTTGGATCACGCACGGCTGACGGCTTGACAGCGTGATGATAGCTTAGTCTGCTGGATCACCGTAGCCATGCATAAATAACGTCAGAATCCTATTGGAATATACAACTAAAGGCGTTTGAACATTTTTGTATAGAAGCTGGCGTAGCCACTCGCCGCCATTTTGTTGTTCTTCAAAAGGATTTACCCACGCTGAAAGTGGTGTATATGGATAGAGGACACATAAACAAACTAAAAATTTCTGAAAAATGGTTCTCTAAAGTGTCACGTTTCCGAGTTATTGAAAGTTAAAGACCAGCATAAGGAGAAAACTTTAATTCCGGATTGAAAACGCTTAAACCAAATTTGTGCTACTCTCACAGACACTGCACTAGGTCCATAAACATCGCAATTTTTTTTCGCGGCCTGCGTGAATTTTTACCTTTTTGAAGTAAAATTTAAAATGTATCGAATTTCTTTATTAAATTCACTCATCTTGACAGTAAGAAGAACAAATGAAAATCACACAATTTCCTATTTCGAATTTGGAATTATCTTCTTCAAAACTTAAACTTTTAATGATATCAAAACCAGCCAGATACAAATAGTAGCTATGCGAAATGACTTTCTCCCCCACCTTATATATTACCACTTTCATCGTGCTCGGAAACATAGAGAAAAGAAAGAAATGGCACAGGTGACATTAGGTACAGACACCAACAGAGCTTATAGCTCAGTCACATACAATGTGTCATTTTTATTGAAATTAAGGGTAAAGTGATTACCCAAACATCAAAAATTAACTCTAAAGGTGGATCTTAACTGTGTGTGTGCATGTGTGTGTGTGTGTTATATCTGGACTTCACGACCGCTTTCCATCAGGATGTGTGAGGTCACCTTGACGATCAATATAAAAAAAAACAGTTACATGGTGCGCGGTCTCACTACACTGCCATGCACGCATGCAAGTAAAACATTTAAATATATGCCAACTCGTGTAAAAAAAACGAAGTAGTACTTCGTTGTAAATTATATACCTTTTAATAAATAAAACAATGAATTCACACTGCAATTTATTAATAATATTAATATGAAAACACATCCAAAATTCTGCCTGTCAGTCCGTATCGCAATCAAAGCCGGAATGCCACAGGCAATATTAAATACGAAGTCGAAAAAATTTGAGCAAAAACACAACGCTTCAGAGAAAAAATCTTTGATAAAAAATCTGTGACGGGAAATATACCGATCGATCGCAAACATCAAAACCAACGTCGTATTGGGTAGCCTTTGATGCATTACTCTTTTGAGGAGAGATTTAGAACATACTGAAAGAACCACCAATAGCTAGATGTGAATAAGTAGATCATTAATCGGCATTTTGAACTATATTTTCATACTAGGTATACTTATTCGGAACTTCCACATTTAGGCCAGTATTCTAAAACAAAATCTGTACTTGAGTATAGATCTGAGTGACGATTTCTTATGAACTGACGTTTTGAAAACTCTACTCAAGTTCAGATCAGTGCATAAGTATGATTATAGAATAAGCCTTAAGTTGATTTCTACACAAAGATATAAACTAGAATTTATCTAGTGTATTTTACGTTGTGAGCCAACGTTGTTTCATTAATGTTATGAGGCAAGCGCCTTAACACCCGAAATAAATATTACCGCAAATATTTGACTTTCTATCAAGATGAAACTGACTATAAGACAAGTGAATAATCCTAAAATCAGATCGAATTTCTCTAGTTTCTATCTTTGTATAGAAAATGGTGCATTGTTAAATGCTAAAAAATAAAATTCACTTGATTTAAGATGATGTTATTTGAATTACAAAAAATATCATGAATTTATCTTTAATCATAACTAGCTTCTGCCCGCGACTTCGTCCGCGTGGAATGATGATATACCTATAGCCTATAGCCTTCCTCGATAAATGAGCTTTCTAACACTGAAATATTTTTTCAAATCGGACCAGTAGTTCTTGAGATTAGCGCGTTCAAGCAAAAAAACAAACTCTTCAGCTTTTTAATATAAGTATAGATGAATAAGACATCCTCGGTTCGGTTATACAGGAGTATGTCTGTTTCACATTTGCAAGTATCATACAAATCTGTTTTTCCAGTAAAAACACAATGGTGTAAGAAAATTGCCAAGAGAGGTAGACTGCCCTTTGTGAAATTAGTAGCACTAACGTTAGGCAGACTTAAATGTATTTCTCAAAATTTTAAAATAGGCAAATTGTCAATTTTCATTATTTATTAAGAATTTCAAAGTAGTAGCAAATTTAATGTTAATAATTATGAAAAGCAGAAATTTAATGAGAGAGAAACTAAATAGCTAACAGGAATTACACAAAGCGAACACGAAAAATGAGGCAAACCAACAAACAAACTATTTTTAAGCACCCATATCACATCGTATCCAATCCGCAGGGGGCGTGTTTCCGCACAATTAATAAAGACAAACAACGAACAAACTAGAGAGGGACAGGGACCCCTTCCTGACCCTTCCACTCTCTCACCACGCGTGCTGGACTACGTAGTCATCCACACACAATCCAGCATTTGTTGGCTCGCACTAAAAGGTTCGGTGACTCGTTCCTTTGTCGTACCATCCAGACGTGGAATGCTCTTCCAGCGCATGTGTTTCCTCCCTCTTATAGTCCCGGGGTCTTCAAGCAGGGCGTGAAAAGGCATTTCTGCAGGCCTCCAAGGTAAAGATGGCCAGCCCAGTGATTTGTTTGAATGACTGGGCTTGTCAGCCTCATATCTGAACCTCACGACCACTTTCCATCAGGTGGACTAAGGTCATCTTGTCGGGCATTATAAAAAAAAGAAAAAAAATCACCTCTGGCGATATATTAATACTTACAAAAATACATTATGACAAAATGTGTAAATACCTACGAATGGCGTTATAAATATGCGACTATGTCTCGAAGTCAGGATTAAGACGGTAATTTGATAGATTGCAAATTTAATTTCGGTCAAAATCTGACAAATAAAATAATAATAATAATAATAAATAATAAGGGGACATACCCCTCTGAAGAATTGCCGCCATTTGTTTCATAATATTTTCTCCTTATTCGTTACCTCACTGCAGTTACAACTATTTTTTAATGTTTGGTCTTAAATAATCTAGTCAACAAAGTACTACTAGTTTTCTAATATTGATGTATCAATAAAAAAAAATACTGAATGGCTGATATTAAACCCTTTTTCTAAGTTAATGTCAGCCACTAGCAAATATGCAAAGAAAACTCTTTAAATAAAATTAAAATAATATTCTTGTAAGAATAATAATTTAATTGCAACAGTGTTTAAAATAGGGACACGATAAAGAGAAAATTAAAAAAAAATACTCGAGCAAAAAGTCTTATGTGAGTGGGATTCGAACCGTAGATCTTGAGAAATACTGGATCTTAAAAATAAGTGGACTTCGCACTGTTCCGAAATGCAATTTGATTGAAGTGCGAAATTTAACATCTTATTAATCCTTGTGTTACGAAGTACCAGACAAGAAATTAAGCGTCTCCCAGCACACTCAATAATATAAATCGACTATCTGAACCAAAACTTTAAACTAGTAATGAGTAAGAAAGTAAGAAAATTGTATTTTAATGAAAAATATAACCACTAACTCTGTTCAGTCAAATATTCACATTAGTAAATAAATATACACTCAAAACTTGCGAAATAAACATAAAATACTAGTGGCCAATGCGCGTACTATGTATGGGAAAAAAACAATTTTATCCGAAGGAGTACAGTTAAACAACAACCTGCCAAACGACATAAATGTGACAGTATATCCATGTATAAAAGCAAACTTTTGGGATATATTCTAATGAGTACACTGTAACAGTCATCACTGGAGACAAAATGAAATGTAAAATATAATAATTTTATTTTTATTTTTTAAATTGTATGTATCTCATTTTAAGCGAACTATGGTTGACCTTATATATATATATATAAACCCCATAAAGAATGACCCCGCGATAACTCATGCTGAGCCACACTCGCCTAACAGCTTTTCAAAAACCCCATTATTAATGAGTGACCAGCGTCCCGTAATACTTCCGAACAGCCACTTTAAAACCGTATTTACCAATTGACTTTGTAACTGGATTCTTAGCTTTCTTTCCAAACAGTGTACGCAAACATACGTATGCTGGTATTCCACTTTCTCACCTCAATCAAAACTAATGGAAGCTTTATGAGGGAGGCAGTTAGCAAGAATGGCACAGGCTATTAATTTCCTCCTTTGATTTCCTCTGGATCGTGCGTTAGTTTATTGGGTTCGCACTAATAGCTCTTAGAATATTTACACTCGAATTGGCACGGCTGTTTCTGATTTACTCTCACACATGCACACATATTCATACACGCAAATGGAATACATACTTTTGTTAAAAAGACAATCGGTTAGGGTTGGCAAGCAACTGTTGCAGGTCCTCTCGGGGCACGGATGCTTCGGGAGGTACCTGCACAAAGTCGCCCGGCGTGAGCTAATGCCAAGGTGTCATGAGTGCGGCGCCGACGAGGCTACCGCCCAGCTCACGCTTGAGGTGTGCGTTGCGTGGGCGGATCAACGCCGCACTCTGATGGATACCGTCGATAGGGACCTCTCGCTCCCGGCCTAAATACAGGCCATGCTCAGGAGCGAGCAGGCATGGACGGCAATGGTCTCCTTCTGTGAGGAGGTGATGACGCGGAAGGAGACCGTGGAGAGGGCCCGGCAGAATGATCCTCTGGCGGCCCCTCTCCGACGCAGACGGCCGGGGGCAAGAAGACGGCGGTTCGCCCGTCCTCCTCCTGCTCCCTAAAAGTAGCACCGGGGTGTAAGCCGGGGGGCTTACACCCTATTCCATGGTGCTCCCATCTGGGGGTGTCCAGTATACCGGGACGCCCCCGTAGCGAGAGGAGGCCCGGCGCGTAGACTGGGCCGACCGCTGGGGCGACGTGGTAATCCGTAGGGCTCCATGTTGCCCTATTCCATAGCGGTGAGGGTGTACCCGGGTGTTTTTAGTGGGTATGCCGCCGGTCTTACTGGCGGAGAGCCCCACACTCCCCTACTGCCCCACCCAAGCAGTGGGATAGTGCGTAAGGCATTTTCACACCCGGAGAACAAAAAAAAAAGGGTTGTCAAGCAAAATCATCTTCAATTTTAACCAATTTACCTTCCTATGTTACTTTTCTGTATTTAAATTTAATTGTTTTTTCACAGTTCTTTAATACTCTAACCATGGCAAGCACCAGTTTCTCAAAATAAAAATGAACAATACAGTCAGAGAATCAGAGAAATGACCACTAAACTCAAAAATATCCTTTATTTTGATGCGAGATTACTCATTTTATAATTTTAACTAACATAGTTGATGGAATACATTGTTGTTACTTTTAACACCATATCTGTCAATATGCCTTCTAGATTGTGTATGTATATCTAATACTTCTTGAGGGATCCATCAATTGAAGTAGTCAAATCGTCGTCTCGTCTAATCAAATCAATCTTTCAATGCTAGTAGAAAAATCTTTACAGAGAACGCCAACCCTAAAGTGACCCCACTCAAGGGTTGGCAATCTCCGTAAAGATTTTTCTACTACATATTCACAATCTTCTGAAACCCTGTACCTATATTTATTTTTACAATCCTAATGTCAAGTTAGTTAATGATTCGGTATCCGTGAGCTTAACTTTCCCTGAGTTGCGAAATTTGTCCTAGTTTTATTTCTCAAATATAAATAAAATATAGCTATAAAAACAAGTAGATCATTGAACCAGACTGAGTATTTTATTCGAAAAATTTAGTTTTTTAAAGAAACTGGTTCATTTCGAATATGGTTCCACTTTAGAGTTAAGCTAATTCGAGACTGAAAAGGAAATTGCGGTCGTAACTTTATTTACAACTCTTCAAAGGGGAACTCCAAGATACGGCTTGCAACTGGAAAAGTTTCTGTATCCAACATAATTCGCGTTATTAAAAAGACAATTTGTATTTCTGGTTTGAAATCCTCTGAGTATTCATTGTTTCTGTCCCGTATAATTTATTTTCGTACAATCTTTTATCGGCGGTTGTGTATTGTACTGTGAATAGATTCTTGGAGATTGTTACATTTTAACAAGGTGATTGTTTATTGAATTGTAAAAGAAAATACCTATCCCAAGGTCGTGACAGGGCTGCGCCGGGTTTTCTGTCTTGAATTTTAAAAATACTGGACGTAGTAAATTTTGTCTATATCCGGTGAGTCTTGTGAGGTAAAGGGACATTTGTCACTTTGATTTCAAAATGCAAAAAAATAACACACTTTAGAGGTTATCATGGGCACTATGGGCATTTTAGCGCTTCGGAAAACCACAGCTAAGTAAGTACCACTCAGGCAGCGTTGCGTTCCTTCCGCTGAAAAAGGGGACACATTCTACTAGAATTTTTTTTTGACTTATTTTCTTAGGCATAATGATGTAATGTTAATAATTTTTACTTCTCCTTAGGGGTGAGGGAGTGTAATGATTTAGCTAAAAGATGAAAGAAAGTGAAAGTAAAGTTATGAGTTTAAGGATGCAAAATAATTAAATATAGATAAAACAAGCTAGGAATAGTGCGTTATCCCAGAGGGGGAGTAACCAAAGTTATGTAAGGTTTATTTTAAAAAGAAACGAATGTTTGAAAGTAAAAACAGGAAATACATTTATTTATATAATATCCTAAATTTGGTTTATAAATCCTTTATAAACATCGAATATAATTTAGGTGGTAAAATGGGAAACCATGTGGCCTGACTTCAAGCCTGGGGTTTAATACCCCGGCCGGGTATGGAAATCAATTCCGACCAAGATGCCCTAAGGCTTTATAAATACACTTTTACAGTATGGAATTAGCTCTCCGAGGAGAAGTCCAGGGTTCGGGCTGGCTTGGTCGGTAACAATATATTGTCAATTTAAAGACATTACCTAAGTAAATATGTACTGTGAGGCTTTAAATGAAAACTAAATGGAAATCCTATTACTACAGAGGCAGGAGGAATAGCCCGTGGGGGTCAGCACGTGGGGTAGTACGTGGGGTAGCACGTGGCAGGGCCACGCGGTCCTGGGACGGCCTGCGGCGCCCTCGGTTCTCCCTCAAGGCGCACAGCCGATGGGGAACCGGTGCTCGCCTCTCTTTGAGCCGCTACGGTAAACCTCCTGTCAGAAACAAGAGCAATATAAAATACGGATCGCACACTTTCAAAATGGGGGACCATGACGGGGTTCTACACGCGTTTGGGGAACACAACCTAACCTATACACTATGGGCCCTACGTAAAATAAAGGTTCAAATACTCTCCTGTCGGAGGATAATGGTGTTGCGTAGGGTGTCTTTGCCAATGTCAACTCCAGGGCAAGTGGCGGGTCTGGAGCACTGTAAAAACAACCATTATCAGAAGAGCACGCAACAAGAGCCTACTGCCTGCCAGATGTTGGTGGCGGCTGCTTACTCTTCGCAGGAGTCTGTAGCGTGCAGACCAAACTACTATCTGCTGACTCAACTGCTGGATGGTACTTTGGGAGCTGGACTGGTGCCGGTGGTATCTGCCCGAGGTATAAAGGGCCCGACGCCTTTGCTCAACTCCTAACCTCAAACCTCCTAAACTCAAAACAAACAATATAGGGTGAGTTTACACACCCTATGCTAAAAAGTAGAATAAAAGAAAAACACATCCACTGATGTGCGTGAAAATTACAACGTTACAATGAATGTTGCATAATCTTTACTGTCATAATGAAACTTTGGCATAATGAGTTTTAAGCATGACGATCTGTTGGCTAGTATGGAGACGCATAATAGTCTTTAACTATTTTTATAATTGATAGTGTTTTGTCATAAAGGTTAATAAAAGTATGGATTAATAGGGGCGAGGAGCAAAGCGACAAGCTTTTTAGGTGTACATGAACCTATCGCACGATGCCGAGCGAGCAAAACGAGCGTGCCGCGTCAGCGGCCGGCGAGTGCAAGGGGCTAAAAAACCATTTTTTTCTAGATTTTGACAATTTTACTCATTAATGTTATGCGTTTCTCATTTTATGCGTTAGAATATTGTGCTAAGTAATCTTTGTCATATCTGATTATGCTTCAAAAAAATATGCGAATACAATTATGCGTATATAAGTAGAGTTGTTATGCCATAATATCATTATTCCTAAAAACACTATGCCTGAATAAATTATAAAAAATTTTAATGCATATAAATATAGACCCCGGAAAAAGCGGCCAGAGTTTACTGAAAAGCTGTTACTCACTTTGCCTACAATTCGTCATGTTCACCTCACTAAAGTTATCACATAGCCTTACAGGACCAGCAACTCGTGCAAGCAATAGTAGCCCGTGGTGTATTGTAGTCTACAGAACTGAGGTAGGTATACCACATAACCTGAGTGCTTTCTTACCACTGGTATTTTATTTAAACAGCGTTGCCTGAAAGCCTAATATAAACAAATTAAGTGTTCCGCTCATTGTGAATTTGAACATCTTGTAAATTCCAACTGTCACATTCATCACTACCAAGGACAGTAATTGAGTTTCTTTTTACCGAATCAAGGATCAAGCCTTAACGACTCGTGAACCCAAATGAAATTTCGTATTATAGCCCAGGGCAGTTTTATTCTGTTCCCTCTCTCTGGTATAAAATATTATTTCTCCTAAAGCACCTTGCTACAAAAAGCTCGTTAACTAGATTTATCTTATTTCCGACGATTGAGAGGATTTATTTAATTTTAGAACAGGCCTAAGTCCACATTCTGAAGTTTGCTTTTCTATCTAAACGCAAACAATAATTGGAAAATATAAGAGTTTAAATATAAGTATAAGCTAAAAGTAGAGAAAACATTGAAAATTTACAAACAAAATATTATATTTTCGAAGATGTACGCCGAGTCACGGGTGGACTGTTTCTACATACGAGTAACCATGCGGACACGGTGCACAACCCTGGTGGGCTGGGTTCGGGGTAGCCCCAACACCATCCTAAATATGTTTGCAAACAGGTTTGAATGAACAGATTTAATTATATAAAATGAAATATATTGTATTATAGTATTTAAATTAATTTAGTATATTATAATAATGTTGAATTTGAATTTTTCTTACTAACATAGATTAAATGACTTTACTAAGAATAATAGATGTAATATTTATCTGAAATAAATAAATTGAATTGAATTGAATTGAACTTCACACCAAAAAATAGTATTACGAGTAGATATTACATACAAGTCAATGTATAATTTGGTTTATTTTAATTCTGCAAGCAATAACTTCTATGCAACTCACAAAATTGACGATAAAGTGAAGGTGCATAAGTGCAAATAAGCCGTTAAAAGTAAAATGAAATGCGATTAAAGGAAGGTGCGGGTTCACTTCCAGCGGAATAACGTTTTCCTATCACTGAAAGAAAAGGTAGATAATTAACTACAAACCAATAAAATACATACACTATGTAGGTACTTCCATTAAAGTACTCGTATAAATTAAAGCTTATGCTTAATAATATAATGATTAAAAACCATCAAATTAAACATAGATGATACAGAAACCAAAACGAAAAAATAACAATTAATTGGCAACTTGATGAAGATTTCAGTAATGTTTTGTCCAAATACCTAAATTCCCTGGCTGCGCCATTAAATCATGATCATCATTAACCGACAAGCCGCTGGCGGAGCTCATAATGGTGAACTTAAAAATGCTTTTGAAAATTTTGTAAAAATAATAATAATTAAGTCTTACACACTGGCAGAATAATCCATTTTTGCTATTGCAATTCAGAGTCAGCTGAACGTAAAGACGGCTGAGTAAATAAATGAAGGCAAATGTACACTCCGTACAGAGCCTTATTTAGTAAATAGCCTGTCAGTCGACCCACAGCTTGTACCTATTTAGGGAATCTAGGACACAAGTCGTAGTGAATGTCAACCCTCATCCACATTCTAGTGTGGGTTCCGTAATATCTAAATTTGTAGCGGTACCACTTACATTTAAACTATATTTTAATGTATATACGAACATTAGAGCTTGTGTATTAATAGTTTCGCTGTTGTATTTTCTTAAATCAATTTTTCTACTGATATATATTTTACTTTCAACATTGGATCAATTTAAGATTGGTTGGTGTATTTAACGGAGTTCGATAGGTGTTGTATACTTTAATTATCAAAATATACTCATAAGATAGCTTGAACTTACTCAGCGAGCTATAGAGAGGGTTATGCACGGAGTTTTGCTACGTGATCGAATCGGTAATGAAAAAATCCGTAGAATAACCATAGTGACCGAACGTAGCAACGCCGGTCGCTAGTTAATACGAGGGGCATGCCAAAAGAAATTAGATACTCAAAAATTATAAAATTTATCATTTATTACAGGTATCGATCTTTTCAAAGTATTCACCCTGAGCACGTATACACTATTCCATAAGTTTGAACCAATTGGAAAATACCTGTGACCACTCTTCTTTAGACACCTCAGAAATCTCGAAATTATAGGCAGCCAGTGCATCTTCTTTGCTTTCAAACCTCTTCCACTTTAGTTTTTCTTGAACTCTTGGAAACAGGTAAAAATCACAAGGCGCTAGGTCAGGGGAATATGGTGGGTGACGGTGAGGAAGAATTAACACATTTTTTGAGTTGAAAAAGTCAAGTGTTCTGGCAGACGTGTGCAGCGCCGCATTGTGGTGGTGCCAGAGAAGGTGCCGGATTCCTGACTTCGACTGAGCTCCATTGCTGCAAGCGAATCCCCGCACGATTCTCGGGAAAATTTTGCTCATTCAAATATAATAAAAAAATGTGTTCTATTTTTAAATATATCAATAAACAACCAGCCTATAAGATGGTTTATAACTTGCCAGTGTCAATCAAATGAGTAAAGAGAATCTACCTTCTTTTGGCATGCCACTCGTATTGGCAGTAGGATGTGCACATTTTGCCCAGAACTGACGTCCGTAGGGGCAGAAATGTTTTGGGCTAGAGACCTTTTCAGTATAAAAACAGTATAGGTATGATGATAATGATTATCAGTTAAAAGCAAACATTTAAGCTTAATTCCTACGTTAAGGTACATTTGTCACTTTAAAATTCGTTGTCATCATAAGATAAACCAGTCTTTTATACTTTTGAGAATATACATTTACGCCTACACCATAAATATTTTCAAATTATCATAATCATCATCACCAGCTTATATTAATCTACCGGACATACCAGTGCAACACACCTACTATCAGCTTATAACAACACGTAAAACGAATAACTAACAAAAATATGAAAAACCTATCAGCTAATACGCCCACGCTACGTTCCGATAAGCAGTGAGCTGGTTTTGGCAGCGGCGACTGTACGAATTTGCTGACTGGTACGTGATTTGAAAAGTAAAATATACGATTACCTATTCTACCCAACCCTATCGAACCCATTTGAACTATTAAACTATCTGTACAAACTACTGAAATCGTGGTACACGAATAAATACGTTGTCTCGAGTGGAGTCTGGAAAGACACTCAAGATAATTCTAATGCTAGCCTGAACCTCTTTCGAATATAAAAGAAACAATAAATTAAATATTTTTTTAAGATTGACGTAATCTTCTATGGGTCAGCGAAAAAAGGTTGAGGACCACCGAGATTCTTCGATTAAAATCTTTCAATCATATTTTTTTATGAATAAAATTTCTGTCTGCATTTATTTTCTTTTGTATAGTATACAAAAGTAGTCTCTTTTGAATTTTTTCTGCTTGCCGAGTGGCTTATTGACTTAGTGCCGGAAAAACCACGTACTTTGAGTTTGATCTACACCCAGGACAAACCTTCATGAGACGATTATTTGTGTTTTTCCAGCGTGTGGATGTTACTGTTAATTTGAGCATCAATTTTAAATTTACTTTTTTTGATCACGGCATACCTATTGTGCTACATTACTTAACGGCAATCATTTTGAATGCATAACAAAGCCTTGTTATTGCTGTTGTTGTATTTTCATGTTTAATGTGTAAATTCTGCTTAAGTACCAATTATTTAATTATCCTTTTCTTTATTTCAAAATATAATTAATCACAACGTTAGTATTCTAGCTAGGATTGTATCAATTACCACATGGGCTGAGCATAGTTATTTTTCACTCTAGGTAAGGCCCGTATTCTAAAACAAAATCTGTAAGTACTTGAGTATAGATCTGAGTGACGTTTTTGTATGAACTAACGTTTTGAAATCTCTACTCAAGTACAGATCAGTGCTTGAGTACGATTCTAGAATATGGGCCTAACTAACTAAAATAATGTAATTTCTGTTAAATCATTTCCTTTATTGGCATAATAAAAGCGTAACCTAATAATTAACGTTCCAACCTTAATAATTATTCACTTCAAATTTAAGTTTCAGAACAATAATATCTGTTCAACTATTACGAGTGTACCTTCCTCCTTGAGGTAGGTTTCAATTAGTTTTCATACTTGCTCATTAATGAATAGCCTGTTAAGAAGCTCTACGAACACATGTTAATCTTGTTACTGTTTATTTGTACTTGATATATTATGCTGTACAATATCGCTTTGTTCTTCGTGCAAAGTTATGCGATAACATGGTTTTACCTGTGTGCTAAATTTAGGCATTAGAAGTTTGACGATGGGCCTTGTTTACATAATCGCTACACATACAAATACATTTATTTATTTATTTAATCTTTATTGCACAAATAAAAGTACAATTGGCGGACTT
The DNA here is from genome assembly GCA_947369235.1 of Udea olivalis. Taxonomy (NCBI): domain Eukaryota; kingdom Metazoa; phylum Arthropoda; class Insecta; order Lepidoptera; family Crambidae; genus Udea; species Udea olivalis. Next base: position 8,219,797 of record OX376352.1, on the reverse strand, counting down.
AATGCCCAAAGGCATTCTCTACCAGTCAACCACTATAGGTGAAGCAGAAATCTTTACGGCGGGATTTTGTAAAACTAAGTTTCAGTAAGATAAAAGTAAACGATTTACTCATATAATATATATACCTACTACAACTACAATTACAATATATATACATATATGTGTACCTACTTACATATAAAAATAGCAAATATTTACATATAAATTCATAAATACAATGATATATAAATACATATTATGTACTCAAATGAAAGACGAAACATTAACTCGGAATGATATGATTGACGATCTGACTAATCTGACCAATGATTAAATAGCATACATAAACAAACGAATACTTGGGTAACCTGAGGCCTTTTAACAATCCCTTATAACTTGCCTAGTACGAGTACATTCCGTAAACGGAGCTTAGCAAGCAATTTCGGAACCTGATCTTTAATTTCCAGCCAGTGACCGGCTACCTGGCAATAACGCATCTTCTGGGCTGAATATTTCTCGCTACACTCAGTTTAGGAAATTAAATTGACTGGATTGTAATAAGACCCCTGTAAAACACTTTCCAACATAGCGGGTTTAGGTATGCGTGTGGGCACAGATTTCATGCGGGTAAATGTATCGGCATTTTGCCAAACAAATGCATTTCCCGTCATCCACGGCATCTAGATGCAGGCTTTCCGTTGTGTGCTACCTGCAGTGACACGCAAAAAGCAAAATGAAACGCGAAAAAAATAAAACCATGTCAGTTTTATCACGATGGCCCGAAAGAGCCCAGCTGTCGGACTAATAACCGTCGGAAAGATTCAGTGTAACGAGTGTGGATCGATCTCTAGATAGATTGAGCGATGATCTAAAAAAAGTGAGAGCCCCAGTGTTGGAAAATGTAGGAAAACGTTAATTAGGACAGCGGAAAAAATACTGTAGCTGCTAAAAATTAAGCGTTGTGCTGATATTTGTGCAGCCTCACTAAGGTTTTCAGCTGAAAGATTTATTTCTACGCGACTGCGCCCGAACGAGGGTTCTGTCGTTAGAATTCGTATTTATTTTTATTTTATTTACTTGCTGTGAGAATGACACTGGGTATATCAAAATTTAAAAAAAAAAGGCGGACTTTTGGTTTTCTACCCAACCCCATGAGTGGGGTATCAAAAGGAAAGGCTTGAGATAGCGATTCCATAAGTACTTACTGGTTATTCAACTAAAAAGTCTGAAATAAAAACTAATTATTAAAAAAAAAACCTGACTGCAAAAAATTACCACTCAAGAGGAAAAAAGCAGGGAATAACTTAGTAGTTACTTTGTTTATTATCGATTAATGTTGGTCACCGCCGCAATTCTTTAAAACGTTGCGAACGAGCTTGTTTTTCCTTTTGAGTGGTCATTTTTTGCAGTCGGGTTTTTGGTTTTTATTTAATAATTAGTTTTTGTCTTTTACTTTTCAAAGGCTTTATTCTTCATGCTAAGCAAAATATATGTTTTCTCGCCATTTTTTCTTGATACAAACAATGTATACCTACACTAGAAAAAAGTAAATTATCTAGTAATAAAAGACCTCATTAAATCTATTTAGTGTTTATTTTTCAATATTAATAAGTAAATAATGCCTACATACGGTCCCACTGCTGGGCAAAGGCCTTCACCACTGCAACCATTTTATTTTTCAGTATGTTAAGCAATAACAGGCTTGCATAATTAAGATTTGGTGGTTATTATACAACACATATCAAACGTCCTTAAATTTCTATAAGGGTTCATCAAAATAGATAGCAGACGTCTCTTACCTACATCAGATGATTCTGCCGAACTCTGTAATAATATCACGTATATGTAATACTCTGTAATTGCCCGGTTGGCCATTACTTTTTATTGTTCTTGTTAGTTTTCGTAATTACTTTCCTGCTTTGCGATTGCTCTTGGTATCTAAGCTCTATTAGAAAAGATATAAGGTAATTAATGAAATTGCCACATTCATATCGTTATTTTTCGATGATGTCAATTTCCAACAGTTTAAAAATGACACTGCAAATTTAAAAAATGGTCACACTGATCTAGACCAGACTAGGTTTGTTATTTGGCAGTAAAAGATCTTTACAAATTACTAACATAAATCCCATTGATGTCACACTTAACGGATGTTATTCGGACAGGAATTATTATATTATTTGAGATAGAAACAAATCGAACACTTGGAGATTGATTCCCTGAAATCGCGAAGTATCAAACTTTGGGGTTATAAACTTAGAATAATTTAATTGACAAAAAAAATGAAAAAATGCTTCACAAAAAAGAGTTTCGTTTTGTTAAACTTTTTCTTAAATTTATTCTAGAGCTACTCAATGTCTAACAACAGTTTGAGAGCTATTTTTTTTATTTACTCATTTTATAGATTTTGATTTCAAATACGCCTCATAATACTCATATACACTACACATCTGATTTGCAGACTCTCTGAAGATAGCGAAGTCCATGTGAGCTTTAAGCAATAAGTAAGTTTGCCTCGCGCCTTGGTTAATATAACTTTTATCTAACATCAGTAACCGCCTGATATCAAAGTTTGCTTATCTGATGCCCCAGTAGCCACACAAAGGCTCAAAGATGTCTGTAACTGCTTAACTTAAGTATAACAATGCTTAAAACCCTTTGAGAGATTAATCGTACTGTGATAAAAACTATGAAACATACGTATTATGTGTCTTCTAAAACACAGTGTTGGCTGTGAAGAAAGCAGTCCTGACATTTGTCATAAATAATGAAAACTTACCAAATTTTTCGTTGTTTTTACTTTGTGGCTTGACACCTGAGGGCCGAGTGCGTAACTTACTCGGCTTTGCAACCTGTCAAGGCTGTCAAATTCAATAGCGTTTTGATATTTGTCGGTTAAACGTCAAATTTTTTCATTAAATTTAAAAGTGTATAAAAACATGAAAATACAGTGTTATCTTGGAAATAGCTAAGCAAGATTTGTGTTACCCCTGATGGGGAACGTGTGGAATTGAACCGAATTGTTCGGATTCCTTTGCATCTTCGGAGGATGAAAACTTTCCTTATTTTTCATTTATAGCTATTTCCACCGAATACGAATCGATTCAACATTGGTGAGTCTTATAATTTACTAACAATTTATCTCTCTCGCATAGGCAAAAATGCTTGAACAGACATTATCTTGACTTAGTAGGTACCTAGTCAAACAGAGTGTTAGCGTACCTACCTATCCAATTTCGAGTGTAACAAAGGCTTTATTAAGCTGTGTCTGTAATTGGGCTTAGCGTCAACTATGACGGAAATAAAATTACACATCCTGTGAATCCAAACGATATAATTTACAATAGTTTGACTCTTAGCTACAAAAAGGCTTTTGATACAAGTTCCAATGCAATATTGAATGGTTAGCTCACAAGCTTTAAAAGGTCCTTGTGACTTTTATTAAAATTGCGCTAAGGAGAAGCCACTCTTACCACCAATGCAGCGGATGCAAGGTTGTGCGCACAATTGAATATGACTTCCATCATATAGCCTTTTCTGAGACCCATATGGTCTGGGCCTGCCTTATAGTTTATCTTAAGCCATTTAGAACAGAAAAAATATCAAAATAATCTCTGATAAAATATCAATGTACCGCTGAGCTTAGAATATGTTTTATTCATAAAGCTTTGTCACTTGTTTTTTAAAACTCTATAGTATGCAAGAGTGGTTGTTGGATGTGGTTAAATATTGCTAAATGATTTTAATAGAGAGAACCTTCAACTAATTTAAAATTAATGGTTTAACTGCATATCAGACATAACAAAATTCATTACCCGTTCTCCATTGTTATTTTTAATGTCACAGGTAAAGACTTAAGTACTTATCTAATACTTACCAGGAGTAACGTAGGTGCTAAATAATATGCAATTTATTTGTACTTAATTATTATTACAAGTTTTAATTTTATTACAATGCATTTATCAAAATTGGCTCCAAAGACGCCTTTTGATCTCAATAACCATGTTAAAAATTCTCAGAATGAACTATAGTGGATGTCTCAAGGACAATGTTTTAAATCAGTACTATTTAGAATGTGTTGTAATTGTAGAGTTCCATTTAATTCTCCCCCATTGCAGTTTCCTTACAAAAATCTTAAATAAGATGTTTTTGGTAACCAAAAAACAAGATTGAATTGAGGCCAATTATTCTATGATAATTCAACTTAAAGACTGCGGAAGTCAAGTCAAGTCTAGATGCACATGTGTGGCAATAAAACACTTTCATCTAGTTTTTCATTCAGATCTAGTGAACTTTTGCACAACCAGGACTGGTGTGTGAAAATCAACCTCCAAATACCTTTTCTGAACTACCATTAGCAGAGCCTCGCTGATGGTTGATTTACAACTATTGTTATCATCTGGCATCTCTTCAACACTACAGATTTTCTCAGCAGTGTTGAATTAGGTTGCGGAAACCCTCTATGCCACAGGTGTTAAATGACAGGGTATTGAAAATACAAGCGTCTAGTCCATTGTGACAGGTCAATTCTAGTCACTCAGATTGCGGAAATACTGAGATGCTAGAGACTTGTGGAAAGCATAATAATTATCCAAAGTCTATTTTATGGCTCACACAGGAGCAGGTATACACTAGAATACTCTCAAAAACACAGACCAGTATGAATACATTAATAATAATATAAAAAAAAATGAAGCAAATAAAGGAATTTCTAAGCCTATTTGCCTTTTGAGTCTTGCAACATTGACCGTTCCCGGAGGACATTTTCAAAGTTGCAAAATGCGATTGTTTCTGAGAGGATTTTAGGGAGGACATCTCAGAGAGTGAAAAGAGTCCTGTCTAACACTGTTCACCACTGAATTTGTGGCTAAGTGCAGTATACTCCGCTGAGCGCAGTGCGCTACAAAGAAGTCAGACACTTCCTTACCACCAACGCAGCGGATGCAGGGTGGGGAGCTTGATTGAACGACATGTGCTTATAAGCTTAAGACATTAGGTTCAACTCACATTTAATATGGCACTCCTATGTCAAGGAGTTGTATGCAGTGTATGGTACGATCCTATACCAACACAATGCATTAAAGGTAGCCCACATTCTGGAACAACTGAACCGCAAAACTGGTAGTATGCCATGCCATTAAGACATAAACAGTGGAGGCACTCAGATCTCTGGCACTCCTAAATTTGGCCACCAAACTTCTGAATCAAAATTGTTGACCACCTGTCCAAGGTGGGGTGGCTCGCGACTGGCGTCTATTGCCCCTGGCCATATTTAATATATGGGGATCCAGAAAATTATTTGTTTTAAATGCCACAGCAGCTGTTCCATGCGATGTCGCTTTAGACACAACTGATGAGCACCTAATTTTATTATGCGACGCCTTTTGTCGTCCCTGAGACTATCTACTGATATGAGGGCTTTCAAATCCTAACCTGATACTGCTAGTTTTAGCACACCTTACTAATGTAAAGTGCATATTACATGATGTAATAAAAGAGTCAGTCATCATAGTGGTTCCCCAGTGGCCCTTCTTTTTCTTCTGGCTTCCCCGAACCAGATAACTATAAGACCCATCACCTACAAAGGATCTGCGGAAGACCTTGGTAGATTGAACAGTTCCAAGGCCCTTCCCATGTGAACAAATGGTCCTCCTGCTATGGAAGATCGGTCGTGTATAGAGCGAATCTCCCACATAGTTTCTGTGAGAGAACTCCATCTTCATAATGGGCCCCCATATAGGTACTATGATTATCTATAACAATTTATTGTTGCAGCTGTCACAATATTATAATAAACCTACTGACAGGCAATAAAAAGGTAGCTATATTCTTGGGAATACTATTTTTTGAGGATAAAATAGCCTCAGTGAACTAAAGGCCTATGAGTATAGTGTAACTACTAGTTGTGTGCCACATCAGTAGTTGAAACAATTTTTTCTTGCTAAGCGAGATATTTAAAAAACTCTGGTTTTAATATTCAACTAACATTTTGAATGAGTCTTGAAGGACTATTCAGATTCTCTGTCTTGCTTTATGGGCGTAGAATGCATGACTGCTATATTGGACTCATACAAGACATGCTTATTTGAAAATCAGTTGAAGTCTAGTCTAGAATAGACTCCAGAGCTACAAGGCCATCTGGATGGACCGTAATTATGCATACCTGTCAAATATAGGTAGTAAAGGGTGAATTTGTGCCTCTGGGAAGATAAAATCTCAGAATTAAATTTATCGGTGCATGCATTCTAATAATCCTTCCTGAAACTTTGTCCATAATTATGTGACATAGTTGACATCAGGTCCATAACTCAAGAAAAACTGCAACATGCACTGCCCTCTAAAGTGATGAAAATGTTTAATAAAATCAACCCTGCATTTTGCAAATTAGGCACAGCCATTTTTTAAGATTGATTTATTCTACTCACTCACATATATGTTTTCGCGTTATTTTATACGCAACATGAAAGCGTCCGAAATATTTTTCCATTCTGAATTTAAGGACCTACGCAAACCCTCCAATTTAGAACGAGAAAAAATCATATGACTCTTTTCCTTTCGGGAAACCTCTTAAATAACGATGGTTATTTATTATTAAGGAACTCCTTCATGAATTATTAATTCAAAAGTAGTACCTATACGAAAGTTATTTGTAAACATATCAGTGAAGATTTTTTTATCTTTCAATATTAATAGTTCCGTTAGAGAGTGCATTACATAGTTTATAGGCAATTTTAACAATTATCAATTGTAAATATTAGTCGTACAGTTCCTAAATTACATAATTAAGTCATGTACATATTTTTCTGATTTATTTTATCAAACACTGTTACATAAAAAAAAACTTTCCAGATTAAATTCGCATTTTTTTTAATGAAAAATATATAAATTCCCGAGTCAATTCATAACGCTGTTTAATATTTTAATGGAACTCATGTAGGTTATGTCTTCCTGTATATAACGCCATTCGCAATTTTTCAACCATCAAAAGCTTTGAAAACAAAAAATGTAGGGTAGTGATTGACTGTAGACATAAAAACTGATTGTTTAAAGATTTACAAGTCCACAACAGTAATAAAAACCGTTCTAGAGCGATCGTCCTAGTCACAATAGGAATGTGACAATAAATATTCTGTAAACGTAACTAGACGACAACACAACAAAAATAACTATTCGCATAAACCTGTCTATAACAAGCGATTCAATTTGTCTACAATTGGACAGGACAAAAATAGTACCAGGTATAGTTGTTATCTAATCTATATTTTGAAAACATTTTTTTATTTTTTTTCTCTCTTCTTTATTTTATTCGCCTTTTGGTCTTCTTTTGGTTAATCTTGCTAATAGCGCGATGTTTTTTTATTAAAAACCCTCAATCATTGTAATTTCAATTACAACCACCAAAACAAAAACAACCAAGGTACGAGTATCCCCCACAATTGTGTTTACTGATTTGTCAAACTCAAACTCAAACTCAAATAACTTTATTCAAATAAACTTTCACAGTAAGTACTTTTAAATTTTCAAGTTTAAAGCAAGATATACTAAATATTAGACATAAATACTATAATAATATTGATATATAAATACACAGTATAAAGACTTATTTGGACTCTACCACCGCGTCGGAGTTTATTCTTGCTGAGAAGACCCGTCGAGAAACTCGGCAGTTACTCTTTTAAACTTGTTTTTGGTGTACAACAGGCGTTAGCAGAGTACAATGTGTCATTTTGATACTTGAAACCTACTGAGTGTCTAATCTAAAGAATAAATAAAAAAAATATATAAAAAATATATATGCGCCAGACAACACACCTCTTGTAATGGTCTCGAAGCAGGGATTATTAAATCCCTGTGTTACGAGGTACCACACAAGGAAATAAGCTAGGGGCGTCTCCCAGCACACCCAGACCCGAGCCAATTCAGAAAAGATCGTTTCCTGAATATAAAAACAAGTTTGTACTTGACAAATTTATTTAACTATCGTTATTTTACGTGACGTAAATGTATGGTGGGGGCACAGAGCTGCTATCCCAGATACTAGTTGTATTTGTATGGAGTAAAAGCAATTAATTGCTATAGGTATCAGTTATGTTATATGTATCATACGTATTGACTTTTCGAATGGCCTAGCAACAATTTGAAACTGTTCATTTGTTTCCACCTAAAATCGGTTGCACTATTTTTTGTATATTTGATTTCCTCTCGTCCTATTTTCTGCTTCAACAAACCAGCTTCGCTAAAACAAAATATGTATTTGATCGAGGTATTTATTACTACTCAAATTCACTGCATTTAGATATATAACTAAATATACGGAAAATGGGAATAATTACTATCAATACTTTCAATAAAGGTGAGCTTCAAGTAGTACTATGGATGTCAGAGACTGATAATTGAATAGATACTAGTTCAACGTTTTTCTCATAAATGAGTGTTTGTGATTCTGTATTTTCAAAAGTCATCATCATCCTTGCGGTCTATCCCGGTTGTGAACCCACACTGGTGTGTGGGGTCCCAAGGTCCGCCTTTCTCATTTTCTTGGCCCACTTCGCGCGGGCTTGTGCATCCTCAGTGGTGAGTTTGTTGGCACGCATGTCACCCTTAACGACGTCGAGCCACCGCTTCTTGGGTCGACCTCTTCTACCGGTACCTGGCGGGGGCGGCATGGCCAGACATTTGTTGCCCACGTAGTTTGCCGATCTCCGTGAGACATGACCATACCAACGAAGGCGGCACTCCTGCAGCTTGTCTGCGATGTCACGAAAGAGAAGGCCGCCGCGGATGTGGGTGTTCCGCACGCGATCTTTGCGTGGGACTCGACATATCTACCGCAGCATCTTCATTTCCGTGACGCGCAGCTCCTGCTTGTGTCACTCTAGTAACGGCCATGTTTCTGTATTTTCAAAAGTAAACAAGACCAACCAACTGTGTTTTCAACAGTAAACCATATCAAAAATGAACAAAGTAATTACCCAACGATGCTGTGCTTGCAAAAGTAAACAAACCACTAATCAATGAATACGTATTATTGTTTTCGAGAGTAAACAAAATGAGACAAAACGTATTATATTTATCCTTCTTCAAAAGACAATCTGATACTTAATCAACTTCTGCAAATATTGTCCTTTCGTCATTTATATTGTAAAACACATTATGGCATGCGCTGCGTGCTCTTGAACACGTACAAGAAATGCGTAAGTTTAATTGAATGTTCATGTTTGCTTTGTGAATGTGCTTCTCGATTCAGAAACGTAATTTCAACCTTATTCCTTTGTTACAGCGGTGAATACTAATATTTGGGCATGCTGTACTTGGACAGCTAACCATCTCGAGCGACGGCGGCGAAGACTCTCACGCATTCCTGAACAAACAAGGAGCTTTCACGACCTTAGAAACATTATCCTCTTTATTTGCAAGTAAGGCTTTGGCTTGACAAAAAGCGGAGCTACTAAAGGGATGATTCGTAGCTTACTCCACGCAGCAGCAGCAGAAGACGTGTCGCCGCGTTATGTCCCAGCGTTCTATCGCAACTAGTTCCGTGTCGCCAACTAAGGATGGTATTTTTTATTAATACCATAGGTAGTGTCGTGAAAATACGTCTCGTCTGCTGCTGTTGCGTGCTGGTGGCTAAAAATATGTAAATTTACTAAGTTATAAGCAAAATACACAGGTACAAAAAGAATTACAAAAACGCGCCTTCACGCGCCTGTGAGCGCGTACACTAACAAGCTTATACGCGCATTTAAAGCGCTAGTCGGAAACCGCTTTAAGCGAGAGTTTGCCGCTGCTTCGCAAGCCACAGCCTGCCAACTTGGATTCCCACGCTTTACCGTCCCCGCTCGAGTAAGGTCCAATAAAAAGTTATTTACTTAATTCATACAATCTCCAGTATTTAATTAAATACGTTTTTCAAGGCGTATTACGACACTTATCTGCTGCAATTACGTTTAGAGATCTGCTGATTTGTCGTGTTATTTGGCTGTTTAAGTTAATTTCTTGTATTAGCCTGAATTTGCATTCCCACGGCGCTAAACGTTTGTAAGCCACTCTAAGTCATAGTACCTAGTGTTTTATAAATAAATAAATATGCGCCAGACTGAACACCAATTATCATGGTCTCGAAGGATGGATAAATTATTATCCCTGTGTGACGAGGTACCAGACAAGAAATTAAGCCAGCGGCGTCTCCCAGCACACCAAGACAATAGCCAATTTAAAAAAAGGCTTCTAAATTGACTGAACCGAGAATCGAACCCTAGACACTACGTAAGTCAAAGCAGGAAACTGTGCTACAGCGCACTACTTACGTCAAACATGTCTTTGTGTGCGTATATTTTCTAAATTGAATAGAAAAATATTTCTCCGATCGAAATAGCTAAAAATACATTATAACAACTAACTAACTAGTACTATAGTACACTAGTTCTATAATAAATTTTAAACCTATTAAAACCGTTCGTTTATTCAAAGGTGCTCCCAGATCGAGGATCGCAAATCTTGAAGTAAAATTTTAGAGTTATTGAGTTCAATGGTGTCTGCAAAAGTGCTTGATAAGAAAATGGCGAGCAGTGCATTTAAAGCGGCGCCTAGTTTAATTTTCGTATTCAAAAGATCATCATTTCAGCCGAACGACGCCCACTGCTGGGCATAGGCCTCCCCCAAGGATCTCCACAACGATCGGTCCTGCGCTGTCCGCATCCAGCGGCTTCCCGCGACCTTGACCAGATCGTCGGTCCACCTTGTAGAGGGCCTGCCCACGGAACGTCGTCCGGTACGCGACAATTCAAAAGATAGAAGTGATAAAAATAAGTCCTAGGTTTAATAGGTAGAAGTGATACGGACACACGATTTTTCACTGAAAGTGATTAAAACTGATATAATGTATTTTCTCAAACAGCTAATGCTAAAGCTAAAGCTAATTTAGAAACGTTCGTTTTATAATTGAGCTTTAGCGCACTACGCCAATCGTATACAGTCAAACCTTTGATCATAAATACCTAATGTCAGAGTGTTGAGACACACAAAACGCAACCTTAATATCGTGGGGTCATCATCATCAACATGATCAACAGCATATAGAAGTCCACTGCTAGACATATGCCTCCCCCAAAGAACGCCACAGCTAGCGGCTTCCTGCATCATGCACCAAGTCATCGGTCCACCGGGTGAGTACCTACCTACGCCGCGTCTTCCAATTCGTGATCGCCATTCGAGGACTCTTACTCCCCAGCGGTTATAAGTCCTGCGGGAAATGTGACTAGCCCATCGCCACTTCAGCTTAGTTATCCGAAGAACTATGTCGGTCACTTTGGTTCTTTTGCGGATATCCTCATTACGGGTCTTATCACACAAAGAGACACCAAGCATAGCTTTTACCATAGCGTGCTGTTAAACCCTGAGTTTGATTAAGAGGCCAACTGTCAGGGACCATGTCCATACGCTGGGGTACTCTTTCTTTTTCAATGCAATCACTTGGTTTATATTTTGACACTTGCGAGTGTTCGAGTGCAACATTTGTTTTTTAGTACTTTCATTCCGAGACCCGTGAGGCGTCCATGGGGTTTTTTGGGAATGTGATCGAAGAGTTGAACACATGCTTGCCAAAACTATCCTTATTAATATTTTCATAAACTACGTACTACTTACATGTTTAACAGTGAAAAAACGTAGGTACAATAATAATAGTGAACTATACAAATCCAATTTACAAGTAAGTTGGTCCAATAATAACGTTGACACACATAATACCTATCCTATTACGTCACACTTGTGTGGATTCCGTAATCTAATAAAATGTTGAGGTAGAAGAAGTAGTAGGTACATAGTGCTACAAAAAACGTCAAGGTATTGTTAAATGCGCATTATCGAATTATTAAGCAAAAGGAGATCATTTCGGCTCCATACCGTTTTGGGTATTTTCTGAAAGTGCCGGCCAACGAAAAAAAATGATACGGATAGTTAGACTATTCATAAGGAAAAAGTCGTAGGGTTGCCACAAGCCAAGTTATACGAGTTCAAAAAATCTACATTTCCTTTTATATTTCAATCTTGAAAGTGCTGAAAAACATAAAAAAATGATAGATATCGCGTAAAAAATTGTATTGGGATTTGACATTGTCATGTTTTTACGCAAAAGATAACGTAAATTTAAAGTGGCAAGTCGTGGTAGACGTACTGATAAAACGTAAAATAATGATCGGCATTGCTAAAAGTAATGATGTACCTCTAGTCCGTCCAGCCTTTTTTGGCAAATATCCCTATCTGTCAAAGGTTTTTTGACGTTCAAATGACAGTGATTTGTGTCAAATATGGGTTTACTAGAATTGGATTTTCTCCTAAACTAATTGGACTAGCGTATTTGTAATAGTACGATAACATGCGTAATGAAATTATCTAGCTATTTCTGTACATTAATTCTGCCATTCAAATGATCTATTACTTTAAAATAATAAGTTTAGTGGAAGGTACCTATAATTTTACTACATGTCAAAACTAAACTTCAATAAAAATGTATTAAAAAGTATTGTTGTTTCTTTTAATGCCTTTTATTCATATCTTCGAATGTTTACGCAATGAATTTAATACAAACCCATTGATTACATTACACATAATCCTCACAATACTCGTTTAAAATTTTCACACCCAAGCACGCGGCCAAGGTCAGCGACCCAAGGTCTCATGTTTCTTGTTAATAAATAGTGTTTGCACAGCTTTAGTGGCTATGATTTTATGTAAACAGTAACTTGAGGATATATACTACTCGAATAAAACACAGGGACAATGTTACATCCAATAAATAATTGACTCCTTTTGACATTGACATTTTAAAATGAATCCGTGCCGCCCGGCGGCATCCGACAGACAGGGTTTTTTGAAAAAGCTAGATTTCTCAAAATACCAAAAGAACACGTTAAATAAAAGTATAAAATGCATGATAACTTACGTTTCCATTGTTTTATATAACGGGAAGGTCACAAAAACACCAAATCACTTTTCACAAAACGAACGTAAACAAACATGCCCGTCTGTCACAGGCTGTCATGGCCGCCTACAGATGCACAATTTCAATGACAAATTACGATACTTTCCTATGGTAGAAACTTGCCAAGGAAACTATAATCATACAGCCTGTTTTGTCATCCTACGATTAAATTCAACTTGCAACTACCTGGCAACGAAACTTAATCGCCAAAAATAACATCGTAAACCTCTGTGGTACGTCTTAATTATTTCCGTAGGTCGGAATTGGACAGACAGGGGTATTTTTGACGTTCCGTCAGTCGGAATTGGACAGACTAGTGGGAAAACCGTCATTTTCACATTTAAATAAAATAAACACCTAACTCAGTATAATGATAACCGATGTCTTTTCTGAAAGAGCTGGCTAATGAAAAAAATTGTACTTACAGTTAGAACTAGTCATACGGAGCAATAATTATTAAAGCATGAAAGTCGTAGGGTTGCCCAAGGGAAGTTATAAGAGTCCAAGAATAAGTAATTTTCTTACATACAAGTAAAAACTAAAGTTAAAATGCTTAAGATTCTATTACTTTTAGCAATTTCTTTCATTATTTTATATTTCCCTGCACTTTCAAAAATCAATAAATATATGAAACGTATAACGTAAATTTTGTGCGTTCATAACTATTGTTCGATAATATGACTAGTTCTAACTATGCGTACCATTTTTTTCGTAAGCCGGCTCTTTCAGAAAATAAATCGGTTATAATTATACAGAGTAAGGTGTTTTTTTGTTTAATTGTGAAAATAACGGTTTTATAATTAGCGGATATCTTTTGCGATATTGTAAAAATACTTCACATCATTACTTTTAGGGATGCCTATCATTATTTACGTTTTATCAGTACGTCTACCACGACTTGCCACTTTAAATTTACGTTATCGTTTGGGATTTGACATTGTCATGTCATGTCATGTCAAATCGAACGATTTAACGTAAATTTAAATTGGCAACTCGTGGTAGACATACATACGTTTGAATTGTACATCTTGTCTACTTTCTGAAAATTAAATCACCTGAGGTCCTAGCAACTTATTATTGATTTGATTGAGAAATGTACGGGAATAACGTTAGCACCCTTCTAATCGAAATCACATTAGATGTCAGTTCTATTAAATTTGACATGTCGAAACGAAAGTAGCGTGTCGCTCTAGGTCAGCCCCCCTGATGTAATTGTAGACATACAATGTATAATAAATATTATTTATTTTCTTAATGGGTAATACGATCATAATTAAAAATTGTATAATTTAATTCGCAATTCCTTTTCAAATGTACTCTTACTTCGAATAACCCGATACGTACTTATTATAAAAGAGTAATAACTCCATCTTAAGCAATGTTGATTTCAAAGTTAACTTTTCCAACGAAAAAGGTGGGGTATTTGGACCTTTATTTGTTTTGTTTTGCATGTAGAAAAATAAACATCAATGACATTCACTTTAAAACTTGGCAATACTTTATCGCATGTGATTTTGATAGTCTTGCGTACAAACATAAATATTTTCTGTTTTATAAATTACTTAGAATTCGTATCCTTGTAAGCTCAGCATTAAAAGTAAAGTAAAGTAAAAAATATCTTTATTCATATAGACTTATAAAAAGTACTTATGACATGTCATGTAACAAAAAAAAATTGTAGCAAAAATATACTGAATAAAAATAAACTTACATAAAATAATACTATGATAGTTCATATCATAATTAAATATAATGTGACTCTACCACCGGTTCAGAGGTTGTTTCCGATCGAGAAGACTCCGGCAAGAAACTCGATGGTTACTCTTTTCAATCTTGTTTTTATACACAAAAATGGAATTGACAGAGTAAAGTCATAACAAAAAAGTGTGCAGAGGAGCAGATTATACCTAAGATGACCACAAATTCTTATCATTTAAGAAATCGTCAACACTATAATAACCCCGCTTCATTAACTTAGCTTTAATTTGTGACTTAAACTTGTGAAGAGGCAGTTCAACAAGAGTTTGCGGAATCTTATTAAAATATTTTACACATTGACCAACAAATGATTTCCCTACCTTATGCAGTCTTAGACTGGGAGTTACGAGCTTATTTTTATTTCTGGTATTGAGTTTATGAACATCCCTGTTTTTCTTGAAGAGATGCAAGTTTTTACGGACATATACTACATTATCATAAATAAATTGAGAGTACACAGTTAAAATATCTATCTCTTTGAATACTTCACGAAGCGAGT
The DNA here is from genome assembly GCA_947369235.1 of Udea olivalis. Taxonomy (NCBI): domain Eukaryota; kingdom Metazoa; phylum Arthropoda; class Insecta; order Lepidoptera; family Crambidae; genus Udea; species Udea olivalis. The sequence goes on along the minus strand of OX376352.1, from coordinate 8,204,579 downwards.
CGCGTGGTCTAAGGTTGTAAATGGAGCGGATGGCTCTTTTTTGAAGAACAAAGATGGTGTTGAGATCCGCTGCCGAGCCCCATTATCCTTTGTAAGCGTGCTGGGATCAGATCTAATGTTTTCTTGAAAAAACTCTCAAGGGGCTTATGATCAATATTATAGGGTTTTTCCTTATTGGAAAAAACACGTGTAAAACCAGTTAGATCTCGCGATTTAATTCAATATATTTTTTTATTTTTTTATTTTAAACAACTGTTCATAATGTTTTTTTTATTAAAGAAAATTGTTGTATAAATTTCACTATAGTAATTTTAAAAATTATATTTATCGGCAAAAAATATATTTTGTGTTTTTGATTCACTATACGATATCATTCCACTCTTTTCACTTTCTTGGGAGTAAAAAATTCCAAAAACGTTTCCGAGTAGTAACATTGTGTTTTATTTAAAATCGAAATTAAGTTTTCGTCGTTTTTAGTTTCTAGTGAAATTCAATATGGTGGTTCCGCCAAGAACAACACACAACAAGCGTTTTGACACGCCATCAGGGCACTGGTATCTGATGGTATTGCCTTTTTTTATTGTTATTTTGTTTTATTGCTAATAGCTACTTCTTTTGTGTTTTTTATAAAATGTAACGATGTCCTAAAAGTTATTAATTCTTTTCTATTTCTATCTTATCATGTTTTCTGCAAGCAAAAACGTATTGAGTAGCTTCTTGCCCGTGGCTACAGCCTTTTGCAATCATCAATCCCATCGGATAGTTTCACTAAATACTCGTATTTGTGAAGCAACATATTTTTTCGGCTGCGATTTTAAACGCCTTAACGCGGCAGCTCGACTTGGTTGCAAGTTAATATAGTAGATTGGTCTCCTACATTTTCAGTTCTCATATTTTAGAAACTTTGTCCAGAGTTATCAGAGATAGTTTGGCTTCCAACACGCTTTTGGCAACGATAGCGAGCCTGTTACATATCTATCACTGGAGATGACAAGACTAAAAGTAGTATATTTCAGTTACACTGTGATTTGGTAGCAGGGTCAGGAATTTAGATCGTGAAAAATATTTAAGAGATATTTTTTTAACTTTATAATGATCTGACTTTCGGATGTTTATTATGCAACGTTGATGTAAACACACAAGCCGCTTAATGGTAGGCATATCTGAACATGTAAAGCACAAAATAATAATTCTACATAACCTTATCAGAATCTCAATTAGAAGAATTTCATACTTTCGTTCATTGGGAAAACTTTGCTGAGCAAATTGGCAACCATTTCACAATTTTAGCGTCCTGAAAAGGTAACATCTCAAAAGCTGAATCGATTTTTTGGAAAACCAATCTCTTAAGTTGCAAAAAATATTCATAGCAGTAACGTCGCAGTCATTAAGAATAAAACTAAAAATGTGAATTTTCTTGGGCATGGAATGGTTTTCACGCTTGATCAATGTAACTGTAAGCACAGTAAAATTTGACAAAAAAGGGTAATCGAGCGTTCTTACTAAAATGGAGGCAAGATTCTAAAGTCAGTGACATTTAACGAGTTTTCACTCTGGTGGTTCAAGTGTTTGTAAACGTGTTATTTACCATCTGGTGCCATGCATTTTTATTTGTCACAGAAATTGTAAATAAAAAATGAACTAAACTCTTTACATCGCAGGTTACGCGGTGGTGTTATCGTTAATCTTTTTTAATAATTTCGTTACTAACTCTTGAATTAGGGAAAAATAATTTGTTGGACCTATAGAATACAAGAGGGTTTGATTTAACTTGTAGTTATTATAACTTGTGGCAATGTATTGTATACTTTCCTATATCTAAAGCATCCATCCACATGAAATAATCATCGCACGCAGACGAAATTTTCGCAAGACATACTGTACTCGCGCTCCATGTAATATTCAAACAAAACATTTGGAACCTTTTCGACCCTCATTTCTCAGCTAAGCCCTACTAGCCAAAGTAGGATTTAGACTCAACGAAGCACGTATTAGCGCATTTTGTAACCGATATCAGTATGACTTTGACTAAATATGTTTAAAAAATTATGTGCATGACTGCACACCACTCATCGTGATGGTCTCGAAGTAGAAATAAATATTTCCCGTGTTATGAGATACCAGACGAGGGATTAAGCCAGTGGAGTCTCCCAGCATACCCAGACCCGAGCAAAATGTACTAATTACATTTTGCTCGGGTCTGGGTCTCTCTATCTAAGATCGTTTCCTAAATTGACCCGACCGGGAATCGAACCTGGGACACCACGCAAGACAAGGCGAGAAACCGTGCTTCAGCGCACTACGCTACCGCTACGCACTAATAACCGTTAGGAAATAAAGGGTTTTCTAAGTAAGTGACAAGCTGAAACACACAGCTTGGTTAGGCCTCACACCTGGTGAGCCGTTGATATACTGCAAGTTAGATGAAAACATCCTAATGCCTCTCGCTGTGGCGTTCTAATGGCGGGGGACCATGTCCAGCAGTGGAAATCTGAAAGCTGTTGATTAGAGAAAGTCGGAACGTACGAGTACGAGTAGGGAACCGGACAACTGAGCGATTTACATCTAAAGTACTTTATTTTTAACTACGTTTGGTATAAAATCGTCCTAATGAGACTGTATAAGGTTTTTATTGTAGTTTTTTTTTATTAGATCAGCCTGAGGGGCCAGCCAAGAGCAACACGCCACGATTATTTCGACATTCAAAATCGTTCAAATGAATGTCGAAATCGTCGTGGCGTATTGCTCTCTGCTAGCCCCCCTGGTTTTTATTTTGAAACTTCTTGGTGTTGCCATTAGAATGGTTCATTTATAGTACATTATTAATCTGGCTAACCAAACTTCATTCAGTGGATATCAAGTTGATCAATCGCTATGCTTGCAAAAAGCGGATTTTCAAAAATAATTGGTGAATACGAGCGAAAAAGGCAAAGTAGTGCCTCGTTAATTCAAAGTTTGAAAACGTATGATACTTTAAAATTCTACTATTCGAAGTGATCTTCTGCTTTGAACCGAAGAAACCACATTCCCATTCAGTGCCAAATGAAATCCAAGTTTTAACTGCTCAGTAATTCCTGGCTAGGGCTGGCATAAGAGCTATTAGAGGCACGATAGGGTGTCTGTAGAGATTATGGCCTTTTTTTAGGTGTAGTTTCTAACATCATATAGTATTTTTACCCATTTACTGCTGAATTAAAAAGACAATAGGAAATAGATTATCCAAACGCACCGGCACGTGGTGTGGCATTCAAGCAGTTAAAGCTCCGGGGCTTCCTTAAAATGTTCTTACTATCACGGAGAGGCCTTGCTAGTCTCTACAGAATTGATCAGGTACGATTTAGGTAAAAAAAATATTAATATCAATTCTGTTGTGATTATGAGGTTATGAAAGTTTTTCTTTTTCTAGAAATGCTTTTCCAAAAATGCCTCAGTAGGCATCCTACGATATCGGTTTCCTACGATAGTTCGTAGGAAATACTCGTACTTTCAACTGTGGGAAATACGCTCAGTACAAATGTTTTTTTTTAATTTTGTCATAATAATATGTAGTGAAATCACATCATTATAAAAGTATTGATTTTGAAACAATTCTGAAATAATGGGCCTTTGCCTTGAATCTCTAATTTAAAAAATATTTTGTTTAAGTTGTCAACCCTAGCCAGCTGCACCCCTGACGGAATATTCATAGTGCAATGTGACTTGAAACAGAGTCGGAAAGTTAAATGAGATTAATTCTTGAGCTAGACTCGAGTCTCGAGTCAGGTTCCGCTGGTCTTTTGTGCACCTTATAAGTGCATTAGTCGCTTGTGTTGCGTTTTTATTGTAAACAAGTTGCATTTTATGAAAGCTCATACTTCAGTATTGTTAATCAGATGCTTGAAACTTTTGTTCTATTATTAAGGAGCAAAATACATTGCCTGACTGATTGGAGTTACGAGTACTCAGTGTGTTAAATATAGCTTGGCGCCTTTCCACATGACATGATGTGCAATGAGAATATCTACTAAAGTGCAAAAGGATCAAAGCGATCTGGTGGGTGGGCTGGTGATGATGATGACATTGCTTTTTTCAAAACTAACTGCCCAGGTATTTGATTACCAAATTACGCAACTTGGAGATAATCCTGATAATCATCCGCTGTGGTAATATATTGATTAAAGTAATGAATCGCTTGCATGGAAAAGAGTGTTGGTTTTTTTTTGAAAGATCGTAGACGACGAAAAATCATTTGTGTAAAAATGTTTAAAGTCTATTTTAAAACGTAATATGTAACAATAAATAAAAGATACACACTTATAGCAGCTGTAAATAAACCATAATGAATTACAGTGCTCATTCCACCTAACAGAGTAAACAAAATGCTAACCGCATTCATAAAAATAACGACCCAATTACGGCACAGCTCCGACAAAAAGAGATTTTAAAGGACAACTTAATAACTTAGATAAATCGGTCGAAATTCCACCCCGATTGGGACGATAATAAACCGTTTTATTACTTTTTGTTATCGTTAAAACAGACTAACGATTTTTAAAAAGTAATTAAATTCTTAATAAACGTTCAAAGCGGCATGATTTAGAAAATTTTACGACAGTTAAAATGTTTAAAGGCATGCTATGATTTGAGAATAATATAATTTCTTACTTAGTTATCAAATTCTGCGTTTGAATATCTATTATTGAGATACAGGACGTTAAGTCACTACAAAGTAAAAAAATAAACTATAGACAGAACCAAATTTGCAATTATTCATTTTGAGATGGGTTAAAAAATACTAAGTTCTACAAAAGAAATACTTCAACAACACTCCTAAATAAATAATCTAGGCTGGCTTTATGACTCAAGGCGATCTCTTTCCCCTTAACCTCGGTAGAAGAATAATATATGCAGATTAATACAGATGATAGAATTTTGTTGATTTCAAAGAGGTAATTTTCCACTCCGTTATGTGTGAAGAAAAATTTTCATTCATATTTTTATCATAAAATAGTAGTGTCCGTTGGCGGGTTTACCCGCGTAGTAAGTTTCTCCTGACAAAAATATAGTCTAATGAAAAAAAATTACCCAATGTCACTCACTGATAATGTAACTTTATATTGGTGAAATATTTTTTTTAAACGGTCCAGTAGTTTCGGAGCCTATTCATTACAAACGAACAAACTAACAAAAAAACAAACAATCACATCTTTCCTCTTTAGAATATTAGTATAGATGTCATGGGCCGATTGTTGGATTGGCCACATCGTGTTCGTGATACGCGCCGGCACATCATGATCTGCGGGGCTAAGATGCGCGCCCTACGAGAAGAGTAGACAAAGAATATTCCAATCAAATTTCGCCATTTCTCGATTTCTCTATTTTGTCTACCGTTCCTAACATGGCAGCAATTGTCGTGACTTAATATTTTGTATGGGAAATTCAATTTTGTCGACAGATCCTAACATGGCGCCTTATTTTTGTCGGGGTTTGGAAGAGATATCTGTTGTGTGAACTCGTCGGTCATTTTTGTGGACGACAAACCAATTCTGCATTAAAACAGCATGAAAACAGGCGTTGCGGTGCGTCAAAATGCTGATATATTTTTAAGTGCTGTAATAAAGCGATGCATTTATGAGCCGTCGCTATTTCAGCTATTAATGAGTGTAAATTTTACTTCAATATTACATTCAAATAAAGCGGACTAATTCTTTTTCGCTTTATGCGAAAAACCTATATAAGTATAGTTTCCATAAAAACAAGTGTTATATAAATAGTTTGGGATATCAATAGTGTCGATAAAATTATTTAACTCGCTTATTGGTTTCTTTTAAATCGATTATATGTATCGATTAATTGAATATTTATTGCAATTAATCGATTGTTATTTTTATCAATTAATTAAGTATTTAACGATTATTATTTTGTATCGATTAATTGAATCGATTAGTTGAATCAATTAGTCGAATCGATTAGTTGAATTGATTATTCGGATCAATTAGTTGAATCGATTAGTTGAATCGATTTGTTAAATCGATTAGTTGACTCGATTAGTTGCATCGACTAGTTTAATCGATCATTTCGATCCTTTGTATCGTCTAGCTGCATCGATCACATGATTATTTAAATCGATTAGTTTGATTGATTGTTTGTATCGAATGTTTATATCGATACTATCGTGTCTTCAAATCAGTACTATCAATAATATCGATTATAATATTAATAAATCTGTGTTAAACATGTCTACACCCCTTTGTCATGCGAGGAAACTTGTCTTGTCTACCTCTTTTGTCGACTCTCAGAGACGAGAAACGAGAAATTACCTTATGTTGCGCATCTTAGCCAGGCAGGTCATCTAACACCGGCCATATCGTAAAACGCTTAACGTTTGGCTAGCAATACTTGGGTAAATCGTTTGTGTAGAGTGTCCAAGACTGAAGCAAATAGAAAATTCCTAAAATTCTCATAATGGCACATAGAGTTCCAGTTATTTGGATCTTGGAGAACTGGTTCACATAATGCACACATTTTTTTGTGATATAAGATAAGATACGATGAGAAATTTCTTTTTGCACATCAAACAAAGAATTAACAAAATGAGTAACACACGTGAATCTTAATGTACAATTTAGGCGGTCTTATTGCTAGAAGCAATCTCTTCCAGACAACCGATAATATTTTGTATTGTTTTTGGATTTGTGTAATTATGTAGTACGGTATTTTGTTCACCGCTTCTATTTATTCATTCCTCTTCATTTATCATTACATCATAATATGGAAGTATGGAAGTCGAGAATGTCGATTATTCTCAACTTTCATAGTACCTTACCTATTTATAAAAAAAAGGTTTGTTTGTAAGCACGCGTTTATTTGGCGAATTTATCAGTTTTACTCTTAGGCTAACTCAACTCTCTGGAAACACCAGGTTCTAGCTAAAATTCAAAGCACGTACAACGGAAATGTAGAAAAAACCGTTTACACGGAAATTTCGTTGCTCTACAGTTATAATATTTATTTTGTTTGTAGACGGTTAACCCCGGGGTGTACGAACAAACAATTTTATGTAACATTTGCTTTGGTGCCTATATTCTATTGTATCTCAGTAAAAATAAAGCACAGTACAAATGAGTACAAAGCTAAAATACTTTCACCAAGATAATCTTCCTAAAACTTATAGAATCGGTGTCAAAGACTATAAATGACACAACCAGGAACCACATCTATTTATTTTATACTTCTGAATTTTTTTACAAGCAGAAGGTTTTTTTTCTTTAAGTTTTTTTTCAAATTATTATGCGAAGTTGCCAGTCGATAGTGTGTTGCCATTAATTCTTGTTAAGTACTTCGTAATTACCATCTTTGCGTCTACCACAAGTTGCCACTTTAAAGAAGGGGCGAAACTTGACTGCATATTTTAGGAAACCGTTACCAAACGGAAATATGTTAAATAAATAGAATTAAATTTGTTGAATTTATTTCCATCAAATCGGGAATTTTAAAGAAGGCAGGTCAAAGATATTTTTTTTCCGTTTTCTATAAAAAGTTTCGTTTTGCATGGAACCGTGTCTAGTCAGACAAAATGCGGATATTGTACGTTGCATTGTATCACTTTAATAAGGTATATCTAACCAAACAGCCTCAGAAACGCGAAAGTGGAACGCCCGAACATGTATCCGCTTACGTCGGACCAAATCTGACTGATGTGTTAGCATTTAGCAGTTAGTTGTGTTCTTGTATTAATTAAAAAATAATTCAAAACAAACGATTTAAATTATAACCTCACTGCCATCAACAGCTTCAATATTTTTTTAATCCCAGCTTTAAAAGAGTTAAAACCATTAACTTTTTTGTTAGTCTAGCGTAGTTCTAAAAACATCAACCGATTTCTTTTGTGTACGCGGCCCGTAAGTAGAGGTCTGAAATTACATGGAAGTTCGCTGTCCTTCTTTAGATTATCGTTCGAAAAAAATTGGGATTTGACATTGTCATGTCATGTCATGTGTCATCCCAATACAATTTTTCAGTAGACCCTTTCAGTAGTAGTTAAAAAGTAACCAAAAATGGCATACAAATTTCCGAACGCAACGATCGCCGTAAACGTAATGGCAACTCATGGTAGGCATACTGATCCGATTGAGAGGGTACAGCAGAATTGAGCGATTTTTATGTTTAAATAACGTAACGTTAACGCAACGTTACAAAAAAAGACAGAATTTTTTACACAAAGAAGAAATCGAATACATGACCCGCAGCTTTCGAGTCAGCTCAATATAAGCTGTCCATTCTACATAATTTTGCCAGCACACCAATTTATTTACAAACGTATCGAGGCTTACGGCAATTGTATATTTAATTTATCAACCAATCCAATAAACAACAAATTGAATCATGCTATTTAATGTGATAAAGTGTGATGAATAAGCGCGTGTCATGTGGTACAATGGAACCACATTGCCTAAAATAACTCCGTATATGGCGCATTTTTTATTTATTTCAGACCTTAAGTCAATGGAGTAAGGTTGTACATACGAGTTAGGTTTGTTGTCTGAAGTATGGACAGAACCATATCGAGTTATAAATATCCCAAAACTGATGAATAGGTCCATCGAGAAAGACAAAGCATTGAAGTGAATCAGGATCGACATTTGTGAATATCAATTTGTAATCATATTTTTATCAGTACGAGTATTTATTATTCTTAGTAAGCTCAGGCCTTCGCTCCCAACTTTTGGTCATCTGTAATACACTCGTGTTTTACTCGTGTTTTATTTTGCATTATCGTTCATCAACATAGTTCAGTTAATCGCCATAAATATTACTAGATTAAAATAAATTTAGCGTGTATAAATGTGAAAGTAATGTACCTATTTAGATTTATTATTTATAGATATTGTAATAGTTAGTATTAATTATTCAATAAATGCATTGGCCTATACAAAATATGAACCCGCAAAAACGAAAAAAGATCTAACTTGTATTTAATACAAAAAGTAAGATGTTTTTTCAGAGAACATGACGTGCTAGAGTTGACTTTGTTGAAGTTCAAATAACTTAATTACTTAAAAAGCAACAGTCTATAATGGTTTTTTCGTAATAAAAACGATAGAAGAAATAATATTTCGAATCGTAGTTCAAAGGGCCTCATCGATTTCAAGTCAAACATACAACTGTCGTCGACTGGCTGCGTAATTAATAGGCTTACAAAATGGCCAGTGGTTTTCTCGAATACCCCGAGCGAACAAAATAAATGAGGGAAATTCACGGTATGAAAGCAAAAACTTTGCACTTTGCCCACTTTATTTTTTATGTGGTGTCCCACATAGACGATAACTGTGCCAATGTGCACGTCATCACATTGAATAATGTGCGAGTGCGTCATACAAATCGTTCTTTTTTCTGACTCAAAAGTTTGACATTCTAGCATGATATCCAATTATAATAGGGGGGACTACATAATATTATGGCTGGAGAGCGAAAACAGACTGTATGTAACGTTAACGTTCGCGTAAAAAGTTGTATTGGGATTCGACATTATCATGTCATGTCATGTCAAATCCCAACACAATTTTTTTCGCAAACGATAACGTAAATTTAAAGTGGCAACACGTGGTAGACGTACTGAACACTGAATTTAATAATAACGTCAGTATCCAGAAACAATGATCATAGTTGTGTAGCTCTAAGATGACGTATAAATGTATAGCTATCCCTTGCGGGTATATCCTTAGGCATAGATTATTGTTTCTGGATTCGGGCTTGAGAGCAGGCCTCTCTCACTCCACGTATTTGCGTGCGATAATCACCTCCCAGCTGCCGGGTCATCCCTGACCTATTTGGTAGTTGGTTGTCAAAACCCGCCTAGAGCACGCAAATCTTGCGGTTGAACTGACACGATGACGTAAAGTAAGTACTAACTACTGATATCTATATGGTAAGAGGTAGCCCTCGCAATATATGCCTGTCACATGACAGCACGCGTTTACAATTGACAAAATGCTCAATTTTCTATTGATGTGATTTATCTGTAACGTACTAACGATTAAGTCAGCACAAGACCGCGCGAAGGGGGCCAAAAAACTTAAAATGCGGACCCTAGGCGTGTGGTCTATCCCGGTGGTGAACCCACACCAGTGTGGGTTCACAAGCGGGATAGACCGGACGGATGATGATAATGTAGTAACGATTAAGTAATCTGTGGTTAGAGTTATTATTTTATTATTTGCTAATGAGCCATAGTGCGTTTGGCTTCAATTGGCCTCCAATCCAAAACTTTTGTGTTCTGATGCCAAACTTCGCGCTATGTGCCTACTGTCATTTCTACTTACTCACCCGCTGTAATATAGGTATTTATAGTTTCTTCTAAGCATTCCCGGTATAGTTGAATATGCAAGCAATAGGTAAAAGCTAAGCAACACAAATATCCAGTTATATAAATAATATAATATTTTGTATTGTTATTATTATGCCCACCACTCTTAAACTTGCCGTTCTCTCTAGGCAGGAGCACTACCCTTTTAGATCTGATAAAATCGGCAAGAAGGATATAGATAACTTCAGGCGGACCTCATAAAAAAGGTTAATTTTCTCACCACGGTATTTCTATTTTAAAATTGAATTAAGCATCTTTACAAATATTTCGACCTCTACAGTCCCAGCCGTCTCGATATTGAAACCAGTTTTCACCACTCAATTTACTGTCCTCAAGTTTTATTTTGCATTTATAACATCCATTACTTTCAGTATAATATATTATTTACCCACCAAAATTTATATGTTTTAACTTATATGCAAACTTTGTAATTAAAGTATAAACGCCCATTTCACCGTTTTAATTACAGTATCAATTTTTGATATTAACCAACTTACTGTTCAATGAATTTCGTTCATTAAAAATCATCACAGGAATCATTGAAGTAAAAACGGCGTAAAGGTGAGGATACTAATTCCATCTAGTGATAATAGTCGTAATATTATGCTCTGCACAGCCATTATACAACTAAACAGTCCTCATCGCTTGCATCCGAACTCATATACCATCAGGACGTTATCTCAAACGGGGAAGTCAGAGGCAAGTGACGGTTGCCGTCATGGTGAACGAAACACTCAGAAGTCCACTTCTCACTAATGGTATTAGAACCCAACGTGGTAGGTGGTGAGCCTTCAGCCGCCGTCCAGGTTAACTTGGTTTTTTATCGATGTTTTCCATCGGTAAAAAACCAAGTTAGTCGGAAACTAAACAATGAACACAAAGATTTTGGTCCTGGCCTGATTTAAACTCGGGACCACACGATCCGCGATCCGAGTTGGAGTGCTTAACCACTATGCCACGACGCCCTCTCATCATCATTCATCCGAACTCATAGACATAAAAGAGAATCCAAAGTTGCTAGTTCTAGGCGGTCTATATTACATGGAATCCCATGGAAAAAAAATTACCTTTTAGTCTTGAAGATATCAATTCAAAAATACGTGAGTGAAGAGTGAACCCCACTCCTAAGTAGGTACTTAGTTAAATACGAACACATAATGAAACAGTCGACTAAATGCTTGTATGGCTGGAATGTCCAGAAGTTTCGATTTAAAATAATATTGATATTGCCGTCATAATAGTGCATTGTTTTAATATACATAAAGTTTTTTATGTTAAATGTTTGTTGTAAATTTCAAGAATATTCGATATCTATCTATTGATTAATTAATTAATTAGCTTAGAACTGTTTTCTCTACGAACAGAACACTCTACCAATAATTTCGAGGTAAAATTCTTAGGCTTAAAATCTTGCGTCTGCAATCCTGTACTATGCAATTTTTTCCCCATCAGATAATCGAGGTTGTATAATCAAATCATAGAAAGAGCTTATGAACCAACGAGCGAGTCTATTAAGAGAAGTTTTAAAATGGTTTTCAAAAGGTTCTTATTGGGTCAGCCGCGTGCAAGTGACAACCAGAACCATGGAAGTGTTCACAAGCTTCAGTAAATGTTTGCTATCAGAAAGCCCTTGGATTTGTTTGCATCAGAAGTTTTATAAACTTCTTATCGTTGATGATACGATTGATGTAGTGCGCTGTAGCGCGGTTTGTCGCCTTGTCGACGTGGTGTTCCGGGAACGGTATCCGATTGGGTCAATTCAGAAAACGAACATTACTAAATATACTCGGCCCTTGGGTGTACTGGGAGTCGGTCCTGGCTTCAGTGTTTGGCTAGGAGCTCGTACGAGTGAAACAATATTCAAACCTTACTTCGAGACCATGACAATTTTATACTTAACTAAATTTTGAAAAACCATTAATTATAAGCAGAATCCTGTGTCTGCAAATAAATGGGGATTCGCTGATTTTATAGATAACTGCTTCTTAATTTAAATTTGTTCGTGCCAGTTTTCGTTAGATTTATTATTAAGAAGGAAATTGGCTGTTTATTTATGACTGTTTGTTAAACTTAAGAGTATTATTAGCGATCGTCTTTCAGATCAATGAATAATGAAATATCTACTTCAGATTTTGTTGAAGTAAAATGAAGAGTGTAAAATATACGGGAGAGAGAACAGCTTGTGTTTTTTCGGACAGAGACCTTCCAAGATTTATAGTCATTATTTTCGATGAAATTAGGTACTTAGAAGTATGTCGTATGTTAAAATAGTATCGTAGAACCACACTCATAGTTCAATTTCAAAAGAACTTGCTCATGAATGTGCTGAGAAAAAAATCTTCTTGATCTTTTTAATTTTTTTTGCTTCTAACATGTTCCCAGCCCAGCTACACTATACGTACACAATGTCACGTTCTACGCCAACGTGAAAAAAATATAGTAACGATTCTACAGTACGCAAGCAAGGATGGCAGTAACGTCATATCGATGATAAAAAATGGATATGTAAACTAAAGTTTGTTTTCAAATTTCCAATATACATAAACACTAATACATTATAATCGTGATTTGTTTTATTTCATGAACATTTAAGTAAGTAAAACAAGTACCTATCCATTTTAGAGACAAAGAGACAAGCATAAACTTGCTAAAGATATAAAATATTATAATAGGCACTTCACAATTCATTTCATGACGTAGTTCTCGTATGTAACGGACCGTTTACTTCATATCAAGTCTGGCGTTCGTAGCACGATACATTTCATAAGGAAAAGGGATGTCTATGTTTTTTTTTCCTTGACAGAGATTTGTTGATCTATACTTAATATAAATCCTCAATCAATGATTCATGTAATGTGTAATGTGTTCAATGTTTTCATGTTGATTCGCCAGGTGCCACCGGAAAATGTAGTGATTGCGCCACTCTCATTGCTGGCACTAGATGCGTGCCTTAAGGAATGCCATTGCACGCGAGTGCATTGCATATGACACGCTTCTTAAAGTATTTTGTTTAATTGTTTTTGTAGTTTAAAAGTCTGACTGCAACGTAAAACTGGTGCTACACGGTCGCCAACAAGACCACCAATAGAGGTGACCTTGGTCCGGCTGACCGTCAATCCATTTTTATTTGGTTGCCAACGGCCGTCCACACTGTCGGCCCGACCAAGGTCCTCTTCCGATGGACTGCTGTTTTCCGTTTCATAATGAAAGTCAGAATCAGGTTCCAAATCTCTTAAAATCCGCAACAACTCATTAGAATCACATTCACTGTCACTCATTTTGCTCTGTCTACACACGTGCGCACGTCGCCCAACACTATGACAGATTGACCTTGACACCTGTGCGCTTCTGACATCACGAATTTGCTTCCGTTGAACTTGGTGGCGCTGGTGGCGTTGACATTTGTTATTACGTAGAGATGGGCGTTGCAATATCGTAAATCCTCAGTAAACTAAATTAATTTTATTGAAGTGTTTTGATACGTACATTAATTAGAAAATGTATTATATAATACGTTATGTCCTGACCGGTATTTATTTTCAATGATAGCTTATGAATATTTGGATGGAATAAAACAAAATAAATAAAGGATTGTAATTAATGCAACTTTTGCGTCACCTCACTGGCCTACTTGATCTGAAGTCGTTGGCATGCGGGACAATAAAAATATTTGAGGCGTTCGTGTTTTTATTAATTTTTAACACAAAAAAGCCTTTTATGCCTGGAAAAATAGAAAAAAGGGTGTCATTCGTGTCCATCTAACTGAATGACAAAAGAAACAAATGTTTAATGTATTCATTTTTAAAGTAGGTATAATGAAGTACTCTTAAAGGAGTAGTGGCGTAGACAGCACGAAAATCTCGAACTTCCGTAGACGTTATTGGCGGCGTAAAGGGTTTGCTGTCCCTATAGAGTGCCATGGTGAGTGAGTGACTGACAGACTGAGATAGTGCTTTCAACGCCGAGTCGAATCGTAATTAAATTTCGGCAGGTGCTACCTTTTAAAGCGAAGAGTTACTGCTATTAGATTTTTTAACCTAAGATAAAAAAGCGATTTTTAATAGGACTTTTACCTTAAATTAACATATTATCATTAAAATCCGAGACCCTATACTGTGTGATTCTTTGGAACAAAATTACCATGAACATGAATACAACAACATAGTTATAGGATACAATGAACATGAACACAACAACATAATTTTAGAATGAGTATAATTAGACAGTTTTGGAGCTCTTAAATCAAGTTCATGCTTCAAATGTGAATTTAATTTTCAATTTCATTTCATTCAAATTGCGTAGCGATTAATTTAAACAGTATATATATCGCTGGCTGTAAATGAAATATCACATTACGAAATTTCTCGCTTCGCTCTGTTTAGGGAATGAACTTGACAAGCTTTAAGGGATTGTAATACGGCCCGTGGCGTTACATGAAAACGTCTGAACTATAATATATTATATATATATAATTATAATAACTATAAAACTTTATGAGAATAATCAGTAAATAAATATAAAAAATATCATAAATATGCGAATTCAGAAAAGATCGTTTACTGAATTGACCCGACTGGGAATCGAACCCGGAACACTACGGAAATCAAGACGAGCAACCGTGCTACAGCGCACTGCGCCAATCGTGTCTTCATAATATGGGTACTTTGTATCTATACATACCTAAGGTGTAAAGTTTCAAAAGCTAAACCCACGCGGACAAACTCGTAGCTGGCTCTTGATATTTACACGCTTTCATTCTACCTTAACCATGTGACGTCATTACGAATTTGCTACCTTATTTAAACACTTCCGTGGAAACAATATAACTTCTCCAACTTGTTGCCAAATGAAGTGCTTGACGATTCTCTGGCAACTCCAATGAAAAACTTTAACGTCTTGTACTTTTGTAAGTATAAATAGAAGACTCTTTCAAGCGCAATCTTAAATTGCTTTCAGTTCGAATCTAGCAACTTCAGCGGTTTACTCTTTATCCATTTGCGATGAAAGCTTAATAAAATATTCCCATTTTCCAGATTATTAATTTCAAGTTAAATGTTGTAGAGTAGCTTATTGTAATAACATTGTGTAATAGTTTCGATTTTTAGTTGTTTCCACATTACATTATTATTACCTGTGGCATTGATACCCGAGAAACTTTTGAGAAAATATCCCATCAAAATCAATTTTTCATTATCCTACTTACAAAACAATTATTTAGGCGTGATAATTTTTGTGAGATGTTACTGAACGTTTTTTTTCGTTATTTTTTTAATACGTCGGTAAAAAACAAGCTCGCTGACCGCCTGATGGTAAGCGGTCACTAACTGCTTATTAACTGCACGAGCCTCTTAATGATTGGAGCACAGACGCAATTTGGCATTTCACCCTCACGTTAATGTTCCAATCATCCCCTCAAAGCAATTTGCATCCACTTTTATAATGCGAACAGCTATTTTACTTAGGTAATTTAGATACAAATGCGAAAAGATCGCAAAACTAGTTTTGTTTTTATATTCCTTATAAGTTTGCACATAATTTTTCTTTTTTATGATTTAATTAAATTATGGACTTTAGTTGGTATTAACCCGTTTATAAGGGTCTTTCCCGCTTGGACAACTTTTCCTTTCATAACCCACAATAAATACCTATGCAAAAGTGGGGTTTCGTAATTTTTTTAATATTTCATACATTTTGTGTCGTTATACAACCTTCAAAGATACGGAACATTAGTATGGATTAGTTCCTAAATTAACTTATACGATAAAGGTTTTTTGACTGAACTGGGGCCGTATTACCATCTCTTATAGCCAGTCAAGTTAAATTAGCGAGCGATTTCCTAAAATGATTGTTCATTTTCAGCCAGTCAGTGGTTACCTGTCAATAATGCATCCTCTAGGCCAGATATTTACTGACGAAGTTGCTCGCTACCCTCAGTTTAGGAAATTAACCCGACTGGCTATTGGATATGGTAATACGGCCCCTGGACTTAAATAGAGAGACGATTGGCGTTAAGCTGAAAATAAGCACTTGCACTTGCTTACAAAAAAGACGTGTGGGTTTAAATTATTTTATAACCATTATTGCTTCCTCTTGTTTTTAAAACAAGTTAGATATATCTGACTTGGTTACCTAAAGGAAGTAACTGTACAGGCATTTTAATGTTAAACTCACACTCCGGAGATGGAAAACCAAATCAATCAAGGCTCACCACCTACCATGGGTTCTAATACCATTTGTGAAAAGTAGGCTTCTGAGTGTTTCGTTAACCATGACGGCAACCAGTCACTTGCCTCTGACTACCTCGTTTGGGAAGTAGTCGTTATGATATAATTTGTAAATACTAGCTTCCTGCCCGAGCCTTCGCCCGCGTGAACTTCATCGTTACATAATATAGCCAAATTACATGAAATCTTTATGAATTGTAGCCTATGTGTTAATCTGATGTATACGCTATATTCCTGTAAAGTTTCATTTAAATCCGTTTTGTACTTTTTGCGAGAAAGGGTAACAAACATACATACATAACATAAACATACATCTGAATCTGTATATTCTAACTACCAAAAAGCATTACTAGCTTCAAGTTATGTGTCGCTGCAGCTTTAAATTGTTAAGTGTTTGGCTAGGATGTTAACATCAATAGCAAGTTCTAACTGCAAACGCCTATTCGCTCGTGTGCCAAAATAATCTAATCTACATTGATTATTCACGGGCCCGCCATATTGTCTTCTATTGTCTTCAGATAACTCAATAAATTTGTAGGATACATGTAAAATAAAGCCAGTGAGAGCGTCGTGACCTAGGAGGTTAAGCACCCCAAATCGGATTGTGGATCGTGTGATCCCTAGTTCAAATCTGGCCAGAACCACCATCTTTGTGGTCATTGTTGACTCTCTAGTGATAGAAAACATCGATAAACAACCAAATCAACTCAGATAACGGAAGACTCCACCACCTACAACGTTGGGTTTTACTAATACCATTAGTGAAAAGTGGACTTCTGAGTGTTCCGTTCAACATGCGTGCAACCAATTACATACCTCTGACTACCCCGTTTGGTATATAGTCGTGATGGTATGTAAATTATTTTTTTAGACAATGGAAGCGGATTTAATACTGAGTAGAATACTAATCTAAGATCAATATACAATATGCGCTTAAAAACCTGCTAATAAAAAAACAGTTATTATTTATTAACCCGAGTGTTTAAGGTTCAAAAATGGCAGGCAAATTTTAACAAAAAAAAAAACAACTTAAAAAAAAACTATTCCAAAACAAAGCACTAAAAAGTAAAGAAATAATTGCGTAGTCTTCTAAAACTTATACGATAATATAATGTAGGTACAATTATTGTTATTGTTGGAGTCTGTGTCAGCCATGGAAACACTACAATATACCTATTTCTTACATATCACGTTTACATATGTATGTAGCTAGTTACAAACCTACATTGGCTGACACCGACTCCACCAAAAACAATAATTGTACCTACATTATATTATCGTATAAGTTTTAGAAGACTACGCAATTATTTCTTTACTTTTTAGTGCTTTGTTTTGGAATAGTTTTTTTTGAAGTTGGTTTTTTTTTTGTTAAAATTTTTGTTTATTTCTTGATTTTGCAGTGAAAAGTTCTTATTTATTTTATACTTAGAAAAAGTATCGTCCAATTGCTCCTAAGAATTGAAGAGTTCCGTTACTTTGTCATGGATCCCATAATCAGAACCTAACACACATCAAACTACCCGTGAAGTATATATCCTTTCCAATAAATAAAGAATTATCAAAATCGGTTGGCGTAATATTAAGTTATTCGTCCATTTGTCGTCCATTTGTCGCGCATTTTATCTATCTATATTTAAGACTTATATGGTTTTCTCATGGATGCCACTGTCAGAACTGGACCAAATTAAAATAGGACCACATGGGCAGCATCAGCTTTCAAATAAAAAAAGAATTATCAAAATCGGTTGGCGTAATATTGAGTTATTCGTCCATTTGTCGCGCATTTTGTCCATCTAGATTTAAGACTTATATGGTTTTCTCATGGATGCCACTGTCAAAACTAGACCAAATTAGAATGGGACCATTCGGGAAGCACCAGCTTTCAAATAAATAAAAAATATTAAAATCGGTTCACCCAGTCAAAAGTTATCAGGTAACAAACATAAAAAAAAAACATACAGTCGAATTGAGAACCTCCTCCTTTTTTTGAAATCGGTTGAAAAGAACCCCGATTTTGAAACATTCTTCTTTGGTGCTTCGCTCCTATTGGCCTTAGCGTAATAATATATAGCCTATAGCCTTCTTCGATAAATGGGCTATCTAACATTGAGATCAACTTTATAATATTAGTATAGATAAAAATTTAACATGAGTTCATTTCAAAAGCAATGACAAATCCCCGTACCGGATCAAAATAATAAAGAATATCTGGGACACCAAAAACACGACTTTAATAACACCCAGTCATAGAAAAAACACAAATGCACGTCTCATGAATGTTTGTCGCGGACGGAGATCGAACCTACAACCTACGCCGCTAGATCGCTACTATTAGGTTAACGGGTCAGTCAATCAGATTTAAATCAGAATCGCGCAGAGGGTACTTAAATATTAGCATGATTGATAATTAAAAATAAATTTTACGTTCATTGTGTTACTGAAACGATAGACCGAAAACAAGGTGTTTTGATTTTAATACGAATGTACTAAATATTTATTTGCGTATAAAAAGTACTTTTATGAGAACAAACTTGATAAAATCACGTTCTTTAAGTAAGGAGTGTTTATTAATTCAAGGAACTCTATCTCACTTGTATAGAACGCATTAAAATGTATAACATGTTACGTAAAAATTGTCATTAAAACAAAATGCGGTCGCTTATTTTCAAAGTACTGAAACCAAAAGAATAACACCTTTGATCAGTTTTTCCGCAATATTGGTTTGAGTACTCACTTACACTCGTAAGTTAATGTGCTCTAGTTATCTGATATTCACTTACGTTGAATGTCATTCCACTTAGTTCTGACTGGCTTATAAAATTAACCAGCTTTCAAATCTTTAATCAACCAACGTGATTGCTTTCAGGTAATTATAATGAGTCACTTCACTTGACGTTCGTTTGATCGCTGAGTGGCTAATTATTGCTTTAATCAGCTATTAGCTAATGGAGAATAGTCAGCAATGCTGTTTTGGTTTTGCTAGCTGACTTTGGCAGACTGGCTAGGCTGACGCGAAATTATACGGGACAATCGAACCACGAAAAGTCAGTCCTAAACAATTAGAGCCTAGACCACAATTTCATGTTTTCGGGTTTGGCACTCCAGTACGTCTACCATAAATGACACTTCAAATTTACGTTATCGTTCGCGTAAAATATTTGTATGGAATTTCGCACAGCGCATCTGTTGAGTCGAAATGGAGCCTGAAAACGGTACCATAACGTAACAATAGCATCTTCTGGTCCCGTTTTTTAATTCCATTTCGACTCAACAGAGGCAATATATTTGACGACCGACTTGGTGTAATGGTTAAGAAGTTGGCTACTACACCAGAGGTCGCGGGTTCGATCCCCGCACAGTACAAACATTTGTGTGCATGAACATGTCTGTTTGTACTGGTCTGGGTGTCTCCTATGTATGATAAGTATGTATTTACAAAAGAAAAATGTATTTAAGTATGTTTATCCGTTGTCTAGTATCCCATAACACAAGCTTTAATTAGCTTACTTTGGGGCTAGATGGCGCTGTGTGGAATAATGTCCAGGGATATTTATTTATTCATTTATTTATATAAGGCGAAACCTCATACAAATACTTTACGCGAACGATAACGTAGATTTCAAGTGGCAACTCACAGTAGGCGTACAGGCTAAAGCCCGGGTTGTCCAAGGTTTGAGTATGTCCACAAACTTTTTTTTTTCATTGTGAGTGGAATTCACCGATGAAGAACCCAAGTAACGGAAAAACGTGAAAATGCTAGCCTATACGCTTGGCAGAATGTGGGCTTCTGAGTATTCTGTTAACTCGTTGAGTGTTAGTTGAACATACGGGTGTTCCGCGAAAACGCGCGGTACGGTAAACATCAAACAGTCAACTTTCCTCTGACTTTATTGTGTTGTGTTAATCAGCCATTTATAAACTGAAGCAAGCCATAAACTCACTACTATAGGTATGCTTGCCGGTTGGCAGGCACACGGGCATATGGCAGTGACTAACAAAATTAAAAAGGCCAACAAAAATCCATAACTAATATTACCCAAACTTTTAAGGCTGGGATTTAGCGCGCCGTCCGAAAGAGCATTCGGTGGGCCACTGATTAGTTCTGCGTCAACGGAATAACGTCGCGGCTTCTATTTTCGTGTAATTCATTTTTTATGAAATAACATGACACGAATTAAAAAGTTTCAATAGTTGTCGACCTAGAATATACAAAGATCTATCTATAGGTATATTTTTAAAATGCAAAATGTTAATAATGAATATTTGAGAGAAATTGACAAAAAATCGTCGACGTACTTCTTGGTGTTTATTTTTAATCGGTGAAATTATGCTAAATCGTGTTTTGGAATAGTTGTCGCCTTAGTTAAAGACACTAACCTACTCCTACAATTTTTTGTTTGCTAAAATATATTTTAATTTAGTAGTTATCTTCAAACAAAGTCAATCAAATATTGACAATATTGGGAAAGCATAGCCTGAAGGCTTAAAGGCTATCTTTTTTGCACAGCCGTCAGTGATGAAATTGAGGGAAGTCCCTGCGGCTGCTCCGAACTCGACACAAAAGTGCGCCTCTTTTTTGTACTGACGGGACACTTATCGAACCCTTTGTACGCGAACATGCTCGCTTAGGACATTGATTGGATCGTTGAAATTGTGACTACAATGATTCACTTATTTAGTTTTATAATTTTACTTGCGTAATCAAGCAATTTCAGTAAATTTTTTCCACTTGTGACTTCTCAGTCTCACGTTGTCGCACTTAATTTAAATACAAGTAAGTTACTCGTCACATGTACTTTGAAACAATAATTCACTGCCCTAACGATCTGATTGTGAGCTTCGTTACCGTTCCATTAGAAAGTCTGATACTATATTTGGGACGAGAGTCAACTCAGATTATCCTAAGCTTTGACATTGAAAATAGAAACGAGAAATCTTTTGTCCTAGGTATAAAGTTAGTTATTAATTCAAAATCATATTTTAGATAACGGCTACAAATTTTAACAGTTTGCTTTCGACTAAAAGCCAGAACTCTCTGCCTCGAAATTGAATGGTCAGCTGGAGGACCGTATTTCTTCTTGCGGACTATATAGTTACAAAAGTAAAATACCTAGTCTAAGGCTTTACAGGGTCGTCAACGTATGAGTAATACTTCAAGTGTTGCATGAGCGGTTAGTCTGCGGTAAACGTTAACCATCAGGTGGTCCGCATGCTTGTTTGCCACTGCCGTTGTATAAAACAACGCAATAATGTATTGTTTTTTATTTTGTTGTCGATGGCTTCATTCAATGTGATATGGTGGTATAACCCACATAAAAGGGTCGCCTACGCCTGTGCGGTCACACGCAACAATAAACATTTTATGATATCGTTTGTAACTATACCGGGGCTACGTGACGGTGCAATAATAGTAAAAGTAGAGAGAGACATACAATTTAATGCTTCAAGTCAACAACTTTCAGGCCCGCGAAGTTATATAGTTGCTCTCTATTTTGGATAAATCATAGGTTATTTAATTACAGCAGCCTTTTTGCTAGGAAACGTTCGCTGTCTCACTAATTTCTGATAGAGCTTATTTTCAAACCAGTTTTTTAGTTCATTTGATTAAATCATTATACTTTGAGATAAATCTACTAATGTACAAAATAAGCAAACTAGTCTACTCTAATGAATAACCGTTTGTTTTAATTTTTGATATGCCAAGCTAATTTGAATGATGGTTTTTAAAAAATCTAATTTTTATTATCTTCTGTACAAGTTTAAATTAAAAGTTTAGAAATACCGTGAAATTGCCTGCACATTATAGTTATATTACTAAACCAATTCACATAATTTGTCCAACTTCGTAATTTTGAGTAGTTCCATAGTAATTTTCCAAAAGGCAAGTAATCTTGTTGTATTTAAAAAATCGGATTTTCTATTACTACTATTGCATTAGAATATGATTTTCAGCAACCCTGCCAGTCTTTCGTTTATAATCCTGTTTATTATCACTGCTTTAATTGATTTGCTGGAATTCCTACAAAAAAATGCTTTGAATGCTCTTTGAAACAATATAAGTCAGCTACATTCAACTTATTTTCACTTCAATGACGTAAAACGCCTAATTAATGTGTATAAAACTTATTCAAGTTCCGCTAGCAAAATATACAGTATAACAGTCAGTATACAGAGACCTAAGGCTGTTATTTGTTTTTTCATCGTAGCACAAAACAAATTACATTATCTGCAATTCAAACAGCATTTAACTTACCGGTACGAACACGTCCAGAATGATGTACAAGTTTAAACAACACTTATTACTGCACAAAGTTAATCCGCACACACTTATCTACTAACTCAAAGTTCTACAGTCCAAACGAGTCACTGGTAAGTATTTTATAGAACCTAAAGTGGAAGCTTGTTCACTTTTTAATGCCTAATGTCACAGTCTATCTATGCTGAGTTTTTCGTAAAGAAGCTATCGATATCGTGACGCGACCGACCGTGCTTGCACTGATGGCGCGCAAGTCTCTGGACCAACTGAAGTTTTGCCGGTTAAAGCTGTTATCGCGCATGCGTTTAAGTGACAGTTCCAAGAGGCATAGGCCCATAAAGTTATTTGGGTATACTCGTAAAATTATTTGGAAGTCTTCAATCATTAAAGATTATGCTCTAACTTTAGTCAATTTTTAAAGTTTCAAGATTCCTTAGGGCTGCGGAAGACCTGTAGCCCTGTTGGGCTAAATATGCGCACTGAAAAAAAAATGTCAAGCGTATTTTTATAAATTTGTTATATAGGCATTAAACAAATAGTGAGAAATTTCTCACGCATCTTAGCCCTGCTGATAAGTCCGTAGGATTTTTATCTCATGGATTATCATTATATATTTTTTTACTATTATCTTATGAGTACAATTTTATGAGTAATCGTGGGTTATGGCGGGCTTGTATCTAGGCCTAAACTCAAGTTAACAGCCCTTCAGATCTAGATCAACAATTCTCGAGAGGTAGAGAGTTGAACTCAACAGCATGTATAAAAAATATTTTTTTAAATTTGCTATTTCCAATGTACAAATCTTGAAAGTGTTTGCTTTTATATTGATTGATTATTGAGTGTGTACGTGTGTATATTTGTGTGAGAAGTCTATTGGAGTGAAAAGGAATGTGCGTGACGGAACATTTCTTTTGAGTCGTTTCCATTTTAATTGAGGTTGGTAACAATGCTAAGCTTCTCAGTGTCGATGTAGTTTATAATTGCAAGTTACTGGTTGGTTTTAGTGATTTAAGTGTTGCTGTGTTAGTTTAAAAAAAACTAAATCTATCATTGAGAGACCTGTACAACAAAGAAGTTATAAATATTGATTGGCGTTGGGCAAACATGGTTCCTGCAGTGGGGCTCGGGGTTTTAAATATAGGCCCGCCCGCCTAACGTCTACAAATATATGGAATTTGTTTAGCAGTGTACTTCTTATGACTTTGATGATAATGATGTCGTTGGAGACATTACGTAATGCAAATGACGTAAGCGTTTAGTAATATTCTTGCAGCAGTATTTTAAGCATTATAACATACAATAACTAAGTCTTAGATTATTATTATGAATTAATATTCGCCAAATATCAAACCATTTTTCATAGTCTCGAAGTTAGGATTCCTTGAGTTACGAAGTACAAGAAAGAGTTTAAGCCAGGGCTCTCTCAGCACACCCAGACCGGATTTAATTCATAAAAGATCGTTTCCTGAAGTGACGCAAGTATAAATGTATACAGATTGAGTTAATACGTAGCTACTTTACGTAAAAACGAGTTTAGGACTCCTTGGATTTGGGTAGAGCGCACTTTTTGCTCGACCACGAAGGCAAAATTGATGGGATGACTAATAGCTTTTGGGTCAAATCGGTAAATGATCACGATCCATTGAACTTTCATTATGATGTCTTGAACCAGCCGGCCCTTTTAAGCACCTTGGTGTCAAAATTGATTTTCTTGTTGTTGGGAGTATTTTGTTGCACCGGAAGTAACGATATCAAGTATTGTAAAATCGGTGAAACCATTAGCTGTTTTTTACTTACTCATCCACTAGTGTAGTATCGGTCTATTATAATAATTATACGACATGTTTATTGATACGAAATTCCCCACGTATCTAGTAAATTATAAACATTAGATACGCTAATTATTTTAACTAAGATAACTTTTTCTTTATTTTGCACTTTTTGCAAATTCCTATGTTACACTAAAACTGATACTGATTAGAAACACTGCTGATGGCGAGATCATGTTGTTGGCAGAAGGGCAATAAACATTTTGTGATTGCAGTAGCTAATGAGGAAAACGATGAAACGATTGTTAGTGATCATAACAAACGGCACTAGCACGAATCATCATCATCGTTGACGACCGACTTGGTGTAATGGTTAAGAAGTTGGCTACTACACCAGAGGTCGCGGGTTCGATCCCCGCACAGTACAAACATTTGTGTGCATGAACATGTCTGTTTGTACTGGTCTGGGTGTCTCCTATGTATAATAAGTATGTATTTACAAAAGAAAATGTATTTAAGTATGTTTATCCGTTGTCTAGTATCCCATAACACAAGCTTTAATTAGCTTACTTTGGGGCTAGATGGCGCTGTGTGGAATAATGTCCAGGGATATTTATTTAGAAAAAAAAAAAAAACGTCATCCGTGCGTTTATCCCGTTTGTGAACCCACACTGGTGTGTCGGATCCCAGGGTCCGCCTTTATCATGTTTTTGGCCCACTTCGCACGGTCTTGTGCATCCTCAGAGGTAAGTCTGTTGGCACGCATATCACCCTTAACAACTTCGAGCCTTGCAGAGCCTTGAGACCCCACACATCCACCGCAGCATCTTCATTGCCATGACGCGCAGCTTCTGTTTGTGTCGTTCTAGTAACGGCCATGTTGCACTGCCATATGCTGAATCAACAGATGCTAATAAACATTAAAAATTTAGCAAAAGGGATAATAAGGCCTTTGCCACTTTCATAGAAACTAAATCACCGCCACTATTTATGGGGATAGGATTAACCACCATGCTTAGCCAATGCGGGTTGGCCATCACAATTTTATTGCGCATTGGTTATCTTAATTGCTTTATTTGGGAATTTGAAAACCAAGACCTCTTAACTGGCTTTCGGGACGCGTGTTTTCCCCAATGAAAAATGTTGACTTCACCGCTTGTGATATGTGGTTGACGTTATAGAATACTACTTGGCATTAAGTACACCGTTTGTATTTGTGCAATAAAGAATGAATAAATACCTCCAATCTTGGCAGGTCAGAATAGCCTCCTTAAGATCCTGGGCTATCTTTAGCCGGCTCAGGAATTGACACGAATATGCGAAATATTGCAAACTCGTAAACATGTACAATTTGAACCGTACAGAAAGATATTGCAAACTTTGCAAAAGTAAATATAATATTTCCCTCTGTTCTCATGTTACCAATTCGGTAGAGCTTCCCACTTCAAATTGGCTTGTACCCTTAATTTCACTTGTTCGTTTAACGCGATGTTTTCTTTACTTGTTTGAGTAATAATGGTAGGTTTACTTTGTGTTTGACTGTTTTCCGCGTTCTGGAATATCAAAGAATTGTGTATTTATGGTAATTAGGTTCCAAAACCGTTACTCATCACATTACCGGAATTTCATTGAATTGAAGGTTCTTCAAAGTGATACTGTGTTGGAATGCATTAAAAAGAAAGGTAATGACCAACATGCTAAGTGATTTGACGTAAACTACTGTAGTTGACTACTATACTATTTTCAGTATATGATGATATGCCTGACAGCTCTTATTGTTCCGTGTCACGCATACTATTTCACACTAAATAAAAATAAACTGGCTAAAGAAAATGTTATAAACTATTAAAAACTATTGTCCTTTCGAATCTTATCAAGTAAATTATTGTTATCTCTTTATTCATCATATAACTTAAGTATAAAATTTGTACAGTATTTGACAACTTATGAATTATAATTATGAAAACAAAATACATAATAACAATTATAAAACCTAAACTTAAATTAAAGTTATAAAAACAATGAATTATAAAAATACTATATAAACCTTAACCTAGGGTGCCGCCGGCAGCAGGGCAGGCAAGGCCCAGACCACCGGTGGTTAGGGCTGCAGAGAGAGGAACCTCCTGACAATGCGAGCCGTGTCCTAGAGCACCGCCTCCTGCATTTGACCCTTGAGCCAACCGCTGAGCGAGAGCCCCTCAAGGTGTTGGTCGAGGCTCTTCGCTATTAAGCCGTTCGCCGATACGACTATCGGGACAATGATCGTCGAATCAACATTCCACATGGCGGTCACCTCGTGAGCCAAGTCAAGGTACTTGCTGAGTTTGTCCTTCTCAGCTTTTACGAGGTTATCGTCTTGTGGAATGGTGATGTCGACGAGCACTGCCCGGCGTTGGTATCGGTCTACCAGCACGATACCAGGCTTATTGGCTTATTGTTATTATTATTAACTGTTAATAAATGAAGTAAATGAAATTAAATTAATATCTCTTTATAGCGCCTGATGCCTGAAAAGGAACGCCATTCAATAGTGTATTGACACTACTAAATCGACAAAAAATCTATGAATAGGAGCGACCATTTTGTAATCACGTCATTCGCATCCGTACGAGTGCGTCTGCCTTGTATGCTGTTTTTTTACTATCATTTTCGAGATACCGCGTTTTATTCTATAACTTATTAGCCACAACCCGTTCATTAGGAATATCTTTAAAAATTAAAAATCAGCAAATTCGATTCCATTTCGTTCGTTACATCACTATAATTAACAATTATGAACTGTCAGGGATATCATCATACGGTGAAAGTAGTATAATTGGGATGCCATTTTTAAATCCATTTCTATTCGCGAGTGGCACTTTACCAAAATCCCATACAAAAACTTCAACGCTAACGCCAGCAACTGTCATCGGTGTAAAATTATGGTAGAGACGGGGTACAGCTTGAAATGTTTTATAATAAACTTGAAAACTGGTAAGATAGGGACATTTATGCTTTTAAAAAATTGTAGTAAGTAATAAGTTGTCATAGCAAAGTTAAAATCAAAATGTTTTGTGAATTCTCAGCTAAATTATGTCTTATTATTGTTGAATCCATAAGACTAGGTATTTTTAAAATGTCTGCAAAACTCCTACGTCCAAACATAATGAGATAGTACCGCACGTGACAGATTAGACCGAACGCGGTTGAAGTCCACTGGCTATATATCATTGCTACGAGCTTTCGGCGACTACGAATCGTAGTCATTACTGATCGTAGAATTCGTAGCACAGCTACGAGCTTAGCAAATGGAATTACATTTTCGTTGAAACAGGCTTGTAAGCTTGTGACTCGTGACTCGGCAGAAATGGTCAATTTAGCAAAATTTTTCGAATTCGTAAACACAGAGTTATTTGATTACTTCATTATGATGATTATGGTGCTTACAATGTTTTCAGATAAAATACTGTTATGCATTAAAGAATGTAGGCGAAAACTTTGAAATAAATTAAACAAATTTATCTTTTATTCTTGCTACGTAATTTTGTACAGAAAATCCTACGTATCAAAATACCGATTTTTCAGTTCACTGCTGAATATTTGATCAGAACGTACAATCGCCTATAAAAATGCAAATACGACAATATTAAATTCATGATTATCACTCTGCAAACAGAATCGCAATAAAATTTGATTTTGCAACTTATAATAGAACTGTCATTGCCGAATTTCTTTCCATATTATCAATGCAAATTCTTTTGTCCGAGCTCATCCGAATAATAATATTTTTTTTGAATAATATCTTGATTCTTAACTTTAATTTCCGGTGCGGCAATTGTTCGGAGGCAACTGTCTAAGAACTGGTAGATATTTCATTGGAATGTGTTCTCTGTGCACGAGAAATTAGAGAACAGATTGGCGAATTTTTGTCACGGTCATCAGAGAGTACGCTTTGCTGAAAATGGGATTTAAATTACGCTTTGTCGTGCAATCGCACGATTGGACTTATCAAGATCTGTTAGCAAAGCCGTTCATATTGAAATGCTAGCTTTTGCTCGTGACTACATCCACGTGAAAGTCATAAAATCATTATTTCACTGTTTTTATTTATATCCTCATTCTACATTTAAATCCTATTCTGGATTTAAATAAGTAATATCTTGGTATGTAAATAACGAAGTTTCTTTCTTATATTTACGCGAACACTACACATTAAAATTCGTTTTGGATAGACCAAGAGAAGCATCGGTACACGAATTAAAGAGCATAATTATTGGTGATGTCAGAAATCGTAGAAGTCATAAGTGAGCAGGTTGTGAACATGCCCTCGGAAAACCCAATCAATATATCAGATTTGATGAGCCCCAGGTCCTCGCTAGGGAGAACCGGTATGTTCCTAGGATGATACGGGAGGCCATTGTAATTTAAAAAAAAATAGGGAAGATGGTTGGAATCTACCACCTGCTTGGGATCCGGGAGTAAAACTCATCAAGCCAAGTCGGCAGCACAATACTGTAAGACTTTAAGATACGGCTAGTTCTTTCTGCGTGGATAGGAACGTTCCCGGTTATGATAGAGAAGCTGACGGTAGTTGAGTTTTTATGTAAACGGTTTTTATGTAAATAATTTACTTTCTTTTTTGACGACCGACTTGGTGTAATGCTTAAGAAGTTGGCTACTACACCAGAGGTCGCGGGTTCGATCCCCGCACAGTACAAACATTTGTGTGCATGAACACGTCTGTTTGTACTGGTCTGGGTGTCTCCTATGTATAATAAGTATGTATTTACAAAAGAAAATGTATTTAAGTATGTTTATCCGTTGTCTAGTATCCCATAACACAAGCTTTAATTAGCTTACTTTGGGGCTAGATGGCGCTGTGTGGAATAATGTCCAGGGATATTTATTTATTTATTTATTTATTTCTTGACATATAACATCTTTTTTTATTATTGTCGTGGGGCAAACCTCATGGATACCTCGCAGCCCGGGGAAACGACGAGGTTATGTCGGACTTCTACCGACTAAAACCCCACGGTACTCGACCTCAACACTTCAGCGGCGAGGCGGGGTCCCTAAAAAGTTGCACAACGCCCCGCCGCCAGTGCTTCCCCGTATTGGGGCCACCTCCAGCCGACCCCTCAATAAAGGGGGAAAGCCACGAAAGCACCTGGAGCTCACAGGTACTTCCGCCGTCGTTGTGAAAGCCGTGCATTAAGTGATTTAATTTAATTGTAATATTTGAATGATGGCCTGTTTTATTTGAATTTATAAATATTTGCACCTCCTAACCGGATAAAACATGTTGAGCTTTTGAATAATGTCATCTTGTTTGTACCGTGTTTTTTGCAAAAAAACTATTCCTATTCTTATTCTTAAAACCCCATGGTGCTCAATCTCAACACTTCAGCGGCGAGGCGGGGTCCCCAAAAAGTTTCACAACACCAGGGGGAGGCCACGGGAGCACCTGTAGCACACATGTACTTCCGCCGTCGCGGTGAAAGCCGTATACATTGCGGGCAAAGCACCCCCGTACTTAAGCCCGCCGGCTCCCACCGTACGCGGACCCTACTAGGTCCGCAACCACGATCCACCTAAAAGGTAGATCCGCTGCCGTATCTGGCGGTGCGGCCCCGCCGAGCCGCAGTGCACAGGGAGGGCCAGCCGGCCCCCACCTCGCGCCCTAAGGCGCTGCGCCCGTGGGCGCCCCTTTAGGCGGGCAGTGGTAGGCACCATACCACCACCACGCCTAGCGGCAGGCAGTGGGTGGGTGGGAAGTCCACCGCATTGTCATGCTGAGCCTTCTTAGCTTCCCGGTGGTTCCACTTGCTACCAGTACTAAGCCCTCCCCGCCACGACAAGGCGAAGGATCATGGGGGGGGATATAACATCTAAGTCATCCCGTGATCACAACTGCTATAAAGGAGTCGAAACGTCGGGTTAGAAAATGTGAATTCCGCGAGTAGAATCCGTAAAGTTGTTTTAGCTTCCATTATTCAAAATCATAAAGTCCAAAGCAATTGATTACATATGTGTTCCCGATTTTTATAATTGTTTTCTTCCTCAAATATTCAAATCACAGTACTACATAAGTGACACGACACGAATTTGTGTAATTCATATTAGTATAAGTTATGGACGGCCATATTCTTTATTGCCTGGGTGATTTGCCTTTTTTTTCTAATTGGCCTTATCGAAGCAATCTGAATAATATAGTTGTTTCTGGGTACTTATTTAAGTAGGTTAATGACCTTTGGCAAACAATAAAGCATGAACTGCTTAAGAGCTACCATTGTAAATTGCTGCAGTATACAGGGTAGCCCATTTATATCAGTTAGTATTGGCAAGCCTGAAATTATAAGACATACAAAGATCTGTTCTTTGGCTCCATGTGACTAATTTAAAAAACCAGAAAAACTGCAATCATAGATAACAATAACCCAGTTCGAGAATAAAACCAGAAGTTTTCAAAAGCAAAACTTGCACTTTTTAGATTTTAGATACGAAATATGGAACCTAAAACTTTAAAGGTATTGTTTATTATATACTTTAATTTAATTGTACTAGGCGTTAAAAATGTTAAATTTTTGTTTTTACAACATTCTACGAGTTTAGGTTACGATTTTAATAGTAGGTTTTGAATTTTCAGGTGGGACTGCTTTTAGGTCTTACCATAAAACAGCGATAACAAACACTAACATAAGGACCTTACTTTAGGGCAATTAGTGTGTTTTCTGGTGTACAATGATTTATTTATGTCGTAATTATGCGAAGGTACGAGTACATCTCTCATCTCGTTTCTCCAGAAACGAGTGATATAAAAGTAAACAACTACTACCTACTTAATCTAATTGAATTACTTTCCATTGCGTCATTTCTTTGAAATACAGTAATGTGTTCCAAGGGCTCCTAAAGAGCAGTAAATAATTAAAATTTTGTCAAAGAAGCGTTTATATTTGAGAACTAAAGATTTTTCCCCCACAAGGACATGAAATATGTAGTATAAACCGTAATGATTAAAAAATTTAAAAGTTTTGCTATGCAGCTAAATTGGTTGCAGTTTATGTTATGCCTCGATGATTTCAATTGTTTTCGATAGCAGAACCTTTATTTTTATACTTATTCGCCTTTGCAATATTTTTTGAAAACCATTCCCAAACAAGTAACTCCCATGGTGTGACACAAAATCCGCATAAACGTAGATTTATTTGGATACACCATCACACTTTTTCCTTACGGGGTGGGCAAAGATCACAACTATCCACTTGCCACGAACCTAACAAACATTACTCACTCTCTCTCACTCTCTAACCTTTTACATTTAGCTAAGGCTTTCTTATATTTGTATAAACGTGACTCCTCTCATACTTCAACCCTTGGTTGGAAGGGACAGAATTATGTCAGACTGCTATTGACCTAAACCTCACGGAACTCAACCTCAGCACTCTGTCAGAGTTTCATAATTTTTAGTTATTTTTATCAACTCCTAGAAACAACACTTCTCAGTTTTGTCGATATAGTTCTAGTTTCTATATTTGTGTAGAAAATGGAGCATTGTTAAATGCTAAAAATAAAAATTCACTATAACTTTATCTATACTTCGCCACGCAAAATGTTGTTTCATTCATTTAACTTCCATCCTAATTTTGCTATACTCGACGTTAACAACCGTACATGAGTGTCAAAATCAACTTTCACCTGAAAACCAGATTTAATCACATGCTGTTTATTTGTGTTAACTACATCAACATCAACGAGCTTACAGAACAAACATGAGTAAGTTGAGTACAAACCGACAGAAAATACAACCAAAAGCTCTTTCCATGACTGTAATTCGCGGTGTTTGAACAAATGAATACCATGCACCATGATATTGATATATTTTTCGATCATCCTCGTGATTTAAAGCCTATCATTATGCACATTTCACTACGTGTGGGTTGCCTTAAGCTGAAGAAGCAAAGCTATCAAAAACTTGTAGGCCAGCGATTTTGTAAATTAAAATGGTGGGACAGTACGTAGCGGGAAGAACTGATACCCATTGACGACTAAAAATGGTGACCATTTTTTGACTTTGACTTTGAGAAAATTTGTTCATAAAAAGAGGAAAGATGAAATAAATGAATTTTCTTACTTTTTGAGATCTGGTGCCCAGTTCATAGTAGTAGAACGTCAAAAGGTGTATTGGAATGTGACATTTTTGAATAGCATCAGAAGTTAAGCAATAACACGAATTAAGTAATGGTCATAGCACATTATCCTGGCACCGCAACAGCACAGCTCCAACCCGGCAGTTAACTGACATTCAAATTCGAGCAGTTAATTGGGATTACTATGAAATATTTTTACTATATCAATATGAAAAAGTGGAGGGCCGGCGGTCAGTACGAGGCCTTTTTAATGCGAATTTACTCCAATGCCGGAGCAATGGCGTTACTCGCCGTGATAATGTGCTTTGACCTCAATAGTGTTTAGCGATAACTCGGTTGGCAGTTTTTGACGGGTCTTTGCTTGGATTCATCGTACTATCGATTTGGTGTACTGTCGATGTAGCATACAGTCGATATAGCGTACTCTCGATTTAACGTACTTTCGTTATAGCGTACTATCGATTTGGTGTGCTGTCGATGTAGCGTACCATCGATTTGGAGTACTGTCGATACATTAACCCGTCGATGGAACGTTTTCGATGCAGCGACCGTCGATGTAGTGACCGTCGATATTATGAACTAGACCCGTTTTTGATACATCAAAGCATTTTTTTTTTTTTAATTTGTGTTCCTACTTCGGCATCATATTGATGCAGGCGTTAACACTTACTATAACGCAAGTGGAGCATCATAAGACGTTGACTTAACATAGAGTTAAAGCTGAAATCGTTTTTTACTGCAATAAGACACGACGGTTATCCCCAAGACTGAGATTAAATTTTCCAACAATCCCCATGAAGTTGCTGTACTGTTTTACTCTTAAAAAGTTCCTTTTGAAAGCAGATGAAAGTTAGCAACATTCATTTCTCATTCATTTTTATCGTCCTATTCATACTTTTGAAGTCGACGTGAAACAATTTATATGAAGAAAGAACTACAACGGTACTTCATTATTCCCATTGTAGAGCAAAGTCAAGTTTAGAATATGCAATAAAATATTCTTTACGTTGATAAGATGGCTTTAGTACAGGGGTGAAGCGCAAATGTATTAGTAGAAACCGTTTTACCAAGAAATTCATATAATTCACGGGGCAGAACCCCAACTATACTATTTTCACTGTAAGATGATATGCCTGACAGCTCTTATTGTTCCGTATCACGCATACTGTTTCAAACTTAATAAAAAGAAACTGGCAAAGGCAAAGGTTTTAGACTATTAAAAAACTATTGTCTTTTCGAATCTTATCAAGTAAATTATTGTTATTACTATTAACTATTAATAAATGAAGTAAATGAAATGCAATTATTATATCTTTACAGCGCCTGATCCGTTAAAAGGAACGCCATTCAATAGTGTACACTATTGACACTACTGAGTCGACAAAAAATCGATGAATAGGAGCGACCATTTTGTAATCACCTCATTCACATCAGTACAAGTGCGTCTGCCTTGTGTGCTATTTTTTAACTATTATTTTCGAGATACCGCGTTTTATTCTATAACTTATTAGCCATAACCCGTTTATTATGAATTTATTTAAAAATTAAAAATCGGTAAATCCGATTCCAATTCCTTTGCCAACTCGATTAAATTACATTCGATACATCACTATAATTGACAATTTTGAACTGTCAGGGATATCATCATATGGCGAAAGTAGTATATAGTAACATACTGTATTTCATTTTGTGTTAGTCTTGATGGTGGACCTGATAAATAAAATTTATGAAGAGGAATGGTTGTCCTCCAACTTACCTCAGTAAGTAATTAATTCTCACTCGCTTACTTCGATCAATTCACGTAGTTATCATATTAGTGAATGGAATAATTGATCAGTTTTTACCTCCTTTATCCACTTATCGCCTCGGTGGCTGGCGCTTGCCCACCGTCCGTATACAAATAAACGTATAACTTCCAGAATTCACTAGGGGCAGATTTCCAACAGTATTAATATTTGTAAAATGTTCGTGCAAATTTCGTGGAATTCGCATAAAAGTGTATTTGTTTCACCCTCCTATGTTAAGCACGTTGTTATTTTATAATTGTAACTGAGAGTACCTTCAAATATACCATACATTTTCGAGTTTTTCACACTTAATCAGAAAAGATATATTTTTCAATAAGCAAGTAGTATATTAGAGACTACGTACTCGTAACTTCCAATAAATAGTGGTGCTATATGTCCCAGAAATGTATCAATAACTACCAATCTTTTTTTGAATGTAAAATCGCTTTTAGTATCAAAAAATTGAGACTTAGATATTATGAGGCAGCAACCTTGATTCAGACAAAGTCAACATTTTGTTAATGTTTGTTTTTGAGGCGTAACTTTACGTGAAGTAAAGTATGTATTTTAATGTGAAATCTCTGAGATTTCTAGCCACGCAAGCAGTACGTCTACCACGAGTTGCCACTTTAAATTTACGTTATCGTTCGCGTAAAAAAATGTATTGGGATTTGATATGATATGACATGACATTGGTTATTCCCAATACATTTTTTCACGCAAGCGATAACGTAAATACAAAGTGGCAACTCGTGGTAGACGTACTGGACACGGTAACCAACCCACGTGTGGTGTTATCCTGCACCCTATGACCTAGGCTATTATTTGTCACGCCCTGAATGTCAGAACAGCTGCTAACGAAAGGATCTGGTAAAATATTTATCTTAACGTTTACATATAATTATCTGCCAATTTCCATGACGCTCTCATTCCCCTTTTATTAATAATTAAATTCAATTATTTAATTTGACCTATTTACCAACTTTGCGATAAAATGATGATTCGTAAGTAAACGCGAACATGTTACGTCACTTAACTATCAAATTAATCCAGCTACTATCAAATCTTTGGGTTTTAATTAAGATGTGAAGATGATCATCATGATGAATGATAAAAAGAAAATAGCATGAGACGGCGATATAATAGACACACTACAAAGACTAAAGCGCATGGACTTATACAAAAAAAAGGTTTGACCTTGTAACACTTTGTTTTGCAAATCAATTTCTATTTCTATTTGGTTAGGCTGCACTGCATCGGCCTGGGGTAATATTTTATAGGGCATCACCGTGGACCAGTGTTCTTTATTGCCATTTTAAATCGGTCAATAACTTTTAAACTGCACTCGCTTGAACGAAGACATCGTGTTTGTCTGAACATTGAGAACAAACTCTCAAAAACCTCTTCCAAGAAGAACCTCCATTATTGTAATCTGTGTAATATCCTTCTTTGTAAGCTGTTACAGATGCAATATGGTCCGCTGGAGAAATGCGACGTATTTTCTGAAGAAAACGTATAAGTTCCTTCCTCTTGCATTTTAAACTAAAGGCATGAAAGCGCTCAAGAATGCAGAATGGGTCTTTTATATATTCTAACTCACTCTCTACTTCTACGGCAGTATATGATTCTAGTAAAAATAAATATTGCTACTTCAAACAATGTTAATACTTTAATAAATCACAACTCAGTATAACTTCTTATTAAATAGCTTGACCTTATTCAAAGCTTAATAATAATGAGAGAGGCTTTCCTTTTTCGCGCTATTTTCTACCTTTTCTTCTCCTTAATTCCGTCCACACAGCCACAAGCGCCATCTAGCGTCTTCACCAGGCAGTGTCCGTGACCTAATTATGTCGCGGGCTTCTAGCATCATTGGCGTTTCGATTTTCGCAGAGAGCGGTCGGTCTGACAAAGTACACAATTTACCGACCATTCGTTTCTACCTTCATGTAAGTGTTTTAAAAATTATTCTGACTCTGACGAGAAAAAATGTTTAACGTTTGATCGTTCGACTTTGGTTTTATTTTTATTGAATTATCTTCTCCGGTTTCGTGATTTTGGTTTAAAGTGTTTGAATTTTCGTAAGAATATTTGCTAAAAGTTAATACCTTACTAAACTGACGAGAGTTTAGGGTAGAAAGTAATATTATTACTTTGGTGTTCTTATGAAATTTGTATTGTAGGGTGGATGATTCTAACACTGTGCGTGAGTCAAGAGAAAGGACTCTGGACCAACCAGGGCCATCTAGACCTCGAACAAAGTCTAGCTCATCGTCGAGCAGCTCGTCGAGCACGGACTCTTCGAGCTCAGATTCAACTAAAGGTACGTCTAAGCGTAAGCGCCGGCATCGACGGCGTCACCACAAGCGCAGCAAACGGTCTCGACGATCAGATGCAAGATTAGAACAATTGTTCAAGGAAGTGAGTGATTTACGGTACCATTTAGAAAACAGGGAGCCTCAAATTGATTTAGACTGTATTTCTCTTGATAATGAATCCTTAGACCAATTTTTTCCTGAAACTCCGCAAGTGATTGAAAATAATAACATTACAGAAAATATTGGCGGTAATTCTAACAATTGTGAAAATTTTTTGTTTGATATCGAAACTAAATTGAAAGATCCAACTATTCCAAAGTCTACGGACGTTTATCTTAATATTCTTAATAATGTACAACATTTTAACACAAAAGAGTGGTGTGAAGTGCGGTATGCTGATACGCAGAAAAATTACTGTAGATTTCCAGGATTTGTTGAACTAGAGGCGAATGGAGAAATTAAAGGCTACGATACACTTCGTCATTTAGCACATAATGAAAAAGCTTATGCCGCCATGTCATTTTGCCTCATAAAACAAAGGGAATATTCCCAAACCGCAATTAGGGATTTTTTAGATTGGTTGAAAATTCCAGAACATTTAAATTATGATCTTATTCAAGATAAGCTAATAAATTTATTTCAGAAAGGGGATTTTACTAAAGTAACATCCGACCTTCTACAATTGATTTGTGGTCATAGGGCTGAGATCATTCAAATGCGTAGGGATGGTATAACCAATCATATAAGGGATCCTTTAGTGAAAGCAGCAGTACGCAAAATTGCGCCATCGAATGAACACCTCTTTAATGCTGATCTATTGACCGCTACTCTTGAAAAAGCTGGTGGTGTGAAAAAAGCTTTTATGCCACTTCATAGGTCTTGCCTCTGCCTCGCAGGCAGCAGCTGCTATAAATAGGACCACTTCCCATCTCTCGCAGGGATTGGGTGATCGCTATGTACCCTCGCAGGGTAAATTCATTGGTGGATCTGGTCGTCCTCGATTTCAACCACCTTATTATAATGTACCCTCTATGGGTGAACAATTGCGTCCTCCGCAAGGATATGCTAACAATAATCGCAAGGGGCAAGCAATTCTAGAGGCTCCTTTCGCTTTCGTCAAGAGCGTCAAATCAGACCTAGCGAACCCTTCAGGACAAATCGAGGATTTGCGGCTCCAGGGCCGAACTCGAAGCCTGATACAGCAAACAAAAAGCGAAAATCATGACTCATTTCAGCTCCAGCAGGTCAAGGGGTTCAGAGCAGGACAATTAGCCAATTTCATTGTTCAGTGGGAAGAGATGGGAGCTCCAAAGTACATCCTTCAAATCATAAACGGCTATCGCATCCCATTTGTTCAGAGACCACCTCTCTTAATACCAAATTTAAAAAAGAATGTCTTGAATATTCCGCACTGTCCTGCCATAACACAAATAATAGACCAGATGAAAGTGGAAGGAGTATTAGATGTGGTAGAACATCCAACTCCAAGTTTTATTTACACAATTTTCCTGGTTCAAAAGGACGCCCAGTCCTATCGTCCCATATTCAACCTCAAAGCTCTAAATATGTATGTTATAACAGAGCGGTTCAAGCTAATAAATATGTGCAAAGTGCCAGACTTCCTGCAACCGAGCGACTGGCTATGCAAAATAGATATTTCACAGGCATATTTTCATGTGGCAATAACCAAAGCCCAAAGACGGTTCCTCAGGCTAATTTACGACGGGGAACTATTAGAGAAGACGTGTCTCCCGTTTGGCTTAAGCACAGCCCCGAAAGTTTTCGCGTAGGTACATAACAAATTGGATCGCCCAGATTCTAAGAAATCAGGGAATACGTATTATTGTTTTCATAGACGACTTCCTATTGGCGCATCAGGACGCTACAGCCCTGAAAAACCAAGTGAGCATAGTAATAAAAACCCTCCGATACCTGGGGTGGCAAATAAATGCCAAAAAGTGTCAGTTAACACCTCAAAAACAATGTGTGTATCTGGGTATCCAATGGGACCCTTGGCTAAACAACAAATACCTCCCGCAAGAGAAACATCGAGGGTTTGTCACGAAAATAGTACAGGTCCTTCAGAGAGGATCAGTCACCCTAAAAGAGCTTCAGAGCCTCGTAGGCTTATTCAATTTTGCAAGTTTTGTAGTACCAAATGGCAGGCTGAATTACCGTCATCTTCTCAAGTTACTCAATTCGATTCCCAAAACGTACGCACAGCAAACGTATGTCTTGCCACAGGATTGTCGCAAAAATCTAATTTGGTGGCTTCAAAATTACAAAAGGGCATCCCCAGTTCACTATCCCGCACCAAGTCATTATTTAACGACAGACGCATCAGATGTTGCGTGGGGTGCCAAGCTGAACAATTGCTCTCTCTCGGGGACGTGGGACAAGCTAGAACAGAGGTTACACAGCAATCAGAAAGAATTGCTGGCTGTCCTAAAAGTTTTACAAATCAAATGTCAGTCGCTAGCAAATTCAACAATGTTGCTCCAATGCGACAACAAGACCACGGTTGCGTATCTCCGCAATCAAGGGGGGACCAAATCCCCTCTTTTGATGGACTTGACGTACAAGGTTTACGAGATTCTGGAGCAGTATCAAATATATCTCACCCCCCACTATCTGCCAGCAAGGTTCAACGCTCACGCCGATTCTTTTTCCCGCCTTCGCCAGACCGCAGAATGGTATCTTCAGTCTCATTGCACCGACAAGATCTTCAATCGATTCGGTGTTCCGGTTATCGACTTATTTGCCTCAAAGACGGCACATGTCGTTGCAAACTATGTATCACTCGATCTGGCCGACGAACAAGCGATGTTCCACGACGCGTTCTCCAAAATGTGGGACTATCACCTTGCATGGATCTTTCCGCCACCTTACCTCATACCAAGGGTTCTTACCCACTTAAACCAAGCGAAAGGTTGCTACATTCTAGTAGTTCCTCGGTGGGAACGGGTTTATTGGCGGGCAGATCTCAAGCAGAGAGCGATTGCGCCTCCGTTTACAATAAAGAACCTCTCCAAGTGTCTCGTGGACACCGTAACCCATCTACCTCCTCCCAAAGTGGAAGAGATGACGCTGGAGGTATGGAAATGTGGGACTGGACTAAGGATCTAGGAGACTGGAATCCCGAACAGATTGAGCTACTGAAGTCAGCGTGGCGTGCGTCAACGCGTAAAACGTATAAAGCTCCTTGGTTGCGCTGGTTGAAATGGGCACGCTCTCAAAATATAGACCCAATGTCCCCTGAAGCTTCTAGTGTTGCCAAGTTCCTAGCAGATCTATTTCTAGTTGATAAATTGTCCTATAACACCATTTTACTACACAAGTCTGTAATTTCAACCGTATGCAATGTCAGTGAATCTGGCAAAATTAGTAATCACCCCCAGATTAAACATGTACTAAAATCAATTGCCCTCAAACAGCCGGTAACAAGAAAAACACATGTCTGGAATATTGATGATCTTTTATTACACTTAGCTAACAGTAAAATTGATTCTAATAATATATTTGAAACTTCCAGTCATACTGCTATGTTGCTATTGCTCTGTTCCTAAAGAAGAATTCACGATTTGACACTCTTGAATGCTGATGCAAACCATATGATCCAATCCAACAATAGCATTACCCTCTGGCCAAGTTTTGGCTCAAAGACAGATTCAGCTACATATCAGCAGTCTGGCTGGAAAATTTTACATAATTCTGTAAATAGAAATTTAGATCCTGTTTATTGGGTGATTCCCACGAAAGATTTGTTAACTGACAGGCGAAATGAAGCAAAATGTAATAGTTTGTTTATTAATCTCAGAGGTACTCCTAAGCCCGCTTCTCGAACACTCATAGCAGGTTGGGTAAAAACTCTTCTGGTAAAAGCTGGTATATTCGCATCTCCGGGTAGT
This sequence comes from Udea olivalis, assembly GCA_947369235.1. NCBI lineage: Eukaryota > Metazoa > Arthropoda > Insecta > Lepidoptera > Crambidae > Udea > Udea olivalis. Next base: position 8,163,840 of record OX376352.1, on the reverse strand, counting down.
TGTAGATCCGCTGTGGCATCCAAAAGCTGGGCCAACAAGTTAACGATCGACGATGTACTTGCGAAAGGCAATTGGAGATCTGAGCAAACGTTGAAAAAATTTTTTAGAAAAGAAATTATACCAGTTACATCAAGCAGTAGCATTATGGATTTGTTTGCGCCAGTAAATTAATTGTGATTTTTGTTTACATAGGTACGCATTATTTTTTGGTTTGTTTTTAATTATATCCAGATATAGGTATAAAATGATCTGAGACACCATATTAAACTTGAGTAGCTACATTATGATAAAAATATGTTAAATATGTAACAGTAATATTACGTTTTTATTGTAATGAATATAAAAAAAAAAAATCAATTTCTGTTGGCAGATTGTTTTTGTTGTTTAAGTGATGAAAAATAAATTGTTACAAATATCAAATGACACAGCCATCGTTTTAATATTAATCCTTTTAATACCTAGTCAGACTGAAATTTTTCCAAAAATAATAGGTCGGGTTAATAGCAGAGAATACCTTGAATTACATTCTAATACTGACTCCTTCCTATTTGTCATTTATCACATTGGCGTTCCTTTCACCACCAGGCGATAACAGACACGTCTCATTATTATTAAGCTTTGAATAAGGTCAAGCTATTTAATAGAAGCGTTTTACCTTACAATAAAACGCATATTAAATACTTACCTTATTCAAAGCTTAAATTTTAATCCTGCCTGCTGGTTTAAAATTTTTGCAATGATGCTAGAAGCCCGCGACATAATTAGGTCACGGACACTGCCTGGTGAAGACGCTAGATGGCGCTTGTGGCTGTGTGGACGGAATTAAGGAGAAGAAAAGGTAGAAAATAGCGCGAAAAAGGAAAGCCTCTCTCATTATTATTAAGCTTTGAATAAGGTAAGTATTTAATATGCGTTTTATTGTAAGGTAAAATGCTTCTATTATTTTATTTCACATAAAACCACACTCTCGATACATTTCGTACAAATAACACTTTCCATACACTTCGTACACACTTTGTAGTAACGTAGCAAAAGACAACCGCTCGTTATGACTGTTCAGTCTAGAATGAATGTCTGCCTCAAGTCGAACTTCTAGCTTTAACAATTTTTAATGGAAATGGCAGAGGTCTGTGATTGGTTGTCGTGCTCGCACGTGATTGGCTGTTGTTTTGCAAGCAATCACGGACGAGCGGCGTTATTCTGGTTTAAGAACTTTATTTTCTCAAAACAATTACATTCACTTACATGAGAATATTTTTACAATAGGTATAAATTAAATAGTTTGGGCATTCGTATTGACATCTATAAAATTGAACATTAACTCTAATAAATGCAAGCAATAGATCGCAAGCCAACACAACAAATTAAAACAAACGTAGGTAAGCGTGAATACTTCGCACAGCGGTTGGGTCAAATGAAGCACAAAAGAATCGCGACTTCGCGAGCATTCGTTAAATTCCGGGTAAACTCGTCCACTGGTCTGTTCGACTTCGTCATGCTCTCACGGATAAGCACTCCTGGATGTGGCTCACATGTTGTGATTAATCGTACAGATGGAATGGCGGGCAGCGGTTATTGAAGTCATTAAAACTACTTTTTGAAAACTAATAATAATTAACTGATGAAAATCATTACACACAAATAACCTAAATTATTTTAATGAAATTTAAAATAATTAACATAATAAAAATCATCACAATACTTTTATAGTTTGTCCAATTTAGGATGATAATTTTGACAGCTCACAATAGGGATGGGGTAGTCGATAGTGAATCGATTCGATTTTCGAGTCATTATTTCATAGATATATTAAAACTATAAAAGCCCTCAAGAGAATCCACCTGAGGGCTTCTATAGGAAATTAGGTAGGTGTTAGGATTTAAAGTTATTTATTACTAATATAATTCAATTCAATTCAATTCAAATATATTTATTTTCCCTTCACAATCATAGGTACTTAAGGCTAATCTTAGGTCTAGACAATGAATATAGCCTATATTTTGTGAGGGACTGGTGCCTGAAATAGGTTTCAAAATAGAAACCTGTCCTACAGGTCACCAGGCCCCCCCTACTCGTGGCCAACACATTTACAAGCTGTGTGGATGTAAAACAAGAGATTGGAGAAAGAACAGAAAATACAAAATAAAAGTAAAAGTAAAGTACTAAAGTATGGTTCCTTGCAGATTTGTGTGCGTGAGTGAGTGTGTGAGTGCATTTTTTGATTTGAGGTTTGAGTATGTGTGGGTGAGGTTTGTGTATGCATGAGGGGAGTATGTGTGCATGTATTGGTGTATGAATCGAGTGTATGTGGGAGTGTTTGAGTTTGAGTGAACGTCAATGAGAGAAGACACCATAAAATAATGTGGTAATAATAGTACACACCCGAAAAATCACTTTCATTATCATCATCGTCAACATCGATAAATGAACTATCCCTTGAGTATAATATCAATACTCGTTCACAAAGTTTACATGTTAGTTTAATTTTGTTACATAACCCATTTTCTATATTTTTTTGTTATTCGTTTGCAAGGCACTTCACTAAGTAGGCGGTACCCGTCAATAAATTACGATATTATCTATAGTATACTTGAACGAAAAAGAATGCAATACTTCATGGGCATGAACTGTCAAAATTATCATCCTAAATTGGACAAGGTATAATAGCAGTAATCAGATAACGTAATCACACCGTGTTGAAGTATATTTTTAAACAACTTATATTTAAAATGTCAGATTAATATGAATTCATAGCATGAAGTCGGCGTAATAATTAATATAAAAACGTTGTGAATTTGAAAAATATTTGTGAAAGATTGTTTCGAAAGTGAAAACTGACCAGAATACTATAGAAAAAACAAGGTTATTTAATTGTTAATAGTCTGCTAGTAAAATAAAACATTCGCTATACGTGATGAAGAATCTACAGGCAGAAAAAAAACCCTGAAATAATACGCTTGTACATTATTTAATTTGAACATTATTTTAAAATAGTCAAGTTAAAATCAACATAAGCGCGTTTTAATTCAAATCCTAACTGCAGCGGCCGGTTCATTAGTTATGCTATTGTAGTCTTAATTAAATCTAGCAACTGTATTCAGATTCCGACCAACTTTTACGCGAACGATTAAAATTAAAGTCACTGCGATTTTTGCTTTCTGAAACATCATGAAGCAAAAAATAAGGAAATTATAAATTTCGGATATTTCTTTCTGTCTGCTTAAATTATCTGATATATTGCTCAATCAGAGACTATATATTGCATAATATTTTCTTAAAGGTGCTTCCTCACTTGGGGCATTTGCCTGTAGGTAATGTAGCGTTACAGAGTCGGGCATTACATCAGTGAGATAGGAGAACCGAGCATAACAGTGCGCAAACTGTAAAGTTATAGATTCGAACATTACGTTGGTGAGGGATAAGCACCGAGCATTACAGAGCGTAACTTGATGAAGTTTTGTAAGGCAGAATTGTAATGTAATGCTCAAAATCAAATCTGAAATGTACATTACAGGCAAATGTTCGTCACGTCAGGGAGGCAGTACTGCAATGTAATCCTCAAAATCGAATCTGAAACGTTAAGGTAGTCCCAAACCTGAAGCATTCCTGTAATAACGTAACGTTTCAGTCATTGTATCATCAAGTTGCGCACTGTAATGCTCGGTGCTTTTCCCTCACCAACGTAATGCTCGAATCTGTAACATTACAGTCGGTTCTCCTTCCTCACTGATGTAATGCTAGATGCTCTAACGTTACATTACAGGAAAATGCGCCATGTGAGGGAGCACTTTTACATTACAGGAAAATGCTCCAGGTGAGGGACCAACTTAATACGTACCGTTAATAATAATATAATAATAATAATATGTTCTTTATTGCACACAAAACTTACAGTACAGAAGTAATTTACAATAAATGAAAGTACAATTTGGGCGGCTTTATCGCTAAAAAGCGATCTTTGCCAAGCAACCCACAAGCAAAGGAAATATTAAAACGAATATCATCGAGCCGTGGATAAAACATAATTAATTGTTCAACACAAAGTGGGGTGGAAGGCCAACCTCGGCAGAAATCGAATCCGACACCTTCGGAAGCACCAAAACTAAATTTCAACTTGAGAAAAGATATTTTTTATTGCAAAAATATAACAATTACAAAAATAAAGCATAAACAACCTAAATCTAACTGAAACTTTACCTAAGTTTTCGTCCTATGTGGGAATTACGAACCTGGACGCTATAAGCAGGATGTGCACCATAACGCCAACGGGCAATTTCTGTCTATTCGATAGTTTAGTTTTGGCTAACTAATTTTAAGCATAATGTTCACATGTTCCATAATTCTGATTTTCCTAATCATCACGAGCCATAATATTGTGTGGCATAATTTCGGAAATCCTAATATTGTGTAGGCTAAGAATGTTTAGAATAAGTATCCAAACGCATAAAATCTAAAGGCAGAATAGTTATAATGCATAATGTTCCCAAGCATGATTATGAAAACGAATAACAACTGAACGCATATTTTTTAAAGCATAATCATAAAAATGAACAATAACTTTAGCTAACAGCAAGCAGGCAATCACCATGCAAGCAGGGACGCAGCATGCAAGCAGGTATGCAGCATGCATCCAGGCATACATCATGGAAGCAGGCACGCAGCATGCAAGCAGGCAGGCAGCATGCAAGCAGGCAATAACCATGCAAGCAGGCACGCAGCATGCAAGCAGGTATGCAGCATGCATCCAGGCATACAGCATGGAAGCAGGCACGCAGCATGCAAGCAGGCAGGCAGCATGAAAGCAGACATCCAGGCATTCAGCATGCAAGCAGAAATGCAACATGCAGCGTGCAAGCAGAAATGCATCATGCAGCAGGCATAACTTCTGTCACGGCTCCGGCGCTGCGGGTCTCCGGCGGTCCCACGCGAGCTTATCGTCGCAGACGGTTTCCGCTCACCGCCGCAGCTTCGGCGTTATACTTACTTACGAATACTACTAGACAAAAACATAAAAGGTAAAAGGAGTTGGTCATATATATTTGCTATCACCGGTAACGACCAAAAATGTTGAATCTAAATGTGTTACAATTAAAGTTTTGGTACTAAATGCATATTTCTAGGTGACCATTTACAAATAAAACGGTCAACTTTGAAACCAAATCATCCTAGATACTTACTAAATGAATTCCTAAAAATGGCTGGAATCGATGACTTTAAGATTAAGTGGCTAGTTAACTTACTACTTGACTGTTCTGACCACACGATAAGAAAATACTTATCATTCTAATAGTTGGGAGATCATGACATGACGAGAAAACATTAAATTAGAGATAAAATTGCAAGAACATTTGCATTTAAAGAGGTTAATTTAACATTACCCGGGTCCCGGCAAGATGGCTAGATGGCTTTTTAGGAGTCATTTTTCGTTCAACGTTCTTACGTTTTGTATTTTAATTGTTTAAATGGTTGAAGTTATTAATAATAAAACTATACAACGCATTTATAATTTCATTTCTTGAATTATAGTCCGATTTTGTAACATCTCACCTATGCTTAGAAAGTTTAAATATAAATAATTATTCTTAATAAGCCAGTACTAACCTATTTGTGACGATAAATGGATTTCATAAACTTTCCAAAAATTACCCTTGATGTTATTACCCGTACAAAGTAAACAATTTGTATTCTCAGAAAGTGTCATCCAGCAAAACCTTGCCTATCCAGTGGAACACAATGATAACCAATTTTAGGCTTTGATTTGTTACGTAGGGGGATGCCCCCTTACGTAACAAACCCCCCTTCACTAGGTCCTTCACACAGTTTACATTGAACAGTATACGAATAAGCTTCCCACACTGTGTTCCACAAAATATCATTGAGAGGTCTTCGTACCAGAACTCGCGTTAAACATCTTGCCTGCTTGGCTGAATTTGTTCTCGTGAGTATAAATAGAGACAGATGGTTTTATTCCGTCCTTACACAAACAAACGTAGAAGTTACTTTCTCCATCGATAGTTCCTTGCCTACTAGAACTTCACTGACACAAACAAGCTTTGTTGCTGTTATTTTCAACAATTAATTGCAACTCACGCCCAGAATTTCTGGTGCGGTAAATTTAATTAACGGTTATGCGTTGGCTGCAATTAACATTGCTGAGTTTATCAAGAGAGTTTTGTTGAGCTGTTTGTTTTTGAGCTGAGTTCCGGTAAATCATAAAGCTTTAGAAGTAGGTTATGGCTGTTCTGTTTCTTGTTGTGGAATTCGGAGTGTATGATCATTCATTTCAAGTAAAGGTTATGCGAATATGTAGGCTATGTTGGCCTCAACAGAGCAATGTATGTAGTTTCATTAGAGCTTGTTTTTTGGTAAATGATCCTTATATCTGATTATGTAATACGAAACATTAATTTAATTATTTTAAAGTTTAATGAACTGTGAAGTTAGTTAGTAAATAATTTATTTTCTAAAAAAACATTGGAGATAAAAGATGGCAACATTGTCTGAGAGTAGTATTTGGCCTGTTGGCAGACGCACAAATTAGTTACTCTCATAGTACCTATATTTACTGCCAGTAATTACAAACATACTATTATATAACTAATTAAAATAAATAAGCAGCAAGCTATTCAATAAACTTTGATAAAAATATACATACAACCAGTACCATAAGTGTTAAATAATATTATAATTCAAAACATTTTATCTTATAATTTGTACCTATACTTAAAAGGTAAAATAAATACTTCAAATGTTATGATATACTTGACCGAAAAATTTCACACCCGTCTTAGGCCGAGATCTATAGTCCCCACTTACGCTTTGCTCAGCCAGAGCTAGTGTTATGCAAAGTGTAGGCTGAGCACAAGCTTAGCAAATGAATCTCACAACGTTCCGATACAAGTATAAACTTTTCTTACGTTCTCCAGAACTAATAAATATTAATGGTTATTATTGGTAAATAATCAAAAAATATTATTAAATTAAGTTCAAACTTTTAGCAAAAATCATGAAACTGACGTTTTTATCCACTCAATTGAAACAGAACGCTTTTGAATAGTTCTTTAATCTCCTTCGCAAGTGAAATGGAACGCAAACCAAGTGACGCTTCCAAACGCAAAATCGCTTCCAAACTTCCGACTTTAGCAGGCTTTTAACAACCTACTACTTTTGTACGGTTAATATTTTGAGTTTTAGGCACGCCGTCGATCTCGCAGAACCTGGACTTTGCTTAGCGTAAGCTAAGACAGAGCCGCAATCTCGACTTTAAATTTCATATCGGTAAGTTAAGTCTAAGATTAAGCTAAGCACGCTCTATAGTTCTCGGCCTCAGTTTTTGCTTTTCTTTTGTACTTAGGTGCTTTGGCAAATACCTACGTTCTTAACCTACGTGCCTTCCTAGGCACGTAGGTTAAGAATGAAGCGTTAAAAACTGGTTCGTATTGTTATAAACCTGTAAAAACAGTTTTTCAATCAACCGGAAAATAAAAAAAAAAGAACAATGCCAGAAAGCAAACATGAAATTGTGAACTGTAGCTATAACGGGTAGGAAAAAATAATGCGTAATTTCAACTCACATCGGTTTCATTTAACAGAGCCTATTGAACCCTGGCGAATGTTGTCCGGACTTTTAACGACCATTCGCCGTACGCCGTTTGTGTTATTTAGCTTTCCCTTCTTTCAATTTATTTGCGCAAGCTACTGAATTAGTAATCTTTTTGTAGGTCATTGCCATGAACCTCGCCTTTACAGATATTATTACACACTCAAAACGAACGAAAATTCAAATTTTGGCAAGAAAAAAATTTCAAACTTTTTTTCATTTAGGGCCTTTCAACATCCAAATGAAATATTTTTTTAAATATTTTACTTTCGATTGAAAATGAAACAACCTATAGATGAATAAATATAATTATAGCATTCCTTGGTCTGAGCTTAAATTTTATTTTTCTAATTTCTTTTAAAATTGCTAAAAATAAAATTCCATTTTTTTAATTAGTACAACAGTATGTACGAGCATTTTCCTTCTCTCATTCATTGCGAACTTCTACATCAGTTATGCAACTTGTCGTGTTACAGGTAAGCCGGCTATCTATTTCTAACTGTGCACGACTTCTTGAAACTTTGTTTCAGTATAGTAAACAAACGATACAAAATGGGGTGAACCGAAACAATTTCAAACTTTAGGATTTTATTTCACGTTTTATGGTGGTCATCTTGTATAAGCTAATACATAGTTGTTAAGTGTTGTCAGTTTACGTTTGGTTAAACTGTGTAAAGCTAAAGAGAAAAAGACATTAGAAACTATAGTTTACATTCAGATTTTTCAAAATAACACTTTTAATATTCGGCTTGGCTTCGTTTTGCCAAAGTATGACGACGTGTATCGGTTTAATATAATCATACAAAATATAATAACATTGATAGAAATCTTAATTTTATACTCATATTATGAAGAGAAAAGATTAGTTTGATTATTGAATAGGCTCCGAAACTACTATGAAATAGGTCCGATTTTTAGTAGTAACTTAAGCTATATTTTCAGGCTATATTATAACGGGAGATGTGTATACACGGGCGAAGCCGCTAACGGACAGCCAGTTGCCAATAAAAATAAAACTTACAGATACATTTTTATGCTGCAAAATAAAATGATAAATCTTTCTGAAAAAGCTGAACTCTTATCGAACGATCGCCCATTTTTTAACATTTTGTTCTAATGACATTTCAAGGGTATCCGCCGGGTCACACATGAGAAAATCATAAAATGGTCGAGCGCTTCATGCCTAAAAGGGTTTTATTACGAAATTGAAAAAGGCGAATTTTCGAGCTTTAAATTCTAACACAAAGCCTTAAGCTACTTTGGTTATGTAAGTTCCAGTTTCTTTTTGTTTCTTTCTGTTTCTACCACGGACTTGTTTTTTTTTGGACTAGCGCCAGAAGTGTATCCTTAAGCTTATTGTAGTCGTTTCGTGTAATGTGGTAAGACTTGGCTGTGCACAAGTCACTGGTGAGCCACAGGGAATATCTTTGTTCGCATTATCCAAAGTAAAGTCTAATTTTCTGTAACTTGACATGATTTCTACTAAAGATTTTCTTTAAACAAATTTCATAAATTAAGCTTTAACTTTTACTTTTCAATGTACTTAAAAGTACATAGCTATTCAAAGTTTTCTTAGTTTACCTGATCAAATCTTACTTTAAAACTTAAATTACCAATGGTTTGATGTAAATATAATAACTTATTCATCAAACGTCATACCAAGTTGGTCAGAAATTTAATTTAGACTATCTTTTCACGGAACAGTATCAGTTTGAAAAGGTTTTTTTCATTGACATTACAATATTTAGATGATATTCATAAACTTATGAATTTCGTAGCATTTTTAAGGTTTGTTGGTTTTGCAGTCTCTCAGCCTGATAAGCCACTGGTCGTGAGTTCGATTCCAACTCAGGACAATGTGACAAATATTTGGTGCATAAATGTATGTATTTCGAAATACAAAAGCATGTTTAAAAGTATTTCATCATCAATTTAATCTTATTCAGTATAGTTGAAGGTCAGTACCCGTGTCTAAAAATATCTTAGAGATATTAAAACATTGTTCATGTCAAACCAAAACCTGTCGCCATGGATTTCTTTTTTTGCGGTACCTCTACATATATTTACAAGCATTAGAAATCAAAAATACATTAGCTATTTTACTCTGGTAGAAAACATTAATCTCCCACAGTCGAAGGTTTAAATATGTCGTTATTAGACCTGGAGCCCTGCCAAAGCTATTACCGAGTCCTGGGGACCGATCTATCCGTGTCTCACCCGGTTCGCTTATTGCTTAGTATTGCTTCAGACTAGAAATTTTCCCAGATTACTTCGAGAAGTAATTTAATATTTGCAGTCATCTGTTGAAAGATTACGAAGATAAGATGCTTCGCGTTTGCTACTGTTAAAACTCCTGGTAATAAATATTGCTAAACAAATACTGTTTTATCTCTCATCTGTTTTGTGCCATTCAATGACACTTTGCAAATCTATACTGCTTATTCAAAATGGCGGCCGCTGAATCAAGGAAAAATACTCATTTTTTACACAAATATAGAAACTAGAAAAAATCGACCTGATCCTAGGGACTCAAGCGGGATACGAACCCGCTTCGAAGTCGCTGCGGGGTTCGTATCCCGCTTGAGTGCCTACGATCAGGTCGAATTTTTCTAGTTTCTATCTTTGTGTAGAGAATAGTACATTGTTAAATTCCACAAATAAGTATTTACTTATCCAATAGCTTGTTTGATTTAATCGAAAGTCAAATTTTTCAAAAAATATTTCTTTTGGGTGGTACGAGATAAGGCGTATGCCTATAACATTGATGAAACAACGTTGGCTTACAACGTAAAATACACTAGATAAATTCGCCAGGTCTGTAAATGGCCTCGGTAGCTCAGTTGGCGAAGAGCAGCCACCCGGATTGTGGAAGGTCGCGGACTTACATATTTTTTGTTTGATGTCCAACTTGCGGATGGGCCGATGGTGAGTACTGAGTGGGTACCGGAACTCGTTCATAAGCTCAGTAACAACATTAAGAATATGAGAGGTGCTAGCCAAGAGCAACACGCTACTACGCTATTTTTGTTTTGACATGTCACGTTTAAAAATGTATGTCATTACGATTTGACGAGTGCTAATGACATTCCCGTACATTCTTTTAATTTGACATGTCGTGACGAAAGTAGCTTGTTGCAAAATTAAATTTGTCTAGGGCCCTAGTCTATGTAGCTGACCCTTTAAGGCTACAGGGATTTATTTCGTCAGCATCAAGTCTAACAATGGTAATATGGTGCTATTTAGGTTCCCCGTGAAGTAATAAACATTTAGTCGAGGAACGTAATTTTAGTATCGGTGAAATGTGCATGTCTCTATACCCTGTTACTCATAGCTTTCCTGAGCTTTTTGTAATTGGGAACTTTTAAATGACTATTTAATTATTTTCAGGGTTCTCAGCTAAAATATTGAATAAGTAACCCATATGGTAAGTGGAATGAGGGTGTCAGCCTCTAAATTTACTTCAAACCATTTACTACAAACCATTTTAGGATCCGGCTCCTTGTAAATCGTTGCAAATTCAATGGTTTCTCAAAGGGAAACTGCTGTTCGTGGCTAACTAAGTTTCAGTTAAGGGTAGGCAATATAACAGTTCGTAGCAGTGAGTTACTGCGAACTGTCGGATGAGGCGGGAAGTCTCGAAACCTAAGCGTAAGAGCCTTATTTCACACATGACACAGAACAACAGTGCTGTTGAAGTTGTATGATGCTAATGTATGTTATTTATGGTTTTAAAAGTTCCCTTTTAAGACAGTGGATATTTAAATTCGGGATTATACCTTGAGACCGACACAACTTGGCCGTGCAGGTTATGCGCTAGTTCATTAATATAGATTTGATGATGGTTATTGTTAAGGTAACATACGAAGTTAGAGGCAAGTGGTCTGTGGTCGTCGCGGTAAATGGAACATCCAGAAGCCTGCAATAGTTTTGTATTTATTTTCGACACGCTTATATTAACTGTTAAAAAATTATCAGTTCCACTTTTGAAGTTTCGGTTATTATTTACTGTCATTTAAACTTAGTGGTCAGACGAAAGCAGTACCTAAATTTTGTGAAAAAAAAACCCTTTGGAGAGGAAAATGTCGAAAGGGAATATCGTAGAGTGGTGCAACGAAGTGGACAGATTGTGTTAGGCAAATGCAGTCTGCTTGTCCGGACAATATCGTACGCAAATGCAAAATTCTTTTTGAAGCTAAATTAAGTAGAAAAGTCGTAAATCAAAGAAATATTGCTATAATTATATATGTTACCGGCAATGTGTATGATTCAGACATTGTATACATTGCCGGGTGCGTTTAGGCAATGTATGAAATATTACCAATTTGATCAACATCGCATACTTTGCCTAGGCAATGTATACAATGCCTAGGTATTGTATACAATGCCGGATGCGCAGCCAGCAATGTGTGTAAAAGGGTTCACTGAAAAGAAAGTTTACTGTCAGAATCTTCATTTTGCATATATTATGGGTAGGAAAGATAAATCGATTCGTATATTTTTATTATCAAAATATCTTTAGTTATAATGTCAAAGTATAAAACGACAAAAAGAAAACGAGGTCAGTTCGTGTCTGTTCGTTATTGTAAACAATACCCAGTGGTCGTCCGGCAATGTGTGAATTAAATAGATAATGCCTTCTCATCAAGCTTCTTGAGAAAAATACTCCAACTCAAACAAGGTTATTAGTTCTGTTCAATTTTACATACCTTTCTAGGTAGAAAGTGTTTCACTGTGTATGACGCGGGTATGCCAGAAACGAACGGCCCGCATTCCCTTTTTTGCTGTTTAATACTTTGATATTATAACTAAAGATATTTTGATAATGAAAACATTGCCGTTTTATACTTCGATATTTTAACTAAAGATATTTTAATAATGATAATATTATCATTATTAAAATCGTATAATAATCGATCGATATTTTTTTTTACCTAAAATGTATGCCAAAGGACGATTTTGACAGTGAACTATCTTTTTAGTGAACCCTTTCACACACATTGCCGGCTGTGCATCCGGCATTGTATACAATGCCTAAAACGGATTATACACATTGCCGGTAACTTATTTAATGTATTGTAACAAACAAACTCAATACTTATATCATAGTCGTAAGCATTGAAAATTACCGACATAATAATGAAGAAATAAATGAAAAAAAACTGTAGTGACCTTGAACTTTTTACAGCAGTGGACATCTTGTAACGTCATAAGATGAAAATCAGGAGAGATCCTTGTATCTAGAGCTCGCTAAATATGTCGCTTTCCAAATGCCTTAGGCCCGGTTTCCAACAAAGCGGAGAGGAGAGGAGATGTGTTCTTATAACCAATCTGATTTCGTTATTTTCACATCTGCCTGTGAAATGTGGACACAACGAAATCTGATTGCTTATCAAAACACATCTCCTCTCCTTTCTCCTTTGGTGGAAAACGGCCCTTCTTGGTGCTTGTACCTATTTAATAATAAAAATATCTTAACAAAGTTAGAAGTATAAAATTTCTGTCTCTGGTAAGATGAGCTATTTTTGACTGTCACTAACTAGAGAGAACGCTACTGTTGTTGTAATTCATATGTGGTAAGCATTAAAATGAAAGTTATATTAAAATGTTTTTAATTGGGAAAATTTATTCTTCATAAATTTCGATTAAAATAGTTGCTTTAGACTATACAGAGATAAAATTACTAGAAGCGAAAATTATTTCCATGCAAAAGCTACATAAATACCATTATTTTGTATTGATTGATGATATATTAGGTGCATGAAACTGACGTGCGCTTACACATGAAAGTTACCAAACCAATGAGCTTTATCATAATGTATTCCGTTGGGAACGATCGCACATACATCGGAATAATGATCATTAGAAATTAACGTCCGATAATATTCACTATCTACCGTAATGCGAGGTAGTTGCCCGAAGCGTTTAGAGCGATTTAGAGCGAAATTATAGAAACATTCGAGTACCATCACGGCTAGTTATGTCCCCAACGGGGTAGTCAGAGGCAAGTGACTGAAATCGTCATGGTGAACGGTTAAGATAAGATAAGATAAATATACTTTATTGTACAACTACAAAGAAAATAATTACAACAGTGCTTAAAAACGAATAAAAACTTAGTCTAGTACAATTTAGGGAGCCTTATCGCTAGGAAGCGATCTCTTCCAGGCAACCCACGTGTAAGGAACTTACTAATAAAATAAGAGTAGTGGGTAAGGTAATGAGAGATCATAGGATAAATTAAAACATATTGTATGAGTACTCCCATACACAGGTCGTGAATTTATAATGGATAATAATAGTATAATATAAACATATAACATACGTGTTAGAGATAAATATCAACATACACAAAGAAATAGTAATAAAAAGAAGACAAAAATATTTGGTTTGGCTTATCCACGCACTAGATAACTAAAATACAGGTTACAGAGAGAGGAAATATGCTTTTACTCGGGACTTGAATGTATGTAAGGACTAGGATTGCCTGATAAGTGACGATAACGAATTCCACAACGGTTGTTTTTAACAATAAAAAGAAATTATAGCAAGTTAGGGCTTTTTAGTATGAACAAATATTCTTCTTCCAAAACCACTATTAGCATCAAATAGTTGAACTACCACTGTAAATCGCTTGTCCATATTTACACAGAAAGCAGGCATATTTGACCTGAGTGCCTCCGGCAATGTTGCGTCATTCCTTTTCCCTACAAATGGATGGTAAAGAGAATAAAATAAAACGAAACAATACAACTTGACGTGAATAAATCCACTACAAACAATGCTGTCATTGTAATACAATTTTGCGGATTATTAACTCAACAACTACAATTCAATCTCATTAGATGCATGTCTGTACATAACATACCATCAGTTTATCCCAAACGGGGTAGTCAGAGGCAAGTGACTGTGTCGCCATGGTGAACGAAACACACAGAAGCCCACTTTTCACCAATGGTATTAAAACCCAACGTGGAAGGTGGTGAGCTTTCCGCCGCTATCCGGGTTGATTTGGTATTTATCGATGTTTTCCATCACCGGAGAGGAAGTCGAATATTTAACAGTAAACACTGAGATTTTGGTTCTGGCCAGATTTGAAGACAGATCCACACAGAATCCGAGGCAGTGTGTTAAACTGCTAGGCTGCTAGCACACACACTTCTTCTTCTCGAGTCAATGGCAAATATAATATATTGATCTTATTTAATTTAAACGCGGCGACTTTTAGCGCAGCGGCATTCGCCATGTACAGGTCTCCCAATGTGCAGGTGGTTGGGCACTGTGGGCACTCGAGCATTTGAGCCATAGTTTGAGGTGACCAAACACAGTCGCACACACACTGTCATGTAACTTATGCACCTATAGGTAAACTAAAGTATAAAGTATAAACATGCTAATGAGTAGCAATTGCTCAATAGTAGCATGCTTTCGCGCTAGTGACCAGCACGTGTAACTGCAATATAGCTTAACGTTACTACTTCAAAAAATACTTAAAACGATGCACGAAGTTATTCAACGTAGAAATCAGTAAAAACAAAATAGTAAAAAAATCCGCTGCGGTCTTCGATAAATTAGGAAAGATTTCGAATTGAAACTGTTACAGAGTTACAGTCCGGTAGAGCTTTGCTTACAAGCCTCGCTAGCTGGTAGAAGGTAAATCGGCTTTCGTCGAATCGAGTGAGAACTGTAAACACTGCGGAAGCTTAACAACATGGTGGCGACGGACCATGAGCTCTTTTGGAGAATAAATCGCTTTAACTTAAGCCAGAGATATGTCAAAGAATATAATGGTTCGTGATTGACTTCACCAAATAACAAATCTGACTTATCTTATTAAATTACAAATTACCACAGCTATTAATATTGCGGTAAAAACGATAACGTTACACTTTATTAGTGACAAGAATTTCAATAGAATTAATGTGAATTGAACCAAATATGTGTTTTTATAATTGGTTTTCAGCTGGTTCTTGACCAATTTATTTTTTTAGATCAGCGATTAGTGTTTGGAGTTTGATTGTACACAAAAAATAAACTCAGGGGTCAAATCAGCTTTTTACAATTTGGTTGAATATTAACATTGCAAGTTGGGGTAGGAACTTAGCTTTTGATGGACTGCTTTTAAACTGACTACAGTGCTGCAGTGTTATGAACTTAGAAGAATTGATAATCTCTGTAATAAATGGTGATAAAATTACGAATTCCCGTAATGCACATAATAGTCACTATCGCAATAAATTGAGATCGAAAGTAGTTCCAAAACTAATTTTACACAAAGAAACTATAATTTCGTATTGAAAATGACGTCACACGCTGTGCTAATTGTAAACACCAAAATTCACGTCATGTTAGTTCAATGTTTACAATTCGCTAGTCTAGTCGATCGAACTAAATCTATTTCGCCATCTGCAGTTCGGTGTTTACCCGCAAACAGACTTTGTGTACGGATGCCAAATGGGTCATTACTGAAGACCTGACCATTGTTTTGAAATTAAAAGTTTATTTTGCCTACGG
This sequence comes from Udea olivalis, assembly GCA_947369235.1. Taxonomy (NCBI): domain Eukaryota; kingdom Metazoa; phylum Arthropoda; class Insecta; order Lepidoptera; family Crambidae; genus Udea; species Udea olivalis. Next base: position 8,147,729 of record OX376352.1, on the reverse strand, counting down.
GTTAAGCACTCCACCTGGAAGCCCAGAGTTCTAAAACACGTTGTTTGTGTTCATTAAAATGTAACTATCTTTTCGATGATTGAAACCACGAAGGCAGCTGTACGTTTCCCACGAGTTCCCTTTTTAAATTTACATTATCGCTCGCGTAAAAAAAATGTACTGGGCTGACACATGACATGACATGACAATGTCAAATCCTAATACATTTCAAAAGTGGCAACTCGTGGTAGACGTACTGTTATCTGTTCATAATGATGGCAACATTTAATGCCATTTTCACTAAATTCCTGTTGGGATATAATCTGTATCTGTTTTGTTATTATTAGTTATTAAGCATCCATTGACCAATTGAATTTTTAAAAACCTTATAAACAAAATGACATTGAGTTATTGACGGCATAGTTGGCGTAGCGCGCTGTGGCGTTGTTTCTCCCCTTGCCTGCATGGAGTTCCAGGTTCGATTCTCGGCCGGGTCAATTGAGGAAACGAACTATCTAAATTTGCTCAGGTCTTGGTGAGATCCCTAGACTTAAATTATTGACTGGTACCTCGTAACAAAAGGATGTTCATTCTTATTTCGAGACCCTGACAATTGGTGTGTAATTTTTGATTAACAGTGACCATCGCTCACAAGCTCTCAGACAAAAATAAATTCGCGTTGAAGTCAAAGGCTCGTCATTCTCGAGTTCACGGGTCACATCTTCGCGTCGCTTGGCTGTTCAAAGCAAGAATTCGAATTCGATTAGCTCTTCGTTACTGGATAGTTTGCCAAGTTGCGTGACAGATTCTAAACTAGTTGCTCAAGATCGACGTCTACTACTAAGGTCGAAAGTACGCCAACTGGAATTCTGATTTATATTGAATCCATAAAACATCTTAGCCAAAAGTTTTGTTTTTTATTTTCTGGAAAAAGTTCTATTACCGGCGTCCTTGGAAATTAGGGACACTCTTGTTCAGCTGGGGCTTTTAAATGGCTGAAAGGTAAATTTCCTAAAATTTTACACAATCATAAATATAGTAATAGATAATTTAATTGAATGCTTGGTTCTCAACAGGGCGTAGACCACATGGATGAAGATGATGAATGCTGGGTTCACTTGATAAAAACGTTTTTTCGAGGCACATTCTTTGAAGGGACATTTCATCTCAGTCTGTTCCTTTCACCTATTATTTTTGTGTATTCACGATGTCGGACAAAACCACCCATTGAGGTCCTGTCAGAATCCCAGCGCTGCGGCAGCTTGTTGCTGCAGCCGCACACGCTGAGACTGGGACCTTGTTGGCCCCCACATTGAGGACTAAAAAGATTGTTTTAACTTTTTACCGTGTGCTTGAAATTGTTTACTGTTCTGTTTTTGTTTTTTTTCTGTATACCTTGATGTGGGTCTTTCGGTGCCCTTGCCCGGAAAGCATCTGCACCAGCCGGTACGTCAGAGGCCACTTCTCCTGACTAAGGCCCCTGCCATATCAAAGTTTGATTGAAACTAGCTTGGAATTCAGTTTGTAGTTGATATACTACTTCACTTTGCTTCACTATATTATTTTTAGACTATTTTGTGTCGAAAACTAATAAAAAACTTTAATTCGTTAAGTTCCTAGATTGTCCCGATTTGTTATGTCTTTTGACATAGTGTGTTTATGCTCCATGATGTCATAAACTAGTTTTCATAGTTTTCAATATGATAAAAGGCACTTAATAATCAAGGTCATGGTGGTATATTATTTTTATGCCTGATATGAGTGTTATGGTTCTTGTGGGATCCAGAGATCTTTACATAACTTAGTTATTTTATTTGCATGCATTAGTAGGACTTGGTTGATTAGCTCCCGATTCAGAACGAAGTTATGGACCGATTCGGTAAGTTTTGTTTTAATTATAGTAAATAACGGTAGCAATTAATATTTTTATATGTGAAGTTAGGTTTTCATAAACTCAATTATAATATATTAAAACTACCCATACTTCAAAAAAAATTAAAAATAGAAGAAAATAACCGAATCGGTCGATAACTTTGTTCTGAATCGGGGGGCTGCTCCAGTTAGATTGTTGATCTGTTTGATTATAAAAGAAACATTCTTGTAGTTATGTAAATAATTAGAAGGGCATCGTATAGAACCAGGAGGTTCTATACGATGCCCTGTGGAGGACCACTCTGTGAAATGAAAATATGAAGAAGACAAACTCATATTCAGCAGTGTAAAATAATTTGAACTCAGCTAAACTCAGCGGCTCACCGTAAACTTCTCAAAGTATGATTATATGACAATATTATTGTTTTCAAACAAAACTGTGTTCAATTCTGTCAAAGTTTCAGGCGGGTGTTATTTTAAACACGAAGGGCGTCCAAATTTATGGTCCGCCGAGCACTTACTCAGGTATGGTAAACTCGAGACATGGAAGTTTTAGGGGCGCTTTGTCTAGGAATGGATATTAAAATAGTTTGCAGTGAGAACTGGTACTGGATGTAAGTACTAAATCTGCAAGTTGAAGTTGTTTTCATGAGCAAAAATGAATAAAAAAAAATAAAAATAAAAAAATCTTAGCAAAGTGTGTTTTCGGATTTTCCATAAAATAGCCTAGGTTTGTGATCACCAACCAGCATTTGGCAAGCGTGGTGATTAAGCCAATACCTATCCATTGTAGCGATGACTTGATTTCAATAATGGAGGCCTTAGCCCAGCAGTAGGACAGTATATAGGCTTAATTACTTTACTTTTTTACTTTCCTTTTTTTATCAAAAAAAAACTGACTTGAAATCTTATGTCCTTGAAATAGGTAAATAATAATGTCTTTGAATTACATTTATTTATCTTGAATAAACAACGGTTTTGAAATTAAAGTAATCAATCACTTAAAAGCAATTCTTAATCAACCAAAATATTGAACGCTGACTCAATAATATTGTAAACAATCAGTCAATGTCCTGGCTTATTCCCTATGGTAATTTCTGCCCGTATCAATATCTTTAAGTATAGTGAGAATAAAAAAAAGTTTTCAAGACAAGGTACTAAAGTGTTTTGCGGCCCTCGTGGCTGACCGTAATAGTACAAGGGGTTTTTTGCACATTGACTGTAATTTAGAGTTTGTTGGGTCTGTTTTTAAATATCACTCTGGAGCAGATAACCTAACGACTGCGACTCAGTTGTCCATTTGTGTGGCGGTTGAACAACTCGCCTGTGAAAATAGCGCTACTGCTATTTTACGAAGCAAAGCGAGTTCCAGCTGCTGATAGCATTGTTGAGTATTTTTTTTAACAGCGTTACAACTATATTGATCTTACTGTGATAAATAAAATGTTTTAAGACATTTATTCTCACTAAGAATTATTAACAATTCACTCACATGAGAACATAAAAATAAGCATTTTGTTTGTTCCGAAAACGTACACAAAAACGGTAGCTCAACTACGATTATATTACAATATACCGTCAAACAAAGTACAAACACGAACTAAATCTTACTAATATTATAAATGCGAAAGTTTGTGAGTATGTATATGTGTATGTATGCTACTCTTTCACGCAAAAACTACTAACTGATTTTGATGAAACTATACAGTAATACCGCTTATACATCATAATAACAAATAGGCTTTAATACACAAAGATTTTAAGTGATAAAATATCACGATAACGCGGGCGAAGCCACGGGCAGAAAGCTACAAAAGAAAAGTTAAGTCAATAGAGTTTTTAATGTTAATGAGTTCAGTAACACCTAAAGATAGTAATAATAGAACTTGCACTCTGCCCTAAATATCGTGACGGATTTGAACGCCCACTATCCACATACCGACGATGAACCATCAACACTATTTGTCCAATGTAACATTTTTAGCTCCTAACCATTATTTTACTTCTTAAATGATTTTATTGAGTTCATAGATCTTCAGCTGATAATCAAAGCACTAGACGACTAAAGGTTTATATTATACCCCTTAAACGGAGCGATTTTCTGACGGTTCGGTACTTTGGGGGGATTTATCGGCGAATGACCACTAAAGTCCCGGCTTTAAACTTGTTTGGATGCTAAATCGGGAGGAGGGTAAAATCCTTTAGACTTCATCTAAGAATCGTAACATTAATTTGTCTTATTACGCAATTTAATTTCAATTAAATAAATAGCCCTTGACATCTATCAACCTTAATGGAACTACAAGGCTACCTCCTTGTAGTTCCATTATGAACGTACGTTTACTATCACTATTGACAAGGTATTCATTTGCGTGTTTCAATTCTGATCAAGATAAATTATTATTCAATTGTAGTATAATATTAAAATAGGATTAATTATTATGTATATTTTGTAAAAAACTGAACATTAATATGGTCTACATGTGTAAATGTTTTTTTAACGACCTTACATGTTCTAGATTCAATTTATGAATCCGGTTCTGGGTTTTATTAGAGACATTATTGCCTCATACATCCTTGCGAACCAAGGATGTATGAGGTAATAATATTTTCTCTATACACGAAATAAAGGCTTCTATTGATTCGATAAAGCGGCAAAGGGATGTTTACCTTTCTAACTCTTAACTCTGTTGAAAACACGTTTAGGAATCTTGAAGACGCTATTCACGACGGACAACTGGGTGCCTTCATCTTGTATAGCTCAATTGAATACGGAAATTAACGTCATAAGCACAACGCTTTACGGAAATAACCCGACGCAACCTACGCATATACACACAAGCAACCTACTCGTATTTGAATTACAAGCCAAGTAGATATATACATAAAGTCGGTAGCGTTGCAGAACTATCGATAGTTTACCCTGGAAAATAGTCATACTAGTAGGCCGTAGGTAGTAAGTTGCTATTTCTTTCACATACATACATACATATCATCACGCCTTTTCCCCAACGGGGTAGGCAGAGAACCACATCTTTCCACTTGCTACGGTCCTTACACACCTCTCGCGCTTCTTCCACTCTCATTAATCCTTTCATACATGCTCGTCGATTATGAGTACTCCTGACCTGACCTTTTCTAAGAACGTCTTGTCCTAAGTACGTCCGTCTAGGCCTTCCCCTTGCAACAGCTCCATTCACCCTCGCCTTGTGAATTTGTTTCGTTAACCACGCTGCAATGATTTTTGTTTATATTTTTTTATTATTATTCGAGTAGCCTGAGTATACACAGGGTAAGTATAGCGAACCACTACGGTAGTAATGGTTTTAGGCTACCCTTATTTTTTTCAATGAAGAAAAGCTTATGAGCTGAACTTTTGAAATTGGGACGCACATGAGTAGATAAACCAAACAAATAGTGCTCTAGCGGTACACCCCGAAATTCAGTAAAAACCTGCAAATGGTGTTAAAGGCATGAAATTCGGAACGATTGATCTTTAGGACATACGAATCAATTTGACCCGTAGCACGGAAAAAAAGAAAAAAAAAGGGAGGATTTGGCGTCATCCTTTTTTTGTATGGGAAAAAAGTTTTTGCTCTTAAACCTATTGTTCATATTTTAAAATATTTACATATAGTGTTTTTTTCAATTTATCAAAAATCAAGTGTCTGAAATCAGTTTCAACTATACGTAATTACGAGTATATCACAATTTGTAAAATTTAAAAATAAAAAAATAATGAGTGTAAATATATCCAGATCAATTTTTTTAGGGTTAGATGTGAAGATATTACGTACCATTTGAAGCATATTTTACAAAAAATATTTAACCGTACCGCAAGCCTGAACTTGGTATGTTTCGAAAATGTATTTTATTTTAATTTAATACAAGTGACTAAAATGTAATAGTGTAATATATGTTTAGAATTGGCTTAGTAAGTCTTATCGTGGATATTTTTGGGTTAATAAGATGGCAGATAGAAACGCTGATTATTCACAACTGAAGTATTCATTTACAACTCGTTACCTAGCCACTCGTGACAAGTCTTTTCATTAAATACCACACACGATAGGTTTTAGAGATTTTTCTTTTCCCATACAAAAAAAAAGTGTCGCCATAACTTCTCTACTGTTTTTTTTTCCGTGCTACGGGTCAAATTGATTCGTATGGCCTAAAGATCAATCGTTCCGATTTTCATGGCTTTAAAACTATTTTCAGGTAAATCTATCGTACCGCTAGCACTAAAAGACAACGCTTACAACCACGCTGTGACAGGTACCAATTCCAGAAGTGCGCGTGAAAGCACTGGTAGCCTCGACGCGTATGGAGAGAAAACGGGTTTATACCGGCTCGGTCAGTGGTTAAACTAGGGCTCAGCCACTCCCTGCGGTTAGGAGATTAGAATACTGCCGAGGTATCCCTGCTTGTCTTAAGAGGCGGCTAAAAGGTCCCTTAGGGTCGTGAAGCGCACGCGGGGGGGCATGCGTGTGTTTCGGTTTTCGATTCGAGGATGACGGTAACGCGTGTCTTCGGACACAGTGGTGTGTGTTATCGTGCACTGGAGTTGAGCTCGCTCCTCCCGAGGCTGGCTGCCAGGCGGCCTTGCGCGCTGAAGGGTCCCGTGGGGAGTCTCTGTTTTATGCGGAACCCGGGTCCCTTCCATTCTGCGACGAAGACGACCACCGTCGAAGAGTTCCAACTCCCACATATCCCTAGTCCTAGGGCCCTGAGAATACCTAAATGCATTTTCTGACACAAAAAAAGGCTCAGCTTGAAGCTATGTCTCTGTTCCGTTTATTTACTCATGTGTGGGAAAGTATAAAGTACCATTTAAAAATGCACGTAAGTGAATTTAAACAAAAAAAACTGTCATTGGGCTTTTTTGTCTGTCAGCTTATATATCTGTAAAAATATGCTTTTGTCTTACACAAAACAGATTAACTTGAAATTATTTTGGAACAACCTTTTATTTAATCCTTATGGATGCGTATATAATGGTCAGAACCATTTAGCTGCTATTAAAAACTGGCAACATTTATTGGCAAGAAACAGGCTTAATTTCATTTAGATGTACATTCAAAAGGACTGCTCCGACGAAATCTTGGATGCCAAAAACTTTGTTTTATTTTTAAGTTAATGCAATCATATTTGTAACTCGGCCTTGATGTCCGAACTGAAAAATCTGATGAATAAATAGCCAAAATTTGTTAATCAATAAAAAAATATAAATAAACTGGATAACTTCTATGTTCTAACCTTGATATCGACTGTAAGCCAGTGATATCAACCTTACTTGAATCACGCAAGCTTTTGAAGGGTTGTTGACAGCAATTGTTTAGAATCTTCCGAAATAGATTCCTGCTCCCGATATGATATGTATCACCTGACCCAAAACTACGCAGAAGCTTGTACTATGGGTATCAGAGACTGATAAATATACTTAAATATTTCTAAATACGAACTTAAATAAATGACAACACCCAGACACACAACAAACACAAATGTTCGTCAAATAAATGTTTGTCATGGGTGGGGATCGAACCCACGACCCTCGATGCTAAAGGCAGGATCGCTGCCATTGCACCAACAGGTCAGTCTTCTTAAAAAACCTAACATTTGCAAGCTATCTCGCCTAATGAAAAGTGACGATACAGTCGATTGTGCATTAAATCTTGCTCGTTTTAAAGATTCTTAACGTCTTTTGAGAAGTTATCATTGTAATAAACTTTATTGAGTTCGCCACATCCATTATTAGTTCTTTTTTAAAACCATGACTAGTCATTTTTACACTATGCTGTTATGCATCAAAAATATATCTAAATAGTTCGAGACGCCTTGTGTTCACTTTACGACCCTTTCCAATCACCGCATTATATAAACAGGAAAATAGGTAAATACAGCTTTCTTTTGGGCGATTTTAAGCCTAATACTCTGACAGACTATACCAAACCTCTAAAGTCTCTAGACCGTCATTGTTTCAATGTAATATTTCGGTTTAGAGTTGGGTATTTTAAATGGTAGACGACGCTAAGTACGAATACGCCAAGCTTTGCAAAATTAGATGAATGTCTTTGATCTGAAAATTAATCAGAAGGATTTGTAATGACGAGAAGGCAAGTATTTAGTTAACATCCTCGCCTACGTATATCGGTATTAAATCCTCCAGGGGTAAAACAACAAACGCTTCAAAGATATGATTACCAATTGAGAAGTATGTGAGTTACTAACGATTTTGCTTTGACTAAGCTATAAGGTAAAACCATAAAGTACAGTTCCCACAATTCAAATATACATCAATCCCTTCATATTACTAAATTGAATTATTAGCGTTATGAATAAAAAAATATCCGATTCCAAACCATAGCAAGGCTTTTACTATGGCCGATTACGATAACGATATAACTAACGAGTTAAAGCTTGCTTGCATTCTTCTATGAATTTGAGCATCCTAGCATTTTAGTATTCATGATCTCTTATCCCCAGTCACGACTGATCATTACGTCACGCAAACTGACCTGCTGCGCGGCGTATTAGTATTACGATCTCTTATTTGACGTTTTATACCATAAAACTTTTCAGTTCAAGAAAAAAGTGACTTAGAGAATACATTGGTATTACGATGGTACTAAGTGAGCATTTTTAGAACCCATAACGGTCACGCTGCGATAGTCCTAAATGATCATAATACGGACCCAGACCACCAATTACGCATGTGGCGCGGCGCCTTTGACAGATAGTCCGCTTAGAACCAACCCGCCATTTTGGGCCACATAGCGCGTACACACACATACACAGTGTAGTAAGTTAACAGGCGATACCAGTGAGTTTACAGGCTATACCAGTGAGTTTCAGTGTCGCGGCCAGTCGAACTGTCGTGAGTGTTTTTGTTTTTATCAAACTTGTTGCAATTTTTTACATGATGAATTTTGTTTTTGGCCGGTTCTGTCAAGTAGGTATACCCACCTACTTCATTTTAAAAATTCGGATCGAATATAATAGTAACCCTGGGAAAAAGGTGCGAGCGGTCCTTCTGTAAACTCTTTATCTGATGATACCCAAGTCTCTGCGAAACCAGCAAGCGATCGTAAGTTACAGTGATTTTTCTATCAAAAATATTCGTTGTCTAAACGGCCTGAACTGACCTACGACAACTCGCGCTGCGCCCGCTTCTACGCACACATACGCAGCTGTATACATCGCTTGATTGCTTGGGATACGGCTTTGGCCCAGTGTACATTAGCCAACGGCGGCGCTGCTATCGCTTTGACGCTTTTTCTGCTTTCTGTAGTTTTTATCACTATTTTGAAGAACAAATAGTTACGATGGCACCTAATAGTATCAAATGTACAGGATGTCTTCAAATTATAAAAAGTAAAAATTTTCTGGTCTGCTTGGTCTGCACGTCTAAATATGACCTTTTATGTGCAAATATCGGAATAAAGCGCTATAACCAAATGGAACAGGAACATAGAGATAATTGGAGTTGTCCTGAATGTCGCAGCCGTCTGCCAAAAGGTGATAATACTAACACCTCCATATGTCAATCAGCTCGGCGGAGCTCCGAGGAATCAGAACCCGAGATAAGCTTTGTAACGGTACGTCCCAAGCGACCACAGTCTTCATCGCAAGATTCGTCAATTGAGAAATATATAACTGAGGATTCCCTTAGGACGATATTAAAGCAGGAACTATCAAGTGCAATAGAAGAAAAGATCACAGAACTGATATCTGTACAACTGAAATCAATAAATGAGCGCATAGTAGAATTTAATGATTCCATGACTTATCTGAGTCGTCAGTATGAAGACATGAAGATTAAGCTGCATGATAGGTCGGCCACAATAGTTGAGCTTAAGAAGGAGAATGAAGCACTGAAGCTATCCATTGGCTTGCTGTCTAACAGAGTTCACCAAACTGAACAGAACCTAAGGGAAGCTAATCTGGAAATAAATGGGATACCTGAACACAAAGCCGAAAATTTAAACAATGTTATTGAACAATTGAGTAAGACAGTCAACTGTACAGTGGATTCGGACGATATTCAACATGTTACCAGAGTTGCAAAATTAGATCCACAAAGCGGCCGACCGCGCCCAGTTATAGTTAAACTGCGCAGTCCTCGACACCGCGATATGGTACTGGCTGCCGTTGCGCGGTTCAACAAGAGTAACCCTACGGAAAAGCTTTCTTCGCAACACCTCGGTCTGGGTGGTCCAGTAAGTGCAGTTTTTGTAGGAGAACACCTTACACCTGCAAACAAATCACTACACGCTGCAACGAGGCTGAAGGCCAAAGGGGCTTATAAGTTTGTTTGGGTCCGTAACGGACGCATTTTTGTGCGGAAAGATGAAACTAGCCAGGCTATATGTATCCGAAGTCATGATAGTTTAAATCTGATTGAGTGTAATCACAGTTCCTAACATATACAATTAGTTGCAAAACTCAATATCTACTACCAGAACGTGCGAGGATTGAGAACGAAGACAAATGATGTGTTCCAAAGTACTCTTTTGTGTAATTACGAAATTATTGTGTTTACGGAAACATGGCTAAACTCAAGCGTAAGCAACAGTGAATTCATGAACGCGAAATACGTAGTCTATCGTAGAGACCGCAAATGTTCAAGAGCTACAAAAATGGATGGCGGTGGTGTTATGATAGCTATATCACGTGATATTCCATCCATGCGCGTTGAACAATGGGAAAGTGACTGTGAGGATTTATGGGTTACGGTGCAAGTAAAAATTAAAAATTCGCTAGTAAAGATTGCAATTTGCGCTGTCTATCTACCCCCGCCAGTCAGACTGGAAACTCTTTCTAATTTCTTAAGTGGTGTTGATAATGTTTTAAACCACTCCAGGACTGAAAACATAATGCTTCTGGGTGATCTAAACCTGGGTTTTATCAACTGGTCTGAAGGAAGCGACTCTCTGATGCATCCATCGACCTATGACTGTGCCTTGGGATATTCTCTAGTAGATTTTATGTCAGTAAATAACCTTAACCAGCATAACAACATACCTAATATTGACGGTAGGTGGCTGGACCTTGTATTGAGCAATATTGCCATTGATGTCACACAACCTCTTGACTTGATGAGTAAACTGGATCCTCAGCATCCCAATTTGTTGATCTCTTTGAGGGATTCTGACGTAATTTTTTTGAGGCCCAAGCCAAGAACGGAATTTAACTTTTATAAAGCTGACTATGACAATATTGCTCATAAACTTAAACTTATAGACTGGGAGGCTAAGTTTGCTGATTGTCACAATGTCAATGATATGGTTTCTATTTTTTATACACAGTTGAATTGTCAGATTGACGAGTCTGTGCCTAAACGTAAATCAATACCGTCTAGGTACCCTAATTGGTTTTCCCTCTCACTTGTTAAACAGTTGCGCGAAAAAGAACGAAAACGGAAAGCATTTCGCAAATATGGAAACCCGCGTGACAGGCTAGAGTATGAATTGTTGCGTAGCCGTTGTCATAAATTAATGGATAAGTGTTACAGCAGCTTCAAAATAATATTGAAATAAGTATATCCAAAAACATTAAGTCATTCTGGAAATTTATAAAGAACAAACGTAATAACCTTTCTACTTACCCAGAAAATGCAACTCAATGATTCTGTAGCTAGCTCTGGCTCCGATATAGTTGACTTCTTTGCGAGACACTTTGAATTAAATTTTGCGTCCAATCCATCTCATACTTTAGGAACACAAGACATTCCCTCGACTACGTCAAACTACATACCTAGTTTACATTTTACCGAAGAAGAGATAAAACGGAAGATAAAACAACTGGACCCCGGGAAGGGAGCCGGTCCTGATAATGTACCCCCGATATTCATTAAGCGCTGTGTTTCCGCAATTGCTTTTCCCCTAATGTTAATCATAAATCGTTCCCTAAGTGATGGCATATTTCCGGATAAGTGGAAAAAGGGAAGAATAGTTCCAGTATTTAAAAAGGGTCAACCTGATAAAGTAATAAACTACCGTCCCATTTCAATACTATCTACATTTTATAAGTTGTTTGAGTCTTTGATTGATCCAATACTGAGTCGCCATGTGGAAAACTTATTGACTGATTACCAGCATGGCTTTCGTAAAGGCTATTCCACAGAGACAAACTTGGTTTCCTTCGTTTCAGAAGTCGCTCAAAGTGTTGATCGTGGAACACAGGTTGATGCCATATACAGGGTGAACCATTTGCTGCTTTTACGTAAGTTGGAATCTATTGGAGTGACGGGAAGTCTTCTCCACTGGCTCCAGTCGTATCTTAATAAACGACCCCAGGCAGTTGTTGTGAATGGTTTTGAATCAAGAGAGTACATTGCGGTGTCAGGAGTGCCCCAGGGCTCACATCTCGGTCCATTGCTTTTTCTAATATTTATTAATGATATAACCTCACGTATTATGCACTGTAAAATATCTTTATTCGCGGATGATCTCAAAATATATAAGCCAGTTAAAACTCTTCAAGATATGGACCAAATTCAAGATGACTTAAATAGTATTTACCACTGGTGTGAAGAGAATTCCATGTCCTTGAATATGAGTAAATGCTACCATATTAAATTTACCAAAAAGAAAAAACCGCTGCTTACAAGTTATTATTTAAATAGCAAACTGTTAAACGAAACACATGAGGTTCGTGACTTGGGTGTTAATATAGACCAGCAACTAAAATTTTCATCACACGTTAATACCATCATCAAGAAAGCAGCACAAATGTTAGGATTTCTGAAAAGATCCTCTAAAGGTTTCCGGATGACTTCAACAATAAAATTACTTTATCAGGCTCTGGTAAGATGTCATCTGGAATATGCATGTGTAGCATGGAACCCTGACTATGCAGTACAGTCTCAGCGAATCGAAAGTATTCAACGCTCATTTACGCGATACCTTGCGTTTCGGTCCCAGGGCATATCTCACAGGGCCCCTTACAGCCAGCGGCTGTCCTTTTATAAAATGAAGACTTTACGTCACCGGCGTGCAGTACAGGATCTGTCGTTTTTGCACGGACTCGTCAATGGTAGAGTGAATTGTGCTGAGCTCGTGGAACGTGTCAGACTATTGATCCCATACAAACTTCCTCGACACCCAATTGCTAAGCTGTTCCACCTACCAACTGCAAAGACGAATCTCGGTCTTCAAGCCCCGTTGGCAAGGTGTTGCTTGCGCTACAATGGGCTGAATAAAAAAGGGCCACAGTTTGACATTTTCCACGACAAGTTAGCAAATTTTAAACGCAAGCTCGGGTCAGGGGGGGATCTCTGATTGTTTTTATATTTTATCCTTATTTTACTTTTGATTTGAATACTTTTATTTCTACTATGTAAGATTAGTACAAAAATTAAAAAAATAATTATAGTTAGTTGTTAAGAAATGCTGTACCTATTTCCAAAATTGCTGTGTACGCCTCTAACGGGTATGCATATAAGAATTACTTATCTTCAAATTTAAAATGAATGTATATATGTATACTGTTGGTGTACCTTATAAATAAATAAATAAATAAATAAATAAATAAGTACCTACACACCTACTTACAACGAATTTTACATTCGAACTCAATAACAACACTAATGTTTGTCCTGGGGCCTCCCTTAAAACTTGTCAAGTTCATCCCCTAAATGAGCGTAGCAAGCAATTTCGTAATCTTTTATTTCTAGCCAGTCAGGGGTTAAATGGCACTAATGCTTCTTCTGTGCTTGATATTTAGTGACGAAATTTCTCGCTACCCTCAGATTAGGGAATTGACTGGTAATAAGCAATTTTTATAAGCCCCCTGACTAATAATCAAGTCTTTGTTATCATATATGAGTACAACAAACCAACACCAATGTTTGTCCTGGGTGGGAGTTCAAACCACAAATTCGATTTTTCGTGTTATAATTTTATATCCACGCTCTATCTTTTTTTGCTTTTTTCTAACCGCTAGGTCTGGCCTGATTTCTCTAGATACTGCATAATGGAGATCTTGTCCCTGAGAATCTAGTCCCAGAACAATATTCTCTAAAACCGCCTATTTTCTAGTCCTGAATTAACTAGTAGAAAAGGGTCGAATTTCCATTTTACTGTTTAATTTAGTTGAAAAAAATAGGTCGTATTCATGCCTAGTTAATTAATTCACGTTACCAATCCTTTTGAAGCACTTTTATAGTAAATATACAAATGCGTACTATATTTCTTTAATCTACATACCACAAAACAAATCTCGCTGTGTTGTCATTGGTGGATACTTAATATTTTTTTAACAAGGAAAGTTATTAGCCTATATACTTCCAAGACTCCATATTTAAAATCAATTAATGAGTAAGTTTTGAAAAAAATATAATGGAAGAACTCCGTGGATATTACCGAAAAGGTATTTGAATCTCTTTTACTCAATATTGGAAAAATTGGTGTCTTATTTAAAATAAAAGATCTCGCCACGATAAGGTCTTCCGGTTATACTTTAAACACTAAGTGTGAATTGAAAATTGAACAGAAAATAAACTGATAACTATGTACACAGCTTGCGCTCACAAACGAGATTTTCGTTGTGCAACCCTACTGTGAATTTATGGGCGGGCCGGCACTAATGCTCGGGTTAAAATTAAAAACGGGTGATTGGTATCATGGCTAATCGAATGAGGAGGCTGGCTGGAGCCAATTTAGAAAAGCTCATTTCTAAAAAAGTCACCAAACATTATTTTTATGTATGACTTTATGTGGCTGTACGATAGCAGCGTTAGTGTTATGAATAAACATATAGGTACGTCTTCTGTCAATATTTCACCGAAAAAATGTATCTTACCGCACGAGGCATAGCTTACAGGGACAGACACACATATGCGGACTGCCGCATGGTTACCGCAACTTCTAGACACTTCGAATGAAATATTAAAGGTTTTTAGTCTAATGCTGCCGATCTTGCTGTAAAAAAATTAAGCACCGAGTACTAGAAACCTACACTTCACCGAGTTTACTTAAACGAAGCGTTTTTTTATACCAAAAGGTGGCGAACAAGCTTACGGCCCGCCTGATGGTAAGCAGTTACCGAAGCCTATGGACGCCTGTAACATGTTGCCGACCATTTAGGAGATACCTATTAACTCTCCTCATAAAGGACCCCATACTGTATTCCCCCGGGAAAACCTCGGTAGGGAGTTCATTCCACAATCGGATTGTTCGCGGGACGAAATTCCTCTGAAACCGCACTGTGCGCGACCATTGGTGTTCCAGTGTGTGAGGATGAACACCCTGTCGATGGCGAGCGGTGCTATGATAAGAAGTAGCAGTGGGCATCATTTCAAACAGTTCCTCGTAACACAACCGCTTGTATAAGCGGTAGAACACATATAATAAATAAATCCCTGGACATTATTCCACACAGCGCCATCTAGCCCCAAAGTAAGCTAATTAAAGCTTGTGTTATGGGATACTAGACAACGGATAAACATACTTATATACATTTTCTTTTGTAAATACATACTTATTATACATAGGAGACACCCAGACCAGTACAAACAGACATGTTCATGCACACAAATGTTTGTACTGTGCGGGGATCGAACCCGCGACCTCTGGTGTAGTAGTCAACTTCTTAACCATTACACCAAGTCGGTCGTCAAATATAAGGAGGCAACGTCTCTCCTCAGACCCAATGGTTCTATACCACTTGCAAGTTTGTGATCGTCAACTATTCTCACAGCTCGTCTTTGTACCTACTCAAAAGGCTCAAGCTGGTATCTAGGTGCTCCCGCCTAAAGGTGACAGCAGTACTCCATATGAGGGCGTACTTGCTATTTATATAACAGCAGTCTTTGCTAAGATGTGAAGTACCGCTTCACATCGGAGCACACCTAGCTTCTTGGATGCCAGCTTGACCTTATCATTCAGATGACTTCGGAATTGCATATCACTGGAGATGTCAACACCGAGGATCCCAATACTCTTAGAGATGGTAAGTGGTGTGTTGAGGAACTGTGAGGTAACAAGGAATGGGGTTTTCTTAGCGGTGAACGCACAAACTTGTGTCTCGGTAGGGTTAAATCGGACTAAGTTATCCCGGCCTCAATCGGAGACTTTGGACAAAGTAGTCTCGATTTTAGACACAAGTTGTTCGCGGCTTTTGTCCACTACAGAATGGGAGTTGTTTGCACGGCCCGTGGAAACAACATCTCCTGTGCTGTCATCTGCATAGCAATGAATACTATCAAATGAAAGCATGTCATTAATATGCAGCAGAAACAGCGTTGGAGATAGCACGGATCCTTGTTTGACGCCAGCGTCTATGGCCATGGTTTTGGAGCAACTGCCGTTTACTACGGCTCTCATGCTACGGCCAGATAAGAAGCTAGCAACCCATTTGCACAGACCCTCTGTTAGTCCGTTAGCTGGCAACTTCGATAGAAGACTTCGGTGCCATACCCGATCGAATGCCTTCGCTATGTCTAGCCTTACTGCCAATGCCTCACCTTGACTCTCGATAGCCGTAGCCCACCGGTGTGTGAGATACACTAGAAGATCACCAGTCGCGCGACCGTGGCGAAACCCGTATTGACGGTCACTGATGAAATCATGTTCCTCTAGGTATCTAAGGAGTTTCGTGTTGATTACACGCTCCAGCGTTTGAGGCGACAAGACAAACTTATAAATAAATAAATATCTGGAACAATTTATACCAAGATCATTTGAACTCGAACTAAGCAGAGCTTGTACTATAGGTGTCAGAGACTGATAAACATACTTAATATATGATAACACCCAGACACACAATAAACACAAATGTTCGTCACATAAATGTTTTTCATGGGTCCCCACCAACGACCTCCGGCGCTAAAGGCAGGATCGCTGCCATTGCGCCAACAGGCCAGTCAAACACAGTCACACTGCTTGGGTTTTTTAACAAAATTATTTATTACCAAATAGGTATATGGGCAGGATCAAACCTGGTTCACACGGGTCAATCACTCAATCATTAATACCTAAAAGAAACTACACGTTTCTCAATGAGTAACTGAACAACAGAGATACAACGTACAACCGAAACGGTACGGGAAAAAACGGGCACGGGCGTACGAAGACGTTATCGAAAGTTAGTATGTGTACATGTATGAAACAATTCCGTTACCTACTTATTGACTGATTGACATGCAGACATTTGGCAAATAGGTTCCTTGAAAAATGTAGGTAAGAGAAATACACATACTGTTTTTTCCCGTTCCTACGACAGCAGGGAATACTGTATTTTGCGTTTAAGCACTTATGAAGTCACGGGAAAAAGCTAATAATCAATAACTAGCGAATTTATAGGCCAATGGTCTTTAAACATCTTAACCGAGGACAGATCGTTAAATAAATGGTCCTATAAAAGCGATTTTCCAGTGGCCGACCGAGCACAGCCCTGTATCGGATTTATGAGCGGGCGCCTAATGTCCTTACACTCTGCTGCTATTAAAAACTGGCAGCTAAGCAAGTCTTAACCTTATTTAGATGCAAATTCGAAGGGAGGGTTTGTTCCTTAGGATACGCGTTCGTTTTTTGTAATCCTCCTTTTGATAGGCAGAGAAAATATTAATTCAATGCGCCACAAATTTTTCTTTGAAATTAATTGAGTGATGAATAAAAAGTAGCAACGTAAAATTTATTGGAGCGTACAGGTATAGTCAGCTATAAAAGCTACTGAACACTTTGTTAACATAATGTTATTATATATTGTAATACATATATTCTATTACCTTAGTTTGAAAATGTCGCGTAAAACCTAAAATAAAAAACATATTGGTTGGTAAATGAGTACCTTCTAATATGAGTAACTTCTTTATTCGTTTATATTCACCTAGAGTCCTAGAATTTATGTAGATTGCAGCATGAACTCGGATAAAAACATCTTAAATATAAAGTACCATGGCTTAGGTGATGGGTTAAAATGGTAGGTTTACGTGCAACCTGAGAAAGATTGACTCAAAAAATGTTACTGCTTTAACTGTGCCTCAGTGTCAGTGTGCAAGTATAATTCATACCTAAGTAGTAGTAAAAGTAATTACCCTATGTACTGTCCCACTGCTAGGCAAGTCCTCCATCATTGAAATTAAGCCATCGCTCTAATTGATGGGTATTGGCCTAATCACCACGTTTGCCAAATGCGGATCGATGAACCCGAGCTATGTTCTAAAAAAATCCGAAAACATGCTTTGCCCGACATGGGCTGAACTTGGTCACGACTCGGCAACGGAGGCGTTACATAGCTTATTCGAGTTGACACAATATAGTTAAAATAAATAAAGATATTTCATCTGCGGTTCTAAAAAGCTAATTATTTTAATAATGACGCCCGAAGCTACATGTTTCATTACCTATTAAATACCTAAACAAATACACTCAGACGCTGATCTGATCCTGTTACAGATAAAGTGTAATCAAAGCCATTGACCCTAAAACCCCGCAACCGCAGGAGTTTCTCGACGACACATACTCAGAGCAGTCAAATTGATCTACAGATTGGTCCAACTAAAACCACTTTAAACCAATAATCCTACTGAAATTCGAAGTTAGTACCATGCTATTAGCCAGCAGTTTGTTAATCCTCTTCTCGCGTATTGCATCGTCCAAACAAATTATATGTTGCAGTTAGAATGAATAACGGCATTACTAACGAGTGACTCTCAGCCAGGTCGTTTCCTACTTTCTTTAGCGAATGAGTCACTTTAGCTTCATTTACAATTTCAAATATCAGTTTTACTTTAGCATTATGCATAGTCCAACCCTGAGTTTCCCGATACTTCGAAAGGCATTTTTGCAGGCCTTCAAGATGAGTATGACCAGCTCAGTGATTGCTTTGCATTACTATGCTTGTCAGCCTTATATCTGGACCTCAGGACCGCTTCCATCAGGTGGACGGAGGTCATCTTGACTGGCACTATAGAAAAAAAACTTTGGGCTATTATAGCTACCAGTTTCGCTTAAGTCAAATATTTAGATCTTTATGACAGTCTCTGTGTGGGATTGCCGTACAGCGCCCCTGGTGATAAGAAATGGAACTAAAAATAGCCTGCATACAAATTTCTAAAATCAACTGACGTAGTTTACGTGACAGAAACTTATGGTAGACATACCGTTTTTGTATGTACCTACTTAAGGGACGTATAGCAAAGCAATTATGTAATGAGGATCGAGGGAAGTTTCCTTAACGATTGCTTACACCTAAATATTGTATCTATTCTTTAAGCCAACTGTACACTTGAAGCTTAGTAATTAATACTTTTAAATAATCAACCATTATTTTGAATGTAGATTAGGCTTGGCATTTTTTAAAATTCAATCACTTCACTGTTATTTTAAGAATGAACTATTCATTATTCATAATGCTAGCACTTTTTTCTACCTTGACAATAATTCACGTAGGTACAGCCCTCTTCATGAACCGGTTGGGTGTTTTATAAAATAGAATTTTAAACAATTTGACTGCAACAAATACACAGCTTGCGTATCTTCAAAGGATGAGGTTCGCATAGGATTAATTATTAGCGGGCCTGATATTGTTTGATAGACGAAGGACGGGCTTGGTGGAACCACACAGTATTGAATATGTATGGGCGTGAAACTAAACCTGATATAATATACATAATCACGTTAACCAATCTAAATACGCATGTTGTTTCATAATATAGTAAGGAATAAAACCAAGTTTATAAAAACGAGCAATGAAGCGGCCAATATTTTCGTTCTTTGAATATAAAAATCTTTGATGAGAATAGTAACCTACATTTTCACTTCTTTATAACCGATGTCTTCTACTTACCAAAGGGCGATTTCGTGGCAAACAATTTCTATCTAAAGGAGTTATCTGGTTCAATGCCATACCAAGAACCGGTGCGTTTTAACAATCGATTTCGTACTGTCTTCTTTATTCGGCAGCGAATGGGTTAACACGCCGATATTATATTAAAGATAATACCTATCGTATATCCAAATATGAATTGCCAATTTAGTGGTTACTTTAGTTTTGTGCAATCGGAAACTAAAAATTTATGAATCAAATTGGAATGATGACGTGTTTCATGTAAAAGTTAGACAATTAATTCAATTTTGTAAGCAACACTCTGAAAATGGTTTTTTATTTTATTTTGACCTTATAAGTTGATGGCAACCAAGCTTACTACACAACATACCACCATACAAGGCAGGTCAAAGAGGGGTGGACAAATTCACTGTGTTTTATCTCTCTAGGACCTAGGTTATAAAACTTCATAACATTTTGTTTTTTAATTTGAATTCTATGCTTTTACACACACATGGATTTATTACTTGTGCGTCCCTTAAGTATAACCCGGATTTGGGTTACTAACAAAACATGGAGGTAGAAAGCCAAACTAACTTCAAGACCTAAAACGAATTTATGAGACGAGAGATCCAATCCCAGATAATGATAGGCACGGGACGGTAATGCGAGGGTCAGCTTCTAATTTGTTACTCAAACTGTCATGGTCAGGTTTCCTTTGCTAATTATTTAAACTCCTCAACCTAGGAACTTTTGCTTTGTGGATACACAGCAAAATGGTTCTGTCGCAGGATTTTAAATAAGTGAATAATTAAGGAGATGTGGTATGCCCGCTTTCCAGAGTATAGTAATTTAAGTGTAAAAATAAATGTGATTTTTATGATACTTTAAATTGCTAACCCTTGAAAACTAATTGAATTTATCCAATCCCATCAAATTGGTGCTGACCAGAATGTATCTCATGAGTTTCACGTAAACTACGATAATTGACTTTGTACAGAAGACGTACAGAAATTTGGTATCTACCTATGCCATTTTTAGTCACAAGTGCGAGTTACCGAAAACCAATACAAAAACATCAACGCAGACGCTAGCGGCTATCATTGATGTAAACCCTATGGTAGACATACCTAATGTCATTACAAGGGAAAAAATATGGAAAAAACATTTTCTGTGAAATTATTTGGCAAAAAACCTCATATTGGCGAATTTTATTACATCATGTGTATTGTGTGCATCAAAGTAGATCGTATTCACTTGATAAATTTGTTTCTCTTTTTTTGATTTTCACGTAAAATACTTACGATTTATTGCATAAAATTTATTCAGTACAGACAATTTAAATTCACAAAGCTACTGCCAGATCAGGTTTGAACCAAATATAGTCCATATTTCTCCAACCCTTTTTAAAAATAAACAATTTATATTTTGGCTGTATTCTCAATAGTTATCAAAAAACTTTAAAAAAATATAAAGGTAAATAAAATACTTTTCTTTAACTAGATTTAAATTAACGAAGACATTTTGCTGCTTAACGCTCAGAAAGAGGGATTTTCTATTCAATTCGTGCAAAAAAAACCAAGCTTGTAGCCAGGCAAGCGGAAAAATGAACCTCCCATAATTGAGATGACACCCGTCACCCAATTCTTTTGACCTTTTCTTGAATCGCAATTATTTTACTTTATATATAAATTTGAATTTTACTAAATGCTAAAAGTGTGGCACAATCTTCCTTTTAATCCCTTGAGGTGACATTTGCATTAAAAGATAAAAAAAAACGATTTAAAACGGCCTTGTGTGTGTAAAGCCAGATGCCTTTTCGAAAAGAGTGAAATTCTTTTATGTGGGCAACGCAAGCCGGTAGCTATAGATGTCAAAATAGTTTTTTAACTAGGTTTTGCAAAAAAAACCCTTCATCAAGCTCAAATATTATTTATTCAAATAGACTTAAGCAGTAAGTACTTTTATATACCTAGTCAAAAATATACTAAATACATAAGTACTATAATAATATGCATATATAAATAAACAGTATACAAACACAATGCGACTTTACCACCGCGTCGGAAGAGTTGATTCTTACTGAGAAGACTTCTTCTTAGCGATCGTCCTTCGACTCGAGACGCTTTGCTGATTTTTAAATGCAAACAGTAGAAGACTCGCTGCCCGCGCATGTTTTTCAGAAACAACATACGATCTCTTCAAGACAAGAGTGGAACAATACTACTGGGTCTATTCAAGACAAGAGTAAATAAACATTTACTGGTCAGACATGTACTCGTACCACCACAGACCACATCGTCATTTACCACCAGGTGCGATTGTGATTAAATGACTGCCTAACAGTCTACATTAAAAAAAATACACTACTGTTTACGCTCCCATATTGCCGGCCCACATGACATTTAAAACGTTTTCATTTTAGTTCCAAACTGATTTTTTCAGTTTACACGCGCTTGTAAAATACGAATATAAATCACCCGGGACTCTTTGACGTACTCAGTGTTGTTTAGGCAAACATTGATTTACGGACCGGAATCTCGAATAGGTCTGTTTTTTGTTTGTATGTTTTTGTAGGGTTGAGTACTTCACAAGGAGCGGAATAATACGTGAAGAAGATTAATGGCACATGGCTTACACGGCTGATGAATGATTCAAATCAGTTTTAATAAATTGCTTTGGTCTTATTTTATGATCCATAAAACGTTTTATTCAAATGTCCTTATGGATGTAAGCCCGGAACTACTAATATTTTGCTTGTATACCAAATTTATGCGATATTGTTCACCACTTCCATTATGGAAGATAACAAACAGTCAGCCAGCATATTATGATTTAAACCATCGATAATACAAAGTGCAAATATTGTTGTTTGGATTTTTGCGATTAACCAAGCTAACCGATTTGAATTATTTCACGGTCTAGAACAGCAAACCATGGTACCTGCAGAATATTTTATGGACCTACCTCAGGATATGGCTTCTGTTTTACATGAGGCCATGACTTAGATAATATAAATTTAGAAATTCAAAAATTATGTTTATAAGATTAAATAGTTTATATAAAATAAATAAATAAATATGCGCCAGACAACACACCTCTTGTAATGGTCGAACTGTAATGTGTTACGAGGTACCACACAAGGAAAACCGCCTTGGGCGTCTCCTTGCGCACCCAGACCCGAGTCAATTCAGAAAAGATCGTTTCCTGAAATGACCCGACCGGGATCGAACCCGGGTTACAACGGAAATCGAGGCGAGAAACCGTGCAACAGCGCTGCACGCCAATCGTGTCGCCAATATACAAATGATAGAAATGTAATTTGTATACATATAGAAATGATATTATTAAACTCGTATCGAAGTTCATTGTCATCATCAGCCCACATCACACCCTATTTCCTGTATGTCTACTTATGGGCTTACACCAATGACGGCCGCTGGCGTCCGCGTAAATAGAACATACAGTTTTAAAAATCATTAGTTTCATAGTTTATTTTGGTTCGATTGCTGAAGTCAACTACCGTAATTTACAGAAACTCATGGTAGACATTCAGCTTGATGATCCCTTTCGTTGCTTTTGTATTTAAATACGTTTACAAATAGACATTTATTTTTACACTTTTTTATTGCATTTCTCACTACAAATTTTAAACACCATAGCCTTCGCTACTACTGTGTCTGCTCGTGACCACGATAACATGAATCGTCGTCGCAACCTCGAGATAAAAAAGGTAAATCCATATACCGATTTTACCCACCCAAAAACCCGATAGTGTTTAAAATTAGTAGGTATTTAATTTTTACTAACATTTCTATATCACCTCATAATTATGCCAGCATCATTGGCCTTCTTTGATTAAATGTGATCCGATTGCAGTAAGTACACACATCAAAAGTGTCTAGGGATCAAGCATTTTTATGCGGATTTCTTGAGATTGAGATGTGGCTTTGTGCCTTTTTGGTGCATTTCATAATTTGAAACAGGAACTGTCAATCTAATTCGAGTAAAAGATGAAAATCAGCTGTCAATATTTTCCCTATAAAAACATACGACGCATTGAAGACATTATTAGTGCTACTGTTTCACTACTACTGATTAAAACCAACGTTATTATGGAGCGGCGACGTCATTTAAGCAGGGAAGAAATGCTCAGAGCCGTGGGAATGATAGAAGCTGGTTCCCGGCAACGTACTGTGGCTTTAGCTCTGAATACAAGTCAGAGTGTTATCAGTCGACTTTGGACACGTTACCGAAGCACTGGTACCGTGGCTGAGCGCCATGGAGGACGGTATCGCTGCACCACACGGAGACAAGACCGATACATTCAAATCACAACTCGAAGAGCTCCAACAATAACCGCCATGATGTTAGCCGTGAGGCTTCATCACTCTTCAGGGAACTTAATTAGCGACCAAACAGTCAGAAACCGCTTGCATGAAGTGAACCTTCATTCCCGAAGACCGCTAAGGGTACCACCTATAGCAATGCACAATCGTAGGATTCGATATCAATGGGCTCTTGAACACAGAAATTGGGCAGAAGAACAATGGCGTTTCGTGTGCTTTTCTGATGAGTCTCGTTTTGGTATGAGACCGGATACAAGACGTTTACGACACTGGAGAACCCCTGGACGCCAACAGCGATTAAAATCCTGCCAGGAAGTCCATCCTTATAGTGGTGGAACCATCATGGTATGGGCGGGTATTTGGATCGGCGGAAGAACTGAGTTGATTTGGATCAGAGGCAACCTCAACGCTCAAATGTATGCTGAGCCGATTGTATCAGACGTCATCGTTCCTCTACAAGTGCAAATCGGTCCCTTATTTCAGTTAATGCATGATAATGCACGACCGCACACCGCAAGAGTTGTAAGACAGACTCTCGCCGCAGCTAACATCAATGTCCTGCCCTGGCCTGCTCAGTCGCAAGACTTGAACCCGATTGAGTATGCATGGGATATGCTACAGAGAAGAGCTCTGCCGAATATGGAGGGTATCCAGTCGCAAGAAGACCTTTTTTTGTTGTTGCAACGAACATGGGCGGCCATTCCACAGCGTGATTTGGATGAACTCATTTTGAGTATGCCAAACCGATGTTCTTGTGTTGTTAGTGTTCGCGGTAGAAACACGGATTATTAATTGTTTAAGTTACCCAGTAAAATTTTAAAGAAAACTGTTATTTCAGTCTTTTTTTCGAACTTTAATGTTAGTGGTTCAAATGTCAAAAATCCCTTAATTAGGAAAATGGCAAATTTCTTTATTAATGCAAAGGTGACTTGGTTTATCGTTACTGTAGACAAACGAAAACACTTTATTTGATGAATCCTTAAAGAAAATTTCAATTAATATTAATCAGGAGAAAAGTTATTGCAAACATATATGTTGATCCCTAGACACTTTTGATGTGTGTAATTTATGTAACAGTTATTATCATTGAGAGCAATTTTTCATTACATCGCTCTTCCGATGTCCGGCGCATTGTACATTGCATTATCGACGCGTGAGCTTTTATCGCTTCCGTGAATGACCGTTTGTATTTCGATATTGTACCCCTACCATAGGTTTTCCTCAAACAAACTTTTGACGGCACGATTGGCGTAGTGCGCTGTAGCATGGTTTCTCGCCTTGAATCCGTAGTGTCCCGGGTTCGATTCCCGGTCGGGTCAATTCAGGAAACGATCTTTTCTAAATTGACTCGGGTCTGTGTGTGCTGGGAGACGCCCTGGCTTAATTCCTTGTCTGGTACCTCGTAATACAGGGATACTTATCCCTACTTCGAGACCATGACAAGAGGTGTGTTGTCTGGCGCAAAAAAAAAAAAACTACGATAGTTAATATAGCAACTTAAATATGCTATTTTTAGTTGCATTACTGATAATTTATTTATTTCATATATTAACTAGAAGCACTGTACCGAAATCCCATAGAACAACTTGACAGCGGCTAGCGACTGTCATCGACGTAAACTCATGATGGTATTAATCGTGAATGCAGTACCATTACCACGAGTTTACATCACGTTAACTACGATAGATAGCCACAGCAACTTGTAAGTATGGCATTTTTAATCCGATTTCGTTTCATTAAATCGAATGTTTTGAAATCCTATACAAATACTTTAAAATGTACGCTAGCGAATATCGTCGATTGAAATTTGTAAAGTGACGATTTCATAGTCTGTTCGGCAACAAAAAGTGTCTACGTTTGCGCAGCGCCAAAACATTTCGAAGTAAAATGTGACGCAAAAAAGGAAAGAGACTAAAGACAAAGCAAAAACAAACAAATTTGTTGTTTAAAAAAGCAAAGACATTTTGCTAGTAGTTCTTTGTGCCACAGTTTCCTCTAGTTTCTTTGCTTATTCTAAGACTTGTAGGCCCCTTGCATTCACTAGACAAATGGAACATAATATTACTAGAAATAGGATAACAAATAGTTTCGAGTCCCGACGATACACATTTTAGTGTCTGGTCATGAGAATGAAATCAAAGCTAATCTGTTAACGTTAAGTCACTATTGAAGGCACGTTCTAAATTTTCTGCGAGATCGAATCAGAAATAAGGTAAACCGTGAGGTAAACTGAGCTAAACCCGCCGAAGTAGCTGATAAGCAAGTTAAAGCGGCAGAGGGCAGCGCAGATAGCGGGAAAAACCGATGGCTGTTGCTTCAGAAATGTTCGCAATTTAATAATAGCGAACGCAACGTGGAAAACAAGGTTTGGGAGACCTGATAAAGGTCGCATAGACACAAATCGAAATAGATAGAACTAAACATCTTGACACCACCCTCGACTTTCTACCACTAGGTGCCGGGAGGGCTTCCACTCCTACGTTTTGGACTTTCTAGCAATTCGCACTGAATGGTTTGCTGCGTCTTTCCTGGTCTGCACCGCTAGAGAGTAGAACGATCTACCCTCGTCTGTTTTTCTGGATACTACCCAACCTTAGTGTCTTCGAGGTCAGAGTGAATAGGCATTTTCTGGGTAAGCGTGTACCACCATCGGCCTCGACATCGCTTACCACCTGTTGGCGAGACTGAGGCAAAACACAAACCCACTTGAAAAAAAAAGAAAAAAAAGAGTATATACCATTGGCCTATATATACCGTCTAATGCCGGGTTAATGCCTTAATCATTGAAATCCCGGTTATCGTTACAGTTAATTAATATTGGCTTAATCACTACGCTTGCCAATGCGCGTTGGTAGTCTTAAGCCCGGGCGATGTTCTAAAAAATCCGAAAACACACTTTGCCTGACCCAGGTACTCCAGATTTTAGACCGAGCCTTATCAACATTCGGCCACGGAGGCATTGTAAGCCGAATAGGATTACTCGTACATACAGTAACTCACGTGTCAAAATACAGTGATTTCTTTTGACACTGCTGCATGTCATTCCCGCTCTACTGTTATAGCAACGGATGGCATAATCAATGAGATTTACTTTTATCAATCCTCCGTCTATAAACTCGATTTAATTATTGATAAATGCAGAATTTTTATCACTGTAAAGAGCGCCGTGGCAACGGACGTGGGTTGAGCATCCCAACTTGGATCGTAAGTCGTGTGATCCCGAGTACAAATCTGGCCAGAGTCATCTTTGTGTTCATTGTTAAACTTCCAACTTACTCTCCGGTAATGAAAAACATCAATAAAAAACTAAATCAACCCGGATGACGGTGGAAGACTCAAACCACAAATACAGCATTATACGTCCCACTGCTGGGCAACAGGCCTCTGACTAGGCTTTACGACTGACATCTTGCGACGTCAGCAGGGACCAACTGTTTAACGTGCCTTCCGAAGCACCTGGCACGTTGGTTTTTAATACCAATGGCGAAAAAAAAGTTCAGAGTGTTCCGGTCACCATAACGGCCACAGTCACTTGCCTCTGACTACCTCATTTGGGATATAGTCGTGACGGTATGTTATCACTAATTTATATCGTGATGTCACAGTAAACGTCCCAGTTGCTTTGCCTGGGAGTGACTTAAGTTTACTATTTTGATTTATTTCTGTGTTTTGCAGGGCTGCGGAAAATGCAGGAAGCCAGCAACCGCCACTCTGGCCACCCTGAAAATCAAATTGGAAGGCTTCTGTTGAGTTGTTGGGTGCAAATATTGAAGCTCTCGAACGTGGTTCCCGTAGGTACTCATTTTCAAAATCGTTTAGGTATAACCGCGAAAACAAAACTGACCTACTGATTGTCCTGAAATTGTTCGATATTATCAGTCTGCCGAGCTCTCACGTCATGGTGAGCTTGGTGTTAAGCTCTTGCCTAGCAGTGAGACAAAATGACAAGCTATCAATTGTCAAATCACTAGTTGTAATTTGATAATTTATCGAGGAGAGCGATGCAACCCACAGTAGTTAATAAGAGCAGAACATGGCAATTACGAATGATCTACAAAACTTTGTAGGTGAATTTTATTAGTCACTTAACATCTACCACGTCAGGTATACCTGCCTATATTAGTAGCGTAAAAGGTCAAAGTGTAACGCCTTAAGGTCGAATGGTGCTCAAGGTTGAAGTTCAATTTCTTGATTAACTTATCCTATTATAGAAGCATAATAATAAGCCGTCTTTGTTACTCTAAAAAGTTTTAACGATTTAGATGGCGATGGTAATCTCCGTGAATCAATGATCAGAATACACAATGAATTCACGTCACGATAGAAGCCAGAATACGTGACTTCAGAACTCTGGCACTAGGACGTTATCTAATAATTTTACACCACACGAGCAGAAAGAAATCCAAATCTATTTTATAACAGAAACGAAAATTCGTACTAAGTTCACTGACAGATTCGGGCTAACCATATTACCACATGTATGGTCTCGAGCCCACATCTTATGCTATTAGGGCCTGAGTTTACTGATTATTTCCCGAGTTACTCGTACCTAAGATAACTCGGGAAATTTATCTAGGGGCCATATAACAATCGCTTGAATCCAGTCAAGTTAATTCCCTGAACTGAGGTAACCGCTGATTGGCTGAAGATGTAAGATCATTTACAAAATTGTACGAAATTGCTTGCTATGCTCAGTTAAGGGAATGAACTTGACAAGTTATTTATTAGGGATTGTAGGCACCTGTACGTCTACCTCGAGTTGCCACTTTAAATTTACGTTATCGTTCGCGTAATCAATTGTATAGGGACTTGACATTGTCATGTCATGTCATAATTTATTACGCGAACGATGATGTAAATTTAATGTGGCAACTCTTGGTAGACGTACTGATCGAAGCAGGGTCCATAGTGAACTAAGAAGGGCAACAAAAAAACGTACTAGTTATATAGTATTAGTTATATAGTATAGTTAACGTAAAAATGGTTATTATATTATAACCATTTTTTTTTAGCCAACAAATTACATTTAAAGATCTTAACTAAAAATAATCGGCCCATAGACAAATACGTTAAAACTAACATATATATAACACAATAATTAATTTACACACTTCGGCGACGTGCGACGCATCATGGTGTCCGGTAACCGACCTCAAAAGCGCTGGTAAATGACACCTTTCGGCCAAAACTCCTCTTTCATGTAGCCTCACCACAAATGAATTAAAATTCACATTATGGCGGGATACCAACCGCTCGACCACTATACACTGTTGATATTTGTCAACTTTAGGTTATTTGAAAATAATGTTTTTGGATGAACACACTTTAAAACGGTTTGAATAGGTACTCAATACAATTTTCTCGTTTTACAAGGGTCTTTGCACATACTAGACACAACTTTCTCGATAATGTTGATTTACAATAAAAAAAAGACTAACTGTTTTGTGTCGAACAATTGTATTTCGCTCATACTCGTATCACTCAGAATTGTACTCGAGTCAGTAAATAGGCAAAAGTTGTTAACACCACTAGGATAAGCATATGCAAGTGAAATCAATTTAAGAGAGTGAGGATTTCTGATCGAGCTCCCGTAATAAACGGCCAGCTGACAGCTACAGCTAAATCGTTATTTAGGATGTCCTGTACGTCTACCACGAGTTGCCACTTTGAATTTCGTTATCGTTCGCGTAAAAAAATGTATTGGGATTTGACATGACATGACATGAGAATGTCAAATCCCAATACTTTTTTCACGCGAACGATAATGTACTAGTAAATTTAAAGTGGCGACTCGGGATAGACGTACTGTTCCTGTCGGAGAGTAGGGTCTAGTACGTGGTGGCCAGACTGCCTCGAAAACTCTGTTGTGTGGTCACATAGAGTAGGTACCTCTGATTTGTGACAATTGTGTCAGTTTTTTAGACAACAATTTCCTTTTTTTTGTTTGACCTGGCGTCAAAATCTTTGTGTTTAGTTATTTAATTACTTGGACGTGTTATTTTATTTAAATTTTCTCATTAGTTTCATGCTGTAGGGTCCTGAAAAAACATAAGGTTCACTCTCGTTGTCCTCCTTTTGAAATCAGACTTACAAGCGCTTTAGCATACTGCTATATTATCTACTAAGTTACTTCTATCCGTGTGCATGGTTTGAAAAGACTGAATAATTTAAATGAACTCCGCTCGCTTCAAAGTGGACATTTTAACCATTTTGGTTCTGTTTCGGCACCTGTTTTGGCTGCGCCACTAAAAAGCAACTAGGTATTTAAACTAAATCACAAATTTTCATTTGTATTTTAAATTTAATTCCTTAATCAATAAAATTGGTAAATTATATTTTTTCAACGTTTTGTAAAATAAAAACCTACGCGTATCTACCCGAATACTGAGGTACCAACCGTACTAACTAAGGTTCAAGATACGGATCTTATCCATGAATTTTGTTAGGTGACAGAATATGGAAAACTCTTCAAACTGATGTTGTAACGTCTGTGTCTTTGTTTTAAGTTAAGGTCTTTCAAATCTATGAAAATAACAATATCATAGATAAAACATAAGTAATATTTTCTGTGACAATACCATCTAAGTGGTCTTCAGACGTTTGGGTATTTTTGAGTTATTGTGAGATATTTACTATAAACCTTCATACCATCGTATACAGACACGTTCACATCCACTTTTACATAATCGTTGTACAAGGGTCTCATGTCAGCAGCATGAGGTGCCCCTATGTAAAGGCTGTCGTGAACGCGTGAGACCAATCATGTACATATCAAGAAACATGAAAGCCAAATTTAAACGTGAAATGTATGTTCGGTGGCTGTTATTACTGTTGGTCAACGTAAGAACACTAATGACGCAGCACCGAAATACGCCATTACTCCAGTACAGTATGCACCCGACGGTAAATTTCTCAGGAACGCAGCGGTCCCGGAAGCACGGTCGCGCGTTCCGGGCAATTGAGCCGCCCCATATTTCTGCTGCGACGCTGTTGTTTCACTGCACTGTGGTAATCAGTGGTTCTGGCTACGATTGTACTGCCACTCTTTCACATATTTTTTTACATTTAACGCTGATTAAGAATACTATGGTTTTATCGTGTTGAAACTATCTGACAATGTTAAACTGTCAGAAAGAGGTCACCTAGGGAAACTGCATTCTTAAAACACCTGATTTTTTGTTGAATTTTGGCTAGGTTTTTCAGTAGAATCAACCACTGCGCCGATGGTATGCATACGTGGCATGTACCTCGTATGCATACCATCGGCGCAGTGCCCGAAAAAAATGCGGCAGGTGCCCAAAACAAATGCGCCAGGAGCCCAAAAATACGTTTTAAATTTTTTTGGCCAATGATGTCTTTCACTGGCATTTGAAAAGTTACAGTTTAGAAGTCAGACCAATTCAAATTACGATTATGAAAAAAGATCGTCATCGGGTTTATATGTAAGTATACCAATTTAAATTTACCCTGTAGATTAAAAAAAGATTTCAAAGTGCTGTGTAAAAATGATCTACCGGCTTATAGATCGATTTAGACTGTTTTCATTTAAGAATAGGACAGAACAGAGACAGAAGAGATAAAACCTGTAATATACTGTTTCATTACTGATCATAGCTAGTAGCTTTTGCATTGCTGCATGATTTTTTCTAACAATCATAGTAATTTTGATAGGTACTATTTACTCCAACACACAATTGAGCAGTTTCATCAATCCGGTTGGGCTGTCTACCACATGACTCAAGTCGATAATAATACCTGTCCGATAATCTCTTTATGAACAATATTATAATAGATAGCAGTATTCGACACTTTATAAAACATATACCTAGTATTACTAACTCTAAAATGACTTAATTCACAGATTGCATCCAACATCTTACAGTACATTTCTCTGCAGCAGCGTATTCTGGGTAATTGAACGCGCCCATATTTCTGCTACGACGCAGAAATCGCTGCTTGTTCCACTGCAAGTTAAAAGCATCAGCAGTAGTTAGTTTTAAGTGGTTTTAGGAGTTCTAAAGAGTCTCTTGTTTCTTTATTGAGCGGTTATCGGATGTACGGCTTATATTAAAAGAAAGAGGAAAGGAGAAAAAACATTTATTAATTTCATGGACATCAAAACACAATAAACACAAAACATCATAGAGCAACAACGACCGACTTGGTGTAATGGTTAAGAAGTTGGCTACTACACCAGAGGTCGCGGGTTCGATCCCCGCACAGTACAAACATTTGTGTGCATGAACATGTCTGTTTGTACTGGTCTGGGTGTCTCCTATGTATAATAAGTATGTATTTACAAAAAAAATGTATTTAAGTATGTTTATCCGTTGTCTAGTATCCCATAACACAAGCTTTAATTAGCTTACTTTGGCGCTAGATGGCGCTGTGTGGAATAATGTCCAGGGATATTTATTTTATTATTTATTTACAATTATAAATGAACAAAAAAAACTTGAACCAAAAAAAGACATGATAAAAAATAACAACAGGCAGCGGTGTCGCGATGTCGAAAAAATAAATTGGACCGAGCTCAGCTAATGCCTGTGCCTGATAGGCCTAGACGCTGATTTTCAGCGGGCCCAGCGAGTGGGCGCACGGACAATTTTGGGTACGTTTAAATAATAAAATAAAATAAATATTGCATCGGAACAAAAAGCAAGCAATGAAGTTGTAATCCCAATGTGTAGTGTAACTATGTGTGTTAGTGTGCGTTTACTTATCATGACAGAACGACGCGAAAATATGTGACCACCCAAGGTAAGATACAATTAAATACAAAAATTACAATCAAATTGCTATGCATTCTATCTACCTACTCGGAAACCTATTTACTGACGCGTTTATTTACTTCTAGAAAAACAAGGTGGACGATCTACATTTTCTAGACTTATGCTGATGATAGGATGGTCGAACAGGATGTTTGGAGTTTCTTCTCTGTGTTCAATGTTACCTCTCCACTTAGCTGGCTCGTCTGGACCCAAGTGGTAATGTTAACTGTATTCACATGCTTGTAATTGTCTTTGCGCTTCCAATAAAACCTTACATTACAGAACTTGGCATTCATTTTCAGCTTTCACAGCCACAAGGCGGCCACTTCCGAACAATATCCTTTCTGCCTACCATGTACGGTCAGCATCAGTTAAGCTTAACACTCCAGTACTTAGTCAAAGGTCTTCCTAGGTCATTTGGAATAAATGTGTTACACCCCCAAAAATAACCTTAGCTTTTAGTTTAGCGAGTCCATTAATTGCCCGATTTAGTTGATGTACTCGTACGCAGCGGAACCTAATAAAATAAAATGATAGTCGACTGAGCGTATACTTAATGGGTCAGAATGCTGATAGCAAGAGTGCTTCCGCCAGCTTAATTTTATCCAACATTCGATAAATCACGGCGTAGCCCGGGTCAGAACTAATCTGCGTATGCAGTCCCACAATACCTTCGCGTTCGGCGCCAGATAGCCATAAATTCTGTGTCAAAACGTTTCCTAGTCCCGCCCTCACTGCACTTCGGCGTGCACTCTGATCAAATTACGTAGATAATTCCCATTTTCCCTCCAACCACGGTTTAGAGGTAAGTAAGGGTTAAGTAATTCTATCACGATCCAGTTTTCATGATTTTTTTATAAAGAAAATGAACGGGATTTTTTAATTTTCTTAAGCCTGGTAATTAGCAGTTTCTTCACGTTTGATTATGTTGCGGTATCATGGTGGATTATGTAATATCACTTCAAAAGGTTAGTGTACCTAAAAGTGAATCTAGACACAAATGAAAAAGAATATAAAGCTTGTAGTTGACTTTTATAAAATGAGCAGTTAATAAGTAGGTAAATTGACGATACGATTGGCGTAGTGCGCTGTAGCACGGTTTGTCGCCTCGATTTCCGTAGTGTCCCTGGTTCGATTCCCGGTCAGGTCAATTTAGGAAATTATCTTTTCTGAATTGACTCGAGGTCTTGGTGTGCTGGGAGACGCCCCTGGCCTAATTCCTCGTCTGTTACCTCGTGATACAGAGATATTTATCCCCACTTCGAGACCATGATGGCGCATTTTTATTATTTATTTATGCAAAATGTCACCACGTCACTTTTTGTGAAGTTTTTTAGTTTATTTGTTAGTTTACATACAAATTGACAAGTCACATGGTTAACAAAAATATAAACAGAAAGGGTAGTGTTTTTAAAACAATTTTAGTAATCATTGTAATTCAAAGTTAGACATTAAGTTAGTAATGTTATTTATAGTAATCTAAAGTCGTGAGATGAGACCTCCTCCTAGTATTGTCGGTTACGTTCAGATCAAGATGGTTTATGCTACATACATAGGCTATGTAGTTGGACGTGAACTATGTTTTTGTCAAAGATTCTAATTTTGATGTCTTGCCAATTAGTGTCTTGATGAATGTGAATTTACAAGAAAAATATTTTTTTAGGTAGGTACCATTTTTTGCAAGCTTCATTTTGACCGACAACATATTTTTTAACTTTGATTAGGACATTGGATCATATTCATCTGAAAGTAATTAATACTTAAACATTGAACGATTAACAGCGTTACATTGAAAAATAAAATAAATATCAGGGACAATTTACACCAAGATCATCTGACCCCCAAACTAAGCAAAGCTTGTACAATGGGTATCAGAGACTGATAAACATACTTAAATATTTCTAAATACATACTTAAATAGATAATAACACCCAGACACACAACAAACACAAATTTTCGTCACATAAATGTTTCTCATGGGTGGGAAATTGGGGATCGAACCCACGACCTCCGGTGCTAAAGGCAGGATCGCTGCCATTGCACCAACAGGCCAGTCAAGACATTACACTTATGTAAATGCTGATTACTTTATATTGACTCGTACAGTGAATTATTCGGCTAATTTTGTTTCTGTTTACTTACTCAGGCAATTCACAAAACGATTTCCTGATAACACACATTACGGAGTTCGTAATTAGGCTGGGAATGCACAATCACGTGATGCCATTTGAAAGCGGATGTGGTTTAAATTCCTTTAATGTATCTACCGAATTATTATTTTTAGAGAGAAGAAAATGATGTCATACTCAGTAGTAGATGTAAATTAAGGTTGGTTTGATGATGATCTTTTTTTTAATGTTCTCAAACAAATTCAAAATCAGAAATGCATGGTATGAAAACCTTATTTATTTATTAGTTCGTACACACAAAATACATTACAAGGGGCAACATTAAGGAAAGCAAAAGTACAGGTTAGCTTATCTCTAAAAAGTGATTTCTTCCAGCAGACCAAGTTTAAGGACACAAAATCAAAGTGTGACCAAAGAAGACAGACTGTGCACAGATAGCTAAAATAAAAGTAAAACATTTTAATCACGAACAATAAACTTACAAAGCTTTTTAAACAAATCGAATTGAAATAAGTCACTTTTAAACTTGAACCTTAATTTTATACCCACACAGCATAAATCATTTTTCACTGTATACAAATCGACCCGGTATTTTTTTGCATAGCGCATACGCATTTCGATAGTTATTTGGTCTGAATTATTATCTCTGTACTGAAGTGAATGCAGAAAGGTAAACGTGGCTCATTTTACCATCATTATATTTTACAAAGTTTTCATACATCATTTTATTTTTGCTCATAAACGGAAGTTTTACGAGAAGAGTTTGATTTGTTCCAAGGAATGTCTAGTTGGATCTTCTTCAAACTTATTACTTATTCGTTTGATCGATTAACTATGTTTTTTTTTCCAATGAGGTTTCGGTGTTTGAGTTCGGTATGTTTATTTTAGAAAATAAATTTCTATATGGTACGGTGGTATGGCAATTTAAGTATGGAAATGATAAAAATATTTCCATCCCATACTTTAGATCAATTGTTATTGAGTCAGCTTTGGAAATATGAAATCGTTTTTCAATATTTAAGACTCGCTTGTTTTGCTGGAACTATTCCGTTCAGGTTGAACTTTATCGACTTGCAAAAAAGACTACAAACTGAATGTGTTTTTCAAGAAATCCTCAAAATTTACTGCTGAATTTCAGCATGCACGTCCCATTCTGATTATCGGACATTGCCTTCGCGCCAGTTAAGCAACGGGAAATGTGGGCAATGCCTGACACGATTTGCAATCCCGTTACTAAAACACACTGCTTGTCTGCTTTCGAATGCATCGCAATTTGCTGTTTTGCGCATTTCTGTTTATCTGGATGATTTCATAATCGATCTCATGATCGACCACCTCTACTTTAATAATATCTACAAAGGATATATAGGCTGATTATTTCTACCTTTCTACGATAAAATTCGGTATTTTTTATAATCGTGAATATTAATATAATAAAAAAAACCCTAAGACTGACTAACTGAGATGGAAAAGTTGATGGTAAATGAAACATGAAACGTAGCACGTTTAAGTCTTATGACCTGACGAGGGTCGAAAAAATATAGTGGGTTGAACAGGCTACAGTGGGAATCTACAGGTCGCAAAAATAAGCAAAAATCTTGAAGAGGCTTACCTATTCTGGTAGAATTTGATTTTTGGGGCAATAAAAGATTACTGAAAAGAGACCTCAGTCAATTCAGTTCAAATTTGGCCAAGAACCATCTTTGTGTTCATTGTAAAATTTCTGTCTAAATCTCCGGTGATGAAAAACATCGATATAATACCAAATCAACCCGGATAACGGCGGAAGGCTCACCACCTACCAAGTTGGGTTCTAATAAGTACCATTGACGACACGATTGGTGTAGTGCGCTGTTGCACGGCTTCTCGTAGTGTCCCGGGTTTGATTCCCGGTCGGGTCCATTCATGAAACGATCTTTTCTGAATTGACTCGGGTCTGGGTGTGCTGGGAGACGCCCCTGGCTTGGATTCCTTGTCTGGTTTCCGTAACACATGGATATTTTTCCCCACTTCGAGACCATGACAAGCGGTGTGTTGTCTGGCGCATATATATTGGTGAAAAGTGGGCTTCTGAGTGTTTCGTGCACCATAACGGCCAGAGTCACTGACTACCCCGTTAGGGATAAATGATGGTATGATATAGGAACTCTTGACCAAAAATTTATTGATCATTAGTGTTTCAAAAGGATGCTTATTATGTGCATTTGCAAACAAATCGACCTTTACATTCAGGTCGTCAAAGGAATAAAGCTTCTACAGATAATATTTCCAATGAATTCCAATTCTGGATATTCACGGTAGAACTTCAATTTGGTAGGTTTACCAACTTTTATTCCTCTCCGCTTTTACATTCAAATTGTATGCAAACCATTCATAAATAATTAAGTGAAGGATCACTTATGATGTAGGCTGTACAAATTATGATGACCAATATCAGTTTGCATAATTTTTTTTACGTGTTTTTCGTAAACATCAATCACTCACTTATTTGACTTAACCCTCGGCATAGTTAGTAGAGGCCTGATGGCACCAAGAAGGACTGGGTTTTAATCGCCACTTAGGACAAACATGCATTATTATGACGAACATTTGCGAGAACGTCGATGTACGAGTACGTATTGTACATATGCGAATGTATAAAACTGTTTTTACTCCCAAATAAATAAAATAAGATAGAGTCGGATTACGTCGCCCGATGACAGAATTTTTTTTACGCCAGACGACACAACAATTGTCATGCTCTCGAAGTAAGGATAAATAAATAAATATCTGGGACCATCATGATCCACCATGATCATCTAGCCCCAAACTAAGCTTGTACTATGGGTTTCAGAGACTGATAAATATACTTAAATATTTCTAAATACATACTTGAATGGGTAATAACACCCAGACACACCACAAACACAAAATATTTCTCTGTTACATGGTACTAGACAAGAAATTAAGCTAGGGGCGTCTCCGAGCACACTCAGACCCGAGCTTTTTTTGAAAAGTTAATTTACCCTACGTCTGGGCGTGCCCCAGGGAACAATATTGGGTCCTCTGCTGTTTCTGATCAATATAAATGACCTACCTTATTTTGACAAAGACTAATGTGGGATTGTATTATTTGCTGATGACACTTCTCTGGTTTTTAACGTAGATAGAAGTGAAAAAGCACTTGGCGACGTAAATAATACTCTATCTAAATGAATACAGTAGCATT
Organism: Udea olivalis; assembly: GCA_947369235.1. Lineage (NCBI taxonomy): Eukaryota > Metazoa > Arthropoda > Insecta > Lepidoptera > Crambidae > Udea > Udea olivalis. The sequence continues at coordinate 8,109,652 of OX376352.1, read as the reverse complement.
GGTTCACGAGTAACAATTTACTGCTTTATGATAAGAAGAATAAATGTATCAAATTTTCTATGCCAAGTGTAAGACAGGTCAACACCATTATAAGCATGATTAACGAGCCATTAGAGATAACGAATTCCGCTGTATTTTTAGAAATTACTCTTGATTTCAAGTTACAGTGGGGTCCGGATATAAGGATGGGGAAAAAGTATTTTTGCATATAGTACTCGTATGTATGGCACTTGTAATAAAATCTCTTTGGCTATACTATTTATATCTGGCTGGTTTTGGTATCATCAAAGGTTAAAATTTCAAAGAAGATAATTCTAAATTCAAATTAGGAAAATATGTAATTTTCATTTGTTTTTCTGACTGTCAAGATGAGTGAATCTAATGAAGAAATTCGAACCATTTTAAAATTTTACCGCAAGAAAGGTAAAATGCAACGCAAGCCGCGAAAAAAATTGCGATGTTTATAGGTCTAGTGCAGTGTCTGTGAGAGTAGTACAAATTTGGTTTAAGCGTTTTCAATCCGGAAATTTTGATGTGCATCTTTATGCCCGTCGCTCGTGTCGCCCTATTGCAGATAATATGGATGCCATTTTTGAAAAAGTGGAGGAAGATCGGCATATCGGGAATTGACCACAAAACAGTTTTGGCGCATTTGAAAAAAATTAGGTACATAAAAATTCTCGATATTTAGGTACCTCCCGAGCTCACTGAAAGAGACCTAGTGAACCGTGTACTCATTTGTGATTCTTTATTGCACCGTAATGAAACCGAACCATTTTTGAAGAAGCTGATTACTGGTGATGAAAAGTGGATCACGTACGACAAGAACGTGCGAAAAAGGTCGTGGTCAAAGGCCGGTCAGGCTTCACAGACTGTGGCGAAACCCGGGTTAACTCGCAACAAGGTGATGCTGTGTGTGTGGTGGGATTGGAAGGGAATTATTCATTATGAGCTGTTACCACCAGGCAGGATCATCGATTCTGAACTCTACTGCGAACAACTGATGAGATTAAAGCAAGAAGTTGAGAGAAAGCGGCAAGAATTAATTAACAGAAAGGGAGTGTTTTTCATAATGATAACCTTACACATCTTTAGCCACTCAGCAAAAGTTAAGAGAGTTTGGCTGGGAGGTGTTAATACATCCGCTATAAAGACCTGACCTTGCACCTTCAGATTTCCACCTATTTCGGTCTCTTCAGAATTATTTAGGCAGGTTACCATCACGAGAGGACTGCCAAAACCACTTGTCGCGGTAATCTGATCAGAAGCCTCAAGATTCCTATACTATAGCAATGGGATCATGTCCCTACCTACCAGATGGCAAAAAGTAATCGAACAAAATGACACCTACATGCTTTAGTTAAATGTAAATGAACTATATTAAAAAATGCGAAGAATTTTCTTAAAAATGCGAAGAAACTTTTTCTCCAACCGATTATTTCGGCCCTGGCAGGATGACTTATTTCGGTGGCATAAGCTGTTAGAAAAATAAGGTTCCTGACTGATATCGCAAGATTAGTGTACTTCAGTTATTTTCGCAGTGTTATGTCGTACGGTCTACAGTTGTAGGGTTCGGCAGCGGATCTCCACAACATCTTTTTTCTTCAAAAAAGAGCCATCTGCTCCATTTACAACTCGCGACTCGCTTCGGGAAGTATTCAAAGAGATAGATATTTTAACTGTGTACTCTCAATTTATTTATGATAATATGTCCATAAAAACTTGCATCTCTCCAAGAATAACAGTGATGTTCATAAACTCAATACTAGAAATAAAAATAAGCTCGTAACTTCCAGTCTAAGACTGCATAAGGTAGGGAAATCATTTGTTGGTCAATGTGTAAATTTTTTTAATAAAATTCCGCAAACTCTTGTTGAACTGCCTCCTCACAAGTTTAAGTCACAAATTAAACCTAAGTTAATGAAGCGAGGTTATTATAATATAGAAGATGTCTTAAATGACGATAATTTGTGGTCATCTTAGGTAAAATCTGCTCCTCTGCACATTTTTTGTTATGACTTTACTCTTTCAATTCAATTTTTGTGTAAACAAACAAGATTGAAAAGAGTAACCATCGAGTTTCTCGCCGGAGTCTTCTCGATCGGAAACAACCTCCGAACCGGTGGTAGAGTCACATTATGTTTATTTATGAAATTTACTATCTATTATTTTATGTAAGATTATTTTTACTTAGTACTATATATATTTAGTTCTATATATGTATTTAGTTATATATATATATTTAGTTAGTATTTTTATTAGTGGTCGTACTATCGGTTTCTTACTCAGAAGGAATAGTTAAATGAAAAACACTTTGTAGGTTAAAGTCCGATTATATTGTAAATCCAAATACGTATACGTGTTCCCTACTGCCCTGTGTACCTGAGACTAACTACGAGGCGGGGAGAACGCCTCCGTTGCAGAAAGTGTGTTGTCAGCACCTACAAGGGCATTCGATTAGAAGAAAACCTCACTCAAATCGGTTTAGCCGTTAGGGAGCTACAGTGCCACAGACAGACACACAGATACACGTCAAACTAATAATACCCCTCTTTTTCGTCGAGGGTTAAAAACAGCGTACCTAAACAAAACACCATGGTTCTACACCAAGGTATAGCATGTTACCAAAGTGATTTGATAGGGTTTTCAATAAGCCACTACAAATTTAATGCCTCTTGAAACCATTGACACATAGCCCACGAGTTGAATTATGACTCTTACCATGTGCTTTCAAGGTAGGTTTTACAATATAAGTGACCACCCATTTTTTTTTAAATTTACTTACCTATTTTTTAAATAAATTTTTTAAAATAGAAGTTTCATCTTGTCATAGGAAATCCTAATCGTCCGCTCGCCTGCGTAGACTGTCTTTCCCGCCAATAGTCTAAATTAAATAAAATATAGCCTATGTCACTCCCCGATAATGTAGCTTCATATTTGTGAAAGATTTTTTTATATCTGTCTAGTAGTTTCGGAGCCTACAAATATTTCCTTTTTATAAAAGAAGCAAATATATATTGCGGCAGCCAACAAAATTAAGTTAATCCTCTTGTACTTTTAATAAAATATGTTTATAATGAAAGATAAATGAAAATACTAAATACCTACTTATCCTACATAATGAAAACATAAAACTTAAAATAAGGATGTCCCCGTGGTAAGGTGCCCAAGACGCTGGCAACATTACCTCGTTGGATGGCCAGGCTATTACGTTGAGCGAGGTAATGGCCAGTCCTTAGGTCGCCCGTGGTGATGTTGATGCGATCCGGAATAAATATATTACTTCTCTCTAAGTTTTATTTTTTCAATAAGTACGATAAGTAGCTATTTAGTATTTTCATCTATCTCTTATTAAAAACATATATTTTTTAATAACACGAGAAATAATTCAATTTTGTTGCCTGCCGCAATATGTATCCTTGTTCCTAAGGACATATTAATTGAAGTGGAAAATAACAGGACCGTTCGCTGTTGTTTGTGCAACGCCGCAATCAGGAGAGAATATTGCTTTTTAGTTAGACGCAGTTGTCACGGCGGTAAATATCATTTATTTTTAAATTAAAATAGAGCAGCATAAACAACAATGTTTTAGTTAATATAATACGTGTTATTATAATTTGGCCACGGGTTGATTGTGACACCTATGACACATAGTTAATTGGGGAACGACATTTTTTTACTTAGAAATAAACTCAAGTGTTCATTTATTAACCTCAATGCTGTCTTATTTAAACTCAAACTCAAATAACTTTATTCAAATAGACTTTCACAGTAAGTACTTTTAAATCGTCAAATTTAAAGCAAGACGTACTAAATAATAGACATAAATACTATTAGGAAGAACGTCCGGAAATAGTTCAATTTTTTTTAAAATAACAATAAATATGTAAATAAACATCTGGTATAAATTCAAAATCATCTGACCCTAAACTAAGCAGAGCTTGTACTATGGGTGTTAGAGACTGATAAACATACTTAAATATTCTAAAATACATACATGAATAGATAATAAATTTCAGACAATCAACAAACACAACTATCCGTCTAATAAATGTTTGTCATGGGTGGAAATCGAACCCACGACCTCCGGTGCTAAAGGCAGGATCGCTACCTTTTGGAGGACTACCTCAGAGACCGCGACATTGTATACGAGGGCAGCAACGGGGTCCTTGTTCGCTGGTCGATGCAGTGTGGTGTCCCCCAAGGGTCCCTTCTCGGGCCCTTATTGTGGAACCTAGGATACGACTGGGTGCTCCGAGGCGCGCTCCCTTCGGGGTTGCGCGTCATTTGCTACGCGGATGACACCCTAGTCGTATCAAGAGGGAAAAGCTTCCTTGAGGCTAGGAGGTTGGCGGAAGTCGGCGTCAGCCTCATCATTGGGCGGATTGAGCAGCTGGGTTTACGAGTGGCCCTCAATAAGACCGAGGCCCTCCTTTTCCACGGGCCTCGGCAGGGACCACCACCCGGCGCCGCAGTCAGCCTCAATGGCGCTGAGGTGCGGTTAAAGGCCCAGATGAAGTATCTGGGTCTAATCTTGGATGGGCGATGGCGGTTTGAGAAGCATTTCTCTCTCCTCGCCCCACGCCTTATCCGAGCGGCGCGAGCCCTGGGCCGTCTTCTTCCAAACGAGCGCGGCCCGGATCAAACATGCCGGCGACTCTACGCCGGCATAATACGAAGTATGGCGCTCTACGGAGCGCCAATATGGGTGGATGCTCTTACTGCCCACAACAGGACCATATTGCGGGCCCCACAAAGGGTAATGGCAGTAAGAGCAATACGTGGGTATCGCACGATTTCGGCGGGGGCAGCATGCGTTCTCGCAGGCATGCCCCCGTGGGAACTCGAAGCTCAAGTTCTTGCCGTTGTCCATGATTTCAGGGCAGCGGCGAGAGCACGAGACGAGCGGCCCCTGTTCGACGAGGTCGAAGGCCTGAGGCGCAGAGCACAGGATGCGCTCATTCGGAGGTGGGTGGAGGACCTGGCCGACTCGCTCTATGGTCGCGACACCATAGACGCGATACGGCCGGTGCTCAAACAGTGGGTACGTCGGGAAAAGCGGCCCCTGACGTACCGGCTGGTGCAGGTACTTTCAGGACATGGTTGTTTTGGAAAGTACCTGCACAAAATCGCCCGGAGGGAGCCCACTCCGAGGTGCCATGAGTGCGGCGCTGATGTGGACACTGCCCAGCACACTTTAGAGGTGTGCTCAGCGTGGGTAGGTCAGCGCCGCTCTCTAGTGGCAGTTGTTGGCCGCGACCTCTCGCTCCCGGCCTTAGTAAAGGCCATGCTCGGGAATGAAGAGGCATGGGTTGCGATGGTCTCCTTCTGCGAGGAGGTGATGACGCAGAAGGAGACCGCGGAGAGGGCCCGAGAGGATGATCCTCGGGCGGACCCTCTCCGACGCAGGCGGCGGGGGGCACGAAGACGGCGGTTTGGCCGCCCTCCTCCTGCTCCCTAAAAGCAGCACCGGGGTGTTGGCCGGGGGGCTTTCACCCCCTTGCACGGTGCTCCCGTCTGGGGGTGTCCCAGTATACCGGGACGCCCCTAAGCGTGAGGAGGCCCGGCACGTAGGCTGGGCCGACCGCTAGGGCGACGTGGAAATCCGCAAGGCTCGCCCTATTCCAAAGCGGTGAGGGTATACCCGGGTGTGTTTTAGTGGGTATGCCGTCGGCTTCACCGGCGGAGAGTCCCACACTCCCCCACTGCCCGACCCAGGCAGTGGGATAGTGCGTAATGCATTTCACACCCGGAGAATAAAAAAAAAAAAAAAAAAAAAGGATCGCTACCTTTGCACAAACAGGCTAGTAAATACTTCTGATGATAAATGTATTCTACCAATAAAACACACCGTAGTTTAAGAGTGAGTAGCCCCTAAGTAGTTTATCTGTCGGATCAAATGGAGACTGATTATAACCCCTTTGAGACCTACGGAGAGCTGCGTATTCTTGTGTCTTCGAGATTGACTTTCGTTCATGTTAGTTAGATCCCCCAATAAGTGTACCTACTAGTACAAACATCAGTTTTATCAAGGAGGGCAAAAACGTCAATAAACTTTTATTGACTGACGATTTATAATGTTCCTAAATGCTGCTACAGGCTAACAACTACTTAATATTGATTCTTTTCAATATAAAGTACTTCAATTCAACGGAACTAGACCTTTTTTATTGTTTGAGTAGGTGGCAGTTTATTAGTCGATCGCACCTTTCGATTTTGTTGAAATTTCAACATTTTGAAATCGACAAAATAAGTAACAAGATTGTTCATATTTGCAGTTTCGTCTGTCCCATAGCATTAGGGCATCTTCCTTCACCATGAGTGCAATCGCCAATGCCCAACTACGCCCCTTGTTGCCATTAGGAACTTTATTACTCCACTCTACGATAAAAAGAAGAAAGAACTCTTGCAATTAATTGTCCCATTCTGACAGGCGTTGTCACATACATAAATCTAAATAGAGAATAGTGTATGTGCTTCAGATGCAAAAAGGTAGCTCAATGAAAACTTCTCCTACGACCCACGCTTCTTCATTTAGTCCGTGCTCTAACATTATTTAGACGACACTATTGGCGTAGATAGATTGATAGATAGATAAACTTTATTGTACTAAAAAAACTGTAACAGTAATATTTAACAATATAAACAATATGTACAATTTAGGCTGCCTTATCGCTAGAGAGCGATTTCTTCCTGGCAACCTTCAGGTAGAGGCGTAGTGGGCTGTAGCACGGTTTTTCGACTTAATTTGCGAGATGGTGACCCGGTTTCGATTCTTATAAATAAATATCGTATCTGGGACAATTTACACCAAGATCATCTGACCCCCAAACTAAGCAGAGCTTTACTATGGGCGTCAGACCCTGATAAACATACTTAAATATTTCTTAATACATACTTAAATAGATAACAACACCTAGACTCACAACAAACACAAATGTTCATCACATAAATGTTTGTCATGGGTGGGGATCAAACCCACGACCTCCGGCTAGAGGCAAGATCGCTCGCATTGCGCCAACAGGCCAGTCAGTCTTAGTCGGTTGACTTTAATTCCGGAAACAATCTTTTCTAAATTGGCTCGAGTCTGGGTGTGCTGGGAGACGCTTCTGGCTTAAATCCCTGTCGGGTACCTCGTAACACAAGGATATTTTTCCTTACTTGGAGACCATGACAAGTGGTGTGTTTTCTGGCGCATATTTATATTCTCGCAACGGATGCGAAAATCAAGTAGATTTACTTTAATTATTTCTAAATAATATGAACTTGCCTAAAATTGATAAAAAAGTGCAATTGTGTAAGCTAATTTATATTTTTAGCATTAAACAATGCTCTATTTTCTACACCAAGATAGAAACTAGAAAAATTCGGCCTGATCCTGGGACTCAAGCGGGATTCGAACCCGCGACCTTTTACAATCCGGGTGACTGCTCTTCAAACTGAGCTAACAAACCTGGCGAATTTTTGTATTTTACGTTGTAATCCAACGTTGTTTCATCAATTTTATAGGCAAGCGCCTTTAACACCCGAAAGAACACCCGCTTGAGTCCCAGGATCAGGTCGATTTTTTCTAATTTTTATCTTTGTGTAGAAAATAGAGCATTGTGTAATGCTAAATATAAAAAATCACTTATCCTATAGCTAGTTTTATCTTAATCGGAAGTCAAATATTAGTAAAAATATTTCTTTCGGGTATTAAAGGCTCTTGCCTATAGCATTGATGAAACAACGTTGGCTTATAACGTAAAATACACTAGATAAATTCGCCAGGTCTGTTAACGGCCTCGGTAGTTTAGTTGGAAGAGCAGTCATCCGGATTGTGAAAGGTCGCGAGTTCGAATCCCGCTTGAGTACCAGGATCAGGTTGATTTTTTCTAGTTTCTATCTTTGTGTGCAATTGTGTTGTTGATAGCGTCGAAAAAGTGTTTTGCGTGGTTTCATACTCTGTGGACTTGCGGTACCTATTTCGATTTCTTTCTGTGGGCATTGTTGTTCAAGATGTGCCCACGTTATAGCCGATTTATCTTAAGATTCGTTATGGATTAAAACAAAAGGAGGGTTGCAACGGGTGACTTAATCTCATGAAATACGGTTTGAGCGGCTAGCTTATCTCAAGTGAAAACGCGTGCTTCAATATTCAGTTACAATATTTTTTGCGGGGACCCCGTGCCCGTAATTTTTTTAGGGATAAATTAAAATAAAAGCGGCGTTGTTTAACTTTCCAATCCTTCTAAATCCCTTTAATAGATGGAGCAAATTTAGTTTACTTTTCTAGTAGGAAGTTTGCTTTGTCTTACGTTCAATATGATTATTTTATGTTACGGTGTGAACAATATTATGTTAATATTTATATTGGATAAGATAATTTTCAATTCATAGGTGAATTTAGGTCATCATCGTTAATTTGACGACTTAGTATGTGTATTTGTTTTTCTTTTTATTCTTTCCACTGTTCTCTAATTTCTTTCTTTTTACTGTGATTTATTCTTGTCACACTTGTTTATAATCTTTGCAATTTCTGAGGGTTTTTGCAACCTTTAACATTAATGACTGCAGATTACTCAGTAAACAATGAAATGAATATCTGGGACAATTACACCAAGATCATCTGACCTCAAACTAAGCAGAGCTTGTACTATCGGTGTTAGAGACTGATAAACATACTTTAACATTTCTAAAATAGATAATAAAACCCAGACACACAACAAGCACAAATGTTCGTCACATTAATGTTCTGTCATAGCTAGGGATCGAACCCGCGACGACTTCCGGTGCAAGGCAGGAACTCTGCCATTGCACCAACAGGCCAGTAGAAATAAAAATGCTATGAATATTTTGCGATTATACCACAAAATAAAGAGTTTACAGAAGGCTCGCACCTTTTTCCAAAACGCCTAGGGTTACTACTACTTTTTAAAATAAAGTAAGTACTCGTAAGTTATACCTACTTGACAGAACCGGCCAAAAACAAAATTCATCATGTGAAAAATTGCACCAAGTTCGACAAAAACAAAAACACTCACGACAGTGCGACTTTTCGACTCACCGAAGCTCATTGACTTCGCTTGTAAACTCATGTATCTGTGTGCGTGCGTCAAAAATGGCGTGTTGTTCTAAGCGGGCTATCTGTCAGAGCGCCGCGCATGTCTAATTTGTGATTATACTCAGTAATATTTGAAATTTTTTGTCGGAGAGCAAAGTCTTAAAGCGGTTGATTTTTTTGCGTAAAAGTTCAAAATATCATACAGCAAATTGGACGTTTTAAGCAACGCCCGCAACGTTCGCAACACAAAACTCTTTTCCTTAAAGAAAATATTTTTAGCAAAATTTTAAAAGAACGCTTGAGTACTGGAAGTTATCTCTCCCACCTGCTATTTAAATTTACTCTTCCGGGGATCTTCTTTAAAGCGTTATCTAAATTAATATTATAAATTTCAGAAAGTGCTTCAAATATAAATGTTTTTCTTACCGCTAGTCTCCTTGATAAGATAGTCAAGATTAAAAAATCTTGAGATTTTTTTTTGGGGATCCTTACGAAAGTTAAGCCAAAGTTATCTCTCAGAAAATAATTCGCGGCTTTCTATTTAAACACCTATTTACATGACATAACAACATTTATATTTACGTACAACCGTTGTGAAATTATACCCACCTGACTGTTGGCCACCGTTTTATTAGCTGACTTCGTTATTTGCCACTTAACGCCCTGAAATGAGCAATTACACGAAATTTATTCGCAGTGACGTAAACGTATAACGTTTACTGACCGCTCAAACTCAACTTTATCGATTTGTATACTTAGTTAACACTTTCAGCGGAGCAGCCTGACTCGTATATTGATGTTATATGTCTCATTCCATACATAGGTCCTTAATGGACGTTTACAGTCGTTCTGTATTTAATACAAAATAGGAGGGTTTGTAATATGCCACGAGCGTCTGTATACTTAAGAAGTCACAGAGTGTGAGGCGACAGACCAAAACAGCGCGCTTAACCCTATTTTTGCATAATATTTTAGTAGAATTTAAAACATTCTAAATAGGCTTAGTAGGCCTGAGCCATCATTGTTCTGAAGTGTTTGTTCAATTTGATAAGTTTTAGTGATTACCTACCACGCTTGCCAACAACCCTAGACGAAATTAAAAATAATTAGAATACATTCTTTACCAGGCGATCTTAAAGTAACTTAATTATTTTTTAGGAATAAACTAATATTATTAGGTGAAGGTCCGATAGGTTCATTCAAAAACGCTAAGCTATCAAACAATTACAATACACAGATAGTATATAATACAGGTGTGAATTCTAATCTAGACGACCTAGTTCATTGCCTAGCATTTGGTACTGGCAGCAGATACCTAATAGGGTTTAGCAGCACATAAATCGTGGCACAAACGCTGTTCGTTGTACCTGCAAGCTAAATGTTCTGTCGAATAGACTACCCGGGTCAGTGCGTTACCGAATTCGGCAATTACTCTTATGTGCCCTCTACTACGTAACAGCCCCAATTTGTACAGATAACTAATTAATGTAAATAAATAGTAACCCGTTATCACGTAATGTGAGCACAATTTAAAACAATAGTATATTTTGGCTTGGGTGCGTAATCGGATTGAATCACGAGGTAGTTAGTAGTTTGGAAAAGCTCTAACAAAATCGGACGTACGAGTAGAACTGATAAAATGAGTTTTTGACATCACGTGCATACAAAAAAGCGTTTTAGGTAAAACATTTCATTTGATTATTTTATTCAAGATCTCTTTCTCTGCTACTGATTAAAACAAAACAATAACAAACTTATTGGTATTTCTTTACAACGTATTTGGTTTCATAGTTGTAAACTAATATTTCCAAGTAGATTCCAGATTCTTCGAAGTTCACTGAGCATTTGAAGTAAACTGAAACTTACAAGTTGAATTAACAACGTCTCAACACTTACCTCTTGGGAAATCGCTGAGATAACGTGGCAAACTCGAAACTTTGTCCTCCATTCACATCCTTAATACTATTTTGCGGGCAGTGAGGCAAAACACATACCGAGTAACGTCCTAACGTTTAGACCGAGTACTCTTTTCTTTCTGTGTTTTTTTATGAAATTCAGAATTCTGAATAGGTACTAATCATTTTTACGTTTTGCTCTCTAAAGATTCAAGTTTGTAGCTGACTTCACGCAGCAGCAGCAGACAATGTGTCGTCGCGACACTACTGGTTTTTCTGTCTTTTTTTAAATACCAACCGTATTTAGTGACACGAAACCAGCGGCAGACGACACAGTCACCTAACCGTAGATCAGTACGAGTACCTAGTGCCGCCGACGCTGTGTAGCGATAACGTTGGTGCCGCCTGCGGTCGGGTTCAGAATCGTGACTGAAGCGACATGACGTCACGTCGCCTGCTGATGCTGCGTGAAGTCAGAACTTCCACCTTTAGAAAGAAAAACTCATAAATAATTCGCATCTGTTCAGACTTCTGAATTTCGTAAGAACGGAACGCTACGGAATCATAACTTTGCGTATCACCACATCATAAGAATTTCGTCGTTCATCAATCACAAAGGTTAGATTTCTTAAGTTAGACTTTAGGTTTTAGGGGGCGCTAGTTTTTGGCCATGACATTGAACAGGATGAGTCTCTGACTCCTTTAGTACAACCTTTGATTTTATAGTAGGTAAGTAATATTTTTCTTAGATTTCCAATTGATAATCTGAATTCAATTATCTGAAACATTTTCTGAACGATGAAGGCAGGCGAAGAGACGACAACAGGCAAATGTATTGATAAAAATCTGTATTGTACTTTAAACAACTAAGTGATCCAAGCTACAAACTTAAGTGGTTTATTTAAATTAAATAAAAACAATTGTTAGCTATTTAGATAAAATGCGTATATTCCATAAATATCGAACGCTTAAAAGTGTTGGGGTTTTACTTATAGGTAGGCTTTCGTCTTTTGAAGCTGAGACAAACTTTTTCTCGTCATCTTTTAAACTTTCAGCATCTTTTCCTCGGTTGATAATGGACAAAAAGATATAAAACAAAAAACTTTTGCAACAAAAATTCATGAATATCTCCAGGTGATTTAGAATTAAAATACTTCAACTCTCGTTTGTAAAGAAATCAAAAGGATTTTTAATCATTCATCTTGCGAATACTACTAGGTAAATTGAACTTATAAATAGAGTATAGATTTTAATAAAATACAAACTATGACGCTGATTGTACAAGAAACAGCAAAATAAAGATCTTTTGATTCCTTTTTTAGATTGCTTTGAGCAAAACAACCGTAGAGTTCTAAGAAAAATAATTATTTCACAACGGTACTGTTTACTTAGAGCGGTATCAAAGTAGTGCTTTTCAAATATTAACGCGCGTACACGGGCTTATTGCCACGTGTTCATTTGGTCGTTCCGAACGAAAACGTGGCAATAAGTTGGCGGTGATGGCCCGCGTTACCGTTTTATATTATGGCCAAATTACATAAAATCTTTATAAATTGTAGCCTATGTGTTATTCTGATGTATAGCTGTATTACTGTATAGTTTCATTCAAATCCGTTCAGTAGTTTTTGCGTGAAGGAGTAACAAACAAACACACATACCATACATCTTCTCAAACTTCCGTATTAAATTATTAGTGAGAAGTTAGGATACAAGCTTATACTCGTATAAGCGTGTCACCGGTCGCGCTCGTTCGAGTTACGCTTGTAGCAAAAGACGCCTGTACGGGCATATATGCTTGGACGCGCATAAAACAATAGTCGCAAACCGCTCTTAGCAGTAACAAAGAACTAATTGAAATAAAGTGCAGTAATTAGGTGTACCCAGCACAATAATCATTCTACCTACAGCTGCGGAGGAACTCAATCGAGCGTCCTTGAAGACGGAAACTTGTGTTGAGTGCAGACGCTTCCTTTCAACAGCAGTAAGTACTTTGTATTTCTACTGAATTAGAAACAAAGAAAATAACAATGTTCTTGTAGGGAATTACTTCAACGCAATTATGTTACCCAAACGGCGAGTAATGTCTGTCGCTAGCGCCCGCGTTCACCAATGACAGTCGCTAGCGTCCGCGTTTACGTTTTTGTAATGGATTTCGGTACAGCGTCTCTGGTGATTAGAGATGCAACTAAAAATAAATAAATAAATATCTGGGACAATTCACAACAAGATCATCTGACCCCAAACTAAGCAGAGCTTGTATTATGGGCGTCAGAGACTGACAAACATACTTAAATATTTCTAAATACATACTTAAATAGATAATAACACCCAGACACACATCAAACACAAATGTTTGTCACATAAATGTTTGTCATGGGTGGGGATCGAACCCACGACCTCCGGCGTCAAGGGCAGGATCGCTGCCATTGCGCCAACACGCCAGTCAAATGCTGAATAACTATTGCCGTTAACGTGACGGAAACTCATGGTAGACCTAATTAAGTTTTGCATAAGTTGGTCAACTGTCCCGTCCAAGATGGTCACATATAGAAAGAAAAACAGTTATTGTAGAAAAATCTTTACACAACTGCAGGTTTCGAATAAACAATACCTAATCCTAAGAAAGCAGTTTCTAAGAAATTACTTCTTTGGGGGTTTTCCTGTTACTTCCTTTGGCTTGTGTAGCAAAGGCATTCATTGTGGTGAAGCCTATTGTACCCCTTTTAAAAACCTATTTGTATACTTGAAGGCTTTATGTTCTGCTTAAGAAAAATGAACTTGTCTACTTTTGAAAGAGAAATACAACAGTAGCATGCAATTAGTCGTTTCATTTGTTCATATTTTGTATTTTAAGGGATATTTTAAATGACTTAGGTTTTTTATATTTCTTTGTGCGTGTTAGTAAACTATTCGCTAACATAATGATAAATATCTAGGACAACATGTCGCCAAACCTATACCAACCATGTATAATGAGTGGCAGATGAATGAATAATATAGCATTACAACCGCAATCCTCTGTGGGGACGAACGGGTACGTATTGAAATACCAAAAAATCGTAAGACCAAGAGTTAGAATATCGATGTGCGAAATACCGCAAGTTCAAATACCCGATATCTGACAGTAAACCGTAGCTTATAATACCGAAAATCAAGTGAACGAAAGTTCAAAATACCAAAACTTAAAAATCCCGAAATATATCGATCAATTGCAAACAGACTTTAGGATTTTATTCTCTCGGTTAAATAAAAGTTCTTACACACGGGACGGCAAATGCCATATACCTCTACCGTCGACGTGTCGACGGCTGTTATTTTTAGTAGTCCAAAAACTAGGAAGCATACAAAATGAGTTTAGCCGAAGAAATTGATTCCGAAATAACAGATGTCAACGGCAGAGGTCGACGGCATTTGCCGTCCCGTGTGTAAGAACTTTAAACTTTCTGGATTCTGAATAGTCGCTCAAATAATTATTCGGCATTTTAGAATTCGTTCTTCCATTCATCTGTATTATGAAATTAGGACTTTTGTACTTTGGTAGTGTGCACCGGATCAAACGGACGACCTTTATAAGCAGGACCTTCACATAACCCGCCAACGACCCAGCCACTTTGTTTTTTAAAATTGCAGTTGCAGCAGTAAACTATAAATTAAGCTTTTAATTTGCTTTTTAGCAAAGCGTCCCGCGTTCGGTCATCCTCAAAAACTTTTTCTGTACCCATCCAATTTACGATCCGGGACCAGAATGATGCGAAACATGAAAGGATTTGAGGTAATTAAGCCCGCTAAAGTGATTTAGCGAAAGCGCTAAGCGTTGAACGGAGTAATTTGGGCCGGAGTTTTACCGAACAGAAGCTTTGTTATGGAAAACAGATTTTCGATAGGCCTTCTGCGGTAATATCCCTATACATTTTATTACAAGAATTGCTACTAATAAAGGATAAAAGGTTATTCTATTATGTTGTTTTCTAATTATATTATATTTGACACCCCCGAAAACGAATGGTAAAAGCGTTCAGCCAGAATATTTTATTGTTTTCGAAACATAGTCAGGATTAAATATCAGCCACCAGCATTTGGCGAGCGTGGTAATTAAACTAAAAAATCACAATTTAAGATCTTTCCCTGAAGTCGGGCAGTATATCTACTTAAAGCAACGGTCAGAATGGCCGGTATTACGCATTTATGTGTTGTTGTGATCAATAATTGCTGCCTGGTTACTTCTATTTGCTTCATTTCAGAATACATTTGCTGCCATCACATTGGCTTACTTACTTACTTACTCCACTGACTCAGCGACCCGAAGTGGATCTTGGCCTCCGACACGAGATGACGCCACTGCTGCCGGTCTTGCGCCGCTTCGTGTGCATCAATGGGCGCAGCTCGGACAAATCTTTCCTCGCCATATCCTTCTAGCGGTACTTGGGTCACCCGACCGGCTGTCGCCCACGGGGCATTCCAAGGTACGCGCGCTTCACGGCCCGATCCTCCTGCATCCGCTCTACGTGCCCCAGCCAGCGGAGCCTGGGCGCCATCGTCTCCCCCATAATGTTTGGCTGCGCCACCAGCTGCTTCACTTCGCAGTTCTTGTGGATTTTTCAGCTTCCTTCGTGTCTCTTCGTTGGCCCTAAAATCTTCCGAAGTATTTTTTTTTCCGCCACAAGTAGTTTATCCTCCTCCTTTAGCGTAAGGGTCCAAGCCTCACAGTCGTACATTAATTACATACATTGACTAATTAGTATAATTTAAACTCACATAATTAGACGAAAATGTGTCGTGTAATGGCTCCATAATTTTGTAGTTTACGACTTGTATGTTGACATTCTCGGGTCTTTGACAGAATATTGGTTTACTCGAATTGCAAGTAATCTCATTCGAGCTTCTCATCTATTGGAAACTAGATATTCAATACATACTCGACACGTTGTTCAGGATAACAAGATAAGTCTTCAAACGGCTGTTCGGTAGTAAGCAACTTTAATTTAACTTTATCAAGTTACGGTTATGACTTCAAAATTCGTGGAATGTTTCACTACGCTATTAATAATTTGAGTTGGGTTAGAACAACTAGTTTGGTATTAAATTACTAAGATAATGTTTTGTAATAGATCACTGCGATCACGTTTTTGCTTCTCAGAGATTGTTTTAGTCACGTATTGCTTCGAAGGTGGTAATCAAATAATGTGAACAAGGGTAGGGTACTGCCAAGCTACAATGTCAAAAAGTTGTCACTGTCACTAGTGTCATTTGTGTTGTGCTGTACTTATTTTGGGTTTCAATTTTGCAATTTGCATTAATATTTGTCTCAGCTCAGCTTTTGTTTTGAAAACTTAGAACTTCTAATGCAACAGTAACCACAAAAGTTGTTCGTAACAACTACACACATCAAAAGTGTCTAGGGATCAAGCATTTTTATGCGGATTTCTTGAGATTGAGATGTGGCTTTGTAATAAATTTATGATTTTATAAATTTATATGGATCCTTTTTGGTGCATTTCATAATTTGAAACAGGAACTGTCAATCAATTTCGAGTAAAAGATGAAAATCAGCTGTCAATATTTTCCCTATAAAAACATACAACGCATTGAAGACATTATTAGTGCTACTGTTTCCCTACTACTGATTAAAACCAACGTTATTCCATAATAACGTTGATTTTAATCAGTAGTAGGGAACTGCTTAAATGACGTCGCCGCTCCATAGCGGCGACGTCATTTAAGCAGGGAAGAAATGCTCAGAGCCGTGGGAATGATAGAAGCTGGTTCCCGGCAACGTACTGTGGCTTTAGCTCTGAATACAAGTCAGAGTGTTATCAGTCGACTTTGGACACGTTACCGAAGCACTGGTACCGTGGCTGAGCACCATGGAGGACGGTATCGCTGCACCACACGGAGACAAGACCGATACATTCAAATCACAACTCGAAGAGCTCCAACAATAACCGCCATGATGTTAGCCGTGAGGCTTCATCACTCTTCAGGGAACTTAATTAGCGACCAAACAGTCAGAAACCGCTTGCATGAAGTGAACCTTCATTCCCGAAGACCGCTAAGGGTACCACCTATAGCAATGCACAATCGTAGGATTCGATATCAATGGGCGCTTGAACACAGAAATTGGGCAGAAGAACAATGGCGTTCCGTGTGCTTTTCTGATGAGTCTTGTTTTGGTATGAGACCGGATACAAGACGTATACGACACTGGAGAACCCCTGGATGCCAACAGCGATTAAAATCCTGCCAGGAAGTCCATCCTTATAGTGGTGGAACCATCATGGTATGGGCGGGTATTTGGATCGGCGGAAGAACTGAGTTGATTTGGATCAGAGGCAACCTCAACGCTCAAATTTATGCTGAGACGATTGTATCAGACGTCATCGTTTCTCTACAAGTGCAAATCGGTCCCTTATTTCAGTTAACGCATGATAATGCACGACCGCACACCGCAAGAGTTGTAAGACAGACTCTCGCCGCTGCTAACATCAATGTCCTGCCCTGGCCTGCTCAGTCGCCAGACTTGAACCCGATTGAGCATGCATGGGATATGCTACAGAGGAGAGCTCTGCCGAATATGGAGCGTATCCAGTCGCAAGAAGACCTTTTTTTGTTGTTGCAACGAACATGGGCGGCCATTCCACAGCGTGATTTGGATGAACTCATTTTGAGTATGCCAAACCGATGTTCTTGTGTTGTTAGTGTTCGCGGTAGAAACACGGATTATTAATTGTTTAAGTTACCCAATAAATTTTTTAAGAAAACTGTTATTTCAGTCTTTTTTTCGAACTTTAATGTTAGTGGTTCAAATGTCAAAAATCCCTTTATTAGGATAATGGCAAATTTCTTTATTAATGCAAAGGTGACTTGGTTTATCGTTACTGTAGACAAACGAAAACACTTTGTTGATGAATCCTTAAAGAAAATTTTAATTAATATCAATCAGGAGAAAAGTTATTGCAAAAATATATGTTGATCCCTAGACACTTTTGATGTGTGTAGTTAAGTGAAAATAACCTCCGTGTTGATGTTGTTGTGGTCTTGTCAAATTAGAACCGCAAAATCTGTGTTCGTTCACACATTTTTGCCATGATGTTTTTCGTTTTTCTATGGAAATCTGGTTTGAAACAAAGTAAATATACCTTCAATATAATATTTTGAATTGAATATTTAGAAACTGTTTCACGTATTTTTTCCAATTTTTTGATATGGTGTACGTACGTACATAGACATAGCCAAGATATACATTTTACAGATTATACATTTTGGGACATCTCTTTTGGTGTTAGTTTCAAATTCTTACAGAGTTTTCTCTGGACTTAAATAAGTTTTTACTTATTCGATTTGATTATTGCTGACAACCTAATCTGAGGGTAGATTGCATTGTGAAACTAACTTCCGTTAACCTTGAAATATGGTTGCTATCAGCCACCGTGAAGCTTTTGTTAAATTTAGATCGTGTTTATTGTTTAGATATAGGAAGTGATGCCCTAAAAATATGCGTGACTTAAACAAGTCTAGGCTAGAATCTAGGCATGAGCACTGGACTAGCTGGCTATGCACAGGCTTGAAACTAATTTCAACAAACAATTAGGGACAGGTGAGCGCTGTTTGAGATGTTTGCGAGTTCGATTACCTAGTTTTAGTGTTTTCACCACGAGGTTACCATAGTTTAACTTCACTAATAAAACCCTGCATTTAGTTTACAATTAAGAGCTACAAATAATAATTAAATCTTTACTCTAATCGATTTTGTCATTTCTAAAGGAGGTGGTCACCTGGAGCATTTTCCTGCAATGTACATTTCAGATTCGATTTTACGAAACTTCAGGGAGGATGTATCAAAATATTACACATTGTATCAACCATTTCTGCACTGCAATGGTCGGTTCTCCTCCCTCACTGATGTAATGGTCGACTCTGTAACCTTACATTACAAGAAAATGCTTCAGGTAAGGGAGCACTTAAAAAGAAAAAGTGTAACTAATACATAAAAGTTAAATACGTCATTCGAAAATAAACACGTTCGTAAACTCACCCAAAGTACGCGTGACCTACTCAGTTTGGCGTAGCAAATACAAGCATGCATATGATTTCAGAAATGCACACTCGCCGACGGATTTTCTTCGCTTTTTGTTGATGTTTCTCGCTCACGGGCAACTTGGGTGCTATTACACTTGAATATTTCGTGCTCACATGTACCGCCAGGCCTCACTTTCATGTACGCGATGAGTTTTTTTGCAAGAGCTAGGAATAAAATGTTCAGTCTCAATTTTATTTACCACTGCAGTACCGTGTGACGAAAGCGTCCAAAAAGTAGGTTGTTACTTTGTAGAAAAACAGAAAAATAGTGCCAACTAGAACAGAAATTAACATAAAAATGTAACAGCTATTGAAAAGGTAGGATAAGTGCCTTAAAGTATGTTAAATATGAATTTAGATAGTGGCAAAAGATTTTAATACGGCCACAGGTCAAAGGGCTTCATCATTAAAATCAAGTGATTGCTACAATTGATGGTTATATTGCGGGTTGGTGATCAGAAACTCAGGCTTCGTTAAAAAAAACACTTTTCCCAACCTTAAATTATAATAACACATGACCTGGATTTCGGGTCGAGCGTTCTGCTTAACCGCTCGGCCACAGGGTAATTGACCATCGACCAACAACGAGCAACATGCAATTAGGTAGGTACCATATGACTTGCCGATTCTCGGATGTATAGGTCCGCCTAACTAGTGAGCTTGTCTGAAACGTCGGGATACAGTATTACGTGTAATCCATCCGACATCCGGTTCGGAGACGGGTAGACATTGAATGACATCGTGTACTAAGTGTCACTACAGCTATAGGCATTTGTAATTCAGCTTCAAGCTCATTGCCCACGTTTGACTGATTGATACTCGTAATATCCGATCAAAGCAAATCATTGCTATACAATAAGGTAGGATTGGTGACCGTTATGTGGTATCGTAAACACCGTCGTTACCTTATCATTTTACCACATTCAGAACCTCCCAGACATTAAAAAAAATTTCAAGAAAATATGAAACCTAAAGTTGATTTGTGGGACAGGTTATGCTCGTCATGGAAAACAGCGATTATAAACCAAATGGAAGGTGGAAACCGGTGGAAGGCTTACCACCTGACGTTGGATTCGAATACCGCCGGTGAAAAGTGGGCTTCTGAGTGTCACGTTTACCATGACGGCAACTGTGCACACAACACTTGCCTCTGAATACCCTGTCGAGGATATAATCGTAATGGTATATTAAGCTCAAAACGTTACCTTTCCTCAATTTGTTAAAAACCAGCTCTTCTTACTAAATCTTTTTGGTTTAATGCTGTGGCAGTAAAGCAAAGGTTATAGGTTATTGTCAACACTGCAACTGGGAGACGCCCCTGGCTTATTTCCCTGTGTGGTACAGTCAACAGCAGAAGTAGGTGATACTTTAACATACCAAAATTGATGATTTTTAGTTTATTAAGATACGTTTTTTAAGATACTAAGAATATAAATGAGATAGTTCATTCATTATAATGGATATAAGCTGCATGTAATCATTTTTTTACGTAGTTTTTATTCTTAAAAACAAATTGGAAGTTTGTTCAATCATCATTTACTTTTGCTGTTGACTGTACCACGTAACACAGGGATATTGGTCCCTACTTCGAGACCATTACAAGAGGTGTGTTGTCTGGCGCATATTTATTTATTATTTATAAATAAACTTTGCAACATTGGATTCGTCCAATACGACAATGTCTAACTTCTGACGACCCTAAGTTGACCTCCCAAAGCGACCCCTTTTTATCACGTCTGCATTATTGATCTGTGAGGTAGATTCTCCTGACAGCTCTAATTCCAATCAAAAAGTTCCCTTTACCTTCAAACTAAAACCTTCACAGTTCACACTGGTTAGTTTTCAAACTAAAATGATAATTATTAAACGATCGCTTGTTTATAACTGCTACAGAAAGCAAACACCACAGTTGGTGTTAAATCCCATTATATCCCTTTTATTGTTCGCCATTTTAGAAAACTATTACCAGAGTTTTAATATGTGCAATATTTTAATAAATTAATGTATTTAGTATAAATGTAGCTTCATGATAATTATAAATCAATTGGTCTTCGATAAATTTACTCATAATACCTTACTATTTTCTCTATCAACCTTAACAAGGTATTTGGGGTTAATCACTGAAGTGGCACTCCGATTTGCCTAATTTATCTTTCATCAAGGATGTAAAATCAATAATAATAGGGGCGGAGAAGCAATTAAGGGTACCCGTTTGGGCCCAATCCCTGTAACCTATGATTTATGAACCCCTAGTGGCATTGTATAGGATCATATTAATGATGCATAGTAGACATCGAAAATTATAGATGACGGGTATATCTTCTCGAAGTAGGAGTAATTATTTTGAAAAGGGTCCAAATTGAATGGTCGCTTTCCTATTACTTAAATGATGATAAATCTTCTTATTTGAAGTGAATGAACCTTGTACCTTCGTAAACCACATCGTTACTTATCTTTAGGTCAGGATTTTAGATAAGAACACAGAAGATATGAACGTGAAGACATCAGATACGGTAGAGTCACAAAGTAAAGAGTTTACAGAAGGACCGCTCTCGCCTTTTTCCCTAAACTTGCCTGATCACCTAGGGTTGCTACTATATTCGCACATGTCACCTATTATGCCTATGCCTACTCGTGGCTTACCTATGGTGTTATCCTATGGGGAAATAGCACGGATGCACCAGCTATTTTTACTTTACAGAAAAAAATATTATGAGGACTAGTAAATATAGATGAAAGAGAAACAAGTAAACCCCACTTCCTAGAACTCAAAATTTTAACTTTTACCTGCATAAATTCGTTCGTAAATACACTGAATACCACCTTAATCGAGAAAACATACATACTGAATTCAATTTAAGACACGAAAATAGATTGAACCTACCACACTCGACTAGAAATGCATGCCTCCAGCCTCTTAGTCATGTCAATTAAAATAACCAATAAGTTACCAATTTCCATTAAAAATGAAACCAAACTAAACATTTTTACTAAAAAACTTAAGTTGTTGCTCATACAAAAAAGTTACTACAGCATCAAAGAATTCATGAACGAAAAGCAACATTAGATCGAACGTATTTCTTAATATCGTAGATAATAAAACTCGTCGTAAGACTGTTTTGCATCAACTCTTCCTCTCTCCTAAAAAAAACTAAACTGTGCTGTGCCCGTCAGGGTCCATAATTTGATCACTCTTAATAATGTACCACCTGTATAATATTATGCAATGCGTATTGAGTATTCATTTGAAAGAACCCGCCAAAAACAAAATAAATCAAATGAAAAATTGCACCCAGTTCGACAAAAACAAAAATGTAAAATGGGGCCAAGTTCGGTCAAAAGAGTTGAGATGGGTGAATACGTTAAAAAATATTATATGATAAGAAGTCATTTACCTACAGAAATGGGTCCGCTTAACCCTAGGCGGTCAGGCGATTCTAGGTAATAATACTGGGAAAAGACGAGAGCGGTCCTTCTGTAAGATCTTTATTTTGTGGTCTGGGCGTCTACCTACTTCTAATTAGTATTTTTTTAAAATTCTAAAATGTCTAAGCCTCTGATATAGTGGACTGAGCAGTAGTCAAAGATTTCGGTTGCCATAATATTCAGATGTCTAAAAATATAAATCTATCCTATTAATATAATTATAAATTAAAGTAAAAGGTTGAGTGACCTCACTTGAAATCTTACAATGACCATATAATATTAGTGAAATGTAATGATTTCTGAATTAAATTTCATCAGAAGATTGTTGTTTTAGGTGTAAAACGAAATGACCAAATCCATTTTTTAAAACTTCTCAATGTCGAGTGACATTATCATCTATATCTATACATACTAATATTATAAAGAGGAAAGATTTGTTTGTTTGTTTGCATTTAATAAGCTCCGAAACTACTAGACTGATTTTGAAAGTTCTTTCACCAATCTAAAGCTACATAATCAGGTAGTGACAAAGGCTATATATATTTTTAATTTAGGTCATATTTTGACGGGAAAGCCAGTTTACGCGTGCGAACCCGCTGACAGACAGCTAGTTTCGATAAAGAAACTAAAATGAAACCGATTAAACTTTACCATTTTCTCAGTCATGTAAATTTACTGCAAAAAGTAATTAAATGGCTTCGTTATTTTATTGTTATTGAAGCAATAAATTGTGGCAACAAAAGTTTTTATTCAACGCGGCGTTGCAATAATTCGGATCTACCCACTTCCTAATTGCCTTCGCATCGTTAATGAGTGAAACTCAATGGAGGTGGGAATGCGACTGAATCGATCTTTGCCAATTTTGTTCGGGAACTTGGTGTGTTGCTTGGTAACGCACGGTATCGCTAAAATCAATGATTTACGGCCAAAAGCAACATACTTGTAAGAATTCGTTTTGATCTGCATAAGCCTTTGAAATAAGGAAATGTCATGAAGCACCATTATCATGTTCTGTTTCTAGCATTGAATTGGTAGTGGGGGTTCGATTCCCGGTCGGATCAGTTCAGGAAACGATCTTTTCTGAATTGACTCGGGTCCGGGTGTGCTGGCAGACACCTTCGTCTTAATTCCTTGTCTGGTACCTCGTAACACATTGATTTATCCCTACTTCGAGAACATGACAAGTAGTGTGTTGTCTACCGTATATTTATTTATTTGAGAGTATAAACTGAGTGATGTGTTGCTCTTGGCTTCGTCCTTTTATACAACTTTTTGCGTTCAAAAATATATGATCTTGTTATCCGCCCACACGCGTTTTTTGGGACTACATCTTTAAATGAAGTATTCATAAATGTGATAAAGATAAAACGATAGAATGTAACATAATAACGTCTTGTCGTTTGATGTAACGAGCCAAAAGCAGGTAATGTTATCGCTGCACGGCTATCATGTATCCATTAGGCAGCTATATTTTAAGTTTAAAATAGTAGCCAATATAAAATGCGAAAAATACATCGTAAAGTATTTTACGGTGTACGCATATTTCTGTATTGAAATATGCGACAGATTCATACGGATGACAGCAAGGAATGTTCCTGAATTTTATCTAAAAATACAGGGGTCGTTTGAAAGATACGTATATATTTTACATCCCATTTTCAACGCTACTTTACAAAGAAATCTCAAAAGGACCAAATTTATACAATTTTACGTACTAAAAATAATATCTCCTAATAATTGTTTCGTTATCAGGTGAGAGGTCAGTTATCTGTAAATTTTCTGTTCAAATAAAATAGTATATTTAGATATTTATGTCTTATTTTCTACCATGCTATACCATACCATCATCATTGGTTCTAATACCATTGGTGAAAACTGGGCTTCTGAGTGGTCCGTTCACCATGACGGCAACAGTCACTCGCCTCTGACTACCCCGTTTGGGATAAAGTCGTGATATGTATGTTTATTATAACACTATATAGTGTACATCAAACTGCTAAGTTATTTTTAATCACAAGTCACTTATATTTTTTTCTATTATTGATAAATAGAACACATTTTTAGCCTACGTCAAAATGGACGCTTAAATACAACTGCGAAAGTAAAAACGGTCAAATAATGTAAAAAAGTGAGCTAGCTTCATTTGAAATGCAATAACTTGTAAGAAGAAGCATTAGGCATAAAATAGATCAATGGTCAGTCTGATTATTCATGTAAGAAACATAAATATATTCAACAAATACAGCCTTATACGTCCCACTGCTGGGCACAGGCCTCACCTCAACTATGAGGTGGTACGAGCCATACTCCAACACGCAGGCTCAGTGCGGATTGTTGGAGAGGTGAATGTAAGGCCAGTGATAAACCTTACCGTCAGATGTTATCAAGCCGCCTTTTTAGGCCTCTGACTAGGCTTCACGACTGATATCTTGCGCCGGGACCAACAGTTTAACGTGCCTTCCGAAGCACGGAGATGCCCGAAAAATACATCACTTAATTTCGGTCGGGATGGTCACCCATCCATAACCCGACCTGACTGGCGTTGCTTAACATCGGACCGTTGCCGATCAGCTGCCGTCACTTAGCCACGGGCACCTCAAAAATAAATATATTCATTCTACGAGTATTGTTGAAAGTTACATGTAAAAAATATATTTCATTTATGTCACCCTCTCAGTTTTTTTCTTAGACATAGGTCAAAATAGTGTCGACGTAAGGAGTTCTAGAAGAATATTTACTTATTCATACAGTTAATTCAATTCACGACCTTAGCTTTCTTGAACATATCAAAAAGTTCCAGCTTATAGGTACTTAGATATTCTGAAAGTTTTTAGTTTAAGTAAATATCTGCTAAAGTCAAGGAGAGGGCGTATCAATTCATGCCTTTGTAGTCTCTAAGTACTTTGAAGAAACTTGTGATAACAATACTTAATGAAAATATAAATTGCCTTCTTATGGGCCAATCTATTTTACGGAATACTATGAGCCGCCTTAAGCTGAGAGATCACCGAGTGGGCCGGGCTACATCTCAACTGGAAAAACTACCTGCTATGATACATGGTATGCTGGGGCGCTACATATAACCCTACACCTTATGTACCTATCTCTGAGATTCCATTGTACTTAAATGTGGTATGCCATAAATTATGATTATGATATTTTTAAAAAACGTATTAAGAACTAGCTGTCCGTCAACGGCTTCGCCCGCGTCCACTGTTTTTCCCGACAAAAATAGCCTAAATTAAATAAATATACTCCCTGTTAAATAAATATATAGTTATAAGTGCTATTGATTTGTTGTAAATAAATAAATAAAATAAAAATAGTATAGACTAGCTGTCCGTCAGCGGCTTCACCCGCGTAGACTATTTCTCCCGTCAATATTTCAAGAAATATATAGCCTTTGTCACTCCCTGATAATGTAGCTCTATATTGGTGAAAGAATATATGACTCATTTTGTATTTTGAGCGCATGATCCAATTTTTCAAGCGCCTAATTTACAACCATTGGAAAAAAAAACTACTGTTCAATAAACACAAAACATAGTCCAACCTTTTGTATTGACACATAATTAAACACATTTGTAAATAAAATGATTTTTCTATTATAATTATCAATCTCGCCACCTCAATTTACGAAAAAGCCTTAAGTATCGTGTCAATTTCAATTGGCTAAATCTCTGATTAAAGCTTACTATACTAAGATGCAAAAAAAACCAAAACGTCAGAAATATAGTTTTTTTGATACATAATGAAACACAATATGCATAATTCATCACAATGACTGTAAAAAAAGTTTTAAATTTCTCAATTTTCCCGAATAATACCCCAAGTTAACGACAGATTTTTGTTCTGAATAAAGCATAATTACTGTTGAAAATTTATGTAAGTACACCTATGATTTTTCCTACCTTCATAGGTAAGAAAAATAATAGGTGTACTTACATAAATTCATTCAAAATAAGACCTAAAAACGTAATGAGAATACCCCAATATTAACAATAAATCATTTTGGTGAAGGACCCCATCGGTCCAGCAGTTTCGGACCTATTTAGTACAACAAACAAACAAATATTTCCTCTTTGAATATTAGTATAGATTTGCGATAAAATTTAAGGGAACTTACACATTTAGTGGTTTTTTTATTTCTGGAGTACCTAGTAGTTAATAATGAATCTAATCAGGGCTACTTAAACAATAACGTTGTAAAAGTTTTGGTTTTCGTCCTGTGAACTTTTCTGTAAGAACAAAAAAATACAAATCAAACATTTCCATAAGTCTAATGCGATGTACTTGCCAATTAACTATAATTCGATTTTAATGGTTATGTTATATTTACGTTCCTCGAAGTATTACGAGAGTATAAGATATTTGACTTCCAATCCACCTTAATTGGACGTAAGAGTTTCAATACCTCATTAGAAACATATCAATAGTATTTTGTCTTATGAGCCATGGAGAAAAATCTTGTCTGAGCCTCCAAATAAAGAGAAACCAAAAATTGATTTGCTTTAGTTATGACATTTAGAGTTCACCACCAATCAGTCTGTCTGTTACTGTACCAATCTCCTAATTAAAAAGTTTGAGAAGCGCCAAGTCTCGAATAACTAGATTTCATAGATCTTAATGTAAATACCACTTAAGGTGACGCATTGAAAATGTTGGTGACAGAGATTTCAATTTTTATTAAGTTACTAAATCGATTTAAATAATTATTGTTTGCTGGATTCATGAGTAACTTTGCCTTATTTTACCTATTTTATAATATATACTTTTGATTACGCGAGACGAGAACAAATATTAAAAACACCTCTTACAGCCAAAGAGGACCTAAAAGCCTCTAAATTCATATGTCTAAACATACTCATTGATACGTAACATACCCATTTGGATTATTTTAATTACTTACAATATTTGTTTTAGTGTGAAAAATACTATGAATATGACAATTGCGATTTTAATTGTTTAAATTGTAAACGTTTCAGTTTCAAATCGTCAACAATGAACCTTTTTTCAGTCCACATTCTATTGAATTTTAACAAAGAAAATTAATAAAATTACCTTTTAAGTTATAAGTCAGGGTAACATCTGATAAATATCTGACATTATTTTAATCATAAAAAAAATCTTGACAATTTCGAATCCAGCTTCAAAGAGAATCTTTGTCTAATTAGTCAGAAATAGATGGTACATATTTTATGGATTTGTGTCAAGACGAGTGTTAAGACATTCAAGCCCGAATCCACAAATGGCAATCAAAACTGAGCAGTCCTTACATGTATAGCTGTCCCTTTCATTTCTATAGACATGTGACAGGGCAGCATCAATTTGAGGTGTCCTCAACTTTTGATTAGCGATTGTGGATACGGGGGTCAGTGCTTTACGTACAATTTTTGGTACGAAAACAAAAGATTTTCTGTTGTGTCTGGTTTATAGCACTGACTGTGTAAGTGAGGTGAGGAATCGTAGTATAGGCGACTTGGTACAGGCCACGGGGTAGTTCCAGCTGACAGCAAACAAAACAGCAAAGACTCTTGGTTTTCTACAGCGAGAGTAATTGCTCGGAGGTAAATACAATTATTTAGTTATCTAACTCAATAGTTAGTTCTTTGTGCAGGAGGGATCTTAACAAGAGCAACGTAAAATTTTCTAGATGTAGGTTTATTTTTACTTAAACGGGAATGGTATCGGCACATGCCTATTTGTCGATATCAAATATTTAGACTAACGGTATAAAATAACAGCACGGATAGGATATCAAGTACTACAGTTGGCTGGAGAGGGCCTTACCAGGCATCGTCCTCTTGTCCAACATTACACAGAATACAAATTAAAAATAGAAAAGGTATTTGTTTGAGCCTCACTAAAATTAATTTTTGTACAACAAATCGTATATTTTAAACTAGGAATCGCTATTCCGGAAAGCATTTATCTTTATGAATTGATATGCGGGTGGGTTCCCCATTCCACTGAAAGTGACAGACAAACAACATAATTATGAAGTAAAAACTGTTCTATCTTGTAATTTGTAAATAGCAGGCTAAGTTGCGATTGTCTATCAATGTGCGTGGTCTTGATTGCTTATTTGAAACGAATTAAAGGGAATAAAAATGACAATAAAATTGATGACTCGACGATCTCAATCACTGAAATTCCATGCAAAGGCTGGTAAAGCCAATTAATTTATCAAAGACTTGAACAATCACAGGTTTGGTTACTAATAAACCGGAAATGTAGTAAACCAAAAAAAATGACTTTACAATTTAAAATTCCTTTAGAGCGCATTTGAAGCGAACATAAAATGGCGTCAGTGTTAGCGCTAGCCACAATGATTAAATAGTAAAGTTTGTAATTGGCTAAGGAAGAGACGCGGCTAGCGTATCTAGAAACGTACGTTAGTCACCTAAAAAGGTTTCTAGGATATTCTTCACGATTAACTTGCTCGAAATTCGATTAAATCAGGATAAAATGTTTCACTATTAAATATTTGTGCAAGGAAAAAATCGAGCTTGTGTCATTTTTAAGCCAGATATTAATTAACAGGCTTCTGAGCGTATTTGCAGGCCGGTGGGACTCTCCTCTCCTAGCAAGGTGGATGCGGGTTCACACAGATATGAATAAATAATGCTATGGAACTGTATTTTTTGTGTAATGTACTAACAAATAGGTATAAGAATCATTATTTTAATACTAACACTATACGAGTCATTGTTGTAACTCGAAATAAATTATTTGATTGATTGATTGATTGATTAATCCGAATTCCTTTAGATAAAGGACTATTTTCTTTTAATTACTCGAACACAGATGCTGGCAGACCATTTTTTTTGTTGTGCGCATCGTAAAAGTGGTAGGACTAGCGCTTTTACGAGAAGCAGGGATGTCGACTACAAACTATTGGCACTCAGCACAGCGCCTGGTCTTAGGTGATGAAAACCATTAGACACTAGATGCTCCAGAGGCACTAGCCAAGAGCAACATGCTACTTTCGTTTAGACATGTCAAATTGAAAAATGTTCGAGAATGACATTAGCACTCGTCTGATTGAAATGACATTTGATGTCAGTTCAGACACGTATTTATCTATATTAAGAGACATATCGAAACGAAAGTAGCCAGTTGCTCTTCGCTAGGCCCTCAGGCATATTTAAATCAAAGCCACCAACAGAGTTTTAAAGGCCAAACAATCAAACTTAAGGCTATGTACTTCGGCTACTTGCAACGCCACTGAAAGATAAGAGGCGCTTAAACTGTTGCTGTCCTGTAATATTTCTTAGTAACTCCTCTATAATGGTCTCAGTACCTTCTTTCATTGGAGTTCCATTCGTGTTTCATTACTAAGATGTTTTTCCGAGTAACTAATCCCTAAAACACACTTTTCTGATTCTGCCCGATTGAACAAGCCCAGTGGACGTTGGACAAAGTTTTCATGAAGCCACATGCGAAGTTTGCGGTTGGTCAGATTGAGAAAAGTTTAAAATAACTAGTGAACTAACCAGCTATTGCCAGCAACTTCGACTGCACAGTGTGTAGTGTTGTTTAACATCAGTAATTGCTTTATTTTTGGTTTCTAGAATTATGTTTGGGACATAAAGTGGTATTTTGTCAATGACAGTTTTTTTGCATCTTTGTAATCATCAGATTATTCTGGTACACTGAATTAGAAATTTAGTTATATATAATAAATATATATATAAATAAATAATTATGCACCAGACAAAACACCTCTTGTAATGGTCTCGAAGTGGGGATTAATATCCCTGTGTTACGAGTTACCACACAAGGAAATAAGCCTCTCGGATCCGACGGGAGTGTACAATCTCGGAGTGTCAGTATGGGTTTCGACCGGGTTGCGGGACCATGGACCCCGTATTTGCCTTGAGAACGCTCATGAAGAATACACCTCTGCATCTACTTTTCTTAGACATGCACAAGGCCTTCGACTGTGTCCCTCGTGAGATGATCGGCTGGGCGCTGCGGTCCAGGGCCGTTCCCGAAGTCTTTATTGACATTATCCGGGACATGTACCACGATTCCAGTTCCATAGTTAGGACTGCGGTTGGTGACACGCTTCCCTTCCCTATCACCGTTGGAGTACACCAAGGCTCCATGCTTAGCCTGTTTCTGTTCAGCGTAATATCAGACGTTCTGTCAAACAGCATCCTAGACCACCATGAGCAACCACCCTGGTTGCTTATGTATGCTGATGATATAGCGCTAGCAGATTCGGACAGGGGACGGCTGGTACAACGTGTGAATAAGTGGAAAATTCACTTGAAAACGGCGGTATGAAACTTAATGTAGCGAAGACGGAGTACATGGCCTGCAACACCACAGATACCCAGTCCTTTCGCATAGGCGTTGACGTGGTCGAGCGCACGGACCGTGTCAAATACCTGGGATCTGTGTCAGAGCCCGAATTTCCGCGGCTTCGGCCAAATGGCGTGAGGTGACTGGTGTCATTTGTGACCCCAAAATGCCGATCAAGCTGAAGGGGCAGGTCTATAAAACCATCATTAGGCCTGTCCTTTTATATGGCAGTGAAACATGGCCGTTACTAGAGCGACACAAGCAGGAGCTGCGCGTCACGGAAATGAAGATGCTGCGGTGGATATGTGGAGTCTCACGCAAAGATCGCGTGCGTAACACCCACATCGTGACATCGCAGACAAGCTGCAGGAGTGCCGCCTTCGTTGGTATGGTCATGTCTCACGGAGATAGGCAAACTACGTGGGCAGCAAATGTCTGGCCATGCCGCCCCCGCGAGGTACCTGTAGAAGAGGTCGACCCAAGAAGCGCTGGCTCGACGTCGTTAAGGGTGCCATGCGTGCCAACAGACTCACCACTGAGGATGCACAAGATCGCGCGAAGTGGGCCAAGAAAATAAGAAAGGCGGACCCTGGGACCCCCCACACCAGTGTGGGTTCACAACCGGGATAGACCGCACGGATTATGATGATGATGACACAAGGAAATAAGCCAGGGGCGGCGTCTCTCAGCACACCCAGAC
Source organism: Udea olivalis (assembly GCA_947369235.1). NCBI lineage: Eukaryota > Metazoa > Arthropoda > Insecta > Lepidoptera > Crambidae > Udea > Udea olivalis. The sequence goes on along the minus strand of OX376352.1, from coordinate 8,078,202 downwards.
TTGAGTCAATTCAGAAAAGATCGTTTCCTGGATTGACCCGACCGGGAATCGAACCCGGGACACTACGGAAATCAAGGCGAGAAACCGTGCCACAGCGCACTACGCCAACCATGTCGTCAAAAGTTATTATGCTTCGTCCGGTGGCAAATAAGGCCATCTAATATAGTAAGCCGCTACTGCAACCTAACACCAGGGAGGTCCCTACAGCACCAATCATCATAGACTAACCGCGCATTCCACACACATACAACCGAGCTTCCGTCCGCGCCGGCGCGGGCCCGCGTCGCGTCACCCTTTGAATTCCTATTCTAGATACCAGCACGTGCCGAGTAGATTCTCGCACCAAAATGTCAGATCATCCTCAAGTAACGCCCTGAGTCGGAGTTTTACCTCACATGGGGGCCTGTCACGGTTTATTATTTTAAGTGATCATAAAACGCTACAATAAGTCAGAAAAAAATATATAATTAAGAAAAAAGACAAGATTAGTTAAGATCTCGGGCAGGGTCTGGTCACAATAATGATCGGCCGTCAAACTTATTACACCAGTGCACTCCCCTGGGCTATCCACTAGCGCGAAGACCGGCACCAGTCCTTCTTCATCCGTAGGCCAGTCCTCAACCCGTAGGGTGATCCTGTCGAAGCGCACGTTAACTTAGTACACGCATAAGTAAACCCGGGAACTGCCAGTAGTCTTCATACGGTGTAAGATTTGAGTGATTAAGCAAGCGAAGCGGGACAAAGTAACTAGTGCGACAAAGAGAAGGCATTCAATAATTTTTTCGGTAATCTGAGATGGTATGGCAGTTAAACCAATAATTATCATAAATAGCAGAAGCGGGGATATTTCAGCTAGTGGCAGAATTACCTCATAACTATTTCTCCTAAAGGTAATAATAACGTGCACTGTTTTGCACAAACTACTCTGAGCTAGTCTTTATTTACATTTACAAAATAAGGTAACAATCTATTAATTCAATTATTACTAAATAACCTACTATTAATTACCCTCGGAGGTAGGCTATCATTCACTTACAAACTAAATACATTTACTTCAAGCGAATTGTGCACAACCTACCCAATATGGGAAACGTATAAAACACTTGTGGAATTATTCCACAACACAATTGGAGTTCAGTATCCTTATTTCCATAAGCAACAATACAGAACAGATGACAACAATTGAGAATGTTAATACGCAGCCGGTAGGTATCGAGGTAATATTCTCAATTGTTGTCATCTGTTCTGTATTGGAAGAACAAGATTTACTTCTAATAGCGAAAAATAATAACAAATACTTTGGAATACTATAATAGTACATTGTTCACCGAGAGGAGAAAGAGACCGATTACCGTCGAGGGTGTCGTTTGAAGCCCGAGCCGTAGGCGAGGGCTTTGAAACACCCGATATCGGGAATCGCACTTTCTCTCGAGTGATACATAGTGAGTGCTTTATACTACACCTACGAGGAAAATAAAAAACTAAATCTTTTCTAATTGAAATTTATATTGAAATTGTTGCAGTTAGTGAAGCTTAATGTAACACTTTTTCTTTCTTTATTATTTTTGCTGTTTCCTTCAACTGCGGCGGAGTTAAAAAATCTTCATCATCACTATCACTACTTATCATTTTGATAGTTTTATTTTACTTTCTACGAAAACTGAATCCTCAAACAACACACAAATTGAAAATGGCGCCAATGGCGTCTGCAATTTTCACTTGTTCTTTTTTCAAATTGTTTATCCTGCCGCCGCAGGGTCGCACTGCCAGCCCGACACCATCCGACACACAGCTAGTGGCCAGTGTCATTTTGCGAACTTGGAGATAAAAACTCACTGTAAAAACTTTTTGGCTTTTGATATTTAGTTTACCGGCGCATAGTCTTACCCAAAATTAAAAAATAAAAACCACGTAAGAAGTGGATTTTCATATACTTTTCTCTCCCGCTCAGATGCGTTTTCTCCCCGCATATTTGTTCGATATGCAATGACGTACTTTCTACCGTGAATTTGATAAAGTATCAAGATACTTTCCGAGCAGGTGTAGTATAAAGAATATTACTAACCTTAAAAATAAAAAATCCAATAATCAGGACCTTAAGCAGTTGGCTAATATACCTAAGAACTCAGCAAACTTAATTAATGAACATTTTCTAACTGTTGGCAGTAAGCTTGCGGAGATCATTAAAAAGCATATATGTCAAAGTACCTTTGAGATTCTACCTAGTTATCGACCCAATACAATTGGAATAATTGAAACGGATAATACTGAAATTGAATCAATCATCACCAACCTTAAATCAGACTCTGCCCCTGGCTGGGACAATATCCCAACCAAATTTATTAAACTTGCCAAAGCTGACCTTGTCCCAGTTATAAATCGTCTTTGCTCACTTTGTTTATCTGATGGGGTTTTTGCACAGTCATACTACAGACCAATATCTGTTCTTACCACAATTTCTAAAATAATCGAAAAAGTTATAAATAAGCTTCTTTTAAATTTTTTGAATAAATATAATATTTTGTCAGACGCCCAATTTGGTTTCCGCGAAAAAAAGAGCACTGAAGGCGTGATTCTAGCATTAACGAGTGATATTATTCATCATCTTGATAACAGAAAGAAGGCTCTGTGTATATTTCTGGACCTAAATAAGGCGTTTGACACCGTCTCTATCCCTATTCTTATTAAAAAACTAGACAAGATTGGAATTCGTGGTCCACTACTTGATCTAATCAGACTATCTCTCGAGAAGAACTCAACAAGTTAAATTAGATAATCACTCCTACAGCTCTGTAGAGTTCTGTACACAATACAGCGTTCCACAGGGCAGCGTCCTTGGACCTACCCTGTTCTTAATTTATATCAATGACCTTACTGAAACGAAATTACTCAATGGTAAAATCATTTCATACGCTGATGATACAGCACTACTATTCCACGAGAAACACTGGGATGAGGTTTATGAGATGGCCTCTGAAGGCCTCCACACTGTCATTCTTCCCTGTGAAGCTGAAGTCCCGATGTATAACACCAAGGAAAGTCAGGTCATGAGGCAGCAACCACGTCTCTTGCAATGCCACTACGTCTGCATGTTCACATAGGTCACGAACGCAATCAACGCTTCGCTTTATGTTTTTGCAATTAAAAGAGACTATTTTACTGATTTTTTCGTTGTTACTCATACGCAGTTTTGTTTGTTTGCAAGTGTTCTTTAAGCGAATGCCGCTTTCTAAATTGTATAAAACGTCTAAATTTTATACCGTCCGGCCACATAACAGTGACTAGGTACCGATGCTCGCTACTTTTTAAAACATTCACTTTATAGGCATTGTAAGGCTGGACCTCTTTCATTGTTACTCTTTCTATCGAAATTTGCTCTTGGTTTTTTATTTGATTTAAAACAGTTAATTTCAGTTTATGTTTATAATTTATATGTTTATAATATAAGCACCACACCTACCAGTTATTTCCTTCACAAATTCCTACATTATAACGAAGTCACAAGCACTTTGTTCACTGAGCCTATAACTGCAATAGTTATGGAAACTCTGTACAAATCAATTGATGAAATGAAGGCAATGTTTGTTACACGAATGTCAGAGTTCCAGCTTAACCTTGACAAGGCGTCCCCCACTTCTCCGGCACCAACTATCACTTCACTGGGTGCTGATTTTTCATCATTTAAGATGCTCATGATGAGTTCTCTGGAGAAGCCCAGCATCTGCATGTGCTGCTTACCCGGGATGTGATAAATAGGTGTCATCGTGTTGGCCAGTCATCCCCAGATAAGCCCAGACCCATCATATTAAAGTTTCGTCAGATTGAAGATAGGGACAAGATCTGGTTTGCCAAGAAAGGCTTTAAGGGCACTGGAGTCACGGTGTCGGAATTTCTGACAAAGATGCGTCATGACACGTTTTTGGAAGCTAGGAGGCGCCTAGGTATCTCGAAGTGTTGCTCTAAAAACGGCGTTATTATTATCACTGCGCCTGACGGTAAACAGCGGCGCATAACAACGCTCGGCGAACTCAACAAGATCTGCCCCCCGCCGGCCGATGAACAAGCGCCAAAAGGAGTCCAAACTCGAGGTGCCCAAAAGACGAGCAGTGGCAGGCCGCAACGGAAGAAGTGAAAAGCCATTTTTTATTTGTGTACGTTCAGGTGATCGTTATCTATCTTGCATGTCAGTGTCGTTCGGTATTACTTCATGTCTTGTTTATTCCTTCCTCACATTATTTTTAACAAGTATCGTAATCTGTAAGTGTTAGGCACTTGCATAATCTTTATTAATTACATACATACATACTTTTTTTTTTATCTTTTTTACTAGCTATTACATTATTTCGTGTATGTACATAGTACCTACTTTTCTTTCTGATATAATGTTTTGTTGTTTGACACTGACGTGACGTTGACATCATTGTCATTGTTTTTTTTTTCTCTTTGTGTTTTGTTTGATCATAATGTGAAAGGTAACGTTCACTGTTTTGTTTTTTTGTTTTTTTTTTGTGTTTGTGTTTTGTATATTTTCTTGCTTACTGCTGGTAGGTTTGAGACGTTTATTACTTGTTTATTGAAGTCTTGCTTGTTGCATACACATTATTTATCTATACTTTTTTAGTTATTGTTCGGTATGGTTTCTCCTGGTAGCAGTGATAGTAACGAGAGTGGCCACTTTCTTTCCTTTTCTTCCTCTTCGGATGATGACAGCTTCCACTCTGCTTCGATACCTCTCCATGATGTCTTGGGTTGATGTCTTTCGATAACCGCAACATCCACGCAGTTATGGTATCGGAAACTTGGCTCAACCCCTGTCTTCCATCTACAGCCTATTCTTTACCTGGTTTCCATTTAGTCCGGAATGACCGTATCAACAGAATCGGTGCAGGTATTGCGATCTACATCAGATCGCACATTCCTTTTAACATCGTCAAATTATCCAAACCGTCATCATCCTCCGATTCAGCACAGTGTTGTGTGGGGAGGCGTCAGTTAAACCACAAGTCTGAGCAAACACTGATTTATTAACTTTCACATACATCATACATACAAGCTATTAACTACCCTCAACATTCATAACAATATTGTGACATCTTCCTTTTTCAAAATATTAAAAAAAAATACAATGCATTATAATTTTAAAAAATAAATACCTATACATTATATAGGTTTTGTGTATGTAAACAGTTGTATTGTGATAGGTACATTTAGCAATTTTATTATATTTATACATATTTTTATGGATTATTTAAATACATAATTCTGTTAAAGAAATTGAAATTGATGATGTTTTAACTAATAATACAATATTTTTTAATACATCTGCTTATACATTTTTATTAGTTTATAATAATGACAATTTATACATTCAATTTTAATTCATTCAATCATATTAATTTGAAGCTTCAGATTATTTAATTTAAGTAATTTAATTTATACATTTATTTTAATGGGGTACTATTTAATTACAATTCCATACGATAAAAACTATAACCTACATTAGGTAAATAAACTTCATACATGCATTAATTTCACTTATATTGAAATAAAAATAAAAAATACTAATACATTAAAATACTTGTACAAAACAAAATACTAATCATAATTATTTTAGAAACTAGTTATTTGCATTCAAGTGTTGTTCATCTATATATAATAAATTCAGAATTAATAATCAATAATTAAATACCTACATAAATTTTACATGCAATTATATTATTGATCCATTAATCGGCAGTGGTACAACGGTAGGTACAGTAGACGGCATAAGTAGGTCACGGTCATGGATAGCCCCATCTATTCGGAGGTCTCACCGTCCTGCCAGAACGAGTAACATACAAATTAGTTGACGGTACACACTGATTATTGTTTACTTTTGGACAGATGAAATCATAATCAAAATTGTAATCTGTAGGAAAATCATGTCTGTGAGAGAGATCTGCTATGATATGCCTTCGGTTTCTCACAAGATAACCGAATGCTATAAGATTTATTTTCTAATACTTTTTCTATCATACCTGGAACCCAGAACTTTTTAATGGTGTCCCATATCCTAACTTTCTGATTAACTTGTAAAGGAGTTAAGTTTCTTGAATGTTTATCGTAATAAATTTTTTGTTTATCTTGCCTTTTTAGTAATTTATTTCTTATATTTTCATGGACTTTTGGTTTTAATAAGTCTATGGGAGTTGGAAGAATACTTCTTAATTTTCTACTCTGAAGAAGTTCTGCTGGGGATGGTAAATCACAAGACAATGGCGTGTTTAAGCATTCTAACAGACCAAGCCGATAATCAGTGTTACCTTCAGTTAATTTTTAATTATATTTTTCACAGTCTGCACAGTGCGCTCAATCTGTCCGTTCGACTGGGGATAATACGGAGATGACGTCACGTGGTTAAAATTCCAATCAAGTGCAAACTGCCTAAACTCAAATGATGAGAACTGAGGACCGCAGTCCGACATTACGGTATTTGGTACACCTTGACGACTAAATATATCTTTTAAACTAATTATTATAGCACTAGATGTGGTGCTGTGCAATTTAAATAACTCATAAAACTTGCTATAATAATCAATAATTAATAAATAATTTACTCCTTTTAACTGAAATAAATCTACACCCACTTTAACCCATGGTCTATCTGGGACTTCGTGATTTGTTAGTTCTTCTTTTTGATTATTTTTTCTATATGTTGAACAAATACTACAACTTTTGATCATATTGTCGATATCATTGTTTATACAAGGCCAAAATATTAGTTATATATATATTATATAAATATTGCATTTTTCCATACCCATGTGCCCTATATGTATTTTTTTTAACATATCTTTTCGCATCGACCTGGGTATTACTATTTTGTCCGATTTCCAAATTAACCCATTTGCAACTGATAACTCATCCTTATAATTCCAATATGGTTTTACTATATCTAGAACTTTATCTTTGTTGTCTGGCCATCCCTTAAGAATATTTTTATTTAATTCTATCATTTCTTCTTCTAGTTCTAACTGCTTTTGTATATTTATAAACTGAAAATCCGTAAGGTACTCACATTTACTTTTTACAATGTCTGTCAGTGCACACACCTCATCCGTACTACTCTCTATACTATTATGTACTGCCGACTCATAGGCACGTGATAATGTGTCAGCAACATAAAGATGTTTACCTGGCTTGTACACTAACATAAATGTATAGCGCTGTAATCTTAACAGCATCCTTTGTAAACGGGAAGGAGCATCTACAATAGGCTTCTTAATAATACTTATTAAAGGCTTATGATCCGTCTCAATAGTAACATCTGTACGACCAAAAATATAAGCATAAAAACGTTCACACGCAAAAACACACGCATACAACTCTTTTTCTATTTGTGCATATCTTTGCTCTGTTTGCGATAATGCTTTAGAAGCATAACACACTGGTTTACTGTTTTGCATTAAGCAGGCACCTAACCCTGTGGCCACTAGCATCCACAGATATAACAATAGGCTCTTTCATACTATAATACTGAAGTACCGGCCGTTTAATAAGACACATCCTCAAATTATTAAAACACTTATTATGTCTCTCATCCCAGTGCCATTCTATCTCTTTCTTTAGTAATTCCCTAAGTGGTAACGTTCTATCCGATAAATTTTCTATAAAGGATCCTACGTATGTGATTAATCTAAAATCTAAAAATCTCTCTACTGCCTTTTTGTCTTTCGGTACCGGCATATTCGTAATTGCGGATAGATGCGAGTCATCCGGACTTAAACCATCTTTTGTAATATGATGACCCAAATATTTAATTTCTTGCAATCCAAACACTTATTAATGTTTAATTTTAAATTAATTTTTTTACAGCGTTCTAAAACTTTCCTCAGTATCTTATCATGCGTAGTTTTTTCTGAAGCATATATAAGTAGGTCATCAATATACATACATACACCTTCTATGTCATCAAAAAACTCATACATTTTCCTGTGAAAAACTTCTGAAGCTGAACAAATACCTTAAAAATTCTTAAAAATTTAAATCTGCCAAACGGTGTGTGGAAAGTGCAATATTTACTACTATCACCTAATTTAACATTCCAGAACCCTGCAGATGCATCTATAGTACTAAAAAACCTGGCGCCTGATAATTTTGAGACAATTTCGTCAATAGTAGGTAATTGAAAATGTTCTCTCTTGATTGCCTGATTCAACTCCTTGGGATCTAAACAGATCCTTAAATCCCCATTAGGTTTTTTCACTACCGTGATACTACTCACCCAGTCGGACGGACCTGCTACTTTACCTATAATACCCTGTGATTCCATTTCCAACAACTTCTTTCTAACGTCCTCTTTAATTGCAAAAGGTAATTTTCTAGGCGCGTGTATGACGGGGACTGCATCGTCCTTCAATTGTATATTATATTCACCCGGTAAACAACCTATGCCACTGAACACGTCACTAAATTCATTAATAAACCCTGGCAAATCGTTCACAGATCTCTGCACCGACATAACCCTACGAATAAGATTTAATTCTACACAAGAATAACGACCCAATATAGGCGTACTATTAACATCTGCTATTTTAAATTCCAATAAATACAACGTATTTTTATAGTAGACTTTTAAATTAATTTTACCCACAACTGTTATTAAGTCACCGGAATACCCACTCAACCTAGTGTTGGTTTGCAACAAACTATTCACTGTAATATCTAAGTCCTTTAAATAACGTAGTGGTACCACATTTACGTCTGCACCCGTGTCTAATTTAAAGTTAATTACGCACTCATTAATTTTTAAATCTACTGTCCAATTATTCAAACTTTTACTTAATGAATAGATTAGATTACCTCTTGTTTGTCTGATGATTCCAAAAAATACACGCCGCATACTTTGGCAAAGTGGTTTAATTTCGAGCATCGTAAACAAGTCTTCCCATACGCTGGGCACTTATTTTGCGCATGATAAGTACCACATCTGCTGCACTCGGTCGCTACCCGCGGTCTAGAGGAGCTCGTCGCAGGACGCCAAGCGCGAGAGGCGGCGCCTCCGCGCCCGCGCTCGCCGCGTCGACTCGCACCTCCCCGCTGCACCTGACCGGCATCACCGCGCCCGCGCATCATCGTTCTTTGTGAATACCCGTTACCGCCAATATTTGAACCCCAAGCTGTTTGCTCCATTCTTCTGTACTTCATATTATTATTTTTTACCATCCAAATATCATGGTTTTGTTGCTTATCCATCTGTATCTCTTGACCAATGATTTCATTCACATTAAAGACTGACTCAGCTTCCCGCTTTATATTTTCCGAATATATTCTTGACACAATTGCCGCTTGACATATCTCCAATGCTTTGTTAAGTGTTAGGTCAACTTCACGCAATAATCGCTCTCTTATCGCAGAACTGAGCACTCCACACACTAAACGGTCTTTTATTAAATCCTCCCTTAAACTTCCGAATTCACACGGGTGGGCTAACTTTCGTAAATCAAAAACATATTGATCTATCGATTCATTTGGTTGCTGATTCCTTGTAAAAAATTTTGCCTTCCCACAGTCAAATTCTTCTTAGTTTTAAAATGCTCATCTAGCTTTTCAAAAACACCCTCTAATGTCGTTTCCATAGATTTTTCTAGAATTTTTCGACACTGTTCGCCTACTATATGCAAAAATATGTTCAATTGTATCACAGTTGATTTTTTACATAACTCACATGTGTTATAATATATTTGAAAGCCCTTTTTCCATTTCTGCCAACTTTCACTTAGCCGTCCCGATGCTACATCCACCGAACTTTCATCGTATTTAAACGGTGATGGAGGCGATAACACTGTTTCCATGTTGTTATTAACACTTTTCTTTTGACTTCAGTCCTATTTATTTTCTTTGTTCTAACACTTAGTTATTATTTGTTTCCGTTTCCTCGTTAAACAAAAATCTTCATTTTAAATTTAAAATAGGTAGGTAACCGACTGCGCCATGTTGTGTGGGGAGGCGTCAGTTAAACCACAAGTCTGAGCAAACACTGGTTTATTAACTTTCACATACATCATACATACAAGCTATTAACTACCCTCAACATTCATAACAATATTGTGACACACAGTACCTTTTCATTGAAATATCCCTCTTCCGTGCTAAGGTTCTTCTCGGTGTCTTCTACAGTCCTAATTCGAATGTGGACTATTTCTCCACTCTTGAAGAAACTCTAGAGGACCTGACTCCCTTATACAGTCATTCAATACTGATGGGAGACTTTAACACATGCCTTCTGAAGAACGACGTACGTACTCGTCGACTTAAATCAGTCATAAATGTCAGTAACATGCATATTCTTCCACTCGATGCAACTCATTTTTTCACTCCATCTCTTCTTGATCTTGTTTCTTCATCTGAATGGTTTTCTTGAATGGTTTCTTCATCTGCCCACGTCGCTAAGCATGGCCAATGTCATGCTGACGCTTTTTCATTTCACGACCTAGTTTATCTTTCTTATAAAATCCGTCCACCCAAAGCAAAGGCAAAGATTCTTCTGCAGCGTAATTTTGGTGGTGTGAACCTCGAGAAACTGCGCCAGGATGCACTGGGCATGGATTGGTCGGCGATATTTAATGCTGACAGTATTGATGAGAAAGTTAACCTTTTCAACACGTTTCTGGTTCAGCTGTTTGATGTGCATGCTCCTGTTCGTCCTGTAAAGATGAGACACTCTCCTGCACCCTGGCTTACTGATGAGCTAAAAAATTTAAGTCAAAAGAAAAATTTGACTAAATCTAAGTTTCAAATGGACCCAACCGATTACAACCGATCAAAGTATAAGCAACTGAGAAATCGCTGCAATAGGCTGTGTAGAGACGCTCAGCGGCGCCATATCCACCAGTCCGTCGAAAATGGTAATCCAGCGAAAGTCTGGAAATTTCTGAAATCTCTAGGAATTGGAAAATCCCGTAATAACTCCGTACCTAATAACGTAAACATCAATCAACTAAATGATCACTTCTGTGCGTCTCTTGCCATGGATGGTAAAACTAAAAGATCCACCTTAAATTTTTTGTCATCTTTTCCAATTCCGGATTACTCACCTCTTGTTTTAAGTCAAGTCACTGACTGTGATGTTAAGCGGAACATTTTGTCTGTTGCGTCTAATGCCGTCAGTAACGATAACATTAGTCGTAATATGATCTTACCTATCCTTGATATCCTGAATCCAATTATAACCCATATCTTTAACCATTCATTACTCTCCGGCATGTTCCCGTCGATATGGAAAGATGCACAAGTCATCCCTCTGCCAAAAAAGCCCAGTCCAGAATCCCTCTCTGACTATCGTCCTATTTCCATACTCCCCTTTCTGTCCAAAGTCCTAGAGCGGGTTGTAAGCCAGCAGCTCAGCAGTTTCCTGTCTAAAAACAATCTCCTTAATCCATTCCAGTCTGGTTTCCGTCCTGGTCATAGCACGACTACAGCGTTAGTGAAGATTACCGATGACATTTGCCTTGGTATGGATAACAAACGTCTGACTGTGTTAGCATTGCTGGATTTTAGCAATGCCTTCAATACTGTCGACTTCGAGATTCTCCTTGGTGTGCTACGTTCCCTTAACATATCTCCGTTAGTGCTTGACTGGTTCAACAGTTACTTGCATGGAGGCCGGCAACGCGTTCGCGCTGAAGACTTGTTTTCTGAATGGCGTGTTATACTTGCCGGTGTTCCGCAAGGTGGCGTCCTATCTCCTCTCCTTTTCGCTATTTTCATAAATACAATATCCCGTAATCTCTTTTCTTCTTACCACCTATATGCAGACGATCTTCAAATATATTCTCAGGGCAGCCTTGACTATCTGCATCAAACTGTGAACAAGCTGTGAACGAAGATCTGTCCCGTATCCTGGATTGGAGTGAGACTTTTGGTCTTAAAGTTAATCCTACCAAAACTCAGGCCATTGTCGTAGGTAGCTCATGGTTGTTATCCAGAGTTGATTTTAATACTTTGCCTCAAATAGTTTTTGATGGTGTCGTAGTACCCTACAGTAATATTGTTAGGAACCTGGGGATATTCATTGACGGCTCACTTGACTGGGGTAAGCAAATTGGCGAGGTTAGCAGGAAGGTGTTTGCATCTGCAGGTGCACTTAGCAGATTGCGCAATTTTTTGCCGATAACCACAAAAATTTCTCTTGTACAGGCTCTGCTTTTGCCCATTCTGGATTATGCCGACTGCTGCTATCTTGACATTACCCAGAATTATCTAAATAAGCTTGAACGGCTTCAAAATTTCTGTATCCGCATCATCTTTGGCCTACGGAAGTATGATCATGTGTCTGAATTCCGCGCCCAATTAAATTGGCTTCCAATTCGTCGCCGAAGAGATCTTCATATTCTCGCTTTACTGTACTCTGTTTTGTTTGATCCCCGGTCTCCTCCGTATCTCAAGGAGCTGTTTCTTTTTCAGAAGTCTGCCAGGTCTGATGATATGCGTTCAAGCCGGAAACTCCTTCTAGCTTTTCCCTCTCATTCATCTAGTTACTATTCTCATTCCTTCACTATCCAGTCTATTCGCTTGTAAAACTCGTTACCGTCACTTATCAGGCAATCCCAGTCCTTAAATACTTTCAAGTCCCGTGTAAAAGCATATTTCCTCTCTCTGTAACCTGTATTTTAGTTATCTAGTGCGTGGATAAGCCAAACCAAATATTTTTGTTCTCCTTATTACTATTTCTTTGTATATGTTGATATTTATCTCTATCACGTATGTTATATGTTTATATTATACTATTATTATCCATTATGAAATTTACGACCTGTGTATGGGAGTACTCATACAAAATGTTTTAATTTATCCTATGATCTCTCATTACCTTACCCACTACTTTTATTTTATTAGTAAATTCCTTACACGTGGGTTGCCTGGAAGAGATCGCTTCCTTTTTATTCGTTTTTAAGCACTGTTGTAATTATTTTCTTTGTAGTTGTACAATAAAGTATATTTATCTTATCTTATCTTATTGTCTCCTGAGTCTTGCTTTGTATATAATCTATTATGTCTTGCTCGGAACACTGTTTGCTCACATTTGATATAAATAAAGATACCTTGACATCAGCCGCCTTAAACTTTGCTGTCGAATCTATAATTGCCTTGCCTGATTTACCCACAAAACGGTTTCTATACTTTTTACGCTGTACAGTTATCCACTCCTCACTTTGTTTGCTTATTTTCCAATCGCCAGGCTTCTTTACAACCTCAGCAATGGTTGGGACCTCCATTTTGTTGTTTACGTTCTTCTCCTCAGATACACCGGCTTGAGGTTCACTCGTTCTCTGTTCGCGCGCTGCCGCTAACGGGAACGACGACTGATGCTGATGTTGCGAACTTTGCGATGTCGGCCATGTTATTTTGCCATTCGTTCGTACCTTGTCATGCGATACAAGGACAACCTGCTCCTCGCGCTCCATGTTGGAGTGGGACAAAGCAACATCATTCAATAGTTCTTTTGAAGTAAGCTCATTCTCAGCTGTTGTCTGTATACCCATAGACAAACACGATTCGCTTTGTATGTCATCATAATTGCAGTTAACTTCATGCGAAAGGCCTATGGGTCCGCTATCTAGGTACCCGCCGCGCTTTTTTATGTTTACGTTTTTATGATTCATAGTAGGGCTTGATTTTTGATTTCGCAGATTTATTTCTAGTGTTTTGAACTGCTCTAGCGTCACGTATGTCTCTTTAATGCACTTCATTTCGTTCCGCAGATTTATCACGTCTTTCATGACCGTAACGGCATCGATGTGATCAATCGAGATTGGGGGCAGTTTTAACAAATCTTTGGCCACAAAAATAGGGATATTATCCGGGTCCTGTACTTTAAAAACGTTTATGATGTCTTTAATATTTCTTCTATTCTTGCCGTCTTTACGACGAGATACTTTTCTCGGAGCATCACCCTCAGGCAGGGATTCAAAAAGCAACGTTTTTGCACTGTCAATCTCTTGATCAGAGAATGATGACTCGCACACTTTGATGAGGCTCTCATTGTCCATTAAATCTTGCTTATATTGTATGTAGGATAGCACTTCACATAATACAATGTTGCAACTTTTACATTTTAACGTATTTTGTGACATTTCACTAGACACGCAACCGTACGTTACCACGGTGCGCACGACACTGTACAATACAATATAACTCATAGAACTTACAATAAGAACTTATAGAACTAATAATAAAAACTTATACAACTAATAAAAATTATAAATCATGTAACAATAAACAAGTCTGCATGAAGAAGAAAATTAAGTATCATAGACGTTGCAAAAAGTTTCACAACCCTAGGGATTATGACAGTTTCTCTATGCTTTGCGCTCGATGTAAGGCACTTATCGTGGAATGCCATGGATAGTTTCTGACGTCGATTGAGGAATCTTTACAGGACGACCCTTTAAAGATTTTCTGGCGCTATGTAAATGGCAGGAAGGCTAGAGTCACGATTCCCCACACAATGACTTATGATGGCAAAACATCATCCGATGGACAGGGCATTTCTGAGCTTTTTTCGGAGTACTTTGGATCGGTGTTTGATAGGACTCCGTCAAATTGGCCGAATCCGATTGATTCTCCAAACCTACCTTCTACTTTTCACTTCACTATGCATAACTGTGAGTTTACAAAAAAGGATGTAGCGTTCAAAATGGAATGTCTGGATGCACGGAAAGGTCCAGGACCAGACGATATCCCTCCTAATTTTTTGAAATGTTGCGCGAATGAACTTTCGTTACCACTGTCTATGTTATTTAATAAAGCGGTTGCATCTGTGGTGTTTCCCACTCGTTGGAAGATGGCCAGTATTATCCCTATTTATAAATCCGGTGATAGATCATCATGTTCAAACTATCTACCTATAAGTATCCTTTCCTGCATTGCTAAGCTCTTTGAAAAGTTAGTATATGGACCCCTCTACGACCATCTGAGCAGCTACATATACGATAGACAGCACGGATTCGTTAGAAAAAGGTCAACTTTAAGCAATCTTTTGGAGTTTAAAAACTATTTATGTCATGTGTTTGCTTCTAGCGGGCAAGTTGATGCTGTCTATCTTGATTTTAGCAAAGCATTCGATCAGGTTGATCACTCTCTGCTCTGTCATAAGCTTTCCTATTACGGTGTTCATGGTTGTCTGTTGAGATGGATTATATCTTACTTGAGTAATAGAACTCAACTAGTTACTGTAAAGGGTTACACTTCCTCTCTCATATCTGTACCTTGCGGAGTTTCACAGGGCTCACATCTTCGGCCACTTCTATTTGTAATTTTTATAAACGATTTGGTTGATCTTCTGACATGTTCATCTCTCCTCTATGCCAATAATTTGAAAATTTACACGGATATCAGAGATATGACACAAAGCACTGCGCTTCAAAACGATCTGAAGATTATTTCTGACTGGTGTTTTTACAACAAAATGAATATTAACGCCAGCAAAAGCTGTGTCATTTCTTTGACCAGGAAAAAGAAGCGAGTAGCTCAGCAGTATTTTATTCAGGACAAGATACTAGGCAGAAAGGAAATTGTTAAGGATTTGGGTGTTTTATTTGATGATCAATTAACCTTCAGACCTCATTATGATCATATTCTGAAAAAGAGTTACAAACTATTATGTTTTATAATGCGAACAACCAAGGCTTTTCATAAGCCCCGTAGTATTTTGTGCCTGTATTTTAGCTTGGTTAAAAGTGTTTTAGAGTATTTTTGTCCGATTTTGTCCCCATATTATGGTGTCCATATCGACAGCATCGATAGAGTGCAGAGGAAGTGCCTAAAGTTTATTTCACGTAAATTCAATTATGGACGTTCTCTCAGAGACAACAGGGAGAGGCTTTTAAAGTTGGACCATACCTTTGCAGACTCATCGTAAAAGATATGACTTGCTTTGTCTTCACAAGATAGTGCATTCAGCTACTGATGCCCCGGATTTGCTCTCTTCCCTCAACTTTAATACTCGGTATAGATCGCGTCACCCGAACATTTTTGCAATACAAGTGTATAAGAACAACACCTCTTTTTTCAATCCCATGGTCAGAATGTGCAAAACGTACAATGATGTCGTCCGTAGTGGCGGATGCGTGGATGTATTCAATAACAGATTTTCCCAGTACAAAAGAGCAGTATCTGAATTTCTTATAACCGAGCAGTCCTCGACTGTACAAAAATAATGTATGATATTAAGAACACCCATTGTATAATTAAAATATAGTCAGTAATCAAATTTGTTTAGCCCTCGTTGTAGAAGTAAAGTTAAATCATGATGTGTATGCTATTTAAGGATTACGGTCTAGTTGTGATAAGTTTATATACAGGATGTACCAAAAAGAAGTGTCCCGATTTTTTTTGGAATTCCGGTTCGACGTTGTATTGTTCTCACACTTACTGATGAATCTCTTGCTACTTCTTCGAGCACTGATTCGACACTATCTAGGTCATGCATTTGCGATACACGGCCTGGTCTTCTACCTGGTGGATGTCCTCCCATGTGAGAGTTATGCACTCTTAAAATCATGCGATGATCAGGCCACGTTTCGGGTTGAGGTCCACCTCCATTTTGTACTTGCTCCCTGTACAATCTGGCTGCTGCAGAAGCGTTTCCTCTTGCAAAGCCATAAAAGTAATGCATAAGAGCATAATCACGTGATGTGAAAGGCATCTCACCAAACGAATGGGCTCGAAAGTTCGTTGAGAAAGCCAAATTAGTCGAAGTCCAGTATCCACACAAAACTAAATCGTAATCGCACTCAAAGTCCATAACCCCTTACCAGGCGCCGCTGTCAAAATTTATCAAGACGGAATCTGATAGGGGTTCTGACACCTTGCTTCAAAGTGACAGTGATTATCTGCGAGAAAAGGTTTTAATCAACTTTCCTGCAGTAATTTTTGGTTATTTAACAAATTAATGAACTTCAGGAATGATAACATGGCCAAAAAACATTTATTAATCTGATGGCTAATTTCAAGAATTTTCCACCTCGCTGTATTTGAAGGTTGATTTTAGCCAAAGTAGCCCATTAAGTACTTCTGTTTTGTAATGATTATGAAAGCTGAGATTCTGGAGCATTTTTGAGCTTTACTTAGAAACCATACAGTCACCTTTTAGATTTATAATTTAAAGTTGAAAATTTAAGTCTTTATTCATCAACCGTACATTTTTGGTTTTATACCAACATTTTCATCATTTTGGTCAAAGTTATGAAATTGATTATTTTATGCATCAAAGTACAATTAAGGATGATTCAGTTGGGCAAAGAAAAACTTTGCCAAGTCTTCTACTTTTTAAAAAATAAAAAAAATTAACTTTTAGGTCCGAAATTCACAGAAATTCAGAAAAAAAATCATAACTCGAAAACTATGAACAATCGCGGAACATACATGGGGGTGATTCGGGTACCCCAAGGGGTGCTCTTTCTGTGGGCTTCCGCTTGACACTTCTGTTTGGGACACCCTGTATATTCTTGGTTGTGTAATGGCTGTGATCTGTTTGCATACCTAATATAAATAAATAAAGTCATAGTAATGGCTAATTTTGTTTTAAGAAGAGTGGTCTCGGAAACGGTATTAGGAATACAGGTTTCCAAACTTAAAAGGATGAGACCTATAATAAGCATTGTAATAGTGATTCGTGTTATGAATAAAGATTTTTGTATTTTTGTTTTGTTTGTATCTTTGTAAGATTTTAAACAAAAACCGAGTGGCAACAACGGCGCTCAGTTTGACGGCCTATAAAAGGCCCGCACGCAACCTCCGATAATGGTTTCGAGCCGCAAAACCCTTAATAGCTCAACTTGCAACAGTGAGCTCGTTAGTAGTGCACTTGCTGTGTGCCCGTGTAATTTCATTGTAGGACTTTGGAGTTAAGTAGTGTTCGTTTAACCTGGTGCTCAGTACTGGGTTAAAAATAACCCAGAAGTTATTCATTAGCTTGGCGCTGGGGTAAAAATAACCCAGAAGTTTAAGTATCGGATTCCTTTCACTGTTTTAATTTAAGTTATAGATAAACGTCCAATTTGAATTACAATGAATCACCATACTGAACTCGGGCAGACCGCCAAAAATTGCAGTCGCCATATTAGGATCGGCGCTCAGGAGCAAAGTAAACAAGTGATTTTTGTGCAACTTTAAGGACAACTACATGTAGCATAATATTTTATATCTTAATGACCTGGTAACTTTGCACGATTAATATTTTATTAAGGTGTTCCAAAAAGTGTAATAGATTCATCTTAATCGGTGAAATATTTTCAAAAATATTTCTTTCGGGTGTTTCAAGGCGCTTGCCTGATAACATTGATGAGACAACGTTGGCTTACAACGTAAAATACACCAAGTCTAATAATAGCTCAGTTGTTAGAGCAGCCACCCGGACTGTGGAAGGTCGCAGGTTCGAACCCCGTTTGAGTCCCTGGGATCAGGTCGAATTTTCCTAGTTTGAAACTCATTGATTAAGTTATGTTTACATTGTTAAACAAAAAAGACTAGATCTATTTACTTTGTTTTGTGGTAGTATTCACCATGTGTTTTTACCGCGCTGACGTTTTCGTACCTATAGGATTAAGGTAGAGACCCATGTGATTAAAAATGGAGCCAAAAAAAGCATACAAATATCTGAAGTCAACTACCGTAGTTTACGTGACAGAAACTAGATATACTAGAACATTAAAATATGGAACAAGACAAAGTGTGGTAATATTCACCCGTTTACAACCGTTTGTTTTTCCTTCCTAGCGACGAACGATGGGTTAGGAACTAATTGTTGAATTTTGCTCGAACATGCGAGGTCAAAACGCATAGATCGTATTTAGGTCAACATATTAGTATGTACCCAAACTGACATACACTCACGACTTTATCTCAAACGGGGTAGTCAGAGGCAAGTAACTGTTGCAGTCATGGTGATCGTAACATTTGAAAGTGAGCTCAAAAAGTTTTTGGTAAATAAGGCTTACTACACTTTAGCAGAATTTTTTAATGATGAGATTAGATTTTAAGTTGTAGTGCCCTGACGGGGTGTCACTGATCACAATTATTTTGTAACAACTTTTCTGTACTTTGACTAGCAATTAATAAATGAATATGAATATGAGCTTCAAAATTTGCAAAATGGTGCAGTATTTTCATTCTATGCTAATTTTCAGTTTGAACACTTCTGCGGCTGTGGTTTTAGACTGCGTTTTCACCAGACATGTGCGAGGATGCGTTGCGAGGGATGTGTTTGTTAAGCACCAATAGAATCACGAAGCTAGGTATTTACCTAGGTATTTTCACTTGAAGTGATTCTGTTGGTTATTAACAAACACATCCCTCGCGACGCATCCTCGCACATCTCTGGTGAAAACGCAGCCTTATATTATGTTGCAGGTAAGTATCCTGTCAACTTGCAGATATGCCTAGTGAACAATTTTCTTTTCCGTGTTGATAGAGTAGGTATTTCGAAAGAGAACATCATTAACATAACTAACACAGATTAAGGCAACAGCAACTGGCCATTTTTCCGTTATTGATAATTAGTATATTATGGATTCAAAAAAGTCTACATAAGGCAAAATTATCACGAAATATAAGAGAATATGAAAGTAAACAATTTAGGCAAAACTCAATACGAACGACGTCAGTTCCCTCGCAACGTCTATTTTCGCGGGATATTATTCTTCTTGAGTATAACGAAAAATGGAAAGTGTAGGAAAAGATCTTCCTCTATACAGGGTAATTTCACGAAGTCCTTAAATAAGATTTTGTTTTAACAAACGTTAATTACCTTATTCATGAACGTTTAATACTATAAATAAGTAAGAAAAATTAGTAACAAAAGTATAAAATGATAAAGTATCGCTTTTAAGAGGATTTTACTTCTGATCCGATGCTACCCATGAGTACATTGTCGATACTTTTGATTTGATACTGAGTCCACCTTATGACTATATTTCACCGGGACACAATGGCGGCACATATAGTCGCGCCGTAGTATCCGTAAGCTAGCAAACTAGATACCAGAGTCACCACACCACACTACGGCCCCAGTATTTAAATGGACCTCGAAGAGAAAGCACTACTGCTATAATATGTAGGTATGGAAAGATAGTTCAAAAGAAAAAAAGAAACAGTGGTGGGTATCGTCATTTAGCCGATCGCTGTAAGAAAAGAAAATTCATCATCATCATATATACGACGATCTAAGAAGACGAGATAAGTTTTTTAACCATGTGAGGATATCCGTGAGGTCTATTGATTATTTACTGACTTTGTGTGAAAATGATTTGTTGAAACAATGAGGTGGAGGCGTCACTGGCGGCCTGACTGGCGACCGAGTGAGTGAGACACCATACAGCGCTATAGTAATTAGTGGTACGCGACCAGCGTGGCGGCGTGACCAGTGACATTCTGTGCACGCGTCCGAGCTGGTCGCGCCGCCAAATTGGTTGCGCAACCAAACAAACACCAGGTGAGTAACTCTCTATATAGCTGTATACATTTTGTTGGTAGCGGCGACTGGTTGCGCCTTATATCTATTTAACATCGGTTCTGTGGTTTAAGTAGCCCACTGCCACTCCAGCTTTCTCTTTCAAGGATTCAAGAGCAAGGATTTGGACCTTAATTTTATGCTTGTTCAACTTTCGCCATAAATTAGAACCGTCTTAAACTCCAACATCTCACAAACACGCTGTGCCGCAATTTGTAATAAAATTTAGTTTAGATGCAACTTTTCAACTAAAACTGAACTCTGCACAAAAGTTGCTTGTATGTCACCGCTGTGATAGCCATAAATGAATGAATAAAAAAACTGTTAAAAGGTAAATGTTTAAATCTATCTCTGAAACAGCTTATTCCTAAAAGGAACTGCTGATGCTGATGCCCGCGACTTCGTCCTTATGGAATATCCCATACAAAATAAAAAGTTTCTTGGAAAATAAATTTCCTTGTATGGATCTATTTTCAGCGCTCACAAACCCTCGATATTCAAAGAGAATAATAAACTTGTCAGGCCCACGTTTGAAGCCTGAATCTACCACTTTCAATCATTCGGCTGCTAAAATGTCAAATGGAATGAAACTTTCTGATTCACATTAAGTTCAAGATGGGGACCAGCTTGTGAGTTCACAAATAACTTATACGGTTATGTTTCTGTTACACAAAGAATATTCAATCAAATTTATATAAATATACATTGTTCAATACTACCAGTAGTTTCATATAAAAAAGCATTAAAAAAATATACTAATTGCTTTCATGTTTGCTTTTGGGCATTATGTGTTTTTAATGTACTTGATAAACAGACTTAACATTAAGGAAATATTTTATCTGTTTGGCTGGTACAGAACGCCTTTCGGCATGAAGTCCACTCTACATATTCCTACGTACCTATTCTACTTTCGAAAAATGGTATTATCTTTACACACAAGATATTATACCAAAGGTGGTTTTAAAATCCATCAAAAATAAATCATGGAGGAAAAAGTGCCTTACACAGCGCTACGTAAAAGACGTCTCAGCGGCCGTAGCCTCGTAGCACGTAGAAATTACTACGACGATCGCCTAGAATAAATTAATACCTCTACTATGATGCCTCACGTTTACGACGATAGTTAACTACAGCATCTTGTATTGCATCTTGTATACTATCTTAGTTTCATTGCTATTTACTAGAGGCACTATACTCAAATCCCCACCAAAAACTTTACCACAAACGCTAGCGACAGTGAGCGGTGAAAACTCATCGTAGGGATCAGCAGAGTAAAAAGAGACCTAGAAGTATATATTAATAAAGTTGTGTATAAAAATACAAATGAATTGGCAATTGGACACATTTCTTTTTCATAGTTTTCTAAGGTCACGAAGAAGGTTCTTATGGACAGAAAATCGTAAAAATTACTTAGAAAATAATAAAAACAACACTTTTATTTTCCCATTCAAACCACTGTTCCAAAGTGTCAAACAATATCTTTTGACAGAACGAAGTCCTCGAGGAAGCTAGTAGAAAAATAAAACAACCAAAAAAAAAATACTTCTTAGAGCGAAGCTGAGATGTGTGATTTTAGCAATATCATTAGTGAATTTTTGTTAGCCTCAGCTTAATTTCGAGCAAACCCCGCCGTGAATTCGTAACTTTTATTTCAGAATATTGGTCATTGCCTTGTTTTCTCATTGATATCATTTTCGATTTGATCGTTTCGATTATGTTAATCAAAATGATAAACTAAAACAAAATTACACTATTTTCCAACCTTTACTTTTGAAATCAGATCTCGTGTTTGAATTTTTAGCATAATGTAATAAACAAATAAGAAATAAAAATAGAACAAGAAGTCTTGTATCCCAAAAGGATATCACAATTCCTTATAACAACATGAATGAGAGAGTCAGTTGGCCCAATAAACAGATATAGGCTTAATCAAATTTTCTCTGAGGGAAAGCTGCCAAATTGAATGAACTTATATAATATGGTCTCAGGGGACGTACTATTACTGCTCTATTAGTTCATTTTGGGTCAATGGATGAGATTCTTACGTTTATTTATTGACATGTTGGGGTCGGTTCCAATTAACTTCTTGCTTGTCTTACGAAGTTAGAACTGGGTACTTTGGAGCCAGCTTAAATGAATACTGTTTTACTATAGGCTGTTTAGACTTTTAGGAATTTATAGTCACAGGAATTGTCAGAATGTTCAAACTTACAAAATGAGGTATCTGCAGTGTAATATACAAATACTACATTATATCTCTTTCTCTTTATAATATACCTAGGTTTTCTGGAAGAGACGGTTTTTACCGATATTACCGCCTAAATTGTGAATTGTTATAATTTTCTTATCTGTACTTAAGTTTCCTTGCTCACTGTAAAATATAAAATCCTACTAATATTATAAATGCGAAAGTTTGTGAGGATGTATGGTTGTTCCTCTTTCACGCAAAAACTACAGAACGGATTTAGATGAAACTTTACAGTAATACAGCTTATACATCAGAATAACAAAAAATAAATATTTTATGTATTTTGGCCATAATATATAACGAAAAGTATCGTAAGTCGGAAAAAAACCTGCCCGCTGTTAGCCATATTGTCGTGCGCTGCCTAACCGAGTTACACGAAGATTTGTACTGTAGGATTGTTTAAATAAAAGTCCGCAAAAGCATATATCCAAAATAGTGAGCCATTAATTCAATTAAATTTGATACTTTTTTACAATGCAGATTTTAGAATATTTAATAAATTCCTATAAAAATTAATATATTAGGTTAGGTTGGGGAAAAAGTCTTTTCGCATATAGTATTTGTGAACTTGTAATAAAATCTTTCTATTTGTATCTGGCTGGTTTTGGTATCATTAGAAGTTTTAATTTTAAAGAAGGAAATTCCAAATTCAAATTAGGAAAATTTGTGATTTTCATTTGTTTTTCTTACTGTCAAGATGAGAGAATCTAATTAAGAAATTCGATATTTTAAAATTTGACTACAAAAAAGGTTAAAATGCAACGCAAGCCGCGAAAAAAATTTGCGATGTTTATGGACCTAGTGCAGTGTCTGTGAGAGTAGCACAAAGGATAGTGTACATTCGCCCATACATTGCCGCCTATGAACCAACAGTCATGAAAAATACCTCATAAGGTTCATAAATACATACACTTTAGTGTCAAAACGTAGTTTATGGACGGACACTTCTGAGAACTCGTTAAATATCAAAAAACAAAAAAAATAGAGATTATATTCAATAATATAATGCGAAGTTTTATTTACGTGAGTGGGACTAATGTTCTTCAAGCACATATTTTGTTGATCTGCCACTTCTGTCAGTACCATGGAACCACTAGCTGAGCCACAATTCACACAAAATGTTGATTCCATTGCGATGATCGTAAATCCGTAATTATTGCTAAGTTAGCTATGTGCAGGTTACAAAGTCTGTAAACGGTTTAATCTACAAGGAGGTAGGTCACTACAGAGAGCCATCAACGTCCGTTTTTTAAGCCGAGTCGTAAGAATAAACACAGCATTGCAAATTGAAGGCGAAAAATACAAGACACTAGACAGATGCTGGTATTTTTTTTGCGTTGAAGTGTCAAGTCAACCAAACGTAATTAACTTCTTTTTTTTTGGCTTCGTACAAAGTTGATTGAAGCCAATGTATAATCTGATTTAAAATGAAAAGTTGATTAAACATTTATCGCATTGACAGTAATGTATTGTTACTCACTTTTAAGAGCCTTTAGTAAGTTCACAACTACATTTTCTTGCACAAACAAGGTTTCTTTTGTCAATACAAAGTAAATTAAAATATTGTTGCGATGGCTAAACAACAGAGAGCACAGACGAACGCAACATAAATGGTACCTATTAAAAAATGTTTTCGTACGATAAATCTTTTCAGTATTTTTAATTTTGATATCAAAAATCAGAAGTATCCGTGACAATCTATTAAGTGATAATTATGTCTTAAATCATGGCCAGAATTATGACAAATGTCAAATGTTTGTTGGTTTATAGGCCAACTTGGACGCTGTCCTTTGGTTTAAGCGGTTTCAATCCAGAAATTTTGATGTCAAAGATGCACGTCGCTATTACGGATAAAATGGATGCCATTCTTGAAAAAGTGGAGCAAGAGTGGCATATCAGTAGTTACGACGTAGCTAAAGAACTGGGAATTGAGCACAAAACTGTTTTGGCGCATTTTAAAATAACTGGGTATACTAAAAAGCTCGATATTTGGGTACCTCACGAGCTCACTGAAAGAAACCTAATGAACCGTGTACTCATTTGTGATTCTTCATTACGACGTAATGAAACCTTTATTTGTTGCTTTAAGTATTTAATGTTTTATAGATAAAAATTGTCTTTTGAACTAAGCAATTTGTGTGCGAATAAATAAATTATCTTTTCTTATCATATCTAAACTTCTTAAAGAGCCTAAAGACTATTATGTAAGGTCTAAATTGTCACTTTTTGTGTGGATTTGCCTTAGCAACTTTGGCGCTCTTAAGTTAAGTGCAATCGGGTTGGACGATTATCTTGTTTTATTCAATATCTATATTCTATATTGCGATAAATAAGAAAAAAAAATTGTAAGTATATATATATTCTATATTGTGTTATCTTGAATTTTAGCGCTATAGAAAGGACTAAATATAGTTTCGCATGTTCACAGAATTTCTGTAAGATGATGTGAAACTTCATTTAAGTTTTAAAATACACTATGAAGCAATGAAAGCAAAAAACTTTATTCACGAAGTGAATTTGGTACGAAGTTTATCTTATTTTTAGGAGGCGCTCCAACTTTGCAGCATTTCCGAAAGTATTTTCGTTTCAAGAAGCTTTTTGGAAAGGTGAGAAACGCTTGAATTAATTTCCAGCCGTGAATTGGCTTTACTAAATGAAATTTCAGTGTCAAAAATGGCTATTTTTACATAAATAATTAGTCCTAATTGCTGGAAAAAGCTTGCTGATTGTTTTCGTACAATAACCTGCACATAATTTAAAAAAAGTTTTAACTGAAAGGTAGTTTGGCTAACCAAACTTCACCAACACCGACTTATAGCTCTCCTTATATGTTTGTAGATGCATTTAAAAAATAAACGTTGAAATTCCAAACAAATAGTTTTTATTTGTATTCAGCGCTTCAAAGGTACTTTAATCCAAACTTTCTCTGATTATTATCTACTGAGTATGCCCCGTCATTTTACATTTTATTACAAATGAGGTTGGTTCCTTACCTAGTGATGGCATTAGCTAAGTAGCTTACGTAGCTAAGCAAGTTCGAGATGTATCCTGGTTAGTTCCTTAACTAGTGATGGCACTAGCTGATTAGCCTACGTAGCTACGGTAGATGTAACCTTTACGATCGATGGCGTGAAAGGACGGCTAGACAGATATTATACTGTCAACTAAAAGTGTGCTATATGTCGCGTGTTCACCTGTGCCTTATTTTAGGTGAGGCATTGCTTAGCAAAAAAACCACCGCGCTTTGCCTACCGCAAACATATGTATTTTTACGGGGTCGTATGCGACAAAACAGTGTTTTTCTTATTAAACAAATACCACAAAATGAAGAGTCTACAGCAGGACCACTCGCGCCGCGTTTTTTCTAAACTTGCCTGACCACCCAGGGTTACTACTATATTCGCTCTGAATTTTTTAAATGAAGTAAATAGGTTATACCTATTCGACTGATTGCATCAAGTTCGACAAAAACAAAAACACTCGTGACAGTTTCTCACCGCTATTACAAATTAGGCATGCGGCGCGGCACCTCTGACGGAAAGTCCACTTAGAACAAACCCGCCATATTGATCACGCACACAGACACAGTGAGTTTACAGGGGACACCAGTGAGCTTCAGTGAGTCGGCCGGTCGAACTGAGTTTTTCACATGATGAATTTTGTTTTAGACCGGTTTTAAAAATTCACTTTGAACATAGTAGGTAACCCTGGGCAGTGACGCAAGTTCAGGGAAAAGGCGCTAGCGGTCCTTCTGTAAACTCTGTATATTGTGCCGGTATCACCTGTAAACTCACTTTGTCTGTGTACGTGATCAAGATGGCGTTTCGTTCTAAGCGGACTTTCTGTCCGGGCCGCCGCCGTGCCGCATGCGTAATTTGTGCAAATACTGTAAGTAGGTAATTAAAATAATCCAAATTAGCATATCAACGAGAATGCTTAGACTAATATGGTGGATTTAGAGATAACCTTAGTTTACAAACATGAGTTTTTTTTTGTGTTCGGGAAAGTATTCCATCATGTTTAGCAATGGGCAAAACAATGAGAATTTACTAATGAATCTGGCAAAGAAAAATTGAGATATTTGTTGCCATGATTTAATGCGTCACATTCTATTTGTACCGTTGCGGCCGTCTAGTCAGCAAGTCTACTTTACGCCTAATCTATAGTCTGCCTATCACTAAAGAAGAACATAATATATTACGTTTTGTTACGAAACGAATAATTCTATAATATTCATCTTTTTTTATATTTTTGTAAATATTTTGGGAACAACAAAGAACTTAGTAGTTCTGAGTAGGGTATGAATGGCGGCTTTACACTCTCGAACAAGCGCTCTCGTCAAGTCTCGCCGAGATGTCTCGCCCGAGAGGCATATCAGCGAGTGCTTACCATGTACACTCTCGTCTATTCACTTGTGGTTTTGATCACTGAGAGGATGGACGCATTAGAAGTCGCTTCCGCTATGGCTGCTAGCTGTGCACTGAAGCACGCGGGTGTGAACACCAATGCTTTCGGCGTTCCTCGCGAGTCGTGCCGAGACCCTTTGACTCGGGCGCAAAAAACCGACACGAGAGCGAGAGCGGGCGAGGAAGCCCGAGGCATCACGAGGCGAGGCTAGAGCTACCATATTCACTCTCGCACTCGGCCGGTGTCGGGGTGTCTCGGCGAGAGTGTACAGCCGCCATAAAAAGGTATCCCAGAGATATTCACAAAATAAGTATGCCTTTATTTTAATCTCTAACTACTCTACGTATACAATTTTGTTTCATTTCAAAGGTATTTATTTTATTTATTTATTTATTTACCACATACAACTATCAGTACAGGATAATACTTAATGCAATAGTGTAGTTACAATAATATGATTAAAAGTTGACAAATTGAATGCATTTTTAAGAGCAGAACAGTTACACATTCTCATCATAATTAACTTATACTTTAAGTACACATACAATAAGCCGCTCTTGTGAATTCGTTCAGACTACAGTTAAAATAGGTCAATCTGTTGTGTCAACGCATTGAGCACCCGCAGCGCACGCGTCAGGGGCGCGCGCTGCAACAGGTTGGTGCGCGCGCGCGGCATCGCCAGCAGTTTCGGCCTCCGCCCGCCGCCCCACGTATTCATCAGGGTCACACAACTGAAGCAGCTCTAGAACACTAGGGTTATGTATTTTACTACGAAGTTAGTAAATTGTTTAGCTAAACGTAGTACCATCCCTAAATTCCGGTAACAAGCTTTTTTGCAAACGTTCAAAATATGGACCTTAAAATAAACATCAGCAGTGAAGTATTTAAAATTATGGTTTACGGTGTGTGAAGCAAATATAAGTTTAGAGAAGTTTGGTCTTGGCTTCGCTGGCAGAAACTTGATATTTTACCGTGTGTTCACTTTTCCAATATCGGCGTGGGATTTAGAAAAGTTTTTCGTTTTTCACTTTAGTATTATGAGCTATGAAACTAAACTCAATAGCGCCTCCATTCACTTAAATGAAACCGAAATTTCATTATAAAGGTTTCGATATCCAGAATGTGTGCTATTTTTAGAGTATGCGTTAAATTTTTTGAATACCATTTCAAGTATAAACATTCATAATGATCAGATTAATTGACGTCTAGCTAATTCTAAAAAAACTGGTTTTTGCCACGAAAAAAATACGGTGATATTGCTTTACCTATTTTTCTCGACGTTTCGGCGACAATTGCATGTCACCGTGGTCACGACTGACTCGGTAATTTTTTCGTTGCCTTTTTTTATTAGAATTAGTTAGTTAAAATGCAACGAGAAAGTTTTGAATGTTATTTCACGTATTATCCAATCACCACCGATAACATACCCATTTTTGATAAATAGTTTGAAGGCAGCGCCTCAGTTGCTGTAATTTGTGTACAAACCTTTATTTAAAATGTACAAGCTCAAAAAACCCGAATCCAAAATACGGTATATTCAAAATACAATTTGCCTTATCACATCGTGTATTGTTCTAATGCAATCCGCTCGTAGCTTTTCAGCTGTTTTTTTTAAAGTTAAGCAGTTGAACCTTGCTACCATGCATGTTTTACTAGCCTGTTATAACTGCCTCTTCAAGATTAGAGTAAAAGGCATTTTCGGAGCAGACATCATAGACAACGTCGTCATCAAATAACTGCCTAGTCCCACAACCAAAAAATAATTAAAATAACTAGCAAAGTCGTCGCATCCTAGTAAGATAGCTAATAATCCAACTATATGCATAGGAAATCGCTAGCATATGCCAAATTTGCACACTTCATATATTTTAATATTCCGAGCACATCTGGCATTTTCATGGACCATTAAGGAAATCGCTTACTTGGATTATATTATTGCGATGTGAGTAATACCATGTATTTCCCAGAAAAATGACTTGGAAACGAAGAATCGGGAGAACGATAACATTATTCTTCGAGGATGTGGCTCTAAAATGTTGAAACTTTACGTTAACTCGCTCTTCGATATTCAAAACGGATTTCAGCGATGTCAAAATGGGAAGCCACTAGTCAAAGAATTGGACACAAACATGATTTGTGACCAGATTCTTCATTTCTATATTATGCAAATTAACCATTGTTATTCATATCTGTTTCTCAGTAACCGCAGTAGTAGTTTTAACATTGAACCTAGGTTTATTATTCATTTTAACCAATAAACAATTGCAGGATTTTAGCAAAAAGTAAAGTAGTAGAGTTCAGAGGAATCTAGAATTTTTCGTTCTTGTTTCGAGCACTAAAATGAACAAACCTTTGTTGCTGAAACCAAATATGAATCTACTGCAGATTGGGTGTTCTGATATGTGGGTGCACCAGGATATTGGAGTATTGATGTCGCATAGAAAGGAGGAGATGTGAAACCATTTTTCAAAACTGGCTTCAGCCTTATCGAACAAAATTGCCAATGAGAGTGTATTCGTCATAATACAAAGTTTATAGGTATAATTGAAAACAAATCCTATGTTATTATTCAATTGAATTGCTGTGTGCGTTTTAGGCAACGGTTTCAAATGAAAGGTTTTGGGTATGTGTATTGCCTTTTTATCCCGTCGATTTTTTAGAGTAATAACTGGCTTTTAGATACTTTATCTCTGGAAACGTGTTTGCGACATAAGAATAACAACTGTGTAGCTGTGTTCCCGAGATAAAAAGACGGATTGCCATGTCAAAAGACGTTATGACCCGGCTGAATGGTCTATGGAAAAATAGAGGGATCACCAACACCTCCAAAATGCGCTTAGTACGGGCATTGATTTTCCGGGCCTTCATGTACGGAGTCGAAACCTGGACCATCAAAGCGAGAAAGAGACAGAGGATTATTGCATTCGAAATGTGGTGCTGGAGGCGGATGCTACGAATTACCTGGAGCGCCAAACGCACAAATGGATCAACCCTATCACAGTTGAGAGTAAAACAACGTCTTTCCACAACCTGCTACCATCGCGTACTCAGCTATTCGGGCATATAATGAGGCGTGGGGACAAAAGCCTTGAGAAGATGATCATTATTGGAAACACGGAAGGAAAGAGACACCTACTTTCTACACAGTTGCTAAAATTGCTACCGACACAGGCCGGTGGAGACAATTTGTCCGCGCCAAACTTACACCCCACCATAATCACGATCTTCAGACATAATGGAGCGACCGGAGAGAGATAACAACTTCTTTTAGTTTTAGGTGAGATCTGATTTCGGTTGGTAATACAACTCAGAGTAATCAAATGTATACTAATATTATATAGAGGAAAGATTTGATTTTTCATATCTAAAGATAGAAAATTTGATAATTTGTTTGTTTGCAGTGAATATGGTCCAAAACCACTGGAATAGATATTTTACCATTAGAAGCCCACATTTTCCCTGATGAACATGGCGATACATTTATTGAAATCATTGAAATCATTGTAAAATACCAGTGCGTACCCGGGGGCGGGCCGCTGGTAACAATTGAAATACCTATCAGCAAAAGCCCTTTCCCATCTTATCCTATCAACGCATATAATTAAATATTTATAACATTATAATGTCCCACTGCTGCACAAAGGTTGTTTGTAAGTATTACACATCAACACAAATAAATCTATTTTATTTATTTGTGCAGAGCTTTCAAAAGGGCATAATTTGCTTATACATAAATTCTGCATTTTTTTAAATTTAAACTTACAAACAGACTTTGGAGCTATCCTGATTTTGAGACACATAAATGTTTGTACACAGTAACGTTTAAACCCAGGAGAGTCACATACTAGTTAAATCTAATTAAATTGCCGAAACGTGAAGTTTGAACCCAATTTCACTGTTTGTTAGCCCATAACTCTAATTCCAATACACGCCTCAAAAAAAAAAAAGAAGGAAGATGAAAATGATGAATGCTGAATGGAAGAGTACTTCCATTTCAATTTCTTGTCCAATTTGAAAATTAACTGGCTTCTCTCTCTTGCACGCGCTGACAATAAAGCCGTCGAAATACGGACTATTTTTAAATGCAAGCAATTTCGGCTCTGAAGATGCTATTCCAAGATTATGTGAGTTTAAGAAAAACTTTGTGATAAATGGAGCTAAATCTTTATCTAAAAGGTTTGAACGTTTTCTGCGCATCCTCTTTTCAAATTCGAGGTTTCTACTACAAATATCAGTCAATATTGTTTGTGTTAAAAAGACATATCGAGCTGCGGACTTTCAGGTAAAAAAATACGATATTCATTTTCTCCTGTAAGGCTTTATGACTGAAACACTTAGTTAAAAGTTTGTAAAACAGTTAATTTTATTTTACCGTAAAAAAACTAAAATAGGTCAGTCAATTCATAATAAAATTATTACTCATAAATCTAATCACACCTTTAATAAACAAAAAGTTGGAAATATGTATTTTATGTTGTTTAGGACTTTTACTCATGATGGCCTTTTAATAAACCCAAGCGAAAAATTTGAACAGTTGCCAGTAAATATTATACTAATCTTCTTAATTTATAAAACAAAGTCGGGTTTGTTCGAACTCTTATAACTTGAGAGCGACAGAGAACCGATTTTCATGTTTTTTTTTGTTATATTTGTCTCCGTCCCGAATAGCAGAATAACTAAAAACATTGGAAAACTGACGAAAAACTAAAGCAAAAGAAAAAAAATGTTTCCATACAAAATGTTCCTTCCTACCTGTCAAACATTTGCCAATAACTTTTGATAGAACGAAGTCTGTCGAAGCAGCTAGTTATTTTATAAAAGGATGTAATATCTTTGCATAAAATCCAAGATGATAACGAAGATCCAAGATGATGATGATGATGAACTAGGCCCAAGAAAGTTCACATCAGCATGTAAAATACCAAGTGTGATTTAATTTGTGAGTAACAAGTCCATCGTGTATTGAAATCCCCGAGTCCGTTCAAAGCGGTAAGCAGCGGCTGCAAATAGGATCCGCGGAGGAAGCCGCCGGACACGAGCAAACGAGATTCCTTTATCCTGTTGCGAACCTCACGCCATTGTACTTGTATTTTAAATTCGTTCCGAAGGCTGAATGATTTATTTCCAAGAATATCGCCGGGAAGAAAACTGAAAAGACCTTAGAATTTGGTGTTTCTTTTCATTAGGCAGTTCTATTCACATTGGACACAACAGTTTTTGTGTGTTTAAAGGTTAACGACTCTTGTTAGTTGAGATTTGAGAATGAAACATTTTGTTTTGAAAGTAATTAATAATTTAAGTTCGCCTGGCTTCTGTAACATTAAACTGTGATCCTGCTATTAATATCTGATTTATTATTTATATCGGTATTAGAAGTTTAATGTAACATTAACATTTGCTTGAATTACATGTTTTCCGTAATCATATTAGAAGACTCTTCTTACTTCCTACTAATATTATAAATAAGTAAATGACTTCACCATCGCGTTTTGCGAGCACCTAAATGTCAATTAGTATGGAATCGAGTCAGCGCCATCTAGCGGCAAATTCGGGCAACATTCAGGCCGCTAGATGGCGCTCACTCAATGCCATACAAATTCGCGTTTTTTTTCTCGCAAACGCGATTGTGAAGTTATTCACTTCTCTCACTGCAACTCGCACTTTGCACTCTGGAGCCGGAGCGCCGGGATTCGTCACACAATATTTAGGAGTAGATGTAGTTGTGGAATGTTAATAAAAGATTAGCCAATCCAGTGACTTGTTTATTAAATAGGGTAAAAGTATAGGTAGGAAAGGAGAACTGTAACAAAATAACAATAAATGAATACAAAGAGTCCTAGTTAATAGATTATCTAATAGTTATAGGTAAGTAAATAGTAGGTAAATAAGTAAGTAAATGCTTACCCCGATACACGGGTTCTTGTTACTTATAACTGTTTACAATAATTGTTAATTCAAAAATACACCATCACGTAAGTTGAACTAAAACTGGTAATCTGGTAAAATGCTCGCAAGCTCTGTTCAGTACGATGGTTTTGGTAGGACTGACTCAAAATGCTGAACAGCGAACGTGGAACGATAAATTAAATTTTGAAAGGACAGGTAGGACAGAATACTATTGATGGCCAGTAAGTTAAAACTATGAAGTTTTCAGCCATCGTGGAGGTTTTAACGTCCACGAGACTGGAACGAAACGGCATCGTTACAATACCATTTAAAAGTCAAATTCAGCGTAGAACGGCCCACCTGACGGGCGACCTCAACCAGCCGCTTTTGTAATTTATTTGGTAGGAGCATTATTAATGATATTTTTACGTAGCAATATTGCTAAGTGGTAATAATACCGAAACAAATAAAAAAGATCTATTTGAAGTTGGGAAAAAGCAAAGTAGCGCGGCGCGTGGCTTTTGACTTTTCGCACTTGCATTAAGGTTTCAGTCGGATTTAAATTCCAGATGCGTTGGAAATCGCCATTGGTATTTAAAATGGAGTCTTATTCCAGAATATTGAAATGAACTTTGTGCCTACAAAAAAGGAGATTGTCTAATCTTGTATGGAAGTTGGACAAAGGCATTTTGCATTTTGTTCCTCAGACTATCAGTAATCTGTAATTTAAAGGGCATAAAAGCCTATCCCAGGAGTCCAAAGAAAAAACAGCCTCTTGTTTTAAATATTTGTATTGGTATAAAAATGTTCGTCGATTTTTTTTTCCTGAGGCTAATTTTTTTCAAAATATTTTTCATAGTTCATGTTAGTGCTACAGTACCACTGGACCAACTCCCATTCCTTGGCAGCACTTGCTCCAAACCTTGGCAATGTCCTTTCTAATTTTCATAACAAAAATCTCTATCCCTCTCATAACAAGAATCTAGGTCTTTACTGTTTGACAGTTAAAACGATTAAAAAAAATCGGAGGCAAGTAATTTCTATAGTTTTGTGAAGATGATGAATAATTTTATTTATTTATGAAAAAAATATTACACCAGATAATCATATCTGACCACAAACTAAGCAGAGCTTGTACTATGGGTGTCAGAGATTAATAAACATACTTAAATATTTCTAAATACAGGGTGATTAGTATGGTGACCTTGAAATGAAAGTTATTTAAATAAATTTCATTTTCGCTTAGACAGTTTCTGTCATGTTGTTTTTTGAAGTTATTTGATAATCACCCGGTATAGATAATAACACCCAGACACACAATAAACACAAATGTTTGTCATGGATGGGGATCGAACCCACGACATCCGGTGCTAAAGGCAGAATCGCTGCCATTGCACCAACAGGCCAGTCTACAACAGTCAATTCTTAATGCACGGTCTAGAAAAAAGGTTTCTTCGCCCAAACGCTGAAGTACCTACGTGTCGAGTATAGTTACGTATTCGATAGTTGACTACAGCACCCCCTTACCAACTACTGAGATTTATTTTAGTGGCCCGCCCGACCAACCTCACGGTTTTGCAGAAGGGCACACTATTCCTGGCACACCGTTAAGTGTGCCAGGGACCATCTGCGGTAGTTGCTGCCACCACAGCACAATGCATTAGACACTATGGTACTCATAGGCGAGTAGCCCGTGGCATTACCCACTCCCATTTATCCAGAATGGTCTACAGTTGACTACAGCAATTTGTTTGCCATTTAGATCCATATTTCCATTCACGAGAGGCGATGGAGCAGAAATTACATACAAAAACGTCATCGCTGACGTTAGCGACTGTCATTGCTTATGGTAGGGGTACTGGTTGCCAGCAGCAGCAATAGCCGCAAATACGGAACGTAAGCGCAGATACAATCACATTAATACTAATTACAGCACAGGGCTGTATTCAGATCAGACGCCACCCGGAAAAATAATAACAAAATCCCAACAGTTTGGATTTGACTACGGCTTTATAATATTAGTAAAGAGGAAGACCAAATGGTATTTTTAAATCAGTTGCCTAGAATGATTTAACTTCAACCACATTATATGTTGCTGCAACATTACATCAGTAGTGATGTAATTTGAGAGACTGGAACATCATTACTGCCAACCACACCAAGTGGCCACTGAGAATCTTAGTCGTCTAATGTCTATCGCACTGCCTTAACAAGGTCCTTGGCTTTTTTACCGTTTTAACGCACCGCCCAAAATTCGCTAGGTCTACCCACCCTACTGTCTAACATTAAAAAGTGCAAGTATTCAAGCCAGCCATGAAAGTGATGATAGCCATAGCTTAGGACTTAGCTTGTCCTCTCTAACCAAGTCTTAAACAATCGCCAAATACATCGATTCTTGTGACATCACTGACGTGCCCTTACTCCGTCCCCGGAACTTTGAGATTAGAGCCTAATTGTTAATTTGATTGCTAATGTACATACGAGTAGGTATTAGTTTGTACTGCCATTTAGGCTAAAGGCTGATGGGCTTCACAGATAGGAGCGAAACAAACATTAACTGGATTAGAATATAATCTATTAATGAAATCCTTTTAAAAACTACATTGTGGTCAAAGCGAACGTCAGATTCTGATTATATGTTTGCTTTAAAACACAGAAGTGGATCTTTTGGAGGTCTGCCATATAGTGAAATAGACTAAGGGACAAAGTAAACCTCACGGGTAACGCTTGTTTACCAGTCAATAAAAAAGGAACGGACTTCAGGTAACGTTTACATTAAGGATTCAGGTGGTAACAATCAAAAATCTTTACTTAGCAAAGCTGTTTTGTTTAGAGAAAATGATTAATCGCAATCCTTCAAACTTACTCGTAGGAAACAATCAGTCTAGACTCTCGAACCATCTGGATAGCACCTCGAAAACTTTCAACTGCAGACGATATAAATAAACGGAGGATACCACAGTTAGGCATCAGAAGTAAATTTCCGGAATGTTTAACCATTTGGCCATTATTAACACCAGAAGTATTAACTGAAACATCTTCATTAAATAATATTTTGTCGAACAAAAGTCAGTTTTAAAGCGCAGAGAGAAATTTTACTTAAATTAACTAAGCTTTTTTATTCTTTACAGTCTGAAAACTCAAAAGGTGCTCTAAATAAATTTAGCAAACATTTAAAAAATAACAGAGGCGGTTCCCCAAGGATTTCTTGGTCGGCGCAAAGCGGGAAAAATCTGGGGAACAACAATATTCGAAAGTCCCAAACATTTCCTTTGTGGGGTATCACTGGAAAATAGCGACCGCTTGGATTTTATTGAGAAAGATCGTCTGGCCAATGTGTGCATTGTCCATTTTGAACGGTCAAAATCTTTCAAAGTGCTTCTCGCGCATAAATCTTTGACCTATTTCTTGTGCTATAGTTAGTGTAGGTCAAGTGAACTTTTCTATTGCTTTGTTATAAGTAATTATCATTTCTTATGACCAGTAGTCTAGTTCTGTTTATACAAGTGCTTTGAATTCTCCTAGGATGATCGATCAGCAAGCATATTTGTGTTTTTTCCTTCGTGCTTAAACGATCTTATAGTATTGGTGCAAGCCGTTTTTAATTAAAGTAAAGCCCGTACACTAGAACATTACTCAAGCATTGATCTGTGCTTGAGTAGAGATTTGCAAAACGTCAGTTTATGCTATACCGTAACTCAGAACTATACTCAAGTACAGATTTTGTTTTAGAATACGGGCCTAAAGTCAGTATTCTTTTGGTTTTGGATATTTTTCAGTTGTTTCGAACTCTTTTTTCAAACTGAACCATCGTCACGCTGTGCCAAAAGTATTTCACGTGAAAGATCAACCCTCTTTATTTATTTTAAACGTGAAATCATCAGCCGGTCAAATGTGGCCGGTATGGTAATAAATTAAAATGAAAACAGGGAAACCTGAGAAAGTATATCGTCAAAAGCAACAGTAAATTCGATAGCTATATTTTTACGCGAACATGGTATTCTGAAATGGAAATATCGTTTTGTGAGCCTGCAAAATAGCGTGCAACTCTGCAAAAAGAAGTTGAGGGAAATA
Organism: Udea olivalis; assembly: GCA_947369235.1. Classification (NCBI taxonomy): domain Eukaryota; kingdom Metazoa; phylum Arthropoda; class Insecta; order Lepidoptera; family Crambidae; genus Udea; species Udea olivalis. The sequence goes on along the minus strand of OX376352.1, from coordinate 8,041,096 downwards.
TAGGAGTACGTTTGTTAACGTATTGCCAATAAAAATAGAAACCGAAAAAGTGCACATATCTCTTTGTTGAACCGGCGGAGAAATTGGTTAATTAAAAATTCATGCAGAATTACAGAACTCAGAAAGTATTATGACTGTTTTTGATTTCCTCAAAGCGTGTTGTGTTAATGAACGTTCATGAGTTCCTGTTGAAAGTGTATGGAAATGGAATTTGGAACATTTAGGCTCGCGTATCTACGGTTGTAAAGCGAATGATGCATACTAGCAAGGTTATACTGTACGGTTTGCACAACCTTTTTATGATAGTTGATAGAAGAGTGGAATGAAAGTCTTTGATAGAAACTGATAATTATATTGATAAGAAAGAGTTACGACTAAATGATAGAATGATAATGAGCACGCGCACAGTGCGATTGATGACCGAACACGAACTGACGAAATAATGCATATGAGGGGAAAATGCTTACGCGACAATCTGTACGGTGCTAGCCCGTACATGCTCCCGGGCCAAATTAAATGAAAAATTAATGATGAAATGATGGGTCACTGATATGAGTTACAAGGTGATAGACAATTATGCTTAAAATAATTACAAGGTGATAGAACAATATTAATTTATGCTTATACGCTACAGAGAACTAGTCTTTTAGAAAAATAGGCGACGTAGCCTTATCGAGTACACGCGCACTTGATACACTAGCTTTCGCACCTTTGTATTCACTTAATTCACTTACACTTATCGCACTACACTGTTTTACAACACCATCACTAATAGACCGGACGGTAGGAAGAGGGCTGGCGCGGACGCCAGCCTGTGGTGCCGGCGGGAAAGGCGCACGCCTCGCTCGATCCCGCAGGCGCCGCACGACGACAACAGCTAAAACGACGACCCCGCAACAGACGACTACGTAGATAGCAACATAGTGGTGTACGTCGTGATATGATACTCTATCGGACAACACACCCTCAGATGCGCTGACCTTCATAGTATGAATCTGCTGTTCGATGTCTACTATTTCTTTTAAATGACCTGCGGCTACATTTTGAGTCTCGGTAGCCGAGATCGGTATCGACAAATTTATCACATTGTTGATTGGTGGTATGTCAATTTTGATGACATCTGCTTCTTTGTTCAAAGTATTTGATAGACTTTTGTGCGGATAAATCGTGAAAGTGACTCCTTTGATAATGCACTCATCGCTTAGTGATATAATTCCAGCCATATTTAATTGCTCAGCGTTAATTCGATTCTTGCAAATGACGCGAACGGTGCATTGTCCGCAACAGAAAAATAGGTAAGTATTCGTGTTATGTAATTCTGTCCATGTATTTTTACAGATAGTTGTTATTGTTTCACATTGATCAGATTCGTTATTTTTCAAGCACATATTCTCATCTGATCGCATCTGATATACTGGTTGTTTTAAGGGACAGATTAGAGTGTCTGCGTCGTAACTAACACAGTCTTGCAAGTATCTGTCGAGTATAGGTACAAAAGAGTCCTTTTGCATGTTAACTGCTACGTAATCTGATACAGGAATGATACTTATCATATTTTTGTTTGTTCTTTGTGGGATCGGTAATAACTTATAAATATCAAAATTGTCTCTGCTCACTAAGGGGATATTTACTTCAAAAATTATGAAATTCTTTAACGCTCTCGCCTTCACCGTAAGTAAATGATAGATTTTTGATAGGTCAGATTGAATGTTGTTCAATGGCAGAGCTAAGTTTTTTGAAAGTAATCCAGTAATTATATTCAACTCATGTTTCAGTTGCTCAGGAGTAAGAAGGTGAAAGTTGAATTTCCCGAGGTAAATATTTGTGATAGAGTCAACCAGCGTTTCTTGTATATTCTGCAAGTTTACCAACACGCTGTTTGCAATAACTGATGAAAGCGTAAAATCATTTGAACTGACTGCATTCTGAATTTCACTTCTTTGAGCGTTCATTTCCTTTTCTAAGTTATTTAAATGCAGGTTAAAGCTTTTGTGTTGCTTATCTATGGAATTCTCTACTCTTTTGATGAGGTTCAGCTCAGCTTCAACGACTGAAGTTTGATTTCTCCATAACAGGGCCAAATGTTTTTGATTATCTCTCAAAGTCTGGATGTCTCGCTCATACTGTTCGGCGAAATTCTCGTCTAGTACGCCAAAAAGTGTGTGCGCGATGGAACCGACACCGTTGATAAGGCCGCGACGCGAGCGCGCGCCGCGCCGTGTGAGCTGCTGACCGAGCAGAATGTCGTTGTAATGCTCGAGCTCGTTGAACCCGTGATGTAATTGAAGAAGTACTACGTCACACTGTGATATCTTTTTATTGTTGTGACTTAAACATGATCCGTCAAGGTGAGTTATGTATTTTCTAAGTAATTGTGTAGCGTGCCAATACGGAGCCATATCGTAGTAAATGACTAATTTCCATTGATCTTGCTCGAGGCGCATATTTGCGATCCTGTCAAAGTAAATACCTTGGCTGGTATTTAGGCTTGACACTTGGTATGAACAATATGCTGGGGAAATGATCATCAATAACCACAAAACCGCTAAATATAGAAAGTTGCGATTTGATTTGGTTTGATTCGTATGCTGTTTACGTATCGTGGTTGCAGTAGTGATAGCTTCTTGCTTTTTGATATTTTCTTCATTTTCTTTGTAACTGACAGGTAGGAGTGATATTTTCGTAATAGGTCTCTTCATTAGACCGTTTTTTGTTTTTAGAGTGACTACACGTACGTAGCCGTCTTTCCCTGGATATAAAGTCATTATTCTTCCTAAAGCCCATTTTCCTGATGGTAAATTGGCGTCGTGAATCATGACGACATCGTTCACCTTGACATTTCCCTTAGGATAGCGCCACTTGCTCCGCGCTGATAGTTGACCTAAATATTCGTTTTGCCACCTTCGCCACACGTCATCAAATATTTTTTGAGTTAATTGCCATCTAGTACGGAGATCGTTTTCCGTTTCTACTATTGTCAGAGTGGGTCCACTGGGTAGAAAATGAGAAGGCGTTAAGAAATCTAAATCTTCACTGTCTTCTGATAACGAGCATAGTGGTCTAGTATTCAAACAAGCCTCCAACTGAGCTAATAGCGTGGAGTACTCTTCATAGGTCAGTTTCTGTTCACCAACTACTCGTTTTAAATGGTATTTGAGGCTTTTCACGGCAGCCTCCCAAAGACCCCCAGCACTAGGCCATGAAGGGGCATTAAAATGCCATTGAACTTCCATATCTGTGATAGCCGAGAAGAATTGATCGTCTAATATAGCTTGCAGCTGTATAAACTCTTGATGAAGCACTCGGTTAGCGCCAACAAAGTTAGTTCCGTTGTCGCTATAAATATGATGTGGAGCTCCTCTTCTGGAAGCCATTCTCCGTAAAGCAGCCAAGAAAGCAGATGATGTCAAATCTGATACTAGTTCCAGATGCACAGCTTTTGTTACCATGCATACAAATACGGCAACGTAACCTTTAGAGGTTTTGATACCTCGGCCTTTGCTAGATTTTACGTCAACGAATCCAGTCAAGTCGACGCCGGTGTGGTAAAAAGGTCTGGATGGAGTTATTCGAGCTGCAGGTAAGTCACCCATAATCTGATCATGTTTTACAGGATCGTGGCGACGGCACCTGACGCATCCACGCAGTTGCTTTTTAACCGCTCTATTGCCTCCAATTATCCAGTACTTACGTCGTATGAACGCGGAAGTTAGGCGGGCTCCGCCATGGAAAGAAAGTTGATGTGATTGATCAATGATAAGCTCAGCTAATCGACAGTTGTTGGGGATTATCAAAGGATGTTTCATCTCAGGGTCAATCAGAGCATTTCTGAGCCGTCCACCAACTCGAAGTAATCCTTGTTTGTCTATAAAAGGTTTCAATTCGCAAAGTTTGCTTTTTGTTGATATCTTATTACCGTATTGTAGGCATTTAATTTCTCTTGCGAATTCCACACTCTGTACTCGTTTAATGATAATTGTTTTCGAATGATTTAATTCTGATAAAGATAGAAAATTTTGTTTATTTTGCTCTTTAGAGTTAAACCGCAATACCCATGCTAGTATTCTAACGATCTTCATAAATGAACTGTATCTTGATAATAACAGATAAATTATATCGTTGTCTATGTCTTTTTCTGTGACTACATTCACTTGTGTTATATTTTTTATTTCTAAATCAGTGGAATAGGACCGTTGGGCTTCATCATTGCTAAAGTTTGGGAGCCAAGTCGGTCCCTCCCACCATAAATAATGATCTAACAACTGGGTGGCGCTCAACCCTCGACTTGCACAGTCTGCTGGGTTTTCTTCCGATTTTACATAACGCCAGCATCCTGAAGGCATGACGTCAGTAATTTGCTTTACTCGGTTACTAACAAATGTTTTCCATCTTCCTGGGTCTCCGTTCAACCAACCCAAACAAATCATGGAGTCACACCAGCCATACACTTTGATATTGTAATTGCTGAAACATTTCTTAGCCTTTAACATTAATTTTGATAATAAAAGTGCCCCACTTAATTCTAACTTTGGTAGTGATATTTCTGATTTCGTGGGCACTAATCTAGCCTTGCCGACAAATAATGATACATCTGACTTTTCAGCTCTTTTAATTCTGCAATATATGACGCACGCGTACGCTTTTGTTGACGCATCACAAAAGCCATGTAGCTCGATACTGTCACATTCTGTTGTTTTTATCCATCTATTAATTGTTAACTTATTTATGTTTTTCATGTCTTCTTTAGTTTTTTGCCATTCCTTTTGAAATTCTTCTGGCAAGAATTCATCCCACTTGATATTTGATAGCCACACGTTTTGGAAGATTATTTTTAGCTTTGTGGATATGGGCGATAACAGGCCTAATGGGTCAAATAATTTAGAGATTTCCGATAGTAATGATCTTTTTGTTTCTTGTTTGTTTGACTGATCGATTTTCATGTCATATGATAGGGTGTCTAGCTGCGGGTCCCAACTGAGCCCTAATGTTTTGGTTTGTTCCGACCCTTTAAAGTTGAAGTTGTTCTGATAAATTGACCTGTCTGCGGCGATTAAATCCGGAATGTTTGATTGCCACTTACGGAGGTTGAAACCACCTGCTTTCAATAAACTGATAAGATCATTGCATAGTTGTTTTGCTGAATCTATATTATGTTGACCATAGACAAGGTCATCCATGTAAAATGAATTTTCCAGGACATCCGCCGCTAAACGGTAATTGGACCTTTCATCTGATGCCAACTGTTTTAAGGTCATCATGGCTAAGTAGGGTGCGGCCTTGGTTCCGTACGTAACTGTTGCTAATTGATATTCTTTTATGGGATCTTGATTTGTATTACGCCAAATGATTTTTTGATATTGTTGATCTTCCATATTCATCCAAATTTGGCGAAACATTTTTTCGATGTCCGCCGTAAACGCAAATTGAAACTGCCTCCACTTGAGGATTAAAGATTGTAGGTCTTGTTGCAAATTGGGCCCCCTTGCCATAAGGTCGTTCAAGCTGCTACCTGACGATGTTTTCAAGGATGCATTGAAAACAACTCGAAATTTGGTACTTGTTGATTCGGCGCGCTCAACTCCGTCATGTGTAAAATAACAATCTGGTGTAGAATTACTTATGGCGGGTGTCATGTGCCCCATTGATTGGTACTCTTCCATGAATGATTTGTAGTGTTCTTCTAGACTATTATTTTTTGAAAACTTACGCTCTAGTGATCGAAATTGTGCGATGGCCTTGGCTTTAGAATTGCCTAAATTTTCCTTAAATTTCCGCATTATTTATAATCCTTAAAACTGGTTACAAAAAAGGCTAGTTTTCAATGGCCAGGCCAATATTGTTCTTGTATTGTGGGTAAAAAGACTTTCAGGCGTTTTCCCATGTAATTTATTTATTTATTTATGTAACACAATTAAACGGGATAATCCCAGTTACATAATTATGAAAGCTACAGGAAGGAATACATTACACCAATTTTTCGACTTTGTTTAAAAGCCCTTGAGGACTGTCAATGAATATATCCAATTCAGGGTTAGCGACCAGTAACATGTTTAGCGCCCTCTGCATACGACACAGCGGGGATTGCTCACGAGCTACTGTACGACACGTTGGAATAGCGAACAGCCGATGTCTCCGACCGGAGCGAATACGTAAATATTTATCAGGCACATATAGACGGGACAATTGCTCAACACACTCGGGCGAGTCCATCCAGCCCCGCAAGATTGCTAAGGCAGTTGAAACCTCCAAACGGGCTCTTCTCACTTCTAAAGAGTTCATCTGCAACATTCCCAGCAAAAAATCGGTGGGGTACATGAAGGGATAATACCCATACACTCGCTTATAGAAGTACCGAAGAAAAGCCTTTTGAATCTTTTCCAACATTAGCCTATACTTAGCTTCGTGAGGATTCCAGATACATGCGCTAGATTCTAATGAGCTTCTAACAAGACTTATAAATATAAGTTTGGTTACATCAGGACTGTGGAAGACACGCAGATTACGTAATACAAATCCCAGTCGACGGAAGCAACTACGAGTTAGAGTAGTAATGTGCTCATTGAAAGTAAGAGCGGAATCGAATGTTACATCTAGGTCTTTTATAGTGTCTTTTCGATCGATCACATTACAACCAAGCAAATAATTAAATTTCACAGGATTTCGCTGGCGACTGAAGGTCATGACTGAGCATTTATTGTGGTTAAACTCTAAATATTCACTGTACTCCACCTAAGGAGCGCATCGATATCCTTCTGAATTAACTCACAACTTACTTCGTCGCTAATTTCTGCATAAAGCTTCAGGTCATCGGCATAAAGAAGGCATTTAGTATATTTTAGGATATCAACAACGTCATTGATTATCAGCAAAAAGAGCAAAGGACCAAGTATGGATACCTGGGTCACGCCAGAAGGTGTTGAATAAGCTTGAGACACATAGCAACCGTGTCGCACGAACTGCTGACGACCTCTGAAGTAATCAGTAAGCAGATGAATAAGTTTTGTGGAAAAACCGAGAGCATCGAGCTTTGATAAGAGGATTCGACAATTGACTCTATCAAATGCTTTGCGATAGTCGAAATACACAACATCAACTTGTTTGCCTCTATCCATCGCTTCCGAAACATTTTCGACCAACGTCAGCAAGTTCGTATTTACCGATCTTCCAGACCTAAAGTCGTGCTGCTGGCTACAAATGAATGGCTGGACTTGCTTTAGAATAACTCTATGAATAAGTATCTCAAAGATTTTCGCCGCCGCCGAAAGAATAGCGTTTGGCCGATGCTCCTCAACGTGTGACTTGCCACCGCTTTTGGGGACGGGCGTTACACGAGTCATCTTCCACGCCACCGGATAAGTTCCATGACGCAGTATGAGATTTATAAGATGACAGAGAGGGACAGCAATGGTCTTCCTACACATCTTCAACAGTTATGCAGGCACGCCGTCAGGTCCCGGAGACCAACTAGACCGAAGGCTATTGATGGCACTATCAGTGTCAGCAATTGAAAAATTGCAAACTTCTATGTGTGCAGACGTTGTTGCTGAAACGGGAACAGGTGTTGGGTCAAAAGTCTGTTGGTCTCGAGTGTAGGTACATGAAAAATGACTCGCAAAAGCATTCGCCGCATCTGTGCCAGAACACTGAAGAGCCTGGTATGTAACGCTAGGTTCAAAGCCGCCTACGGATTAAAGACAGTTCATGTGACGCCAAAAGTTGCGAGGGTTGCCACGAAGATTGGTTTCCAAGTCTGTAATATACGCATCATATGCCAGAGAAATTCTCATTTTCAGGCTAGCTCGCAGAGCAGAAAAAAGAACATAAGCCTCCTGAGACTTAGATTCTTTCCATGCTCGATGAAAACCAGCCTTCTCTCGAATATCACTGATAATATCCGCAGTAAACCAAACCGGAAAACGTTTTGAAGAGCATTTAGGCCTGCGTTTTTTAGGGACAAGCTGCTCGAATACGTTCCTAACCATCGTGGCCTAGTGTTTAAGCACTCCAACTCGGATCGCAGATCGTGTGGTCCCGAGTTCAAATCTGGCCAGAACCAAAATCTTTGTGTGCATTGTTTAATTTCCGTATAACTCTCCGGTTAACGGCGGAAGGCTCACCTACCACGCTGGGTTCTAATACCATTGGTGGCGCTACACTCAGTGTGCATAACTTCAGCTGCAGAAGAAGAAACGGGTGACCAAGTGATGGAGAGAGTGAGAGTTGCTGTGAACGCCAGGGAGGAAGGGTTTAAAATCGACAGAATCAGAAAGGCAGCAGGTTGACGGAGGCCGGCACCGTCCATATAGATATCCAGCGGCTAAGAGTGGCGGACCAGTCCCCTCTCATCCAGTGCTCACGCTGCTTGGGATACGGCCACAGCAAAAAGACCTGCAGGGAGTCCGAGGACTCCTGCTCACACTGTGGAGGCCCTCACCTCCGCACGCAGTGTGCCGATTACCTCGCAGCTGAGCCCCCGAAGTGCCGGAACTGCCAAAAGGACAAGCTGGCAGATACTGAGCACAATGCCTTCAGCTCTGAATGCCCAGTGCGACGAAAATGGTAGGGCATAGCCAGGTCCTCAGTAGCGTACTGCTAAAGTTGTACCGGGCAACAACACAGAGAGCAAGGCAAACACATCGGCCCCAGAGGTGAACCGGTATCGCGCGCTACAGGCCAACCTACAAAGGTGTAACCAAGCAACGGACGAACTAATAATGGAGGCTGTTAAACGCCGTGTTTCGTTCGCGCTCGTACAGGAGCCATATACCGGAGCTATCCACAGGATGAAGGCCTACCAGGGCACACGGATTGTACAATGTGAAACAAGCACGGACAAGATCATCAAGTCTGCCATTGTGCTGTTTGATGACACGATCGACGTAACCCAATGTCCAACGCTAACCACCGAAAACGTTTTAGTGGCACGGCTGAGGACGGAAGCATGGGAAATCGTGGTCATCTCGGTGTACCTGGAGGGCGACGGCAACATCGAGGAGGACATAGCTCACATCCAGAAGGTATCGGATGCAGTGGGCAACAAGTGCATGATATTGGGAGGCGATGTGAATACATGGAACATCTGGTGGGGTAGCCTGGAAACAAACTGGAGGGGGGAGAGCTTGAGGGGAGCACTGGACGAGATGGAGTTGCACATTCTGAACCAAGGCTCGGAACCAACTTTCGACTGCTACAGGGGAGACAGAAGATTCAGAAGCTGCGTGGACATCACGGTGTGCAGTGCAGACCTGCTGAACAAAATTGAAAATTGGAGGGTGGACGCTGACGTGACAGTGTCCGACCACAAGGCAATCCTTTTTGATATTAATTTAATAAACTCAAAAGGTATTGATATAAAAAGAACGACGAGGAAATATAACACAAAAAAAGCAAATTGGGGGGAATTTAAGGAAGGATTAAGTAAAAATTTGGAAGAGGGAAATTTGAAAAGCCAAAAAATAAAAAGTATTACAACAAGGAAAGAACTAGAAGAGATAATTGGGATATACACAGACGGAATTCAAAAAGAAGCAGGGAAACATATATCAAAAATTATAACCAAAAAGAAAAAAGGATTGCCTTGGTGGACGGAGAAGCTGACGCAAAAGAAAGCGGAAGTAAAAAGTTTTAAAAGACGCATCTCAAACGCAGCGCCTGTACGCCGGAATAGTGTCCTTCGCCAGTTTCTTCACTTGTAGTGAAGCACGAGTACTTCAACTTCTGGAAAGAACGAGGACGGAGAGTTGGAAAGACTTCTGCGGGAAGCAGGAAAGGGAAACAATATGGGAAGGGATATACAGAGTGATCGGTAGAACCACAGTCAGGAAAGAGGACGTACTACTGGTCCGCGATGGGAGGGTGCTGGAGGGAGTGGAGTCCGCTAAAGCCCTGTCGGAGACCTTCTATCCCGGGGATGATGCCCAAGCTGACAACGAAGCTGACAAAAACATAAGGCAGAAAGCCGAAAAATTAAACGGCGAGGAAGATGGTGTAACATCCGACCCCCCGTTTACCCTGGAGGAGCTGCGGTGGGCTGTGAGCAGCTTCAACCCAAAAAAGGCACCCGGGATGGACGGATTAACGGCAGACATTTGTGCAATGGCCATAAACCACGACCCGGAACTCTTCCTAGACATCCTGAATAAATGCCTAGACCTGTCCCATTTCCCAGCACCCTGGAAGGAGGCGATAATCGTAATTTTACCCAAACCCGGAAAAGAAGACTACACAACGCCCAAATCATACAGACCAATTGGCCTTTTGCCAATATTGGGTAAGATTTGGGAAAAGATGCTCATTCGCCGGATCAGATGGCACACAGTCGGCAGCCTGAGCAAAAGGCAGTACGGATTCACACCACAGCGCAGCACCGAGGACTCCCTCTATGATATGATGAGCCATATAAAAAACCAACTCAGAAAGAAAAAACTGCTGGTTATGGTCTCACTAGACATAGAAGGAGCCTTCGATAGCGCATGGTGGCCCGCGATCCGATGTCGCTTAGCAGAAACAAGCTGTCCGAAAAATATCCGAAGAGTGATAGACAGCTACTTAACAAACCGGAGGGTAAGGGTAAGATACGCAGGAGCCGAATATGTTGGAAACAGTGACAAACGTTCATTCCCTCCATCCCCTAGCCGTCAACATCAGGCAAGAAGACCATTAACCTGTATTGGATTAAAGCTCACGCGGGGTTGGAAGGATGAACGAGCCGATGAACTGGCAAAGGCGGCCGCGCTGGGGCTGAAGACGAAACCGGATTACGATCGGTGTCCGGTTTCATTTATAAAGCGTATCATACGCCAAGATACGCTTGAGAAATGGAGATTGCGCTATGAAAGTGAGCAAACGGCGGGAGCTACGAAGATGTTCTTTCCCGATGCCATGGAAGCCTATAAACTCATCAAAAAGATCCGCCTCGACCCACTGGTAGTCCAAGTGCTGACGGGGCATGGCGGATTCTACGGGTACTTGAATCGCTTCAAGTGCAAGGAGAGTCCGTCGTGCAACTGCGACCCTGAGAAGGAGGAAAGCGTGGCACACTTGCTGGTAGAGTGCGCCATCTTCGGGAAAGAGAGACATGAGATAGAGGAAGAAATAAATATAGTGATCAAAGAGGAAAACATACCTGAAATAATGAAGGATAGTAAAATAAGTAATAGATTTATAAGATATTGTAAGGCAGTAGCCAAAAAAGTAGTTTTTAAAAATAAAACGTAAAAACTGATTAACCTGTTTATATGCTTATAACATATAACATAGGTTAACAAATAATAAGCACATAAGCAAATAAGGACTATTACGAATAAGTTAAATTAGTAGCAATAATAATTAATATGTATAGATAGTAGAATTAAAAATAAGTAAGCATAAGAAAAAGATAGAAGGAAAGCAAGTAGGATAAGATGAACAAGGTCCTTGGTCACCCATGCCAGGGGAAAAACTAAAAAAAAAAACCATTGGTGAAATGGGCTTCTGAGTGTTCCGTTCAGTATGACGGCAACAGTCACTTGCCTCTGACTACCCCGTTTAGTAAAGTCGTGATGATAATATGTTTGTAAGTATGTTTGTTATTATTTTAAATTCACGTTCTTCTATAATTGACTTGACGCTTTGTCGATAATGTTAGATTAAGAGTTTAAATTGACATTCATAGTTCTATTGACATAACACCACATTAAATGGCTTTATGAACTGACGATGCTTTGTCAGCTCAAATGGACAGTGAATTATAAATGCGCTTACCGCATTCATCTGAAAATTGAAACTGGTATTATGAACATTATGCAGATAAAACATATTCGCATGAGTAAACGTCACATCGTTTCTCTCCTCAAAATACATTATGCATTCAAAATCATGTAAATAATACGGGGCTATGCTAATCATCTGTATATTTTAAGGGTATTATAACAAATTAACTCATTTTTCACTTCTCTTAATAAGTCCCGTGACGTGTCTCGTTCATTTATAAATAAATAATTATGCATGAAGCTAACAATACGATATAAAACCACTTGATTTTATTTCTGTACTTCGTGGAAGACTACTAACTCGGCCTTCAGCTGCAAGCGACATTATTTGTTTGTCTATGTGTATATAAGGATAAGTCAACCTTCAGTAATTCGTAAAATGTATAGGAGCTAATAGACAGTGGCAAACCGCAGTGCTTGGAATCAAAGCAACCAATAGGAGTAGCCATACTGCGGAAGACCGCAGCCGCAAGCATCAGTGTCAACCTGGGGCCATATTACAATATCTTATAGCCAGCTAAGTAAATTTCCTAAACTGACGGTAGCGAGCAATTCCGTCAGTAAATATCCAGCCTAAAAGGTGCATTAATGACAGGTTACTGGCCACTGGCTGGAAATGAAACTTCATATTACAAAATTGCTTGCTACGCTCATTTTAGGAAATTGACTAGGCTGGCTATTAGAGATTGTAACATGGCCCCTGTAGTTCACAAGGATGAAGGATGAGGAAGGCACAGTTTAAAGAGGGATGCTTATGGTCCCCTTTCAAGATATCCGCAAAAGGACCGAGTAAGACGCGTCAATATGAGTCATTAGAATAGTTCAATTTATTAGTAACAAGCTATGGAATAGAATAAAAATGAATATAAAAAGAAAACACTGTTAACATAAAGCCAGAGAGAAAGGAAGTACGATTTAACCTGGGACTTGAAAAAAGGTAGGGATTAAGATTGATTTATATACCTGTCTAAGAAGTCTATAAAAATCTATTGAGATATTATGAAGAATTCTTATCACTACATCGCGAACGTGACGTCAATAGGAGTGGCAAGCTTGGTTTGTAACCGGGCTGAAGAGTATTTTATTCTGTGCTGAAGGGCTTACGTTTACTGATTCGATTAAAGTGGCCTCATTCCTGCTGTTTAGCAAAAGCATATCACTGCTGGTAAATCAGATTAACGTTTATTTACGGTGATTGGCTGTCTGCAGCGAAACGGCATCACAAACTCTAAAAACCGACACGAAAACTAATCAGGGAGTTAATAGATTCTGCGGCGAAGCCACAGACGTTCGGTTGATCGGATTTGGAAGCATATTGCTACGGCTTTTCGTTGTTATGGATGAGGCATACAGTGATGTTTTCTTTATCATGCAATAAGTATAACGTTCGAATTAAAACTGTATTTATTTGAACCATTCCTCAACTGTATTTCTGATTCTTACGCCCGAATCCAGAAACAACATTAAAAGTTGAGCAAATCTCAAATGTATACAGGGATGTCTATAGGGACACCTTTCACATCCACTGACATGTGACAGGAATACTTACAACAACTTGAAGGGTTCTTAACTTTTGATTTTCGTTTCTGCGTCTTCTTCCAATCGAATCGATTCCGGCAAGTCATATATATTTTGACCAGTACTCAGCCACGCGAACTGCATTATCTGTGGCGTTGTAGAGGTCCTCCAGTTTGCAGGTGGAAGGGCACGATTGCCGTGTGCCATTGTTTGTGGGGAAGCTCCACACGGACATGAATTGTCAGAGCTGTAGCCCCACCTGGACATGTTCTCCTTGCAGCGGCCTACTTGTTTCTGCTGGATTCGGGCGGTACCTAATATAATGTAACTCTGATCTTGAGTAGAGACTTACAAAAAATAATATACACAATAATATCTAAATATAGAAAACTTTAGATTTGTTTATTTTAAACAATGATAAATGTTTAAATCCAACTTTCAATTCTGATGTACCCATAATATGAACGATAATACCAAATAAAACCAATCGAATTGGATTACGAAACATGAAACAACAAAAGATCTAGAGTTTTATGTAACAGATTCCCAAAATTTATACTTTCAAGGTATGCACAGATTGAAAATACAGATAAATTCAAATGTTTAACATGCCAATATTATAATACAATACAAGTAAGCGACAAGTCTTTAACTTCACCTGAATTTGTATGAGGCGTGGTAAGTAGGTTAACACAATGATTAACGAGGCAAGTTCACTGTACCACTACTGTACACAATTAACTGTCTAGGAGATAGTCACCACAGTTTCAAATCTAACAGTAATTACACACTAGCTTGATTGTATTATTTTGATTTTAGCACGCAGAAAACGACGAGTAGCTATTCTAAAAATCATGGAAATAATAATATGTATCTTAAACCAAAAAATTAACGCTTAGAACAAACCCGCCATTTTGGTTGGTCACGCACACAGATACAGTGAGTTTACAGGCGATACGAGTTAGCATCAATTCACTGTCGCGAGTGTTTTTGTTTTTTTGAATTTGGTGCAATTTTTCACATTATGAATTTTATTTTTGGCCGGTTCTGTCATGAAGTTAAAACCTATCTACTTTAATTTAAAAATTCAGAGCGAATATATTTAGTAGTATCCCTGGGCGCAGGTTTAGGAAAAAGGCGCGAGCTGTCGTTCTGTTGTACTCAAACTATCTTCATTGGCGTCCAGTAGTCGACAATTCGACATACAACAATTAAGAAAGAAACTTAGAAACGAAAAATCATTGTTTTATCTTACCGATTACCTTATACTTTTACGGTATTAGTCATCGCACATTATCACGGCATGGTAATGGCACCGCTCCAGCCCAGCAAATACCTTGTCATTCCAATTGGAGCCTTCAATCGTGTGCTACGTAGTCCATTTCTTAATCTATACAAATATTATAAAGAGGAAAGATTTTATTGTTTGTTTGTACTGAATAGGTTCCAAAACTACGAGACCGATTTTAAAAATTCTCTCCCCTATATAAATCTACATTATCAGGGTGTGGCATGGGTCATATCTTTATTTTACGCGGGTACACCACGCTGTCTCGGGGAACAACGTGGTTTTGTCGGACTCCCACTGACTAAAAACCCGATTTTTTTCCTTCAACCACTTTTGGGAACGGTATGGAGAAACTAGTATTACCACGCCATCCCCGTGGTGCGGCCGGGCCTGATGGTAAGCCCGGCTCCTGATCCAGTAGATCTGTGTAATGCAGATCAAGGGCTGACCTCCGACCTGACCCGCTGGATCCACTGGATAATGGCGGCCGCAGAAAAGCACCACCAGCGGGATACTCCCGCCATTGGCCAACGACAAAGCTGGCCTAACCGAAAAATTCAGGTGCTGCGCTGTAATTGTGCCATTACTGTGCGGTTGTACCTAAGCGGTGACCATTATTAAGTTTTTTTATACTACATCGGTGACAAAGAAGCAAACGGATGGTAAAAAGTTGGACGCGCGCCACACCACGCATCACTTGTGCGTTACGACCTTAAAAGAAACCTTCTCAGATCACTCTTGTAGAACTCCTTACAATAACTAGAAAAAACCGCGGCTCAGTCCTCAATTTAGGCGTCCGCGGAAAGTTTATATTATGTTTTCATAAACGTCTATTAATCCTTTGTGGTTTACCGACAGTGTTTGTTTTAGCAATCGATTCATCGGCGCAATTTATAGTTATCACTTAACGCTAAAGAACAAAAATATTTTTTCCTCTAACCCACACTAACTAATAACTTTTTTTACTCATAAGTAAGATCCTTTTGACCATAGACGTTAGACGTATAACCCTCCCACTGTCGGACGTTCGTGATAGATCGATTGACAGGGATGCGGGTGAGATTAATGTCGTCCCTTCAGACCTTTTTATTTGGGGACCCGGCCGCAAGGTGTGTATTTATAACACCAATTTAGATTGACTAGCAAACCGATTTAGGTTTGGTAGAAAAAGTTAGTCATGAGAAAAAAATTCACAGTTTTATTGCGAAGCTGACCTACCAACAGAAAAAAACCTGTACCAGAGTTTATATTAAGTTTTAACATTACTTCCTAAACACATTCTCCTACCACTTATCTTCCCTAAGCGAATATTTCCATATCATTGAAGAGTAAAGAAATACATTCTTGTATTTCTTTACTCTTTAATGTTATAATTTCTGTAATATTCTCGCCATCGTTTACCTAATGTAATTTACTAAGACAAGTATCTTGTCTATGTCTGAAGACGTCTAATTATGACTAAATTACGTTCAGTACAGAAATGCAGGTAAATTTCTGGTTTGCATAGACCACCAAGTATTTAATTAGTTCTTGGTTCCCGTAATTAGGTTTATAGTTTTTACAAGTTGCATTTCTAAAAATAAAATTTAAACTATATTATTTACAAATAGAGTCGCCAAGTTGGCGTAATGGTAGTGATACTACACTCCATACTACATCTAGGACTAACATTCATGTGACGAACATTTTGTTGCTTGTTCTGTCTGGGTATTGTTATTTTTTAAATATTTGAGTACATATGTTTCTCAGTGTCTGACAACAATTTGTTAACTAAATTACCTTGAATCTTCTTCATCACCAGTAAATTCTCAGTTAGGCCTGTAGCCGCATTAGTATTACAATCGCTTATAGCCAATCAAGTTAATTCCTGTTATAATTTAAAACTAAGGGAAGTGAGCTATTTCGTCAGTACATATCCAGCCTAGAAGATGCATTGACAAATAACCGCTGACCGACTGGAAATGAAAGATCATATATTATTACGAAGTTACTTGCTAAGCTTAGCTTAAAGAATGAACTTAAAAAGTTATAAGGGATTTTGATAAGGCCCCTATTTTTCTGGATCGTAATTTTCACTTATTAATGTATATCAATTAAAAAATATATCTATATATTTTTAATAAAATATTTTTTTTTTTTAAATATTATTACTTTAAAAAAATATATATAAAAATTAAAAAAACCTTTAAAAACAAATGTAATTGATATATTTTGAATAACTTAAAATTAAATAAATCTGGGGGTTGAATGGTACATAATGCCTCCTCACATCGAGTGCGCCATTTGTACCGATCAATTTTAACATGAAAGGATGAATAACACGGATAACTTCCGTACATTCATTAAAATACAAAAAAAAAGAAGTTGACTGGCTCAAAAATTGGTAAATAACAAATGAGTTTTCAGTTTCCTTGCATTGTAGGTAAAACACATGAACACCGATTGTGAAAATATTGTAAAAAGTCATACTTTTTGTTTGATTTGATTGTAATTTTTCAATCTAGCTCTATTTTAGCATATCACATCACTTTGCTAAAACTTTACTTAACCAGATACAGATATTACAAAAAATATTATTGTGCTACTTCAAATGTAATTGCGGTTAGTTCAAAATTATTGTTTTAAGGAATTATTTACTAGCCATTCTAATTTTGATGAATAACAACAAATACAGGACATTTAATTGAAACCGCATTTGAAAAATAGTGCAGATTCCATATCAAAAATACGGCGATGTCCATCTATACTATTGCCTTTTTTGGTAGGTTCTTGATAGATCTTCCTCCGTTTCGGGTGACACACGGTGCGATAAATTGACTTTCGATCCCTTTACAAATATCCCTATTTAAATAAAAGGGCTGGTTTTAGCTGATACATGTAAGTATTTGAATGATAGTAAAGGGGCAGTTTTCGGCAGTCTCACCAAACAGGAAAGGACCAACACTGTTTAAGTTTGACAGGGAGCGGTGAAAGGGACGGTTTTAAAACAGGATTTGTAAACAGCACGAAAAGTGAAGTATGCCTAAAATGTATTTGTTAGTGAAGCTATTATAGGGCATTTTCACTTTGAGTGGGTTACGGATACGGATATAGCAGTAAGAGGCCTATTATTTGGGATTTTAAAACTCTCTCTTTTTTTTCTCAGAGCTATGTTGCAAATGCTTGCTAGTAGTTTTTAATGCGTAGAATAATCGTATTGTCTGTAGTATTACTTTGGGACTTCACAATGTATGTAACGTATGTGCTGGTAGGTAGATTCCTGGCAGATCTTTGTCTGGTACCTCGTAAGACAAATTAATATCCATTTATGTAATATGTGTACCTACCTACTTTGTCATGTCAATTTGAGCGATTTTTTTATGTGTAGGATTAACCCGAAAATAGGTACATATTCATTCAACTAGTACATACCTACCCTATATAACTATTTACTACTTTGTTTTCTAAAACTGTCTTTGTAAACTCAGTCGCAATAAAATTAGCATTTTTTACAGTAAGATATTTTTTCCTTAATTATAAAAGGTCTTTGTAAATAAACACTTTTTCCAGACACTTTCCTAAATAATCCTTTTGCGGTCGCGGTTGGGTAAACGCGGTCTAAAGAACAATTCAAAAACACTTTGTAAGGTTGAAATTAAAATACTTGAAATGAAAAAGAAAGTCGAATTAACGAAAGATTTAAGAAATAGAAACCAGACCTTTTCAATGAAACGAGAAACTTAAATTATAAGATGTTTTTTACTTAAGCTGTCAGTGAATAAGATTTTTAAAGATGCCTCAAACATCAAGCAGAAACCGTTTAAGGCCATCGTAATTTGTCATTTAACCTTTTGCGTATTGATTTAAGCAATATTCATATCAGCCTAAACACTAACTGCTGGGTTTAAGCCTTCATCTCCCTACATTTCAGAATTCTAACTATAAGTTGTTTTATTACCCACGGCCATTAGCTAGAATGACATGTCTAAGAACATAAAATATTTTATAGAAAACCCTGTTATGACTTGTCGGCGACGAATAGAAGTGACAAGTTGTCGCTTCTATTCGTTACACAACAATTTCCATCGAAAACCAAAACGTTCGCGTTGCTTCGTTTTGGTTTTCGAACTTGAAAACTAAGAAAGTCGCCAAAAAGGTTTGCGTAGCTCTTAAAGTTAAAGTCCTCTTGTAAATAATGAATCGGCCTCGACATCCGAACTCCTTGATAAAAATTTCAAGAGTGAACCACGTACTTGACCCGTGGAAAGGTATGAAAAATATACACAAATATAGACCAAGATTCGATCGCAACTTTTCTAAAGCCACTGAGCACTCACATAATAACTGAATTCTAAATTTAGAATAAGAACAAAAAGCAGCGGTTGCCATTACACGTTTAATTGAAGTAAGACTGAGTTAATTCATTTTATCTTGATATACTCGTATTGGTGCAACTTGAGGAACCTTCACAGCGTTTCCCTGCCGAACTGCAGCCGTCGGACTTTAGAAGGTAACGGCCGAATTTCATTTGTATATTCAAAATTGAGCAGCCCTGTTCTTAAGTTATCAATATCGGGGAAAACTTACACCAAGATCATCTGACTCCAACTTAAGGAGAACTGAAGTCAGAGACTGTTATTAATTGTAATGTTCGTCACATTTGTCTTTAGTGAGGATTGAATGAACCCACAATCTTTGGGGCCAAAGGCAGGAGAGCTACTATTGCGCCAATTAGCCAGGTACCCAACCTATAGCTGTCCCTTTTGTTTTTCCTGACATGTATGATGAAATTTGCGGTGCATTTCAGAATACGGGAGTAAGAATCCGACATAACCTCGTTGTAATGTACCGGGAGGCAGGCATCCATGAAAAATTTCAACTTCGATTTAAAAAATGCAGTTGCTTCTGTTATGAACTTTATAGGAAAGCCTATAGGATACTTAACGAGCTTAAAATAGAGTTTCTCTTGGTAATTAATGAGAAAATTAGAACTAAAGTGACTGACGTAGCCCTGCGCAAAAGTTAAAGTAAGCTGGCAGCCTGAAATCATTTATTTATTCTTCGGTGCTGTGAGGTTTCCGATAGCTCAAAAGCAAGTGGAAAGAGGGCTGGTCAGTCTGTCTGTAATGTCTGTGAGAACCCAACTGGTCTGAGCAATATAAGGGTGACACTAACCTTTTGTCTCGCCGATTGAGACCCGGTGTGCGACCGATGCGATGCTCTTGCAATATCCAATCCGTAATTATTTCCAGTGATCCGAAAGGCGTCAGCGCCAGATACCGAGCAGGCCGTTCTGACCGCCTCGAAAGGTGTCATGTTTCGACAGGCGGGTGACACGCAGGCAAGGCGTATGACTGCAAGTCCTGTGCCACCACGGATAATGCTCAGACAGGTGTTGTCGCAAATTACTAACTAGTTAGTTTACACATATATAGTTTTTATAAATACACCTTGCAACCTAAAATTTAATTTTGACTACCACCGCGCAC
Organism: Udea olivalis; assembly: GCA_947369235.1. Lineage (NCBI taxonomy): Eukaryota > Metazoa > Arthropoda > Insecta > Lepidoptera > Crambidae > Udea > Udea olivalis. The sequence continues at coordinate 8,021,072 of OX376352.1, read as the reverse complement.
AACATTTTAATGGGATCTCGGAAATAATTCAGAAAAATTATTTTAACTTGGCTTGATTTTTAATTATTTTTTTTTCCACACCCTCCAAAACTTTTAGATTAATCGAATGTTGAAACACACAGGGCTATGTGAAGGAACATAGACTCAGTTTAAATAGCATAGTTTCGCAAGCTTGTGGTAAAGTGTGAGTACTTGTTAGCAATTTTGCGGTGGGATCCCGAGCTAATAGGGATAGTAGCGGTCAGGGCGGTAGTAGGCCTCCGCGTAGGCTGTTCTGCTTTTGACGATGAAATAATAAAAGCGATACACCTCTAAATTTGTTCTCTATCTAGGTGTAACTTATTTGCGCATTATTATTACCTAATTAAGTTTAGTCTGTAATACCCCTTAGTAAAAGCTCTGCCTTATTATGCAGTGAGATAAATATTTATGTAATCATTACAAAGCTACATTTATTATTTCTATCAATTTCCCAATAGCTGAACATTTTGGACTGGGGCCCCAAATTGAAATCAGTTAAATTTTTAATAACAGCCCAGCTAACGGCAATGGCTTGCTGTACGCAAAACCGCAGAGCATTCCGCAAAATCCTGAAACATACTTTCCCCGGGATCACCGCGATTTCACTCTCAAATCGTTAAAAGCTTTCATTTGAAAACTATAAACTGCAAATGAATTTATCCACGCCATTCTTCGACGTTAGCTGTGCAGTTAGTCATTTGCACGCAGTGTGTTTGTGAAAATTCGAGATAAATGCACGTACGGTCAACACTATAGTTCACGTTTAGAACCACCTTATAAATAAAGGCATAAAGGTCAATGTCCAGCTGTTTTGTTAGGTTTGAGTTCCTGCCAAGTGTACACTGCACACGCTCGGTGCATTTATCCGCTGCAACGGCAAGCCTGTTAGGCTTCCGTTGTGCGCGCATCATTTATTGCCAACGTTTTCATTGTGGTTTTAACCACGGTGGCCTTTTTGCGGCACGTATACGGTAGGGGCGCGATTAGACCGAGAGATTCCTGAGTGAGTTTTACATTTTATATTTCACTGGACTGGATTTTTTTATCATCATTGAATTTCGTTTTGTGGTTTATACATTGGCAGTGAAACTGAGGCGGAGAAAGTCTTAGAAAAACTAGAGTGACCAGGAGATTATAGAGAAGCCAGTTTTAAATAACCGTAATTTTTAAGATTCCACTTATTATTTATTCCTCTAATTATTAGAACCAGATTATTTATAAGGAATACACTTTATAGAATTGAATAATTAGTAAAATATCAAATTAGCAATATTTTTTATGAAAGACGAAATTCACAATTAAAATCAGATTTAGCCTATAGATCGAGGTTTACTAGAGGAAAGGAAAGAAAAAAAAAAAAACCTAAAACGTAAACCATGACCACGCCTTCATGTTCCATCTAACTTCCTTGTTTAGGTAGGTGCAACCACAAAGGAGTTGACTTAGGACTTGCTGGTCGAATACCTCATACCTCTTAAATAATTGAGGAACATTGATCTCATTGTCTGGTTTCATAGTGTCCGAAACGAATTTATCAAATGAATTATTAGTAACTGAATTTGATCAGAATGAATCTTTAGCATCCAATGGGTCTATCTTAAATTGAGCTGAACCCGTTTGAACGTAGGTCCTCGTTTATACGAGTACGTTTAAATGTTAAGAATAAAAATGTATGTTTTAAGTATAATTTGGGAACCTGAAGTTCCTGAACACAGATTTATTTCGCAAAATTGCGTTTTCTAATGAATGAGCTACAAAGCAAATTTTGTTATCCTTCTTATTTATTATTGAACTAATAATGTGGGCAGTTTTTAACTTATCATAAATAAAATAAATAATCTTTACTAACGTTAGCTTTAACTATCATATAAAACAAGTCATAATTAATCTTCACTTATATCCGTATGTACATTGTAAAACGTAACCGTCGTTCAACATCAGTATCAAATGAGACTTAGATTGGTTTCAGCAGACTAGTGTTTTATATGCGCGTATAAGCTCGCTTTTTAAATGGTATATAGGCTCGTACAGGCGCGCCTTTTGCCAAACGCGTGACTCGTACGAGCGTTTATAAAACTCGTATTATCCATAAAGATACTGACACACCAATACCGGTTCGAGCGAACATGCCGCAATAAGCCCATGTAGGTACGCGAGTTTGGTTTTTGAAGCGCGAAATGTAGCGCGCGTGCAAGCGCGTAGGCCAAGAGACCGTATAAGCGCAAAAAACCTTTAAACTGCACCTTGTATGCACAAGGAAATTGAAGCTAGCACTTCAAATTCAAGCTTCCAGCGGTTTCGAGACAGCCTATCGGCCTAGCCTCCAACAAGTCAGCTGAAGTAATCGAAAATTGATGCAACTTACAAATTCACTATCTGGAACTGTGTGCTGAGCACTCCTGGTTTCCTGGCGCTCAGCCAGAGCTGTTACGTCACTACCTGTGGCAACTACATGACAACGATTTAGGATTAAGCGTGCAATATCTGGCACCTTTTTGGTTAACCTAATAAGTAAAGTGAAGATAGAAATATCAAAAAAAGCAATTCACAGAACGAGCAGAGTGAGGGCTTAGGGAACAGGCCCGTTCGAAACTGACCCCGCGGGGCCGTTAACCAATGCCATTTTATACCATTTTTGAATTGGTCAACTGGCCCCACAGCTGAATTCTGACATACACCAGAAAATTTTTACAAGTTACCGTTAAGGAGTTTAATTAGTGTATATAATAATATATAATTTAATTACAATGCTCTGCATATTCTGTATTAAAAGTACCAGGAAAGCAGTTATTAAGTGGAACTAAGTGCTTATAGCTAAACAATATATTACTGTGCCTGGAATACTACTGGTACTTTTTTTCTGTTAATTTCTGACGCCAGGGACGAGTATGTAGTCAAGTAGCTTGATGGTAAAGTAATAAATAGTTTACTTCACCATAGTTATTTCTGCTTTCCTAGTAGTTCTAATAAAGCTTTCATACTAAATAAGCTCTTTAACAGTGATTTGTTAATTTTTTCTGGTGTCTGTACAGATTTCAGCTGTGGGGCCAGTTGACCAATTCAAAAATGGTATAAAATGACATTGGTTAACTGGCCCCGCGGGGTCAGATTCGAGCGGGCCCACTTCCTTGAGCCTCAGAGTACAAAATGTTTGTACTTAATGTATCATTTATTACAGTTATGTAAATATATGCAAATAATAGAAAACCCTTAACTGCAATGAACATAACAATACAACATTACAATAAATTAAAAACATTTCAACGTAAAAGCCACCAATCCAAAAAAATGATCCTAAAATCAGCTAATTGTTTTGTCAATGAAATCAGCTAATTGTTAACGTTTAAAACATATTGCTATACTAACAAACGGACATTGTCAGCAAATACATCTCTATAGCCACAGATAATTAAACAACAATTAGTGGCTAAATACTGATGGAACGTGAATTACTCACCCTCTAATTGTTAAATATCTGAACCCTACTTCACCCTCGTTTAATCAAGAAAGGTGGACACAAATATTTATATATTTCCTCAGTTTTAGACAAAATAAACTCTTCCCTTATGGAGGTAGTTTTACTGAAAGGAAGTACCTATATTTAGTTTTTAATTTATTTGGTTACGAGATTTATTTAAGGGATTTGTAAGCATTTTCTGCTTTGCTCAGTGCTCACTTGTCTTGTTTTATCCTGTGGCTAAGGTACTTTCCCTATGAGTTTAGTTAGACCAATGACAGTCGCTAAAGTCCATTGACGTTGTTGTATGGGATTCCGGTACGCGCCTCCATTGATTAGATATGAACTAAAAATGGCAACTATCGTAGTTTACGAGGCAAAAACTTACGCCAGATCTAATGGACTTGATTATGCTAACCCAGCTTCGTGATTATCAACATTGATTTATTATGTTTCAGCAATGAAAGTTAGTTTAAAACGTATTCTGTTTTTTAGTATTTATATTTCCTTCCATCTACATAAAAACACAACCTTGTAGATACTTAACAAAATATGCTGTATTACATTTTTACTTAAAGGATCTTGCCCATCAAAGTATGAAGCACGGTACAGAGTTGCATCAAAACCAAAGTCGTTTTAAACGGTACATAAAATTACCCACTACATTAGGCAGTTGTTATTTTTGGCATCAACACCCGGGTTTTAATGCTTTTATGCTTTTATTGAAAACGAACAAGCCTCAAAACATAGAAAAATACACACACTAAACCAAAAATGTATCCCCATTGCGCCAGTGCCTTCCACTTGCCATAAACAAGCATGTAACTACTGTTCCGTTTTACGGGCATGTGTATCGCCGCCTCAAAGCAAAAGTCAAAGATTAAAAATCAGTGATAAAGGTATTAAAGATTACAATTTATTTGTTATTGATGCCGAAAAAATTTTGATTGTAGTTCTCGATCTATGTACTTATTCATCATGGCAACATCTCCTAGCAATCAAAATGACATCCGGTGAATGAATTTTAATATTTTTTAAGTTTTAAATAAAATCCGCGGTTCAAAACATAAATTCGATTGCGCTGTTGGCAGCGCGGTGTGGATCCCCAAGTTTCAAGTCTTACTAATGTACAAATCCCCAACAGAATCTTCCATTTTCACTGGCGAAGCTGTGGCAATATTAGAGGTCCTTCTGTGTTTTATCTCATAAATTAGATAAGTCCGTCATATTTTCAGACTCTAAAAGCTAGTTACAAGCCATCTTAGGAAAACACTTCGAAGCTAAGTTCACATGTCCAATCATAATAAAAATTAAAAAATGTCTTTATCAATGTCACTCTCAAAACCTAAAAGTGGCAATAGCTTGGATCCCAGGACATAGTAGCATTCGCGGTAACGAACAAGCTGACATTTGGGCAAAAGAAGCAGTGCAAAGGGGAACGGAAATTTCATCAATCTCCTCAGCAGACGTCTTTGGCCAAGCCTCCAGAGACTTAACCACAAGCTAGCAAAGTTATTGGGACCAGAGCTCTATATGAAAAGGTCGTCACTACAAAAGCCTGCAACCTATAAGCAGTCAAGCCTTGGTTTTCTTAATTGAAATCTACTAACAAATTATCTATCTCTGTTATCTGCCGCTTGAGTCTCGGCCATGCCTGTACCCCCGTATTTCTCAACAAAATTCATATAAGAGATAGCTCATTGTGTGAATGTGGTTTGGACAAGGGCTCACCGGAGCACATATTTTTTAATTGTCAAAAGTACCCTATTTCTCTATATGACACTCTCCCTTCTAAATTTCCTCGCCCGATTAACCTAAACTTTCTCCTCTGTTCTCCCCTTTATTTTAAATATTTGCGTAACTCTAATTAGCATAAATCCTTACAATCAGTGTATTACCCTTTTATGTAAGTAACTTTTTTGTTTGTGATTGTCTCCAGTGCTATCCTTGTTTTAGGTGTTGCTGTCCTGTAAGAGCACAATGTGGTGGATTTAGTTTCCTAATTCCTCTTACACCGACCACTATCCATCGTGTCTTTTTGATCATGTTCTGGGCGGAAGAAATATAAACCTACAATTAGATCCACCGACCAATCTTCTTTAAGGCTTCTTTCATCCTTACTTGACATTGGCAGAATTTGTGTGAAAGGAAAACACACAGAAGAGCCAGATGAAAAAAAATTGGGTACGATGGCTTATAAAATAGGGAAAATAGTTTTAACATACATAGTTTTTATCTTGAAGCCAAAGACAGACCATGCCCATTGGCATTCTCCTTTTTAAACTTCTTTTGGTCAAACGTAACCTTTTTGTCGAAGCCATGACGTGATATTTGTGTTGTGAAAGATTTAAATTCAACAATGATTTCGAAAAAACTCTTAAAAATCCTGTGGTGTGTGATTTGCATGTTCAACTTAACTCAATTATTTGTTTTGATTCAGGGTTTGATTGTCGCTCCTAAGCAAATATTGAGCTGTCTAAACAGACGATAGTATCCTTTGTCGGTTTACTCAGTATTAATTAAGTATCCTTGTTTATCGTGTGATTGCATTTCATATTATAGTTATGGTCAGTATAATCACAATTGTAATAGTAATTAATACATGCAACTTGCGAACAGGTGCCACTTTCGGTAACTGGTCTGCTCAGGTTCACTATAATTTGGGTACCGCAATGATAACTAACTATATTGTGTTCAAACTGTACGACTCTGGTTACAAAGGCAAAAATTGTAAGTGACTAACCAGAATTGTAAACCACCTCTTTTTTGAAAGAGCAACTACTGAGTTTCTTGCGGGATCTTCTCAGTGGAATCAGACTTCTGACACCGGTGGTAGAGTTACATTATATGTATGTATTATGTTTAGTATATAGATTGTATTAATGTTATTTATGTTTATACTATAGCTAAAATTAATAGCGATCCAAAAGAACAGTAAATTCATGGTCTACTTGAATAAAGCATTTTCAAGATTTTATATCGACCACTCAGGATCCATATTTAAAATTTACTAAGAAATTTTATTAAAAAAAAGTCGTTGAATTCATAATGTGAATTTAATAATTAAACTATACGATTATCGTTTATGAAATTGCGAGCATTTCAAGGACCTCCTATGAATTATAACATGAGTATATTGCGTGTGTGTATATTGTTATCTGGAAAAACAGCTCTGGACGTACCTACGTAGTACAATTACTGCAGAATCAAGAGAAGTCAGAAAATTAAAAAAAAAACAGTTTTTGACAGTTAAAACCTTTAATAGTAGATACTCTGTCCATAAGTTGGTCCATATTTTAAACTGCATTCTTTTAACATAAGATGATGATGAAAAATAAAACTTGCTCTGGCCTTTAAATTAAGGGTTAGTAATTATTAATTTCAATATCACTTAATTATATAGACCAGACTCTAGCTTTTTAGCATTGTCGTTTCAAAAATGGCTATTTCGAGAAAACTGTAAGTATCTGTATCTATTTATTCGCAGCCCAGAAAAGCGTCGCAAGTGCTCCATATGAGCCACATGAGCTATGCAGTCGCGGCACGTCTTTCCAAATGAGACGAGTTTTTAATCCATTTATCAGGCAAATTTAATTTCATGTTTGTATGGCGTGTCAGCAAGCGCTGGTCACGTACCCTGGCGCTGAGCCAAGTGCTAGGGAAATAGGTTGCCGCGTCACTTGACTGCGATCAGACGGTCTTGGAGAATTCAATAAGCAATAAAGATTCGACGGTAACCTTCTATGAGAGCGGCCAGATTCATAGAATTCATACTTGCGAATGAAAGAGAAGGGCTGCTAAATGTCGCTTTAAAACTGTAGTTCGAATACTTCGGGCCAGCGATCTGGGTTCTTCTAATAAGACTTACTGGCAGAGTATCCGAATATTGTTTTTTTAGCCAATTAAGAATACCATTTGTGCTACATACTTGGTCCTGGTGAGTAAGACTTGCAATTTTTCAGAAGAGTTTCACTGCTTAGAATGCTAGGCCCTGTCAAAATACTAGGTGTATTCTGACACGGCCTTGTTAATCAAACCGTGCGGCTGTTAACACATCCATGATAAGTAATTTATTTGTAACTTTTGTAAGTGACAAAGTACGTACTAACATAACCCTGAAAATTGTTCATGTAGTAAAAAGGTTAGTAAAGTATAATTCGCGCCTGTTTTTGTTCCGAAAAAGTTAACCGAGCCAGAATAATAGGGTAAAGGGACAAGAAACAAAAAAGATCCCTGTAATATTTTATGACGAATCGCCAAGACCCGGAACAACTGACAGGCTTCGTATACTTTGTGAATTTCATGCAAGTTATAGGGAGCGGAAAGACCTTATTATTCATTTAAAAGAATGCATCTTTTAATCCCGACCCTGATATTAACTATTTCAAAAATCCTGATAAAATCCAAAATAATACCTACATATTATCTTAGACCAAGGTCAGCTGACCAGAGGAAAGTACAGCACTTTAAGTGTCAGAAACTGATACGCAGATTTAGATATTGTAAAGAAAAAAAACGTTATTATCTGATATGAATGACGGGACCTGAGGGAGAGTCGAACCCTTAGCACGGTAAACGGAAACTAATCGATGCGAAACTGTCAAACTATTGAAATCTTTTTCCTAAAAATAACCCATAAACTGCATATAATATCGGGGAAATGGCTTCAATAATAAGCCTTTCGGCTCATTAATATATTCTGTTTCAATGCATATTAAATTTTAATACAGTCCCTGAGTAGTAATTATGACTATGTACCCATTAGATTTAAGCGCCACTGTCCACGAGAACACGGTTAAAATAGGTCAAAATAAGCTAGCTAAACGCCCGCTTGCAAAGAACATACTTACTATCACTAATTTTAAAATAATAATAATAAAAAAATAACTAGTCTGTTAACTGTTCCCCTGCAGGACGAAAGTTACGATTGTCGAAATCAAGTCATAGCTAAGATTGAAAGTAAGTCCGATTATCACTGTGTATCATTAGCCTCTGTTCGTTTTCGTTTGAGTAATGGGAAGGACCGGTTGCGTGACCAGTATCAGTGCATGTATCGAGATTGCGTATGTATCATGAACGAGTCTATGCTAAACAAACGATCGTCGACGATTTTGGTAATACGATGCTCAATTATATGATAGAAATAAGTTTACTTGCGTTGTATGCAATGGCACTGCAGCTTCGTAATCAGGTTTGTAGGTTTGTTAGCAGCATGCGGGTGAACAGTAAGCGAATAGCGTTCTAGCTACGCCTCTCTGGACAGTAACTCTAATTTTTGCACACCGTTTAATAGCAGGGACGTTGTCAATTGACTTCTTGCAACCGACCGCCTTACATAAATATTGATGCAAAATTCATGAGAAATTGAAAATTCAAAGAGACGGGCTTCCTCCAACGTTCGGAAGGCAGTGAAATATTAAAAAGATGGAGAATCGCACCAATCGTAAAGTATTCTACCTTACAAACATTAAGACTGAAGACTCCTTTGTTGCTTTGTTTACTTTGTAAACATCAGCTATTTAATGCAGAATTGCTTTGAATACAAATTGTAAGCTTTTCAGTGAAACCAATCGAATAGTTGAAATTCGTTATCGGTGTGGAGTAGACTCAAGTATTATTACCCTTTTGTGTAAGAGAATCAATTTTAGAATAACCACTGGTTGTAAGATTTTTATTGCAATAGTAAAAAGCAGCGAGTCAAAAAATGACAATGCCAAGTTGTACGTAAGTTCCACAAGTAAAACTTCTAACAACATAAATCACGTTATAATTAAACTTCGAAGATTTTTTTTCTACCCAAAATACGTCATTATTACATACTGGAGATTTTAAAAATCATGTTAGGTGAATAAAATCAAGATCATAATATTAAAATAGATCTATAGCTTCAAATAATTTAATGACATCAGATCCTAATTTTATCATTCCCTCAAAGCCTTTTTAGAAACGTTCTTTATATTTGAATGAGATATATTTTTTCAATTGAATCAGTATGACTTAAACGTAAAACAATTTAAAAAACCGAAAATACAGTTACTGTACATGTCAATATTCAGTCTCACCATTTAAGCGTTATTATTAAAACGACAAGAGATGACATCACTTGAACCATCACTGTTTATTAAACTCTACAAAAATTACGTTGACAAATATCGCACAATCATGTCCAACAAAGAAACCTTTATTCTAAAAGCGTATTCATAATCGTAACTCACGGTTGGTAATGACATATCTATTCTTTACATGGAAGCAATGTTTCAAACGGTTCGATTTGAACATTTTTCTTCATGTTTGCCGTATTTGCTTACAGAGTAGGGGATGAAAAAATGTTTTGTTGTACAGTAAACGCCAGTTGGACTGTGTAATTTGCAACGTCCGCGCGTAGTATGTAAGTTCTTGGCAATGGCAACTCATTTATACTGGATGAGTTACGCGTTAGTACGAATTAATCACCTGAACACTTTTGCAGGATACATTTTAACTAACCTGGTATAGCTACGCAGATAGCAAAGGCCTCTCCCAAGTATATTCACCTGTCTCGATTTAATGCCAGAGTCTGCCAGTCCCCTTCATGCTGTCTCAAGTCGTCACTCCACCTTTTTTGGGTCTGCCCCTATAACGAAATGGTAGGCTGCCATAGGGTGATGATTCGTGACCATTTGTCTGGATTCACTCGACAAACGTGGCCCGCCCACTCAAACGTCAATTTTGACGTTTTCTCCCCTACGTCCGTAATGCCAGTTCTGGTGCGAACAGTACTGGTCCGTAATTCGATCAGCCATACCTAATATGCTGCCCTCTATCGCTCTCTGGCAAACCTGAAATTAGTACTTCTGACTTTTTGTCATAAGGACCATGTTTGCGCTACGTAGGTTAGAATGAGCAGGATACAAACATCATAGAATCTACGCTTAGAAGAAACTAAAAGGTCCCCCTTCATTTAAGCCTTCATGGAGTAGAATAGAAAGGTTTGAAGTTCTGGAAAAGATATCTACTATTTGCTGGCAAGGGCTTCATAAAGTTGGATAGATGATTTCACAAATGTTCAAAATATGTACCTATAGATTCCTAAGAACTGTTACCTCATTCATATTCCTAAAAAAGTAGTCTGCATATATTTTATGTTCTTTTTAAGTCGATTTCAAATCTATAATCAAGGAATTCTCAACCCCAAACAAATGGCAATGTTTTAGCGTCTCACGTAAAATAGCCGAGCCAAAGCAACCTTTTACTCTTAAATTCATTCTCGCTGCATCGGATATTGCCGCGATGTTTCTGTAAGATAAGCTCATTTCTTATCACGGAGGTGTGTAAGGGTTGTCACGAACACGCAACCTCGACTTTCCGACTTCCTGGCTATGTAAGTATTATGTTTAAGTAAGCATCTATGAACCAGTTTGTTAGCTCGATCTGTAGCGGTCTTAAATTATATAAGTAATTATCACGCATGAAATAACTCGTGTTGTTGCAAAATAAAAATGACATCCCACAATATTACCTCAAGTAAACTATTTACTATTACCCAGCGGCGATGTACTGAAATCCCGTATAAAAAAGCTGGGGGCCGTAATACAATATTTTGCCACTATCGCAGAGTGACCGTTTACGGTTCTACAAATGGTCAATTTGTATTGGTATTACGATGTCACTTTTTAGAACTACTTCTGCAACTAAAAAGTTTCAAACTGGAACTATTTGACGGATAAACAATGGTATGAAACGTCAAATAAGAGTTCGTAATACCAGCAGCGCAGAAGTCGAGTTTGCATGACGTAATGGTCACGTGACTGGGAATAAGAGATCATAATACCAAAATGCCAGGACGCTCAACTCACGGACAAATGCGAGCAAGCTTTAAGAGATCCCAATAAGGCCCCAGAGGCTAACGACTATCATCTTCACATGGTAGGGTTTCTGGTATTATTAATACCAGACGTTACAACAACAATCTTTTTAAACGTGTCGTTTTCAAATGTTGAACGCGCTGTGCGCCTTGTTGTTAGGTAGTTACACATGTCAAATGGCCTTAACCTAAAATACAATTTATTTCGTTGGTACATTGATAAAGATATCATTCATAAGCCCTCAGGCCGCTTATTTCCGGCCTTAGCGAATAAGCGGATACGGAGCGTCTCTGGCGCGGCTCCGGCGTGCGTATCCTCCGTTCCGGATTCCAAATCGAGGACACGTGTTCCAGATCTGTGCCATTGATAACTACTAAACTGCGTAGACTTTGCGTGCAGGATAATCTGCGTTTTTAGGTCTTCAGACTCACTCAAATTGAAAATATCTTCATTAAAACAGACATTAAGGCCGAAATTTTTCAATGTTAGTTTTCGCATGTTGCTACTTTTTAGGCTCTCGATTACAAGTAGGTATTTCACTCAAAACAACCAAAAACTTCACTGTATTCTTTGACATGTCAACGCGTTTGATTACAAAGGAATGGTTTTATAGAAAATCAACTCAACTCCCAAAGTAAGTGAAACGGAGACGTGAATAACAAAGCTCAGACTATTTTTATTAATATGCTATTAAAAATCCGGTATTTTTGAGACGCTTCACGTCATACAGTGGTAATTGTTGGATATGCGCCGACGGGGAGCACAAGTGAAACGCAGGCTGGTCGGTAACTCACTGATTTATTTAAAATGTCATAGGCCGCAGGGCGCAACCACACGTCTACATCCACCTACATAACATTAATGTAATCAATTGTCAGGATGAACAAAGTAAATTTTGTTTTATTAGCAACTTTGAAGCTAGACCTCGTAAGAACTCCTACAGATGAATTTTTTTTTTACCTCGAAGCACTTGGTTTTAAAAGTTCAATTTTATCTACGATTTGTAAATGAAAATAATAATGCAAAGTACAACTTGTAAAACTGGTATTTGCATAAAAATATTTAGGCCGTAGTTAATAAATGAAACAACAGGTCCTATACTGCGGTTGCCTGACACCCCTTCATTCCAAAAGTTAATAGATGGCGTCATTATTTCGCAGCACGTTGTTTATCATTCAGGAGTTGTGGCTCCATACGTAGCTTAGCCCTGATTTCATTCTGGTGGAGTCAATGGTAATTTAGCAAAAAGGTACGAGATTTAAATAATAGGTTGTAATGTTTGTTGTCCTTAGAGTACGTTATTATTGAGTTACAAATTAACAACAGAATGAATATTTTAACACACATTTTTAATTTTGAGAAATGACAACGGCTTTTTTGATCAACAAAATAATTCCTCGCAACTGCGTTTTCAAACTATGATATTGAATATAACGAGTTCAATACTCTCTCAGGTACACCTTCATATGATGTGACAGGGTAAATAGACCTATTCCTCGAAAAGCGTAATTTGTTGCAAATAATGTCTACTGTTACGCTTTCCAAAGGTATATTTACCCTGTCACCCTGAATAGGTATTACAGTTAATAAAAGTACAAGTACGAACCGAAGCTAAGCTCCCCATCAGGCTATGTGCTTTCAGCATGGGTGCATGAAACTTTAAAAGCTCATATTAAAGTAATTGTTCACTCTTGCTTAAAGCCATATTACTGTTGGACCACACTTTTTGAAAGAGGACCATATCAAAATAAAGCAAACACGGCGTGGCTAGAAATTAATATTTTGTCAGTTTATCTTAACGAAAATAACAATAAATTTTTTTTCAATTTAAAGACGATTCATGGTAATATAATGGGAGCCATTGTCTTATCGATCTCATAAGGGCGCAAGGCTTAATAAAGATTTGTTTTAATATATTTATATTCATACATGGCGAAACCAAATGGCACGGTCCGGGCGGTAAAACATAGCAAGGTAGACCAAGAGCTCGCTGGAACGACGAAATAGTGAAATTAGTAGGAAGAGATTGGATGGAGATCGCGAAGGACAGGAACAGAAAAGGGGCTATGACATATTTATTTATTGTATATTTATCAAATATAATTTCTAACTCTGTAAATTGCAAAGGTTTCATGGAAATAAAGAGGCTAATTATTATATTATATATATATATATATATATATATGCAAGGTTTCCCAACACATGTACAAAGAATTTATTTGCCGTGCAGAACAAAACACTAATCGCCCCTCGCAAAATAACAATGTCACAGAGTTAAAACGACGACGATAGAACGATTTGCTCTGACATTGCTTAACAAAACTCCTATTTCATAGGTAAAACATATTCATTATCTCATAACAGCAATAGAGGTAATGGAGCCCACGTCTAATTGACTTGTTACAACAAAATTAACGGGCACTCAAATATTGTTATTCGTAACTAATGGACACCTTCTAGGAAAATGTGGGCGCGTGTTCAGCGAAGAGAATTCTGACCGACAACTTATGAGTTGAAACGTTGTACTAGGTAAGTTACTGTCTCGAAATCTGACAGCCATATGGGCAGAACGTTTTGAAATGGGAACAGTGTGATTGCAAGCGCAGAAATTATAACAAAAGCATCAAAGTCATAGACGATAATAAAGGTTACTCAAAAGATGACAAATACTCGTAGCTAGTTTGTGATCGATCAAACAATTGAAGCTGTAACAAGTAGTAATTATTTGTTATACCAACGTCGCCTTCACGATTTATTCATTTAACCAGATTGTCTGTCCTATGAACCTTTTTATAAAACAGATCGCTATGGACAACACAACTCACAATACGTGTATGACGGCTGAGTGATTTTCTTAGTTCTACAACTCAGGATTTTGACCTGACGAGCGTGGTGATAATGTCAATGCTAATTAATCTGTCCAGCAAAATGTAGTTAGGTAAATAGGCTAATTACTTACTAGCTAACAGAATACTTTTTTCACATATATAGAACTATAAAAAAGCCAGAGTAAAAATATGACGTACCTAATTAAAGTCCGTGATGCCGATCAAACTTTTTGCTGATCGCAGCAGTCTCGAATAGGAGAGCCGGCAATTTCTAAAGAGGGAAACTAAATGATGAATGCGCAAGTTTTGGAGTAATTGGTGGCAGCATTGGATAGTTTCTTGTTATATTCTTGCTGGATAGTTAAATTCTGTCGGACACGTCATGCAAATGGTAAGTATGTACTTGTTTACCATAGCAAAAATATCCTTTAGAAGAGTCTAGGCTAACAAGATAAGAGTTTTCAAGATTTGAAAATGTATAAATCCACAGAGATCCTTGGAATATTTTTGCCCTTTTGCCATACTCCAGTTGTGCTCAGACTATTTAAAGCGTTAGCAAAAATCTTATTTTGACAAGTGAATTTTTATATTTAGCATAAAACAATGCTCTATTTTCTACACAATGATAGACACTAGCAAAATTCGACCTGATCCTGGGAAATATTTGCAAAAATATTTCCTTCGGGTGTTAAAGGCGTTTGCCTATACTATTGATGGAACAACGTAAGATTACAACGTAAAATACACTAGATCAATTCGCAGGGTTGGTTAACGGCCTCTGTAGCTCAGGTGGAAGAGCAGTCACGCGGATTGAGGAAGGTCGCGGGTTCGGATCCCGCTTGAGTCCCAGGATCAGGTTGATTTTTTCTAGTTTCTATATTTATCTTCTTTTGGCGTTAATGTGACCTAAACGTGTGAACCTGAAGGTTTCACATTTCAAACTAACAATTCCTACCCTCTTTCCGTTCACTCACACAGTAAAAGTAGGTACTAAGGTCGTTTTGTTATTCAAATTGCGTCTCACGTTCGTGAAAAGCGCCTAAAACATGTAGCTATAGAAAAATATCTTAGGACAAATGACGGCACAGTATCACAAATCTCCATTTTTTTTATACGGTGACATATAGTCGCTTCGTGAAGATGCTTACTCGAATAGGGGCATGAAAATTTTATAGACGTGTTTACGATTTAGGTTTAAAAGAGATAAAGGACGTGACTTGTCGCTTCGTGATTCTTCAAATAGATGTTATTTGAATTTTGGAGGCTTGAGTATTCCGGTCATTGGTTGGACATAAAAGCCTCCTTTCTTGTATTGTCCGTTTTACATAGATGCTGGCGAAAACTTACTGAACTATTGGAATGTTTTGTAACTGACCGACACGTTAACTGTGCATATGGGGCATTTTGAGTTATTGACAGTATGAATGACCCATGAGGCAAGCAATTATGAAGAAAATCTTATGAGTGCAAAACGCAAACTAAGGATGAAATGTTGCATTAAATAATAAATTAAGGACATCTGAATAAAAACAAGTGTTGTTGTGAACCATTTTTACATACATATAATGCAACACATTTCGTATCTACGTAATACGTATAATTTAGTTATGTTAGGCTACACAGTTACTGTTTGTTTATCGGTGGAAAACAACCATGCGGGCTGATGATAAGCGGTTACTGCAGCCTACGCATCACTCGCGCGTTGCTGACCCTGTTAAAACCTTTTCAAGCCTATCTTGAAGAACTCCACGGTGGATCAAGATCCACTATTTGAACTGCGGCCATGCGGTCAAGGATGCGTGCTGTGGATGCATGCTTTTGAGGCGTGCTATGTATGTGTGCTGTTCGTGCCTTTCCTACTGTCGATACATCGCATAGCTTGAGCTGCGCATCTTCCTCGCACAGCTACATTACGGCAGCGCATCTTCGCCAATCTTACTCGCTCCATTAGATAGCATAGCATAAGCGGGAACGGTCGAATAGTTTCGTAGCTTAGCTTGCACGCCCTCGTAGCACATCTCTGCTGGTAAAGCAGTCCTAGCTCTGTCGCGAGATCCTTATGGCACACAAACGATCAATATCTTAACTATTCTGTAACATACTGATTCTTCACATTGCAGACCAGCCTGACACCCCCCCCCCCCCCCCTCCCATCAGCTGAGGAGACAAAAAGCCCAAAAGGAGGACGCCGATGATTTCAATTTTGGAGCTCATTAAACAGTTGCTGTACTTTTATGAGATTTTAAACTTTCGCGTTGCATTGCAATAACTATGAGTGAGTGTTGTAGGTGACTGTACTGACAATTTATCGAGTGATGTGAGGTTGGCGGAAGAAACTTCGAGCCGATACTGACATGCAGCGATCCACCAGTTGGCTCGTGACCACGGCAGGTGTAACCCAGCCGAGACGTCGGGCAGAGAGTAATAAATAGTACTCATAAGATTAATTTGCGCTTAGGCACGTTATGTCTCATACTTATTGTTGTACTTTCGCTGTGTTTTCAATGTAAAACACCGGACGATCCGTACGGAGGACCGTCGACCCGCGGAGCGTCCGTCCATCCAGAGGAAAACCATCCGTATCAGGGCGCGCTACATTTTGTTGTATGACAGCTTAAAATAATAAGCTCTTTGTAAACAACAGAGAAGATTGGTCGATAACTCGCAACACTGAGGACAATGCAAACTAGCGCTGCTTCAACTCGGCAATAAGTTACGCCAACTTATTTAATTTAATTTTCTTCTTCTGCAGTGGATGGGAATAATTTTTAACGAGAAGACTTCTGTCTCTATTAATTTCAACGATATTCGTACTTCACGTGCATACTCGTACCTGTTTAGATCCAGAATCTGCAACGTTGTTAAAAGTTTATCATTACTTTATATTAGCGTTCTTCATCCTTCAAAGCCTCATTTACCTACATGCGAGTATATTTAAAGTCATAAAAGTCTTGAGTGGCTGCTTGTAGGCGGTCTGAATCCAATGAACTCCTATGATTTTGTCAAGTTGTGACTTACTTGATCACGGAAAGATCCCGTCTAGGGGCCATATTTGAATCTCAAAAAGGAACTTACTTTAATTTTTTCATGAATTCGGTAAGTTTTAAGTTCCAAAGTGGCAAAAGTAGTGTTGGTCAAGTAAATATCAAAAAACGTATCATTCAAACATGAACGTACCCTGGTCAGACTCAACCTTATGTAATATAATGTCAGTAAAACGAAATAGGTACAGGAATGAATTCGCAAAAGGAAAAGCGAATGTTTTCATTCGGTGGTGAGAGAAAAATAAAGTGCTAAGCAAGGGATACTCCCCTACCACCTTTGTACAGTCAGGGATCAGAGAAACAGTAAATAAATGCGAATACAAACTACTCGAACGATGTTCTTCCAATAAAAATGTGGCAAACACAGTTGCTAAATTTCACTGAGCCGTTTAAAGTGTTTGAAAATATCTGGGATAAATTACACCAAGATTATCTGACCCCAAACTAAGCACAGCTTGTACTGTCAGAGATTGATAAACTTACTTAAATATTTAGTAATATACCCAGACACCTAACAAATACAAATATTCATCTAGTAAATGCTTGTCATGGGTAAGCAATTGGGCATCGAACCTCCGGCGCTAGAGGCAGGATCGCTGCGATTGCGCCAACAGGCCAGTCAATATTTGTGCTTGTTCAGTGTTCGTGTACTATTATTATCTTTTTAGGTATATATTAAAAAATATTTAAGCATATTCATTAGTAACACCCCCCTTAGTTTTGACTTAGCTGAAACTCATACTTAATAAGGTACATGATAGCAATCCCGTCTCAAACTAATTTATAACGTAGTGACCATAAAAGTTTGAAGAGAAGTATCGAATGATCTTGGTGTACGGTGTCTTCGTTACTTATTTATTTTTACAAATATGAAAATTCCCAATGTATCTCACCCAAGTTCATCATATTGCCAATCACTCCTCTGGGAATGTGGTTTTGGTGTTGTCAATAGTGATCGATAAGTCGCCTGTGGAATTGAAAAGCCGACCCAGTTACAAAAACATTTCACAATTTTTGCCCACCAATATTTATATAGATATCTAAATTTTAATGAATTTCTTTACAGTTGACACAGTATGTCATACAGTTCTAAAAATAGGACACACGTTACAGTAACATCCTGTTTCGTGTCTCCTTCTGACAAGCATGAGGGAAATGAGCAGGAATACATTGTTTGTAACTAAGCAAAAATTGTGCTGTCAGATCGCAGATACGGAGTCCTTGTAATTCATATAAACGCCATTGCTAAAGTTATATAATTATCTTTGGGGTTGACTTACCTTCTACTAAGTCCACATTAGTTCGGCCTCAAAGAGTCTACCTTTCAACAGTTCTTTCCTACGCCGAGATTTTTTCTCTGGAAATTTACCTTTTAGGTTATTGTAACTTTATCTCAAAGGCACCCTTCTATATAGTTTCGTGCAGGAAGTTCCTCAAAGAGTAACTTTATATCTAAACTGGACTATTGCACGTATGTCGTATAGTACGAAGTCTCGCCTGACAAATCTTTTAGACAATTTTATACATGGATTTGTTTTGTTTAAAAATTTTCATTGGAACACGTCATTCATTTATTGTTTGTTCATAGTAAAGACTGTAATATAAATGAATATTTATAAAAATGCACCAGACCACACCATTTGTTATTCTCTCGAGTAAGGATAATATCCTTGTGTTACGAGGTACCAGACCGGATTTAAGCCAGGGGCGTCTACCAGCATACTTTTCGTTTCTACTGAAGGATATTTCAGTTCGATCATCGTTTTCGAATTCGGAGGTAAGTCTGTTAACTTTTTTAACCAAACAATCGTTTTTTGCCTTCTTGTGTCTTTTGTGTTTTTTGGATCTCAAATACCAAATTCTGAATTGTAATCCTTCACAAGATTTTAAATGAAATATTTGGTTCCAGAATAAATAAAATGCAATCCAAATCAATGGGCTTTTGCGGAGCTTTATACTTAGTGCTAATCTACAAGATAAAAATAGGCATGCTGTCAATTTGTGGGTTAAAGTTTACCACTTGGTAAGAACAATAACATCGTTAGTCAGGCTGCTACAAACAAGTTATGGCTCTAAGGCCTCATTTACGGAGACGCGGGGCGTCGCGCGTTGCGATGGGCGACGCGGCCTGCACTGAATTCAAAAATATGGCGTTGTATAAGTGCTTTTACGGAGAAGCGATTTTACATGCGTTAGCTTGAATTGGAGCGTCTCTGTAATGCTTAAGACAGTTTTCTTCTAATTTTATGGTTACATCTCTCGCCGCTAAGGCTTACGTTGAGATGACAGGTTCAGATCATGACAGCCAAGTTCGGTGGCCCCTTAATGCAAAACACATTTTTAAAGTTGGCTAAAGACATTTTTTTGGAAGGGATAAGAGAAATCTTAAAGAAAACATTAATTTTGATTAATACCAAATCAATCATTAATGGAAAAATACGTACCTATATTGTTTAATAAAGGCTTACCAAGATAAGCAGAGTAGACGGTTGTCTCACTTGAATACCTTGGACTTAAATACCTATGCAATCATAAAATGTTTCCAGAAGTTTTGTGCCTCAACAGCCCTCAGTTATTATACCCCATTAAATCTTAAGCCCCTGCATAAAAAAAAATTGAGAAAAATTCTATAAAATCTCATCGAAAATTACTCCTAATTAATTACTTACATAAAATGAGAGTATACGAACGTCTTTATCCTTAAGCAGTTACGACACTGATATACCATAATCGTGAAAACAGGGAAACTCATTCGCAAAACTCATCCCGGCTTACATTTGTAGGGAAAATACGACTATTATAGGTTATTAAGATAATCTTCAAGATGCTTTTCACAGTCCCTTTAATATCGTTAGAGTTAGAATTCAGGTCATAGACAGTAGTAACTTTTGATATTATTGCAGGCTTATTTTGTTCGTGAGTTGTATTATTTCAAGCAGTCGTAGAGAAAAGATTTGGAGCCTTATTCTATGCCACTAGATTTTTTTTATTATTTAAAATGGGTTTGCGTTTGGCTTCAGTCTTACCTGGTGGTAAGCGATGAAGAGGCCGATGGTGGTAAACGCTTGCCCAATGCCTATTCACTCTGGCCTTGCAGACACCAAGGTTATGAGTATCTGGAACCGCAGACGCAGGGAAAACGTCCACTCTTTGGCGGTGCGGACCAGAAAAGACGCAGCAAACCGTTGAGTGCGGGTTGATGATAATCATCATCATCTTTCGCAGCCATATAATGTCTACCGCTACACATGAACTTTACCAATTATCCAAGTCAGTTTCTTGAACGCGATGTACTTTATTAAGATTGGCACTTTTATCAGGACGTCCATCCACCTTGCAAGTCAGCGTCCAGTATTTCCCTCCAGATGGTATCCATTTCAGAAATTCTTAGCCCTACCTGCCATTAGTTGTTTGTTCTAGGTGCCTGACCACTGCCCGGTGGCAGAAGCCCAAAACCTCGTTTGGGTATTTAGATAAGGCCACGACCTCCCAGACGGATTTAATGCTAACAACATCCCACGTAGCAAAAAAGTTTGCCTAAATTTAACAAAAAAAACCTTGTACACCACCGTTTCAGACCGAGCTATACACAATAAAATTGGTTTCAAGATTATTTCGCCATATTATAATGAAATAATCCGTATGAGAAATACATTCACCAAGATTTTCAAATTTGAAGCCAAAAAAAAATTTCTGAGCTCTTCGAGTACAATGAATTTTTGATCTGTAATTATTTTAGCCTGAGCAGAAAAAAGACTATTCTCCCAAATAAGTAAAGGAAATTATTTAGAAACGTAGATAATATAATTCTTCCCATATTTAGAAGACTTTTTTTAACGAAACGAAAATTATATACATAATACTTAATGATAAGTGGGTACATCGCGTATAAACTATCTCATAAAAATCTGTTACTTTAGCCATTTTAGATATGCCCGTCTAATTTTGCATGAATTCTAAAATAATCCATTAAACTTTCACTAACGTAATTTTTACCTTACCGACTGTGTATCATCCATCACTTCATCATCACCTATTTGCCAACCACCAGTTGAATACAATATTGTTTTTGTCTCCCCTAGAGAGTTTTCAAACTTTGTGACTTTGTTTGCAATAAGTACATAAATTCTATTAAATCTTTCTCTGCTACATCTGTAATGTAAATATTTTTCAAAGTCAGATTATTTTTTCTGGCCAATTCGATTGATCGGTCGATGATTCTGTATTCTTCTATCGCAATTTTGAAGAATTGCATTGCAGGCACGTGAAAAGCCGCGAGGCAAGCTCCAATAAATGCACAATACTTTTGAGATTACCAGGTGTCATATATTAATTAGACTGCAATGGCATGTTGGTGCAATAGTAGCGATACTGCCTTTAGCACCGAAGTGGATTTGATCCTCACCCATGACAAATATTCATGTGACGAACATTTGTATTTGCTGTGTGTCTGAGTGATGTTATCTATTTATGTAAGTATGTAATCAGAATTATTTAAGTATGTTTATTATTCTCTGAGACCCATAGTACAAGCTCTGCTCAGTTTGGGGTCAAATGTTCTTGGTGTAATTTGTCTCAGATATATTATTTTATCTCTTGTCATCCGCAAAAGCATCTCTCATTAAAAGAGATTGCCACGTGGCGACAGGCCATTAAAAAGAACAAAAGCATACACATGGAATGTTAATAACTTTCACGAATTTAACAAGGACCATAACTTTTATCCTTCTAAAAATTGGCGCTCCGCCTAACGACTCTTTTCATGAAATCCCTTCAAAATTTAAGTGCGTAATCCACAATTTTATAAGTACACCATATGTTACCTCAGAGTCCCAGCACATCTGTAGAAATAAATCAGCTGCCTAATCCTGAGATTGCGGAAAAATGTCTGTCCTTTCACACATGCTGATATTGTACCTGGTAGATAAAACCGCAATCTGCAAAGGTTTCATTTAAAATATATGCAGGTCACGCACGTCCCTAGCTTGGTAAGTTAGGGTCCGATAACTAAATCAAATTTATTCGCAAGAACATCCCTGGCAGGGTAAAGGGTCCCTGTACCAACCAGTTTTATAAGATGTTTAGAGTGGATTTACCTAAGTTTTAATCAGATAAGATTAATAAGTAAAGACGTGACGATTCAAACCCCTTTTTGAATTGGAACTTGAGCCGAGACGCGACCGGTCTTTGACTCGATATAACTAATCTGCGTCCATTTAAAGTGGAATTCGATCTGAACTAGTAATCGCTGCTTTACTAAATGAATTTTTAAACTGATCATATGTACTAAATTAAAAAAAAGAGCAAATGACAACAATCGAAAGCAAGAGCACAGTTACTTGAATAAGTTGAAAAACTTACCTGTATTCATCTATCCATGCAAACGAAACAGAAATATTGATATTAAAATAAACCTGTTGCTAGTACTTTGCATCGTCACGTATAAATAAATAAATAAATTACTTACCTACCGAAATAAAATATACCGTAACGGAGGCAGGCTGCTGAGTTGACGAAAAACTTAATAGTCGCTCTTTTCAACATGTTGTTATAATAATTACATAATAAAACATGATTTTATCCTAAACGGGGTAGTCAGAGGCAAGTGACTGTTGCCGTCATGGTGAACGTAACACTCAGTAACCCCCTTTTCACCAATGGTAGGTATTAGAACCCAACGTGGTAGGTGGTGAGCCTATCGCCGTTTTCCGGGTTGATTTAGTTTTTTTATCGATGTTTCCCATCACCGGAGAGTTAGTCGGAAATTCAACAATGAACACAAAGATGTGGTTCAGGCCAGATTTGAACTCGGGACCACACGATCCACGATCTGAGTTGGGGTGCTTAACCCCTAGGCCACGACGCTCTATAAATTACAGACTCAGTGCAACTGTTTCAACTTATTTAAACAGTAGGTACATTAAATATTTGGCGGTTTCATAATCAACTTTGACACCGTTTGCGAGTATCGGAATTTGGAATAAGATACCTAACGTTACCGAAATAACTGTAGAACTACAGACGATTATTTTATGAACAAACTCACTAAACTACTCATCCTCAAATTAAAACGTTATTTATAACTTTATATTTGCTTAACATTCACAACAAAAGTGCAATGCAAAAGAAATGAACACAAAGCGCCTGATACGATTAAATGGCAAAAGTTTAACCGCTCGACATTTTGCTTATTTGCTTCATTCAGGGCGCCCTCAATGTTGAGCAATAAGTTCGATCTTTGATAACAAGTACAAACAACGAACAGATAAGAGGGCGGGCCAACAAGCATAAACGATATTGCTCCTTTGACCAACTTTCCATATGAAAAGCACAATTATTAAGTACTATGTTGTCCTTAATGCTAGTTGTTGACTAAGTATTTGTTCATGCTCGCCCCTTACTATTATTTCTGTATTAATATGCATTGTTTTCATGCTCGCATTACTGTTTTTAGTGCTAAGTACACAGCTCATATTCTAAATGCCTGTATAGTCTAGACTCTAGAGCCTGATGTGTAGGTATGTTACTTTGTCAATAGGTGAATCTTAGAACAGAATAATGAAAGAAATGTAGATAAGTACTTACATATATTTATTTTAGACTAGCCTTCCGCCTCGGCTTCGCCCATGTGGACTATTGTGAATATTTATTTTTTCCTTTTAAAGCATTGCCTAATGTTGAGTTATTTAAATTAATTTTGAAAATCGGTTCAGTTGCTTTCCGTTTGATTACATTTCAACCATAAGAGATATTCTCTACTAATGTTTATGAGCAATAAATTATTTGTTAAGCATCAATGCGCCAGACAACACACCTCTTGTAATGGTCTCGAAGTAGGGATTAATATCCCTGTGTTACGAGGTACCACACAAGGAAATAAGCCAGGGGCGTCTCCCAGCACACCGAAATTCGCCGAAGAACTCACTTCTGACAGTTTTTACTGAAAAAAAATGTGAAATGTCTGAGGAAGCAAAGCGGGGCCGCAAAGACACAGTGTGTTCAAAATCCCCAATCCTTCATTTTAAGTTATATCATTGCAAACATATAAAAAGGTACAAAAATTGTATGAACTTTTCTCTATCAATATTCTGTAAACATATAAAAATAAAGTTTATAATGAAATGTAAAATACAGTGCTTTGTAGTCGTTGCACGTTCGAAATGGTCAAATATATTAGTAATGAGCTTTCTAGAAAAAGTCGCAATATTTCAACATGGAGTCGTCGCTGGAATAATGCATGCATATTTAAAAAATCTCATTGTCTGATCGTAAAGTAAAAGTTGTTTTACTGAATATTGTATAAGTATTTCAAAGGTAAAAAAAGAAGTCACTAATCTCAGTCAGAAGGTACTACTGAGTGAGATCTGTAACCCTACCATCAGTTTACCTCTAGTTAACTACTAAAGTTATAGTTAACTTTAGTAGTTAAGTAACTTTAGTAGTTTAGTAGTCGGTAGTAGTCTACCGACACAAAATAGACAGTCGCAGAGTAGACGCAGTGTGTTCAAGTGACTTCATCAGTACTTCCTTCTCGGGTCTTGGGATTTCGCAACCATTCTCCTATGACAAAGTTAAAATATTCTGCTGGGGAAATGGCAATGAATAAATCGTCCTGTCGACGAACAGTCCATTGACAAATCGGTCATAGGAGAACGGTTGCGGAATCGGTCTACTGTTTTTGTGGATCATACTTCTACAACAAAATCAACAAAATTCTTTCAAATTACCCATTGCCGAAACACTCAGTAAAATATTAGTAACCCAGTGGCTTAAAACACTAGACTATCAGTAGACTGAAGATATTTTGTTCCGACAAAACCAATGATTCCTATTTTCTATTCATCCCCGATCTCCCCCTAACTCACATCCCGCCCATCTCACCACCAATCCAATTACTCCCCCTCGCCCATAACCTTGCTTCTACGCAAATACACTCACACATACACACGCACACATCATACATCTCACTTGCACTAGCCAACACGCAACTCTCCCCCCAATCAACACATACCCTCGCAAACTTTTCTTTTCCCTTTTTACATTTGTATTATTTAGTACACATATAAAATCCTCTGTGTTATTCTAAGCCATCACATCACATGACCATGTACAGGGTCTGGTGGCCTGTAGGTAATACAGGTATTTTTATACCCATGTCAGGCACCAGTCTCTCACATAAGGTTTCCATTTCTTTTTTGTATATTAGCTGTGCATAAAACTGTTTGTTTAAGCCGAATGTAATGAGTAAATAAAAACTTATATTATTATATTACTTGTATGACGTTTTTAGGTCCATTAGTAAAGCCGCTATATCTAAATTCCATACAAAAACAAACAAGCTAGGGACTATCATCGATTTCTCACATTCTCAATTATTGCACTGGACTTAAAATGCTCAAAATTTACGCTATTTAGGACCTACCTACTTCCGATCGTAGAATACATAGTTGCGTGAATTTTCAGTGGCTCAAAAAACCGACTGTTCGAAATTGATGTTGTATTTTTGGTTTTCTTATTTCTGTACAAAATCAATGAAAAACCGCAGAGACGAGACTTGGCTATTACCGAACAGCCGACGGACACGCGCATAAAACTTTGGTTTTCAAAGTTTTCACCATCTGTTAACTACCTACATATTCCCGCTGAACACCTGCCACCAGGCCATGAGCAGCCCTGGCCAATCTGGAAATCTCTGAACCGCCTTAGTTCCCCGGTTGGCCGTAGCAAGGATTACATGGCCAAATGGGGGTTCACTAATGAAACAGACCAAGGGTGTGACTGGTATGTCACCTCAAACAATAGCCCACATGCTGGACTGCCCACCGTGCCCCACCACCTGCACCTTGGAGAATACTCAAAAAGCTCAAAACTCAAATATCTTCATTTAAATAGACCTAATCAGTACTTTTTAATAGTCAAAAATTTTTCTAAATAATAGACATAAATACTTCAACAATATGAATATATAAATAAACAGTACACAAACTTAGTGCGACTCTACCACCGCGTCGGAGAAGTTGATTCTTACAAAGAGACCCGTCGAAGATCTGCACATGGCGACTGATGGTGGGCTGGTAGTTGCTGGATTTTGGTCAGGATCCGTATAGATCAAACCTATCAGCTATCGACACGAGAAGGAGAAGATTGTACAAAATACATCACACTCTCTCTCTCTCTTTCTCTCTACCTCTCTCTCTCTTTCTCTCTATCTCTCTCACACACACACACACAAAACAACCTTTTTCAAACCTTACCCACGAGTACGGGAATATTGTGATCTCATGTAGTTTTTTAGTATAACCTTTTTGTTGTAATTACTTGTTGCTATTAGTTTTTTATAAAAGTTTACTTTAATACCCAACATTTATTGAAACCGGAACTATTCTAAATTTGTTAAATCTTTATTTTGTAACTCACTCACTGGCTGCTGCGATACAGGCCTGCGAGCCTAGTGCAGAAGTCGCTGTAACTTATTTTGTATCTTACCAATTTGCAAATAAACGTTATTATTATTATTAATAACATACTACTATTTGTGTCCTTTATATTCTTCTAAGGGTTCACGAAACTTTGTAATGTACCGAAGTAGGCCTACTGGGGTAACAAGTCTCCATAATAAGCTGCGGTAACCACTTACTATCAGGTCACAGGTCACATTGCTTGCTACTGAATGGAAAAAGCTGATGACAAAAACTATTTTGTTTACTACGGAACTCTGCAAATATTGTTTATAATGTACTTATTGGTCAGTGGGAAATTAAGTCATTGCAAATAGGTATCTAGCTACCATTACAATCGGCTTACGATGGCCATTCAATAAATATGTAAATTAGTAGCAGTATCTACAGGGAACCAAGCAGACTAGAAGCTTTGTGATGTTGCGGTCAGATGGTAGATATAGACGATATTTAAAACGCCCATGCACTTAGCTGAAATCCATTGTTGAGCCCCAGCACTCTCTTTTAGGTAGTTAATTTTTTTTACTACGTAACCTTTTTTTTGAAATACACGTATTATTCATAATCATAATCATTATTTATTTGCTCTATACACATATAAAGTTATACAAATGTAAAAACTAAAATGTACATAGACCCTCTAAGGGTGTTGCAAAGACATCTTCCAAAAACTCAAATTGAAATATAATTCAGTACGACCTCAAAACTACAATAGGTGTACCTAGGTAATTAAATAGTAATCGTTAACACTTAAGACTAAATATAATTTAATCAAAACAAAAAAAAACATGAAATAAATTATAATTTTATCCTCAAAATATTCTTTCAAATTGTAATATGCTTTAAGCAAATCTATCTAATCTATCTATCTAATCTATTTTGTGAAGTGTTTCTCTTAAATGGCCTCTTATGACCAAAATATTAAACCACCAACTTCCCAGGCCTTCTCTGGTTTCACAGATAAATAATTTTACTCAGAAAAAAATAATGGTGAATGATAGTGTACGTGGTAACTCACTTGACCGTCCCCAAAAATAAAATGCCTAGGAACGTCGTGTCGTTTCAATGTGGCTACTCCGCCTGCAGTTAGTCAAAAAATTAACTTGTCAGATTTGGATAGCTAACCATCTATAAAACAAAACGGTCTCATAAGGTATCACAATGATCTAAACTAAAGCTATGTCAAATTTGGGTCAATCACCTAGACGTAAAACTAACCGACCAGTTTCTCTATCTAGCTATGGCATTTATGGGTAACAAACTGTACTGCTTGCTAAATAAGATTTAAATGCTTTAAATACGCAACGTACGCAATACTTCAAATTTCTTGCTTAAGTACGTAGAAAAGTTTATTTAAAATATTTTAGGTACTTAAAGGCAACAGTCACTTGCCTCTGACTACCCCGTTTGGGATAAAGTCGTGATGGTATGTATGAATGTTGACTGTTGCATCATCATCATCATGAGCCATAAGACGCACACGTCCACCGCTGAACCTTGGCGACCGGCTTCCTCAAAAATCTGGCTACCTTTATCATTGTAATCATTGTAGGCTACAATTTGTAGCCAGTGTTGCTCAAAAATAAACTAAGCGCTTCTATTTAACATGTATTATCATTATTATCAATCACCTTGTACAGTCGACCTATAAAGTGAAAATATTGTATCAGTTGAGTAAAATACCTTTACTACCTATGCATTTGGTTTAGATGTTAATGACGGGTACACTACATAATTCCGAAAACTTAACTCCGAAAGTCACAATCACGAATTTCAAAAATCCAAGTTCAAAATTTTGATTTACCACAATTCCGATTATTAAAAATCCGAAATTCGTTTTATTTATTATTAATCATGAATCCTTTCTTGCGCTTCGCCGTTCGCTGCCGGCACGCTCGCTTCGCTCGATCGGCTCGCGCGTTTTGGTCACAGTTCTAACCTAACCTAACCTAGAATTTAATCCTGTTAAAAAAGTTATTCAGCTTAATTTATACATGTTTATGATATTTTTTATAACAATACCTTTTTAATTTTCATAATATCGGAATTTTGAATATCGGAATAATTTTTTCGGGCCAATGAAACTTCGGATTTTCAATTCGTCGTACTAATGAAAGTCGGAAATTTAAAAATTGGGATTTTGGACTTTCGGCAAAATAACATTCGTGTTTTTGAATATTCGGACTACTGTTGCTTCGGAATTTTGAAATTCGGAATAAGGGTGTTCTTGTTGATGAGTTCCAAACTCGTCCTGTAGTTTATAGGTACCTTTTCTCAGACTGAGACAAAGTTTATTGACTCTTATAGCTGAAGGGCTCAAGCTTTTAGAGTTTTGAATAACGATCAACGCGACTCATGAAAGAAATACATGAGTAGGCACAACATAGTCTAACCTACTAAGAGATTGAGGAAGAAAATTAGGCTAGTAATACTGGGATGCAAAGGGTTATCCTTTTGGATGTTACC
This sequence comes from Udea olivalis, assembly GCA_947369235.1. NCBI lineage: Eukaryota > Metazoa > Arthropoda > Insecta > Lepidoptera > Crambidae > Udea > Udea olivalis. Next base: position 7,991,954 of record OX376352.1, on the reverse strand, counting down.
TACTTCCGATTTCCTGATTTTTATTTTGATCACGTAACGAAACGGTGAGCATACTCGTTGTTCTGTCCTTACTTAGCTCGTAAAGTGACTGTTAGCTTTAATTTGAGGCCCAAACACTATTCTAATTAAACTTTGAACCCGTTTTAACTACATTTTAACACTTCGTTGCTATTAACTGTCACTGTTGTGTTGATGTTGACACCGCCAAGGATAATGAAACAAAACGGTATTCCTAATGAAATCTCATGAATGTTTGTGCTTTAGAACTGTGGATATAAGATCTTTGATTTTCGTGACGCATTCTGAACTCCTATTCAATAAGTTACAAGAATAAAAAGTTATAATCTCACAAGCTTCGTTGGCTCTCAGGCTATAAAACCGTGAAGAGTATCTTGGCCGTCCCATAAAATGTTTCGTTGACTTAGGAGCACAAATGGCTTTTTCAAGTCTCCTAACACTGATATTTTGGAAGATGTTTGGGTAGTATAAAAGAGGGGTGCAAAAATATGGGACAGCGATAAGGAGTTTGATCTATGTGCAATATACACTGGGAATACAGAGTGTTGACCGATTGTACCTAACTTATTTATAAGTTCTTAAGGAGTCCCTCACTTGCAGCATTCGGGTGTAATGTAACGGTACGGAGTCGAGAACTCCATCAGTGGGGAAGAGAACCTAGCATTACAGTGCGCAAACTGTAATGTTACAGATTCGAAAATTATACGCTGGTGAGCGAAAAGCACTGAGAATTACAGTGCACAGGTTGATGTTAGGTGAATGTGTAATATTTTAATACAAATTCCATCTTCAATTCGCATCACTTGTAAAAACAGGCGAATGCTCGTCAGTTAGGTTTAGGTTTAAAGATATTTATTCTCACTTAAGACTTAAGTCACTTACATGAGAACATGGCTTAAATAAATTATGATTTATGTTCGTCGTCATGAAAACACAAGATTGAAAAAACAAATAAACACATTAATAAACATTACAAAATCAGACAACATTGAAATTGACATACTAAGTACACAATGAAAGACCCGTCCAACGCATTCACTTGCATTTTTAGAATGTGTTGTTTGAGATTAGGTATTCGGCCAGTTGCTTCTTGAATACATTGAACGAGTTCACATTTTGTATTTGTGTGGGTATTTTATAATAAAGTTGCGCTCCCTCATAACTCGGTGTTATTTTGCCGTAGTTGGTGCGAATCTTGGGTACGACAAGAAAGCTAGCCCGCCGCGTACTGCGGTTGGCAACCTTTTTCAGAATTAGACAAACAGTATCGAAAGAAGCCGCTCTGACAGCGTATCATGGATATGTGTCATCCGTGTTGCGTTATGGCTTAATACTTTGGGGAAACTCCGTAGATATGCCAAGAGCTTTTAGGGCTCAAAAAAAGTGTATAAGATCGATCTGTGGAGCAAACTATCTGGACAGCTGTAGGCCGCTGTTTAGATCATTAAATGTTTTACCTATTCCTTGTCTATACATCATGGAAATCGGGATATTTGTGAAAAAAAACCATATTTTATTCGAAACCAATAAGAGACAAGGTTATCGAGGCAGGAAAGTAGATAGGTTGGTTGTTCCACCCCAAAAATTATCACTCTACTCAAGAAATGTTAACTGTATGTCTGTGAGATTATACAACAAATTGCCAGATTCCCTAAAATCCCTACCGATTGGCCAATTTAAAAATAAATTGCATGAATTTTTAATTAACAAAATGTATTACTCTATTAATGATTTTCTTAATGATAAAATTTGACATCCAGTAATACGCCTAATCGTTTAAGTAATTATTTTGAAGATTTATTGTAATTTTGACCTGTTTTGTAAAATTGTGTTAATTTTTAATTTTTATTGTATAGTTTAACTGGACGTTTTAATATTTGCACACCGACAATTCGGTAGAATATGCTGGAGTGAAACTTAGATTAAGACCAATTGTAATTTACCATATTCTTGCAAATAAACGATTATTATTATTATTATTATTATTTTTTCGTTTAGTGAATGTTATGTTGGTATGTTATTTCTTACCAAGCGATTTTCGAATAAAGTTACATCATCATCATCATCATCATCCGTGCGGTCTATCCCGGTTGTGAACCCACACTGGTGTGTGGGGTCCCAGGGTCCGCCTTTCTTATTTTCTTGGCCCACTTCGCGCGGTCTTGTGCATCCTCAGTGGTGAGTCTGTTGGCACGCATGTCACCCTTAACGACGTCGAGCCACCGCTTCTTGGGTCGACCTCTTCTACCGGTACCTGGCGGGAGCGGCATAGCCAGACATTTGTTGCCCACGTAGTTTGCCGATCTCCGTGAGACATGACCATACCAACGAAGGCGGCACTCCTGCAGCTTGTCTGCGATGACACGAACACGAAGGCTGCCGCGGATGTGGGTGTTACGCACACGATCTTTGCGTGAGACTCCACACATCCACCGCAGCATCTTCATTTCCGTGACGCGCAGTTCCTGCTTGTGTCGCTCTAGTAACGGCCATGATTCACCGCCATATGAAAGGACAGGCCTAATGATGGTTTTATAGACCTGCCCTTTCAGCTTGATCGGCATTTTGGGGTCACATATGACACCAGCCACCTCACGCCATTTAGCCCAAGCCTATGCGGACGGACTGGGTATCTGTGGTGTTGCAGGCCATGTACTCCGTCTTCGCCACATTAAGTTTCAGACCGCCGTTTTCAAGTGAATTTTTCCACTTATTCACCCGTTGTACCAGCCGTCCCCTGTCCGAATCTGCTAGCGCTATATCATCAGCATACATAAGCAACCAGGGTGGTTGCTCATGGTGGTCTAGGATGCTGTTTGACAGAACGTCTAATATTACGCTGAACAGAAACGGGCTAAGCACGGAGCCTTGGTGTACTCCAACGGTAATAGGGAAGGGAAGCGTGTCACCAACCGCAGTCCTAACTATGGAACTGGAATCGTGGTACATGTCCCGGATAATGTCAATAAAGACTTCGGGAACGGCCCTGGACCGCAGCGCCCAGCCGATCATCTTACGAGGGACACAGTCGAAGGCCTTCTGCATGTCTAAGAAAAGAAGATGCAGAGGTGTATTCTTCAGTCTGTATCCCTCCATGAGCGTTCTCAAGGCAAATACGGGGTCCATGGTCCCGCAACCTGGCCGAAACCCATACTGACACCCCGAAATTGTACACTCCTGTCGGATCCGAGAGTCTACAATGCGCTCGAGGAGCTTCATGGTGTGGGACATCACCTTTATGCCACGATAATTGCTGCACTCCTGCACCGAGCCCTTGCCCTTGAAGACCGGCGTGATAATGCTCAGTCTCCATTGGTCAGGTATCTTCCCGGTGAGGAGAATGCGGTCAAAAAGGTGGGTAAGTATGCCCACACCACGAGAGCCCATCGATTTCCACGCTTCGATAGGGACTCCATCGGGTCCGACAGCTTTCCGGTTCTTCATGCGGCGAAGAGCCGACTGGACTTCATCAGGCGTTACCGGGGGCACTAGTCCCTGATTTAGAGGGAGTTCAGGTAGTTGCACCTCTTTGTGCTGCTTGTTGAGCAGTTCGTGGAAATAAGAGCGCCATCTCTCCTTCACCGCGCGGTCCTCGCATAGCAGGTTACCAAGAGTGTCATTTACACAGCGGCACATGGAAATATCCTGGGCCGCTTTGACTCTCGAACGTGCCAACTTGTAAACAAGCTTCTGCCCCTCAGACGACTCCAACTTATCGTACAAAGGACGTAAATGGTCACGTCTGGCTCTGGCTACAGCTCGTTTAGAGGCACGTTTGGCATCCCTGTACGCGGCGCGATCTTCAGGAGATTTGGACGCTTGCCACGCTTTGAAGAGGGCTTTCTTCACCCCAATCTCCTTCTGGACTGCTTCGTTCCACCACCAGGTCTCCTTGTCAAGCCCACGTCCACCCCGAGACAGACCCAACGCCACCCTCGCCGCCCCGGTGATAGCTGCCTGACACCTATCCCAGAGCTGTTGCCCGGACTCACTATCCGCTGCGATGCACAGGTCACCGACAGCGGCAGCAAAGTCGTGGGATCTGGCTCCTTCAAGCAGTCACCACCTGGTTCGGGGCGGGCAGCGCTCCCGGCATTTGCCTCGAGGCTTCACTCGCAGGTCCATCACAAGTAGACGGTGTTGGGCAGTAAGACTCTTTCCGGGTATGACCTTACAGTTAGCTACCTTGCCGATCTGGGCTCTCCTGGTGAGAAAGTAGTCGATCTTATCTTATTTTCGAATAAAGATACAAGTGTTATAAATGTATTGTTTTCTGATGTTCATGATTTTTGTTCCATTGTATATTTTTTTAGTTTTTGGTAAAGGGTGGTGATTGAATAGCATTTTAATTATTTTATTTTGCAAAATTTGAAGTTCAGACAACTTAGTTTTAGCAGCACTTCCCCAAATTTCGATGAGGTGAAGTAGGTGTGGCTTCACCAGCGCATTATAAATTGTATACCTTAATTTACATGGAATACATCGAAATGTGTTACGGAGGGAGCCGCGAAGTGCTACTAGTTTCATTTTTATTTGTTCGATGTGGACATTCCACGATAAGTGGGTGTCCATATGTAAACCGAGGTATTTTTCGTGGGTTTTTTCTTTAAGGGTAATATTATTTATTGTTAGCGGCATGTACGTAGGTATTCGTTTGTTTTTGGCTTTAAAAAGTATATAACAGGTTTTGGCAATATTAATCGTGAGTAAGTTACACTGAAACCAGTTATGCAGGGTGTTTAGATCGTCTTGGGCCTGAGAAACTATGTCATGTATAGATGTACCAAAATAAAATAAGCAAGTATCATCAGCGTATAGTGTGACATCACCCTTTAAGCCCAGCTCCTGTATATTATTGATATAAATCAAGAATAAAAACGGGCTCAAAATTGAGGCTTGAGGCATGCCACATGTTATAGGTAGAGAGTTACTTTGAAAATTAGGGTCTATTTTGACTATTTGCGATCGATTACATAAATAGGATTTAAACATTTGCAAAGCTTCTCCAGTAATTCCAACTAACTCCAGTTTTTGTAAGAGCAGTGAGTGACTAACTGTATCGAATGCTTTCCTTAAATCTATAAAAACACATAGAACAATATTTTTTTTAACAAGGTTTTGTTTTATTTTAGATATGAGATCGATGGTTGCTGTGAGTGTGTTACTATTTGGCTTAAATCCATATTGTCGTTCAGAAAGGAAATTAATTGAATCCAGATATTTTTCTAGTCGTGTGTGCAGTAATTTTTCGAGGATTTTTAACAGTACTGGCAGCACAGAGATGTGCCGGTAATTTCCTGGATCAATTTTTGCTCCTGTCTTGAAGATAGGGGTAACTTTTGCTATTTTTAAAGTATCTGGGAACACTCCATTTAGTAGCAGTTTATTGAAGCATTCCGTTAATTTGTTAGTTGTTAATTAGGTTTTTTAGGCATTTTATGACTTTAGTGCTAATTCCATCAAGGCCAACACTGCAGTTTGGATCGAGATTACTAATAATATTTGAAGTTTCTTCTTCAGTGCTTGGCTGGAGACTAGACATTTGGGAATTTTGTGAGGTAAGTTGGGGTAGAGCAAAAATGTGACTATCATGGTATTTTTTTGGAATTTCATTAGCTAATAATGGTCCTATAGTTGAGAAATAATTATTGAATATGTGACAGATACGATGCGGATCTGTTATTTCTTTTGCATCTACTATAAGTTTTGAGGTAGCACAGCTTTGTTTTATCTTTTTGTTTGTTAGGGTATTGACTAAGTTCCACATTTTCTTTGGCTTGTTACAGCAATTGGTAAATTGTTTATAGTAATATGATTCTTTTGTGTCTTGAATTAGTTTGGTTACTTGTTGTCTTTTGGTGGTATATTCTTCTTTTATGGCGTTATCATCTGGATTTTTCTTGAGTTTAGCCCATATTAGGTTTTTTTTCGTTAATATTAGTGATTACAGTTTTATTTATCCAATCCTCTTGTGGTTCGTTCGTGATTTTGGTTTTAGTTACTTTGTTTTCTACAATACATCTTTTAATCTGTTCCTCTAGTAATTTGTAGTCATCATTTACTTTGTAAAGTCCCACGTTTTTTACTGAATCATAAAGCTTAGTATAATCTATGGCTACGTACTGAGAATACACCTTTGGTGGCGGTTTCATTTTCTTAGTTAGGAAGGCAGTACTGTAATATAATGCTCAAAATCGAATCTGAAACGTTACATTACTGGCGAATGCTCCAAGTGAGGGAGCACCTTTAGGTATACCTCATCTAATAAACTACCCATTGCTACCTGGCAAAGGTATTGATACTCTGTGAGGATTAAGTGCATAGTGGCGACTCACCACTGGTGAGTATATATGAGTCAAGTACAAACTAGCTATTGGGATTTTAATATTGAACTGATTAATAAATGATAAAATCAAGTCCTAATGCTAGGGTTACCGAATCCTGTGACCGACGGGGGCCTACTCACTAACACCATGTCCGTAGTTTCGGTCGAACTAATGTGTCGAAAAATCCTACTAATGATATTCTTGATTTTTTTTATGAATATTTTATAATTTTTTTGGTAACAAACTCACAGTATAGTTTTGCCATTTTATAATCCATAGATAAGTTATTTATTAAAACCAAATATTTACATTACTAAAACGAATATTTACACTCAGAAAAACAACATTTAAAAAAACGCGTATGATGTTTTGTTAGTTTTACTTAGCTCAGTTCGCTTTTACTTAGCACTTACGAGAGGAAACTTTGTTTAGCCCATATTTGCTGAGAAATTATTCTGTATGGTAAATAGCATATTCAATAGTACAAAAAAATATTCTGGTTGTTATAATCACCTTCATTTTCACACTAATTAAGACCATCTCAGTTTTCCCGAAACTACGGACATTGTGTTTGTGAGTCGCAGACAAGCTGCAGGAGTGTCGCCTTCGTTGTTATGGTCATGTCTCACGGAGTGCGGCAAACTGAGTGGGCAACAAATGTCTGGCCATGCCGCCCCCGCCAGGTACTGGTAGAAGAGGTCGACCCAAGAAGCGTTGGCTCGACGTTGTCAAGGGTGACATGCGTGCCAACAGACTCCCCACTGAGGATGCATAAGACCGCGCGAAGTGGGCCAAGAAAATAAGAAAGGCGGACCCTAGGACGCCACGCACTGGTGTGGGTCCACAACCGGAATAGACCGCACGGATGATGATGATGATGAACGGCTATCAGTTATTAGTGCTATATTACTAGTAGTAGTATTTTATTTTATTCTGAGGTAGTAGTAAAGCAAAAAATAATTTAACCTAACCTGTAGGTATCATGTGCCGGATACAATATTTAGGTATATTTGAGTGCATGTTGAACTTGTGACTTCTTATCTCACAGATAATATAATGTTTTGTTTTCGCTTTTACTTGGTACTTACGAGCATAACTTTGTTTAACCCTTAATTGCTGATAAATTATTCTGGATAATGTCGCTATGAAGGATGACTGTAACATTGCGACCTTCTGGAGTAAATATAATGAAGAGGAATTTAGTAATAATTCATATTCTTTTCATATCACGTGCGAAGCTCGTCACTCATGTGTCACTTTTAATGTTAGAACAACTACTCTAGCTCATTGTATCTATAGATCTGATATTTTGATGAGAATAAAAACTACGGGATAAGCATTTTGTGTTTTTTATTCTGGCTTTTTGCAATTAAATATCCTTAAAGAAGGCTGTTTTGGGGAATGCCTTGGCCGCTGCCCGAAGGTTGTGCATCACTGTTTCGTACGCTTTGCCGAGGATCTTGGCCATCATAGCCTGGCGGAGTTCTAAAGCTCGATTGTTGTAATCATTCTTCTTCGATGTTGCATCCGGATCTGAAAATATAACGTACCATACGTCTATCAGTGGATCTGAAACGCAGTATCTTAAGAATTTCACGGGCGAGTTCTTTTATAGATAATCTGCTACCTGGACCTTACCATATGCTCTTAGAGCAATATTGAATCAATATTGCTTAAATGTCAACGTCTTGTTTGTATCTGTCCAAGGTTGACATTCAGACATCATTTCTATATAAATAAGGTTATTTCAATATTGCTATAAGAAGTCATAGTTCGGGCACAGATTACTAACGTAACAGATAAATCACATCCATAGAAAAATTACAATTGTCTTAATCCTAAATGCGTGCTGTCATGTGTCAGGCATATTATTATATTGCTGGGGCTACGTCTCACGGTATAGGAGTCAGTAGTCAGTACCTACAGTATGTCATCGCGTCAGTTGAACCGCAAGATTCGCATACAAATGCTCCAGGCAGCTGTTGGCAATCAACTCCCAAATAGGTGTTCCATGTTCCGGCAGCTCGTTGGTAATTTTCACGCGCAAGTACGTGAAGTAACAAGGGCCTGGTTCAGGGGCAGATCTTTTCAGAAATAAGGAATGCCGTGTGATAACTAAATATCAATGCAGCCTAGTGGGTCAATTAGAGTGGAGTGATTCGTATGCCTTAGTGTGAAGAACTGATTCAAAAACTCTGCTGATTTTGGTAGACTTGATCTTAGATTATCAAACTGAGGTAGACAATGGATGGCCCACTAGCAGACCCCACTTTTAACGGGAAACTCAATATGCATGATGAACATGAACAAAGTAAATTATTGATAGGTTACTACATTAACGTAACGGTATGGTCTAGATCAGTAGTTCCCAAAGTGGTCCACGGGAGACTCGACGGGGGTCTATGTTGGCGTCACATTTTTGTCGAGTCTTGAGAATATGGTCGAAATGTATTTTAAATTGAACAAAGTGCTTAAATGCTTTAATCAAAACTAAAACCGAGCAAGTTGATTGACGCTGAAAATCATTTAATTCGGCTCTTGATTTAATTAATCGATTTCAAATGCATTCTTCATAAAAGATCTATTTTAAAAATATCATGGATTGTAAAAATCATTCGATCATGTATATCGTGAAAAGCAAGCTCCGTTTTTATTTGTTTTAACTTTAAGTGTAATCTGCATAAAACATATCCTCAGATGAGACATCAATATTTGGCTGCGAGTGAGACCAAAATTAAAAAGACTACATGCCATGTATGTAACACTTCAAGCCGAGTTCATTGCACCCTGTTGGTCGTTCTCAGGCACATTCAGTTTTTTTTTTGGACCAAGAACTTATTGGGCCATAAAACCTTGTTACGTTAACAAATCCATCTTTGCTAAGCCACGGTAGTAATTTACTTTGAAAATGACTCGCTATCTTGTAATGAATGCCGGAAAACCACATTTAATAAGTAAAACAAAAAAACAAAAAATGCGAATGTTGTTTTTATTTTCAAAGTTTTAATTATGAACGTTATCTCTAAACAGGGGCGATTTCTTTCGCTCCTGCAAAATACCACAGATAAAAGGCTTCGTGTTCCCCTACTCTCAAATCCTTAGAGAAAATCGGGTAAATCAACAGAACCTGCCATTTGTCAGGATTTGCGTTGATTCGATTGAAAACAATGAATTTAGGAGTATTTTCTTTGTTTCTCGCAAATGAGCGTCTGTTTTTTCTTAAGGAACAAGCAAAACGCTCCCGGCTTGCGTAAACTCGCGTTTCATTTACGCACAGGACAAATGACTTTGCTTAACACATTGATTCTTATCGATGGTTGGTTCTATAAACACCTGTGTCGGTACGAATGTAATTTCAAAAAGCATACGAGTACTAGTAACTTACCAGTAGCAATAACTTTTGTGAATTCTGGGTCCAAAGATACTTCTGGGGCGCCCACCGCTTCGCAAGTTATAGTCTCGGGGCCGACTTCGAAGTACTCGACACCTTCTTCATTTGGTATCAGCTGGTAGTTGTACTTTGACGTCACAATCACGGCTAAAAATAAGAGAAAATCTTCATTTAACTAAAGTGTACACGAATGTAACTCAATTGAAATATCAGCAGTGACTAAGGGGAAGAGCAGCATGAAAGACCCATGTTATGAAGAGCCTCATTTGGAAGTTTTATAGTAGTAACAAAATTAGAATTTGACAAAATGAAACAGGCCAGCCAACCCAAAAACATTTGATAGTTCTTCATCAGGTCGAAAAGTATATAAAATGTAAGTATAACATGCCACCCTTCTTTTTTTCTATTAGATTTGATTTGTGATCTTACTTGCTTTGGCGTAGTAAGTCCCTGACATGGACTTAGCAGGTTGTTTCATGGAGATAGTCAGATCCGACACAATATTGGCGTTGTCGATTCGAGTTTGGAGCACCACTGACTTCGTTGCTATGTCCATTCTACAATTAAATCAATGAATCAGAACACGATTATTAAAAAAAAGGATAGTTTGTGTCTAAGTGATGACTGCTTGCTAGCCTCATGTAGTTTCAAACTAACTTTGTTTCATTTCTTTACAAAAAAGACTATAAATCAATGAACTATATCATACCATATTTAGTTTCTCTTACCTTGGGTCATACCCAAGTTTTTAACTAAGTTAGGTGGCATTGAGCGTGTGATTTGAGCTGTAAGCCATTCATTAGCACTTAACTGAGTAAGGTACATAATACATACGATTTGAGTGGTGAAGGTAGTAAAATTGCTAAATGGACATTCCAAAAAAACGTTCACATAAAAAATATTTCTAATAGTAGTTATTGTATTTTGAAATCATGGCACTCAAGGCTCTTGCAGACATTTTGCTTCAATAATATAACCTGGGATTAGCCATTAAACCGTTTTTTAGTAGTTAATTGACATAACGGAGTTGCAACAGTGAGTACGCTGTTACAAGTAGGTACATACATAAAGTAGTTATCATTACAAATTACTGAACTGTTTACCTATTTCTACTGAATTGAAATAATGTGCTGAACCAAGAAGTAGGTATGGTAAGACGACACGATTGGCGTAGTGTGCTGTAGCACGGTTTCTCGCCTCGACTTCCGTAGTGTCCCGGGTTCGATTCCCGGTCGGGTCAATTCAGGAAACGATCTTTTCTGAATTGACTCGGGTCTGGGTGTGCTGGGAGACGCCCCTAGCTTATTTCCTTGTGTGGTACCTCGTAACACAGGGATTTAATAATCCCTACTTCGAGACCATTACAAGAGGTGTGTTGTCTGGCGCATATTTATTTATTTTTTTATTAGGTTTATTCCACACATCATAGGAGGTCATAGTAAGAAGCTTGTTCACTAAATGACCACTTAATAACTTATGTTAAGTAGTAACCTACTTTTACACCAAAAACCAAAAAGCAACTATTATTATTCACGTTTAAGAAAAGCTATTTTATTCTTTGTATTAATTGTAAACGTACCAATAGGTTTTCATAATAAACTTTAATGGTTTTAATACGTCAAATAGTATTTCTTTTGTGAATATTTCAAGGAGCTATACCAATTAGTTGAAAGAATAAGTATCAGCAGTTAAATGTAAGTGACTGCTTATCTTTTGCTCTTCAGTAAGTAAGTATTATCGTTGTTTTTCTTCAGCTCTTTCGATTTTTGAGCACACACTTAGCTGGTACTCAATCCTCAACTTTCTGAGTAGATGTTCGTCGTGTAGCGCCATCTACTTATGGAATGTTATTAAATATCGAAACTATACCACCATCATCATTCAATTCGAAAGAAATCGAAATTCATCATCATTCATTTTGACGACACGATTGGCGTAGTGTGCTGTAGCACGGTTTCTCGCCTCGACTTCCGTAGTGTCCCGGGTTCGATTCCCGGTCGGGTCAATTCAGGAAACGATCTTTTCTGAATTGACTTAGGTCTGGGTGTGCTAGGAGACGCCTCTAGCTTATTTCCTTGTGTGGTACCTCGTAACACAGGGATATAATAATCCCTACTTCGAGACCATTACAAGAGGTGTGTTGTCTAGCGCATATTTATATTTATATTTATATAAAAAAAAATTCAATACAATGGTCTGAATACCTACTTGAAATCAGTCATTTTCTGGTTCTTCAATCCAGTAACGTTCATGTTCTTGAAATTGAAGTGCAGATCGAACTCGGGTATTTCATACTCGACCTCGGGTATGATTAGAGGATCAATAGGCTTGATGTTGAAGTCTGGAATCCCTGCACTGGTCTTTTCCAGAAAGTTCTGAGTTGTTGCACTTAGACAATCCATGTCTTGACTTAAACATGACTTTAGTAGACCAGCTGTAGAATAAAACGCCGTTAAGGAAATTTTGTTTTTGTAATTAGCTCGGTAAATATTTTTGTAACATGCATTTTCAAAATTGTTTTTGAATGACACTTAATAGCAATTTGATTTCGCATAAGCACTAGCGTAATATATTTAAATTTTTTCAAAGACCTTGACCATAACATCATATCAAATTGACAGGTAGATCCTCATGCATTTCAAATCTCATGCATCTGAATTAAAATAAGACACTACTTTAACATTACCCTCAAAATTAAGATGCTCCTAAAATAAAGCCGTTTTGCGTTTTCCAAAATTTGAGAATTTAGGGGTAGGTATAATTTTAGTTCCGCATAGTAACAGTAAACAGATTATATTCAATGGTGCAAATAACGCAAACAAAGTTTATAACATTAACTCTGATAAACTAAGTATGTCATTCGCAGGTCAAGAAGATTATCTCCCAACAATTTAATAATTCAGATAAGTACATAGTACTAAATTATATTACGAGTATGAATACAGATTACATGATACTGAATACAAAAACCTAAAGTATAGAGCATACTTAAATACTGCTGGTAAAAGTTCTGCGACATTGAAATCAAGTCACCGACGCGCAAAGGATCTGTCCTGGGCTTACTCTTGCCAAATGCGGGTTGGGGATCAAAACCTGCTTTGTCCCAAAACACACTTTTCCTGACCTGGAATTTCAACCCATGACCTCCAGTATCCGGGCCTAGCGCTCACTATGATCTGCTTCGGAAGCACCAACCAACAATAATTTAAAAAAAATATCAAAACTAACAAATTCTCTGAGACAAAGTTTCTCTGACAAATGACCCCTTTAACTAAACTCTCCTTGCTCGTTTAACCTTTTTGCAATATTCCATCCTTGCATGTGCCAGGCATTACTGCTGATGCATTCATATTCATAATGCACTTCGTGGTATAATCCGGCACTGTTCCGAACTCACGTTTTAGATTAAACGTCTCAAGGGGCATTTACTGGTTGAGCTCAGACCCATATACGCCTAGAATGGTAAGGTTAATGACTTCCAAAACAAGCTGGCATAATAAAGGCATATCAGTTATCCAAATTAGGTATAATCTCAAGAGTCAATCACTCCTCAGTGCTGCAGTTTGCCCTGAGATAACCGCTTTCTTAATCACAATGTCAACAACGCCAGGTATAAGAAAGAACGAATTTGTACGAGTTATTCGGATTTGGACATTACTTTTACGCAGTCTCCTAAGATACCTATGCATTTTGGACCTTGTTATGGGACATTTTTGCTGTGGAGTCAGTGTTTAAGTAAGCGAGTGGACAGCTTTGCCCGTGATTACCGCAGCCTACACTAGAGGTATCACTCGCACCGTTGAAATAGAGGGATATTTGGACAGTTAGCAATACTAACACTGACAAGTTTTTAGCTGACACACACAACGGCTAACTCAGTCGTCAGGAGGAACACAGCAATGCGCCATGGTTATGAGTAACAAGAATGTATTTGCATCCAGGGGGAAAGCTCAAAGTGCCGGATGAATCTAGTCTACACAAAAAAGACAAAAGAAAATCGATTGGTAAAAGGCACCGGTCCGTGGGGTGGCAGCGAACCTGTTGAAAGTTGTCCTCTTCGCAAGAAATACCATTTTTTTATCTGAATATCGACCTAATTCAACAGTCATGTTGATTGATTTTCGAAAATTTGTACCTTCTTTGAGTGGTTCGAAAAAGTAAAAGACATCTTTAGAGTATGATCCATTTTAGGAAGAGTGATTTAGATAGCCAGCCTAGCCATTTTAGATAGTTATTGTGATTCGGATTATTCTTAATTCATTGATTGAACAATTATTCGAACGAAATTACAATAAATTTAACTACTATGTAGATATTGGTACATTTTATTGAATTACGTTAAATAATTTATCTTAATCTCTGCGCGTTTATTAAAATACACAGTATAAAATTGAAATCAAGGAAGACGAAGCTACTTGACATTTCAAAAATCTTGATCTAAATCGATAAGTTATAAGACCGGTTAGCAGAAGGAAGGTCAATATGCAGAGCCTAACGCTTCCTTGGTATTCCGATAGATCAGTATTAAATTGCATTCAACTTTAACTCTCAATACCACGTTGTTTTAGTATTAGTACCTACTTTTATATCCTCAATTCATAGTAATTAGTTTATTTCCTAACTCAAAAGTCTTCCTAATAAAACGGGGCTTAAAGCAAAAGCAAATCAAATTAAGAATACATACCGTCATCCGAAATGGCAGTTTTGAAAACAGCAAAAATAAAAATTACCCTCAGCACAGACATTTTCACAAAGAAATTAAATAACAAGAAGCGACAACAGTTCGCAACTGAGAACTTTTGATTAAGACTTCAATTTTATATGAAGCATTAATAACTGTGTAAACATTTTAATTACTTGTGGATAAAGGAAAGAATTCCGATATCATAGGTCACAAATTATCTTTGACACATGTCTACAATAGCCGGTGGCTGCTAAGTCAATGTTGTGGGGCTACACGGTACTTTAAAAACGATTTAATCCTGGCAATGGTACATTAACACTTAGAGCTTGTGTTTTTTTTAACGAGTTTTTTTTATCAGTAATTTCCGGACATCCTTCCACATGGTACTATGACAGAATAGCTATTTCGTATCGATCCTATTTAACACCCAAAAACAGAAAAACGATTTTTTTTTTCGACTTACCCTTAGGACTATGGACCGAATCTCATCATTCACAAAATAGTTCCAGACTTCAGTATCGAAAGAAAATGCGATGCAACTACGACAGAAGATTTAAAAATATATATGAAAACTAGCAATGGTTAGTGTGAGCGCAGTTTTAAAGCTGAGTCATTATTTTGAAAAAGGAAATATCGTCAAGGTTCGTAACGTTTCTAAAACGACTTGAGGACATAACCGGCTAAAACAGGATTTGCTAAAATATTCTCAAATGAAATAATACTTAACATAGAGCTTGAAGACGAAAACAAAATATGATTAAAATATGTTGTTTCTACGAGTAGTAATACAATCAGATCAGGTGGAAGTAACATCGAAAGATAAAAACTGTAAGTTACATACAAAATAAAGCAAAAATATTGAGCAAAAAGTAAGGGGTCCTTTTGCAAATTCGACTATACTATTTTCACTTTAAGATAATATTCCTGACAGTTCACATTTTTCCATGTCACACATTGTATTTCAAACCAAATAAAACGAAATAGGCAAAAGAAAATGTAATAAACTATTAAAAAACTATTGTCCTCTCGAAACTTATCAAGTAATAAGTAATTCGAAACATTTAATATGTTAGTAAGTTATGAACTGTCAGGGATATCATCATACGGCGAAAGTAGTATAGTGATTATATTTTTGAGAAATAAAATAACGCATCATTAATCTTTGATGATTGTTATAGCGTCTTCAACCAATCGACCGATCTAAGGTTAAGTCAATTCCGAGTGCTGAACTGGTATATTAATTACTTTGTTTTAGTGAAGTAAATAAATAAAATAAATAAATATCTCTGGACATTATTCCACACAGCGCCATCTAGCCCCAAACTAAGCTAATTAAAGCTTGTGTTATGGGATACTAGACAACGGATAAACATACTTAAATACATTTTCTTTTGTAAATACATACTTATTATACATAGGAGACACCCAGACCAGTACAAACAGACATGTTCATGCACACAAATGTTTTTACTGTGCGGGGATCGAACCCGCGACCTCTGGTGTAGTAGCCAACTTCTTAACCATTACACCAAGTCGGTCGTCAAGTCAATTACCACATAACTTGTAAATTGCTCTTGCCGGTAAATCTATTCGCAATATTGTTGTTAACAATTTCATACATCATAAGTAGATGACGCTTTTTGTTATGGTATAGTTTGAATATTCATTTTCAACTAATTTCAAAAAAAGAGGAGGTTTATTATTAGTCTCTTTTGTTCGTATCTTACCTCATAAGTTCGTCATATCCTGCCTTTAGCACCGGGGGTCGGGGGTTCGATCCCCACCCATGACAAACATTTATGTGACGAACATTTGTGTTTATAGATCAGTGCTTGAGTACGAGTCTGGACTACGGGCCTAAGTATGTATTTAGAAATATTTAAGTATGTTTATCAGTCTCTGATACCCATAGTGTACAAGCTTTGCTTAGTTTGGGGTCAGATAATCTTGGTGTAAATAATTGTACCAGATATTTAATAATTTATTAATATTTATCTGAACCGATTTTTAAAGTCCTTTTTTTCGATTTGGATATACGATTAGTCCCATTAAATATTTAACAAAAATAAGAATAAGAATTGAAGGTTTGTATGAAATTAACTAAAAATGAACGAGGTGTAAAAAAGCTATTAAAAAAGGCACACCTAATTATTATTATATTATTTCAAAGTTTCGAGTTTTTGAGGTCTGTTCGAATCACTGCTACAATACTGGTAGCAAGTTGGCAAGCTTTCACTATAAGGCCCCAGTCCTTATAGTGAAAGCTTGCCAATCGTTCTTATTTTCTCATTACAATCGCTTATATTTAGTCAATTTCATTCCCTAAGTTGAGGGTATCGAGCAATTTTGTCAGTAAATATCCAGCCTGGATGATGCTTTAGTGCCAGGTAACCGCTGACTGGCTGGGAATGGAAGGTCGTATTACGAAATTGTTCGCTACGGTCAGTTTAGGGAACGACATGTAACCGGTGACTCCAGGAAACCCGGTCAGCTTAACTTTCACAGTACAGAATTCACAGAACACTACACTTTGTTCCACTTTTCGAAGTACAAATAAATTCCTTTGAGCTTAGGTATTAAATGATTGACAAATTTTATTTACTTCAAAAATGCGAAACTAGAAGGAATGAGTCTTATTAAGTCTCTTAATACCATTTGGAACAGGAGATTACAATTTCAGAAGGCTTTCGAAGCGTCTAGACTTTTCGTTAACATACTTCACAAGATTGTTAGGTTTCTGGCGCTCACATCATTATCGTGTATTTGCTAAAGAGATCCTTGAGCATGAATCTCTGTAATTAGAAATAATATCTACTTATCGAAGTAAAAATAACTAGAAGTGCATATTTGGTCAAATTAATCATGCTTAAGAAGGAAACGAAGCCTACCTGCGCGGCGAACTCATTTCACTTATTAATTTTTTTTCACTGTATTAAAAGCTGAGAACTGACTATAATAAATATAAGTATGCGCCAGACAACACACCTCTTGTTGGTCTCGAAGTAGGGTTTTATCCTACGACAGGTATCACTTCAGTTATCTCTTCGCAGGGTCCGAGCGTACCAATATCTTGTGGAAGCGCTTGCAATTTGTGGATTAAAAAATATGCAAAGAATTGATACGGAACCACTGGGATTACGAGCTAGAGCGCTTAACTCCAGGGCCCCAGTGCTCTCATTCATTATATTCATATACCCAATAATATAATGCAGTTTAATTTTTTATTTCTTTTTTATTCAATTTCCGTGTCCAGTTACTAATTTTTGAACGTTTTAAAAGTAGTTTTCGTAAAGAATGAATGTAATTGGTACAAAATATTCATAACTAACCAAATCCGCGCTTCTGAGGTCACGTTACGAAAGTAGGTATGTGACTTATCGAAATAATATTAGGTATGATTATGATGATTTGACGTGAGCGTCCTGGCCTAGTGGTTAAGCACTCCAACTCGGATCGCGGATCGTGTGGTCCCGAGTTCAAATCTGACCAGAACCAAAATCTTTGTGTTCATTGTTTAATTTCCGACTAACTCTCCGGTGATGGAAAACATCGATAAAAAACCAAATTAACCCGGATAGCGCCGGAGGGCTCACCACCTACCACGTTGGGTTCTATTACCATTGGTGAAAAGTGGGTTTCTGAGTGTTCCGTTCACCATGACGGCAACAGTCACTTGCCTCTGACTACCCCGTTTAGGATAAAGTCATGATGGTATGTATTAAGTATGATTCCAAAAAACCAGGTGCCTTCATATTTCAAATATGGCATAGGAAATGTCAGATTGTTTGACCTTGGCTTGGTCGAGAGACTCAGGTTTGAGCAGTTAGATTAAGATCACTAACAATTTGAATTTCAATTTCACGTTTCTATTCCGAATCAACAAGACTGAATAAAGAACTAGCAATCTTTATTGAAATTTAATTTGCATCTTTCCTAACACGTTAGCTGCGATGGGGATCAGGTGACCGGCACACCATAGATTTTCTATTGTGTCTGGTTTGGCGGCAGTCAGAGACTGCTTACCATCAGGCGAGTCGTAAGCTTGTTTTCCACCTTGTGGTATAAAAAAAAGACTTAAGTTGCTTTATTTTCCATCTGAAGATAGAAACTTAAAAATTCGAACGGAACCAAGGCTCAAAACCTAGGACCTAAGTTGAATTTATCAAGTTTTGCTAGCATAAGATAGAAATCTTTAGCTAGCAACCTCTAGCTGAAAATAAAAAAAAGTTAATATTTCAAAACCTCAAATCTACATGGACTTTACTAGCTGAACTAGTACCTACTCACTTCCAGTATCGCGCTGTTAGATCTCCGTGTACTACTGCCTGCTAATTGTTGCCTTAAACTGTCACTGGCAGGTGGCGGTTTGTGAGTTTGTGTCTCTGGAACTAAACCTCCAAAATTTGTTATTATTTGTGTACGCTTCTTGAAATGTAATGCATGTTACATTTTGTAATCCTCTCACATAGGTGAATGTATTCTTGTGAGTAATGATGATCTTAAACCAGAAAATAAGTAGGGAAAAAAAAGTCCAAAGAAAAAGAAAGAGCCTCCCACAAGATATAGGATTCCGAGTCACTGACCCTGAGTGAAGGTCGGTAAAAACCGTGGGACGGGCGATGTACCTAACTTATAATTAGATCAATTAAATTAATAACGTGTTTCTTGCCGCAAAATTAGAGTGCATCTAAGAATGAGTTGTGATAGTTAATAAAAAATACTTAGATCTGCAGAGAGCTTAAAGCGGTTCAAAGAATTAGATAAATGAATTAACCACGACGATCAATTTAAGTGATTGCTTTTAGCATGTGTTGATAATAAAACAAGAATTAGGGTTACCCAAGTAATAATGTTCCTCCCAGCCTAGTTCACAGGTCATAAATTGGCTGAACATAAATGTACAATGTAAAAACTTGTCTCACATGTTTCTGAATAATACGAGTGACCCCTGGTAAGTCCTCATAATGATTGATCAGAAATAATAAAACACGGGACTTAGTACGGCTACTGCTCTTGTACCGCACCACACTGTCGAGACTCACTCCTTTGTATAGAAACAAACGAACTGTGCGAAGGGTACGTTCGGGGGCCGGCGACTGACTCGGGTGGATTACGTGGTTGGGAAATAATAGACAACGGGTTTATATAAAAGCGAACCCGCTGCCAATACTGCCAGTTACACGATGTGTTGTTTCCCCAGTATGCGACGATTCGTTCAGGTCCCAGACTAGACAGCTACGCTGATCCAGGCTTCCACTTTTTCGCCAGCTAATTCTGACAACTTGCTGACTCCTTCAGGTTCTTGCTGACTTCTTACTTACTCTCCGAGCAGTAAACAAGAAAACCTGCTTGTTTACTGCTCGGAGTCTTCCAGATGAGTGCATGATGGCCTCTGTTATGGCCCTATATTTGTATTCAATATCTCACTCGCAATCAGTATACTAATGCCGCGCGCAAATTTCATGCACAATATCTTCGGGGAAATTCCTAATAGCTCTTCTCTGAAGCATATCCCAGGCATGCTCAATAGGATTTAAGTCAGGGGATAGTGCAGGACAGTCTAAAGCTTGGATATCATGCTGTTGTAACCTACTTGTAACGATACGCTCGGTATTTTAGAGCAGTCATATTGCCTTGTGTCCAAACGAGGTCCGTTCTACCGCCGAGACAAATTCCTGCCCAAACCATAATCGTGCCACCTTGATATGCATGAACTTGTTGTGGGTGCTGCAGTCGATTCCAACGTCCAGATTCTCTCCAAACGCGTACTCTTCGCGAATCAGGTTGAAATCCAAACCTGGATTCATCAGTGAAAAGCACAAGTGACCATTGAGAATGGTACCAGTTTTCATGTGCAATAGCCCATTGTAATCTTCTTCCTCGATTGCCTTTCCTTAGCGATGGTACCCGAAGTGGCCTACGAGCACGTGGGTTGACTTCATGCAGTCGTCTTCTCAAAGTTTGACCGCTTACCAGCAAACCATACTCTCTCTGTAGCCTTTGAAGCAATTGCATCGCCGTTACATTTGGTTGACTTCGTGCAGCATTTACTATGAATCGGTCCTGTACATGTGTTGTAATGCGTTGAGGTCCTCGGTGCCGTTCCACCACTTCCCCCGTGATAGGATATATAACGCTCTGACTGGTCCTCATGGCTTCAGAAACCGCAATTTGGGTAGCGCCAGCTTGAATCATGCCCACTGCTCTTAACATTTCGTTTCTGGTCAAGTGTCTACGTGGCATGATTCAATGAACACCGGACATGCGTTTGACAAAGATTTATAGAAATTTATGGAGTTTTAATCAAGTTAGAAGTTCGTGAAAATTTACTTCTTTGGAAGAAATTCAATGAATGCGAATTTCATCTTAAAACAAAACCTTTTTATACAAATTTTAATTTAAAAAAGGAACTTAATAATGTTTTTATAATCTGTCATTAATAGTTTTTTTGTAAGGCCAGTACTTATGTAGTGATTTATTTGAAAAAGTTTTATATATCCCTAGACCATGTTGTTTGGGTGAAATATCCTGTGCTTAACATAGAATGTATTTATTTTTTAAATATTGTTATGTATGTATTTATAAATGCTTTTTAAATATGTTATAGAATTGTATATTATATATATTGTTGGTAATTCATATGTATGGATATATTTATTTATCTTTGTAAAGTTAGGTTAGTGAAGACCACTTTCATTTCTTTAGTATTTCTGCACTTACTTATCCTTTCTATCATCTTTCCTATGTCTGTGGGTTGTCTGGAAGAGATTGCTTCTAGCAATAAGACCGCCTAAATTGTACATTAAGATTTACGTGTGTTACTCATTTTATTAATTCTTTTTTTGATGTGCATCAAAGAATTTCTTACCTTATCTTACAAAACCCACATACCCTTTCTCCAGCAAGCGAAACTATAGGTACATACAAAATGTGAGTGCCCATTGTACCTACTGATCGTTGTTAAACTGATGCTATTTTGTAACATTTCGATTAAAATAAAATTTACGGATGAGCTTGGTAATATGTCTATCATTTCCAGCCAGTCAGCGGTTACCTGACGAAATTGCTAGCTACACTTAGTTTAAGCAATTAACTAGACTAGATATAAGCTATTGTAAATAGTCCAGTTCAAGGTGTTTAATGAGAGGATTCTCGTCAGTACAATTTCATTTCAGCTAGCCAGAAATCGTGACTAATTTGGAACTATTATTTTCAAGTTACTTCATTTTTCATACATCCATTGTTGGCAATCAAACAAGTCAGTTAACTTAAGCCAAAACAAACCATCAACGCGCAATTCAGGATCAGTAACCCTTGCGGTTCGCGTCAACGGCAGACCGGTTACATTTTTACTTTAGTTGGTTGAAAATTTAAAAATCGCGCTAACATAACGTGCTTCGTCGGAGACGCCTTTTGGACATCAGTGCAAGATGTTGCTTGGCTGCATTCGCTTTGTGCTCTGTGTTTTTGTGTTTTGGACTGGTTATAGTGATGGACAGCAGCTTATGTTCCGAGATTTCAGGGTTAAAACCTCAGGTTAGTTTTTTAGTATTCCCAGAAAGTGTTACTCTTCGACTTTGCTACGAGTATGGTTACAATCGAGTGAGTTTTTTACTATGACGACACGATTTCCGTAGTGCGCTGTAGAACGGTCTCTCGCCTTGACTTGTGAGATCAATTCAGGAAACGATCCTGGCTTGTGTCCTTGTGTGGTACCATGAACACAGATATACTCGTATTTATCCCTAGACCATGACAAGTGGTGTGTTGTCTGGTGCTGATTTATTCATTAATACACGAGCTAGGTGTCTAAACATCAATCTAAGTTAATTGGTGTTAAGTTGAGAGAACGCCAGAATACTTCCTGGTGTTAGAATAGACCCTGCATCAAGCTTTCATCCAGTCTAGTAGCGATGTATATTAGATACTGGAAATGTAATAAATCTTGTTGGTATTTAGAAGAGACTTATTAGCAGTGCTTTACGGGCAAAAGCGCTGCTCTTAAAATAAGATAGGTACTCAGATAGGCAATAAACTAATTGCTCATTAAACCTCACTGGAGTTTCTTTAATAAAAATGCATCAATTTTATTTCTGTTTTTGAAGAGCAAAGTTTCGTGAACAGGTATAGGAGTTATTTCAATTTAAATAATATCTTTGATCATCAGAACATCTTCGTTTTTTGAGTGTTGTACTACTCATTTGTTAAATTAATTGAAACAGTTATGTTACCGATTCAATGAACCTTTTTAATTGACTGTTATTATTTTTCTACGAGACTGACTTGACAGATATTATTACAACAGAAATATAACAAGGACAAGTAAAAAATAATGGAGAAAAAGTGTAAAACGTAGATTAATAACGCCTATTATAATAGTTTATTAAAAGTTTAACGCGTTTTCTTGAAACAAGTGATATCAAAAACAGCTTAGAACTTATGTCATTTGTTTGAACCTACCGATACTAGCAGGTATTACCTACGTTTAAGGCGATTGTAGCCACCAACTAGCGCCACCAATAAAATTGATTTATTTACAAAAGTTAAATTTTTCTGTTTTTACGTTAGAATGAAAAGTCGTGAGCAGCCATTTAATATTTAAAAGAAGTATTTTTCGAGATATTCATTGTTCAGTTTTTAAAAACAATGTGTAATTTGGAAGTTGTAAAAATAAATCAATTGGTGGCGCTAGTTGGCAGCTAAACTCGCCTTATGAGGGATTCTTTAAAGTTATTTCTTTTCAAATGCTGCCGTAAAATTGGAACTGCTTTCAAACGGTCTTACGTTCTTTGAGATCGTTGCAACTGCAACCAATTCATTAAGATTCATAGCCGAACTAAAACCAACGATATTGCCGGAACGCCTGTGGAAATCGAGGGATTATCTAGAAGTTCCATTACCGAGATTCGTTACCAGATACCTACAAAGAACTTAAGTTTAATCTGATCATCGGTATTAATTTGACTGGCCCCTTAGCGAAATGGTGAAGGACCCATTAGTCATGGTTTCGATTCCCGACCAGTACAACGTACAAACATTAATCTGATCTATCTGATGAGCATATTTTGTGTTTTTTCTGTTTATTTGTGTATTATGTAATAAATGATCTCAACGGTGTAAGTAATCAAAGAAAAAATATAAATATTTATTATTGTTAACATTCCTACTGCTCACCAACTCGTGCTGATTACTGAAATAACCATAGATTTATAGATATTATTCATGAATTATAGCGTAAATAGTGTTTTAATTACAAAATAATTTGACCGGTGTTTCAAATCCAATAATTGATTTCAATATGCGAATTATTTATCAGCTTTTAGACTTTTATTTTGATCGAGAACAATTTAAAACCGTCATAGAATTATTGTTTTGAATGTTTTGCATTTTTTAAAGTAAATTCGAAATGCCGACCTAATTTGGTTAATTACCTACGTAGTTGCGTGAATTTACAGTCGTTAAAATAAAAATAAGACATACTAACCGTTCGAAATTGATGTTTGTTTTTTTGGTACTAATTTATTCGTTTATTTATCTTACTCTTACTAATATTATGCAATACATAGGCTACAATCAGTGCCGGAATAAGACTACTTGATGCCCTAAGCAAAGTGGTTCTGGCCCCCTAGGACGTTATGCTCTTAAGCAACGGCTTGTCCTAAGCATGCTTCTGGTGTCCCTTAAGGCGTGACGTCCTAAGCAATTGCTTGCTCTAAGCATCTGTTTCCGGTCCCCCTAAGACGTGACGTCCTAAGCAATTGTTTGCCCTACGCATTTGTTTCTGGTTCCCCTAGGACGTGACGTCCTAAGCAATTGCTTGCCCTAGGCATCTGTTTCTGGTGCCCCCCAAGACGTGATGCCCTAAGTAATTGCTTAATTTGCTTTAGGGTTAATCCGGCACTGGCTACAATTATAAGGATTGTATGTAATTTATCCATAATACGAGTATATAGTTATAACGACAACTTCGCGGGCGGAAAGCTTGTTATTACTATAAATCCCACTAGCGGTGCCAGCACTGCACGGTTTTGCCTTCCAAAAAGCGGTCTTCCTTTAAAGAGGAAGCCCATCAGTATACTACCGGATATCTTCGTTAGACTGTAGGTACCATCCCGTGATCAAAAGGCTCTGTTAAGTGGCTAACTGGCTACCTCTACTTGGTCCATAAAAGGCTGTTCAACTTAATAAAGAAACGTTTCTGATCGACATTTTCCCTAACGATGTTTTTTTGTAAAATTCATTCCCTTCTTTATAACAACATCGTTTTTATTATTTTTAACAAGTAGGTATGTATAATTATTTTAGTTAGATATTTATATACTTATTTTATATTTTTAATATTATATGTAGATTTGTAAGTAAGCTAGGCTAGTCTATTTAACAATAACCTTAACATTTTTTTCTGTGCACTGTTGTCTATCCATTATTATTTGTTTTATGTTTTTCCTGGCACCATGGTCTGCAAGGTTACGTTACCTGCAGTAACCAACCTCTGCTTTCTACCAATGGACCACTAGACTGACCGAAAGGGTTTCCACCAACATGTGGTAGACTTTCTAGCAATCCGCACTCAAAGCTTCGCTGCGTCTTTTCTGGTCCGCACCGCTAGGAAGTGGTACGCTCTCCCTGCGTCTACGTTTCCGGATACTTACAACCGAGGTATCTTCAAGGACAGAGTGTATTGGGAAATAGGAAATGGGCGAAAGAATATGCAGATTGAATTTAGAAATACGTTAAATAATTTATTTCAAAATTATGGTACGAGGAAGGTATAATGTCTGTTTCCTAGCACAGAGTGAATTCGAAAAAGAGACAGAGTAACGGGCGTTCATGGCTTTTATACTAAACATTCAGTGATGCCATGTTAGTAATAATACCAGTATAAAATAAAACAAATACATTAATTTTTGCTTGATTCAATTAAACTAAATATCAACAGAGTGAATAGGCATTTTCTGGGTAAGCGAAGCGTGTACCACCGTCGGCCTTGTAATCACTTATGACCGACTGAGGCCAATCACAAACCCATTTTAACCCTTTCCCCGTCTCATGTACCATAATATATTATGATACAGAACAATGAATTTTCCATTGTTTAGCGACACGATTGGTGTAGTGCGCTGTAGCACGGTGTCTCGCCTTAATTTCCGTAGTATCCCGGGTTCGATTCCGGGTCGGGTAAATTCAGGAAACGATCTTTTCTGAATTGACTCGGGTCTGGGTGTGCTGGGAGACGCCCCTAGCTTGTTTCCTTCTGTGGCACACAGGGATATTAATCCCTACTTCGAGACCATCACAAGAGGTGTGTTGTCTGGCGCATATTTATAAATTTATTTTGTTTACCAGGCAGAGAACCCATTAAACATAAACTGAATATACGAGTATCATTTGAGTCTGGGTGTTGGTATTTCTAAAATCTTCTATTAATCTCTATTATTCTCTGATACCTAATGAACTACACATCGTACCTAGAATTAGTTCTATTACAAGAAGTTATAATATTTAGTTTCAGGTCAAACGAGTATATTTATATTATATCCCAGAGATTATCATTTTATTGTTATTTTTACGTAATAATTTAACTGATTTGACGTTTTTTCTTAATTTTATATTTAAATAAGTACCACTTGTGGCGTAGCTCTTGTATTTTATATAAATAGAACTTGTACAATAACTTGTCTTGTTGTAAATTTGAACCGAGTGCAATATACCGTCCCTAAGGGTCCCTCACTTTAGTATTGTTTACGACAAGTGAAGAAGACTCTGGAGTCTCTTTCTTATTTTATTTGCACAATACTCGTATTTACTTTGGAAAAAGAGTGTACCTACTAAAAGGATTTATATATTAGTTTGTACAGAGGCGTTCACATCAACCTTTACATAGGGGTACCTTATGCTGCTGACATAAGACCCATTTTTTTATGGTTTTGTAAAGGTTGATGTGAACGCCTCTGTACACAAATTCAAGTTTTTTACATGGAAATATAAGGACAGTCAAAGTACAGGTGAGTTAATTCCTAAAGATTTTTTCCAGCAGACCATGGTGCCAGGAAAAAGATAGAACAACTAGTAATGGATAGACAACAGTGTACAGAAAAAAAATTAAAGCTTATTGTTCCTATAAATAGACTAGCCTAGCTTACTCACAAATATAGCATATAATATTAAAAATATAAAATAAGTATACAAATATCTAACTTAAATAATTATACACACATGTGATTTAAACCAGTAATATTAGTACTAACTCCTGATTTAATCCCTTTCAATCTGGCAACTTTCATCTCGCCTGAAATGGTTATGGCTGCTTCAGTATGTGCATACGTAACACTCACGCGTCTAGGGCAAGACTAAAATCACAGCGAGTCTAGTGAGTATATTCAAATCGAGTTCAAAGATCAGACTTCAGTGTTGGGTTTGGTAATTTAGAGAGAGAAAGGGTTTTTTCGCTCGCAATTCCTTCGTTGCAGTGCAGAATAAGATAAAGGTTATCTTAATGTTCGTCTATTCGTTCCTACGGATACCTAATGTTACTGAAGATTTTTGTTAATGTGTTAGGAAAGACCCAAACTATTCGTGTCATTCAAACTAACACCTTTTTTACCAAAAAAAATATTTAGTTCACAAAATTTAAAAACAAGTTAACATTATTTAAAACACTCCTGCAAGAAGGTTCTTGCAGGAGTGTTTTCCTTTTCACATTAGTGTTGAGTTAACTCAATGAACATACATTAAAGAAAACTTGATGGCCTTTATTTTCCTGTAAAAACTATACAAATCACACTTATAGTTTAGGAGCCTTAGCAAATTAAAGTTTTACAAAGACCCTTTTTCAAGATTGTTTTTAGTATAGAAATCTCTATCCTACGCCAATTTCAAACGTGCAGGAAGATAACATGTCTAAGTTTATTATAATTTTTTTCAGATTTTTTTGCCCATCCGTTTAGGAGGAGTAGGCCTTTGACCACGACGGAATTTACTACCGCGTGAGTTTGCGCCTTAAAAGTAAAATAATTAAAAGCAAAACAGTACGAGTATGTGCCAGGATTTATATCAGAGTAGGTGCGATGATCAGTGATCTTTAGGTGATTTAGGCCATTCCTACGTTATTAAAGTAACTTCTACACATTTTATACTATTTTAAAATTTGAGTGTAAAAGTGTTTAATGTTTTCTTTTATACAACCCTCATAAATGTTTTTATGGTTCCCGTACAACAAATTACTGCTAACGTTACAGCTATGTATTTTAAGATAGAGAGATAGAGATTTTGAGATATTTTTTGAAATTTGTTCCAGATTCGTTTACTGCAAATTTGTTTTCAGTAAGTATTTGACCCATATCGCAAGGATTTTCGCTATGCTTTCAAGACGAAATAGAATTCAATACAAGACCGTTTCGCTAAATCGGTTCGGTCATTTGCTTTGTGTCGTAGTATTGTTGGTACCCACGATTTATTTATGGAAGTACCTTCTTAACCGGAGAATGGAGACGACCGGTCAAAGCAATGTAATAACAGTACCTAGTGAAAATAAAAAAGATTTATTTTTATTAAATAAAAGGGATAAAAGAATTATCAATTAACACACTTATCATAATGTGAAAAGGCATATAACAACCATTGAAATATTATGTAAAACATAATACTTCAATGATAACAACTGTTTGTTTTTATACAGGTATCAACGTCAACAAAATCGAAACCTCATAAAAAGTTTAATAAAGACTGAAGCAGTATTTTTTTAACAATAAATCTAATCTAATCGAAATCAGCCCTGTCTGTCCCACTGCAGGCCTCACCCCCAATCTCCATCCCACATGATTCAAGGCCAATGTTGGCCAATCCTTGCGGTACACATAATTGGTTTAACTGTTCACCAAATTTGATTAAAAGTGCAATCCAAAAAAATATATTTGTCACCCAAAATAGGTAAATGTTCACCAAATTTTGTTACCCTATTTAATACTAAATCATACGTAACTGACACCTAAATATAAACACATAACACACATTTAGTTGATGTTTAATCAAAATGTTAACTTTAATTTTGAAAATCTGTTATTTAAATATGATTTTTGTTAGTATTATAAAATATCAGCATCCAAAAAACAAACATTTTAATACAAGCGTTATACTTTATTTGGGTAGCGTTGCCGCGTAAATTGAGTAAGTATGTCAAATTTGGTGAACATTTACTAATTTTGTCATACGGTTACATTTTTCAGTTGAAGCATCACTTTTTCAGATACAAGTTACATCTTATTTGCTATGCGAATTTACTATTTCAGATATTCGGCAGACTTTTTTTTTTTTGGACCTATTTTCTTTTTTAGGTGTAACTTTTCATTTTTAGTGAAACATATTAGGTTCACAAAACTTATTTTGGTGAACAAAATATTTTTACCCATAAATATTTAACATAAATTAAATACCAATAGTCAGAGACATAAAAAAATAATTAACAAATGTATGATAATAATACACTAGATGTTGTTTAAATACTATACTAATCAATTTAACCCAATAAATTGTTTGATTTCAGAGGTCCCACCAGTGCCTTTCCCAGCCTGCCGAGCCGAAAACATCGATTGCCTCAGACGAGGAGTCCGTTCCTTCTTCATCCTCATGGACATGGGGCACGTCGGGATGAAGCCGGTGGACCCTTCGGTCGTCAACAGCGTCGCCATCAACTTGCCGGAAGAGCAGATGTCGTTTTTACTGAGAAGGGCCAATGTCACCGGTGCGAGGTGGACCAAATTGGCTGACAGAAGGTGTGTAGGCTTTTATCATAAGTGTTGGTAAAATATAGTCCACTCTGGGGGACTAATCCCGTTCGTCAAACACGTAATAGCGTGATTCCTAAGGCACAAAACATGAAACTTAAGCGTTGGAAACTGATGTTGATGTATTTTGTATGTATTGTAATAATGTATTTTATTCTACAAAATATCTATATATTTTTTGCGCCTGACAACACAACACTTGTCATGGTCTCGAAGTTGAGATAAATATCCCTGTGTTACGAAGTACCACACCAGGAAATATGCCTGCCTGGGGCGTCTCCCAGCACACCCAGACCCGAGTCAATTCAGAAAAGATCGTTTCCTAGATTGACCCGACCGGGAATCAAACCCGGGCACTACCAAAATCGAGGCTTGAAACAGTGCTATACGCACCACGCCAATCGGTTGTCTATGAGTTTTTTAGTCTTGCAAAGATTAACTTTGTAACTTTGCATCAGAGCATAGACCGCATGAATGAAAATCTAAAGTTAATAAAAACTAGTGAATAATTTTCCGATTATTGCAAATATGAACTTGCGTATTTGATGCTTAATTTCGCAGACTTGAGTATCGGGGGTATAACTCAGTGGTAGAGTGTCTGCTTCGCATGCTGAAAGTCCTGGGTTCAAATCCCAGTACCTCCACGCACCCTTCTTTTTGTTTTCATTTATAATTGAGTCAGACTGTAAAAATATATATATTTACAAAATAGTAGATGGTTAATGGTTTTAATGAGCAGGAGTAATTCAATAAAATTATTCACATTTTTGGCGAACGTGGCCACCATCAAAACCAACCCTGTTTTAAATGTCCATAATTTGTTTCATTAAAATGACAGTGCTTAAAACCTGAAGATTGGACTAAAGTACGTGGTCTAGACTTTTGGAAGTTACCTTTTAAAATGCCCCTTTCAGTCTTCAACCTAGGTATTAGGTCATTCAACATAGGTACTTATGCTATAAAACTTGAAACGAAAGACATGAGGCTTAACCGATTAACGTTGAACGTAGAAAAATTATTTTTGATATGATTACAAATGATTGTGTGTAAACACAGGGGTTGAAGTGTGATTGATCACCTGAGTGGATTCGAGATCGATTTTTCTCAAAATACCTATTGATGCAGCGTGGATGCAGCGCCAAAATCCCATCACTAAACAGGTTATTAAAATTGAATATAAATAGTACCACGTTTTATTGCAGACCAAGGTTCTTGCAATAACATTGCAGACATTTGCTTATTTATAATTTAATTCTAAAACATAATGTACTGATGGATCCTTGTAACCACAAACACACTCTTTACCACGCCACGGGAGTCTAATAGAAACAGTTCGTAATATATATCCTACATCTAAAAGAAGTCTTATAAATAAATCATATCTCTCACATATAAAAAAAATACAGATAATTTTTAAGGAACATAAGAAACGCCTTAAATCCTTCCACTTTCTGTAGGTTGTCTTGAAAGATATTGTTTTAGTAATACGGGTAATACCTTCCACTTAAAATGTATACCATTGGTGCAAAGTGGGCTTCTGAGTGTTCCGTCGACCATAACGGCCACAGTCACTTGCCTCTGACTACCCCGTTTGGGATAAAGTCGTGTAGGTATGGTATGTTATGTTATGTAAAATGTATGAGATATTTGCTTATAAAGTAACTGTTCTACTTTTTAGTGAGTGAGTTTCTTATCTAATCAATACAAACAGAAATGTTAATGTCAATGGAAGTTGTGGTGCCAATCCCGTTTTCAATAAAAAATACGTTTCCGTAGTTGTCCGTACACAAAAATGAAGTAGTAAATTGCGAAGGGAATGGAGGAAATAAAGGGAGGAAAGGAATCACGACATGATTCGTGACCTCGAAAGCGATGTTTGCAGAGTATGTTTGGCAATACTGAGATGCGAGTCTGGAAAAACATGCGTGATGTTTAGGTTTATTTATTTTAACGAGATTCAATCTAGGACTTTCTTGGATTTAAAAAAAAAGAAGCGGTCAGGTTAATGTTAAGCAATAAAAGTATTTAGCAGCAAACTCTTACGGTAAACGAAGGAACTGTCAATAGAATTTTCCTACACTATTTGTACAGCCAGAAACATGTGTGAATTGTTTTGGGGGATATTTTTTACCGAACAATCGCTGAACGCACATCACTCTCATGCGAAGTTTTTTTTGCAAGCCTTACTCTTAAATTTTGTTATACGTATCAACATTGACGAGACTAGAAGGGTCCACCACTGGGGTTAACATTTTGTTCATTTATGAGCGAGAAATGGTCTCATGTTGGAAGTCGGCATCCGTCGTTCACTAATACTAGGTACCCTACACGTATTAAGAGTAGGCAGTCACAGTCTGTCAAGTAAGAGTCAAACTGTCATACTGGCCAAGCATGTGCTGGTGCTTAACACCAGCGGAATATGTATGTCATGTTTACAAAAATTGGCGGTCAATAATGTACTTAAATTAATTATTGGCAGTGAATACAATAGGTAAAAGCAACGTGAATAAAGTATCTACTTCTTTACCATTTAGTGTTTATAACTAAGTTGAATTTCGGTTTCATTTCAGTCACACTACATGTGCTGAATGCTGATCAATTTTTAGCTATTTTATTGATATGAACGATAAATTGTTACAGTTTAAAATCATTCCATGAATAAACTTATAAGTAGCGCTTCACCTAACATTTTATTCCAGGAAACGAAAACCAAATATTTAACTGCTGATAGGTATTATATTCTACTGCCTAGGGCTGTTTTTTTTTTCTAGTTTTCTTTCCTTTATGGTTTCATTTATTCAATTGTAATTCGCTTTTTCACCATCCTTAACAATATTCTAGCAACTCACATGCTAATTAGGTGAACTAGTATTTTCATAGGGTATATCTTGCTTGGAATTTATTTCGCCCAGTCGAGCATAGTCCTCGTCCGCAGAAATATAAATTGGTCTGTATTTTATAAATGTTCAATTTCAGACTAAACTTCACACGAAATTAATCTTACCTACATTGCACCTTATGTTGCTGACATAAGACCCTTTTCCGTATAAACTCGTTTATAGAGAAGCAATCTGATAAGATTTTACCCAGATCATTTGTTTCCTTGCTATGAAATTACTTTAGCTTGACCCATGATGCATGCTTCAAAGACAATAATCGATTCTAGTGAAACTGCATCAGTGCAACTTGCTTGTTGAACAGTTATCGGTTCAGTGGTGTTCGGGATAAGATTTAATACTTACATTGATATAAACTCAATCTTAAGAGAAGCTTTAAGCGAAGAAAATTCATCAACTTTTAGAATTTTATTTTTAAAGGATCAACACAAGGGCTTTAGATAAGTAGCGAATAGTATTCAAGTATTGGAGCATTACCCTAAACCCTTAGAGCAATATTGAATCAATATTACTCAAATGTCATCGTCTTATTTTTATGTATCTAAGGTTGACATTCAGACGTTACTTCTAAATAAGGTTATATATAATATTAAGAGGTCATGGTTCAGGGGCTGATTACGCTTTACTAATTAAGTATCATCATCTCCCATCAATCACTAATGTTGATGCATTGGCTTATTATTGTGCTCAGTATTTTGATATGTTAAAGCCGAAGGCCCTAAGTCATAAACCAAATTACATAAAATATACCCTACTTAAAAAAATAAAAGAAAATAACCGAATCGATCGATAACTTCGTCTGAATCGGAGGGCTGAGGCCTTATTACAATCCCTTATAACTTGTCAAGTTCGTTCCCTAAACCTAGCGAGCAATTTCGTGATATGATGTTTCAATTTCAGCCAGTCAGTGATTACCTGACACTAGTGCTTCTTCTAGGCTGCATATTTACTGACGAAATTACTCGCTAATTTTCTAAATTGAGTGTTAGGAAATTAAATAGACTGGATTTAAGCGATTATAATAAGGAACGCCCCTGTAGATATTTCCATAATCGCTGTACAGTACGACTACCACGAGTTGCCACTTCAATTTACGTTATCGTTCCCGTTAAAAAATGTATTGGGATGACACATGACATGACATGACAATGTCAAATCCCAATACATTTTTCTACGCGAACGATAGTGTAAATTTAAGTCACCGTCAGAAACAATATTACTCTTAAGTGGCACCTCGTGGTAAATGTACTGTCCCCCGATTCAGAACAAAGTTATCGACCGATTCGGTTATTTTCTTTTATTTTTTTGTCATTTTAGTTATATAAACTAACCATACTTTCGGTCGATAACTTCGTTCTGAATGGGGGGCTGATCCTTTAACTTTTTTTTCAGATTCAACCTTGAAGGCGGCAAAAGCGGAACTGTATTCACGAGTGATCTCCATGTCTCCGGCGAACTTAATATGAACCTTGCAAACCGAGCTGAGCCTTACGTTGCCCACATAACAATGGATATGCGTAAGTTTATTTGCATATAAATCCCGGGAACGCCCCCTAATTTAAATGACAGTATGCTTGGCCGTGATATAGGTGAGTGAGCCGGCGAACGGCTAGGATTTTATGTTTAGTCATTTACAAGTTTTGAATAAATACACAGTAATTACTACTTATCTCAGACCATGTAGTACTTACCTAATTATTTTGCCAGTAAGTGAAGTTAGAAAAAACCTATTAGAAAACATAGATGGTTGATAAGCAACAAGATCCTTTGAAATAATAAGATAAGATAAATATACTTTATTGTACAACAAATCATAACATTAGCATTACTTAATCTTAGATTGTTCAATGAAGGCGGTCTTATCGCAGGAAACGATCTCTTCCAGACAACCTGCAGGTAGAGGAAATTACAAGATTAAAAAGAGAAATAGGTAAGGTAGTGTGAGATAGTGAGATAATAATTTCAATCTTCATTGCCAAACAATCCTGGGAGCCTACTCCACAACAATATTTACGAAGCTTTGTGAATCTTTGTAACACTGATACATAGTAAAAAAATGTTTTATGTATTTTGTATAGTAAAATGTAGTGTTTCGAATACCAAAAACTCGAGCTTATCGATCTGTAAGTTTAACTTTTTTAATAAATTTACGATACTTCGTGTTCAGCAAATGATGCCACCTAATTTCTTTCTCAAAATCGGTTCAAAACTAAAAGGTACCTACTCAACCGAAAACGTTCACTTCAGAAACTAGCATAGCAGTTAGCAAGACAGACGTGTAATTAGACGAGGCTGAAGCTTAACGGCCACTTTAACGAGTTTAACTAAGCACTTACAATTTTAAGTTAGGTAGGTAGGTCTATACTTCCCCAACTGAGTCAAAGGAACGAGGCGACACGGCACAGCTCGCATACTTTCGCTTAAGTTTCCATTATGAAGTTGCAACTCGGTTTGGGAAGATAAGGGGTTTATTTCATAAAGGTAGCTGGCAAAAGGTCACCCTTGAAATACAGGGTGGCCCAGAGAGAAGCGCCTTTGAAAATTCTAGGTAAAAATAAATATTTTTAGAAAACTATTTGTAGAACTTTTTTCATTACAATATCAAAATAATTAAATAAAATCTGTTTCTAAGTTTACTTTATGAGAATAACATCGTCTAGGGAATTTCCTTGACGATTACATCATTACTACACCATTTGACCATTTGACGACCGACTTGGTGTAATGGTTAAGAAGTTGGCTACTACACCAGAGGTCGCGGGTTCGATCCCCGCACAGTACAAACATTTGTGTTCATGAACATGTCTGTTTGTACTGGGCTGGGTGTCTTCTATGTATAATAAGTATGTATTTACAAAAGAAAATGTATTTAAGTATGTTTATCCGTTGTCTAGTATCCCATAACACAAGCTTTAATTAGCTTACTTTGGGGCTAGATGGCGCTGTGTGGAATAATGTCCAGGGATATTTATTTTTACTACAATCTGGCATCAAAGTTTTGGAAAAACGTTCGTTAGAGTTATCCCTGAAATGGATTGAATTTCTTGCCGAAAGGTCAGCTTCTGTTGCTGTAGAGTTGTTGGATTACTGGAGTATACGCTCTTTTTAAAGTAATGCCACAAAAAGAAGTCTGATGGAGTGAGATCGGAGCTTCTTGGTGGCCAGGAGATGTCACCACTAATTTTTGTGGGAACATGTCTATTAACACCTGGATCCTCTCATTTGAAGAGTGACATGTAGCCCCATCTTGCTGGAACCGAGAGCTGCTGTTACAACCTCGCGATTCTTGCAGCTTTGTAATCAAAAAACTTCTCAGCATGACAATTCGTGTCCAGTACAATAACGCGTTTAGGGCGGTGCTGGGGCTGCCCCGTTATTGCAGTACCTCGGGTATGTATGCGGTAGCGAGCACAGATTGTTTTCATGCCACCATGCGCAAGAGATGTGCATCCCTGGTGCGAAGAGTGCGGGCCAGCTCCAACACTATTCTGTCAATGATTGCTGACAGACTGGACTGCATTTATGTGAGGCATTGCTCGAGCAGACACACATCAAGCTGTGGAGGTGTGAGAAATTTTTAATTTTATGTTTAAATTGTAAATTCTGAATTTTGTGTTTTAAGCTATTTTATTATTATATAATTTCAATGCATTGTAACTTTAATTTATTGTATAATATTTGATTGACATGTAAATGTGTTAGCCTGTATGGACCCTGTTGTCTGAAATAAACTTCATTTAATTTAATTTTAATATAGTGCTCTGATTAAGACGGTCTGGATTCGCGCTTACAAATTCTCAAATTCGCTGAATGTTTTCGTCGATCCCTTCAAATCTTTCAATGCATTGCCTTATTACTCGTAAATTAGGGCTTGGACACTAACTGATGCGCCGCAATTCATATTCAGCACGTGAAAGCCGCCGAACAGTGACATAAGATCGAGCCTTCCGATGAAATGCGTGGACACAAAACGCGCGCCTTTCGTGTAACGACTAACGACTCATGGTGACCAAAATTACAAAGCCCACGCTGATACCGCTCCCGCGCCCCACCATTTTGTCGTTTAGAAATGCCGGCGAATTAAAAAGTGCATTTCTCTCTGGGCCACCCTGTACAATATGGACAAACTTAGGTAAATACCGGGTGATCATTTATACTGTACGGAAAATCATAGGTATGGCATACTCGGTAGATGATGGAGAACCTCTCCATCTAAATGAAAATATGTTTCTTTTAAATTACGTTTTCATACGAAAACACGATATTCGTCTTATTTAAATTACAAACTTAAAAAAAAATTAACTTTCTTAGATAATAATACTAATAAACGGGTTTTTGCAACAAACAAATTACGGTAAATTGCTTTACCTATTTATATCGACGTTTCGACGACAATAATAATTGCATGCCATCGTGGTCACGAGCGGACTGATGATTCTTAGATAGTGTTCAGATCACCTACTGAGCGTGCCATATTAGATCAGATATTACCGGGTAATCACTAAGCTCAAATGTGCAAGCATCTTATGCTGTAGCGGGAGCGGTACCATCACTCGCACTTCAGTCTGATGATGAGTAAGAGTCTTACTAGGGTAAAGTCGTCAGGCATTTTAATGTGAAGTACCTACTATGCGCCAGACAACACACCTCTTGTAATGGTCTCGAAGTAGGGATTATTAAATCCCTGTGTTACGAGGTACCACACAAGGAAATAAGCTAGGAACGTCTCCCAGCACACCCAGACCCGAGTCAATTCAGAAAAGATCGTTTCCTGAATTGACCCGACCGGGAATCGAACCCGGGACACTACGGAAATCGAGGCGAGAAACCGTGCTACAGCACACTACGCCAACCGTGTCGTCAAAACTACACTATATACATACTATGTTATTCACTATTCACATGGTTAACTGGCTGTTGCCATTCAAATTTGTTATTCTGTTTACCGTGTCTTCTGTTTTCCACAACAAAAACTGTCTGGAATGATACTGGTTACGCTGACTTGAACAACTTTACAAATGTTTGCAAAAAAACATGACCAATCAGAAAAAAATATTCAGGCATGCATGGCTATGATATCTTTTGGGCAAAATCGTGTAGAATTGAGCGTCATAGCGCCTAGACTAGACACCACGCGGCCCTTAGTGCCTACCAATTTTATTCTGAAAAGCACGCCACTGAGTAAGACTCATCAATTTTGAAGAGTCAATAAAATATCAGTAGGTAGTAGGTATGTTCAGTGGTTTGTTTGCTTATTGTTGTAATTGCCAGCTGATGAAGGTTTTAAGGCTATGCTCACGATAATGGTCTGATTGGTAGGTTAACTATGTCAGTAAATACTAAATAAACTAAAGTTGATTACTGAGTAACTAAAGAGAGGTGTTTATGCTAGTTTAGTTCGAAATAATTCCATAACTTTTTAATTATTCCCATAACGAGCAAATAGCTTCAGAAAGTGGTAAAGATTTATTATACGCTTTGGTACTGTATCGACAAGAGTACGAGGCCGTAAAACAGATATTCCAAATGAAAAAACCACAGGAGTTTGATAAGAAACAATCATATACCTACAGATACTACATAAAAAGGTTTTTATAGTGAAGAAGAATTATACTCATGTCACCAAGAAACCCCGACCGGAATCCGTACTTTGTTATGATTTTCATGGAATATTGCGAATACTTTTCCGCCAAGCAAATTCCTTTCTCATACTCGTAAAATTGAATTTACATTAAAATCAACTTGTACAAACAAGAATTATTGTGTCTTTGCTATTTCCTCTAAGAGGCCGTAAATAAACACATAATCCTTAACACGAATCCATTTCGCCTTATTAATGTCATCCAGATTAATGTGGCCGGTTTATCGCGCGACTTTAAGACCATCATTCAAGTCAAGGGGATAAGTATTTTGGACTCGTCTTCCTGTTTCGAAGAAGAATGGCGCTCTTGCGTGGAGCAAGCTTTTAGCCACAAATACGAGTAAGGGTGCTTTTCCACCAGAAATGCAGGTACTATAATGCCAAGTTGGCGTTTGATATCCACCAATCATATGCATTGGTGGAAACTGGTTCTGCTTAGCCAAGTTTTTCATATGAATGGATGCGTGATGTGGATGCGTGCTACTATGGATGCGGGCTATGGATGCGTGCTGTGGGTGCACTCTTCTGTCGATACATAACATGGCTCGACGATTTCATAGCATGGCATCAGTGAAAAAGCATAACTGCATAGCACATCTTTGATGGTAAAGCAGCCTTAGCTGGCTAAGTAGGTACCACAACACAAGCGGAACATTAAGAAAGTTTGGTATCAATAACGCAAAAAGGTCTTCGTCTTACTATTTGCTCTGTTTGATATGTAGCTGCTGTAGTTTATCAAATCAGCGTCTAGGATAAGTACTTGTAGGTAGGTATAGTACTTAACAACGGCTAGATAGCTCTTTTATCTACATAGTTGTATGTACGAAGTCGGTTGAGCAATACCTGTCTACCAGGTTCCGGGTCTATGAAGTTCTATAAAATGGATCAGCGAGCACACAGTCTTAGTGCACTTTTGTAGTTGTTTTTTGCTACCAGTCTTTGACGGCCTACCATCGTCACTGGTTGCGGGAATCGTCAAAGGCCAAGCAAGTCATAATTAATGGTTTTGTTTATGGGCAGACTAGGAAATATTAAAGCATCAATCATCGTACTATCTAAAAATTCATTGGGTATATTGGTAACAATTATGTTAACAGGGGCAGGGGCCTATAAGTTTATAAGAGTTTTTAATACAGGAAAAACCTTTAAAATAATTACTTTAATTTCAGAGGATATTGAGAGCAACATCACATACCCATGGATTGGTCAAAAAGGCATTGACAAAGAAGACTACATTTTAATTGGCCCAGAGAGAGTAGCCGTTAGAAACACAAGGACGCCAACCTTTTTTTTGCAACCAAGTAAGTTCTACTATAACTACCTACTATAATGTATTGTTTATCGATAAGACAATAACTTAGTGTAGGTACTTACTCGTATGTACAAAAATTACGCTACTACGTAATAAGAATCGTTAATTAGGACGAATTAGAGTAGAATCCTGATTAAGAGAAACTTTGAATATAATTAAAATACTAAGAATTCCTTGTTTTCATCTTTGTAACCGCCAAATGCCCGTACAAAGGTCCCAAAACTAATTTGAGCGAGTCTGGCGAAAAGCTCGGTCAAAGATGAAAATTGATGCTTAATTTATTCTATAAGTTACTTAGTTTTTACTTCTTGTTTTGGACGCGTATAACTTTGGGAGCGACCGTTTTGCCAACCAACACCATGCAATTATGTTTTTGCTAGCAATTTATCAAAGTTCCCTGGCTTAAATGTAGGATAGGTAGGTCTGTAGTAGTTTAGTGCAAAATTAATTAAATAAGTTCTTAAACCCCGATTTATATTTAACTACTAAATGTTTCCTAACTAGGGTAGTTCCTATTTACTGTGCTATGACGACACAGAGATACAGGTTCATAGTATTATGACCAGCCGGTAGCACGGTTTCTCGCCTTGACTAACATAGTGTCCTGGTTTCGATTCCCGGTTGAGTCAATTCAGGAAACGATCTTTTCTATATTGGCTTGGGTCCGGGTGTGCTGGGAGACGCCCCTTGCTCAATTCCTTGTCTGGGTAGGTACCTCGTAACACAGGCAGGGATATTTATCCCTACTTCAACCATGGCAAGTGGCATGTTGTCTGGCGCATATTTATATATTTCTTGATATACCTATCTAATTTAAGCTTTATTAAATGATATAATGACCCTTATTGCGTTATAAACATATACTCCCACTGGCGTTCTTTGAGCATCAACGTCTTGCCGGCGACCCCGCCACACTAGCCTTTTTCGGCGTTGCGTCTTCCCGACGGACGCCCAGAAACGTTAGTGTAGGGGGTCGCGGGCAAGACGCCGACGCTCAAAGAACGCTAGTGTAGGGTCTCTCTTAGGTAGGGGTACCGTTCATCAATCCGTCTATTTTTGAAAACCGCATTAAAATCAGTTGTGTAACTTGAGACATCTAAGCATAAAGAGTCGTAGCCGGCGGGAAGAGACTTCGCTCTATCTGTACTATGTGGAGAGGAGATTATATATACAATAATCTTGTTACAGACACGGAAGATGCACAGGCCATTGATCAAGTTCTACAAGCAAGACCGGCCATTTTGGATCACATGTCAAATGAAATAACAGCAGCAGTGATGCACTCAGTTATTGACAACTTTAGACTTTTTGCAAGCAGAGTTCCTGTAAAATATTACTATGAATACTATTACAATGTTGTTTCATTATTCTGAGGAGTTAATATCCCTTATGGTAGTAGAACCAAAGAGGCTAAGAATTTTGGAGCTTCCATGGCAGAAAGAAAAAGGTAATTTGATGTGGTGTTCGTAAAGACCACTGACAAAGAAATCCTCAAGCTGGAAAATACTGGAAGTATGCCATATCGTTTAAATAAGTCTTTTGATAATGACCCATAATGCATACCTGTTGCTGATATTGTTGGTATGATAATTTGCCAGTTTGTATGATGGGGATGGCTGCACGTAGGGCTAGAAAACAAATGTGCATTATTATGACAGTAATACACTTCTCCTATGCTAAAATTCCTCACACAAGACACCAAAGAGTATATATAAACACTATGCAAGACACAAGAGTGGTTGTTATAAACAGACTGAAAAAAAAAATACATAGAAAAACAATTTCTTAACTCTACATTTTTACAGAACTGTTTTTTAATATGACTAAAAAATGTCATCTGTCAATAAAAATTGACTACTGGAACAGAGTAACCCTGTATTTAACATCTGTGTTATGGCATGACATAGGCAAAAAGGTAGCTTATGATTACAAGTACTTATATATCTGGTGTCCTAACCCATGGAACAAGCTAAAGTAAACCCTTGATTGCTTTCCATTCTTTACACAATGACGAAAGTCAACTGAAATAAAACCAATAGCTTAGAAAATCCAACCTCATCACAATTTATTTTTGTACCTAAATAGAAACTGCAAAATTATATTTAAACAGAGCATTTTCAAAATGCATCGCCAAGTGATTCTTCCATAAACTTCTTATAAATAGCCATAAATTTAGCAACAAATGCCTCTAAGTGGAAAATGGGTTTATTGCCAAGTCTCATTCTGTGTTCGTATTTAGCAGCATGACTAGCTACTTGGCACTTCATAGCCATATCACAATTACGCACTAGTTCTTTAAGCAAGCCAGCAAACACCATGTCTGGAGGCACTCCATGTATAATTAACTCATACAGTTTCTGCCTTACATCACCCAGTTTTTTAGGTGATTGCTCCGATAGGATCATAGAAGCAGTTTCTCTAATGAACTGCTGCCAATCTGGCTCTGGCACCTTTTGATCTGCTGTGAATGGATACTGTTGCACTTTACAAGCCTCACACATTAGCAAAGCACGTCTTAGATTACGATCTGCACATTTAGCTATTCTCATTGCTAACTCAGATGGTAGACTCAGACCTTCTTTTTTACAAACAAAATTCAGTACTGATGAAATTTCACTTTCTGTTGGTGCTGGAACTCTGATAGTCAAACAACGAGACCTTATAGCTGGTATTACTCGTGATATTGAGTTCGCAATAAGTATAAGACGACAAGTGGCTACATATTTTTCCATAGTTCGACGTAATGCGTGTTGAGCGTCTTTCGTCAGGTCGTCCACCTCATTCAAAATAACAACTTTAAATTCACGCTGCCCAGATGAATCGATCTGATGAGTTTGAGCAACATTCTTGACCAAATCCATAATAACTACGCGGTCGTGTATACCAACATCAGTTGGGTTAACCTCAATGTGATAATTGCTACTGACGGTCATAATTTCGATTTTCTTGTTAGACGGTGTCGTGAAATTCATCGTTTCTTGCCTTAAACGTTCCACACCGGATCCGTAAAGCTCCCTCAACAAGCACATTACACGAGTTTTCTTACCGGCACCAGAAGGACCGTAAATAAGTAAATGTGGGAAGTCACTTTGTTGAACCAGATTCTTCAGCCGCTGAGCTTGATCCTTATGAAAATCTAGTTTTAATAAATCTCTCGGCCGGTGTTTATCAACCCAGAGGCTCATTTTAGTATTGTTTTGTATATAAATTTTACGTAAACAACGTTGAACAATCCAGGAAATTGTGACGGTAAGCAAACGTCAAAATATGGCGCGAAAACTAAAACTAGAGCTACGTTCCAAAACGCAGGACGAAAAACTAACACTTAAAGTGGGTGTAAAATAAAAATAACCCAAAATAAAATGGACCCGAGGCCGTAGGGTAACGTGAGCCTGACAGAAGTCCGTCGAGCAAATGTGTTGATTTTGAAATGTCTTGAATGGTTGTAATTAATCAACATTTACTACAATTTTCGTTCCTTATTAATATAATTAAAAGCTTTTTCCTCTTTTTTTTCATTAGCTAACTGTTTCGGAACACAGCCTAGAGACGTACTTTCTAATGAATTGACAAATGTAGCAAAATCAAAAAACTGGCTTGAACATTTATAAGGCAGTATGCGGTGCCACTGCCTATGCCGTAATATTGACACCACTGACTGTCTTAGTGCTGTTAATGTCAAATAAATAAATATCTGGGACAATTCAAACCAAGATCATCTGACCCCAAACTAAGCAGAGCTTGTAATATGGGCGTCTGAGACTGACCACTAAAGTGCTTTCTGCAACCACGGTTGCATGAAAACAGACGTCCAAAGTGCTTTT
Source organism: Udea olivalis (assembly GCA_947369235.1). Taxonomy (NCBI): domain Eukaryota; kingdom Metazoa; phylum Arthropoda; class Insecta; order Lepidoptera; family Crambidae; genus Udea; species Udea olivalis. Next base: position 7,949,078 of record OX376352.1, on the reverse strand, counting down.
ATGCAACCACGGTTGCACGGCGGCAAGTGAGTCGCTTCGCATACTCAACAGGCTCAAATAACTGAATCACTGGGCCGTTTCTTTCCTTTTAAAAAAAATTTACATAGACTATGGACAAATGCATCACTCAAAGTCATGCGTTTGTTAAAATAAATCAAAGAATTTTTAAATGACAGTGACAGAATATGCTTGGTGTAAACTGCCTGCCGCTTAGCATGGATGATGATGTAATATGTGTTCGTAAATTCCTTAAAAATGCTAGAATTATGTATTATTAAAGGTGTTGTATATCAAAATAATCTTCAGTGGGCTCTGTTTCGAAAAATGGGTATTTCTAAACAGATTTTTATAAGATCACCAAGTATTTGTCTGAAATGTGGACAAATTGGTAAATCATTATTTTTTTTGCTGTTAATGAGACTTTTTTTATTCAATTTATTTACTTGGTGATTCCTGATAATTAATACCATGTTTCTTACCAAATATTAAAGATAGGAAACGTATCTTTCTAAAGCTGAACATATTTTTGTTCTATTTTCGTACATTTATTTTTAGATATTTATTTAATTTATTCATCATGATGAACTATTTTTTTTTATTGTAGAATACAGCACGATGAAATATGTTTTGTATAATCCATCATTATATTAGTTTTCCTTGTTGTTAAGATAATTTTGAGCATAAGTTTGACTTGAAAAAAAAAACCATAAAAAAATTTCAAAGTTTGCAAATAAATTTCGCGATGTCAGCGGAAATAAATGAATAAATAAAATAAATGACTAAAAATAAATGTTCGAAAATGTAACAAAAATATGTACAGCTATAGAAAGATACATTTTCTATCTTTAATATTTGGTAAGAAACATGTTATTAATTAGGAATCACCAAGTAAATAAATAGAATAAAAAAGTCACATTATCAACACAAAAAAAAAGATTTACCAATTTGTCCACATTTCAGACAAATACTTGGTGATCATATGAAAATCTGTTTCGAAATACCCATGTTTCGAAACAGAGCCAACTGAAGATTATTTTGATATACAACACCTTTACTAATACATAATTCTAGAATCTTTATGGAATTTACAAACATATATTACACCATCACAGTTATTGGTTCCACGGCGCGGCACTTTGGACGTCTGTTTTCATGCAACCGTGGTAGCAAAAAGCACTTTAGTGGATAGTTACTACATTAGTTACGTAGTGTTGTGCCATATCGTTTTTGGAAGTCTTTTGATTATTCACCCGGAATACTTTATTGCATGGTAGAAATACAATTTTATAGAGAAGGGATGTAGAAAATTAACAGACGAAGTTGTATGATGATGTCCCACAATCTGTTATTTGTTATCAAAGTAAACCGAGGAGCTACCTAATTCGATTTCAAATTAATATCACCTTAAACTCATATCTAGGTGTCCGTACCATAATTTAAAATTTATAATCAGCAAAAATGGGATGATGAGATTCCTATTCGAAGGACTTACCAGGGGCCTGACTCTTGAACAGAATTTCATTGGACAAGCATTGCTGAAATGTCGAACAAGAAATTTACTCTTTACTTTACTCTGTTCCAAAGAGTTAAAGTTAAAAAAAAATGTTGGTGACAGTTATTGTAATGATAATGAGGCGAAAGGTTCGGGAGTTAGGGGTCTGGTTCTCACAACAGTCACATCACTAAATCACATGTCATGTCAAATGTCAACATTTTTTTTTCTTATCTGTGGCCTTGGTTGGTTGGTTGTGTCAAAAAATAAACATGACTTTGGTTGAGTGTTTTGAAATTTCGAATAAAAAATCTGTTCATTATTGAATTTACAATTTGCGTGCGTGCGTGAATATTCTTAATTATGCAGTAAATATTTTACCAATTTTTGAAACCGTATGGCTGTTATTTACGTCATGAAGCTCTGTTGCTTGTTTGTGATCAGTTGTTTGCTATGCTCAGTTCTTGGAAAAGATTACAACTTATTCGGAGAAGCCGGTCAAGCATATTCGTTAGAAATAAACTTGGGTCATCCTAAGCAAAGGGTAATTTACATATTTACAATTCGATTCATGATGTAACTGGTTACAAGAAGCATTCATGTTCAACCGTGTGCAGTGGTCAGGAGCGCTGGCAGATAGGCTCGTAAAGGTTCTCGGGTTCGATCCTGCCATAGCAAGAATGTGTCTATGAAGTTTAGAACACTTTATTCAACTTCATTTTGGTAATTTGTGATTTAACCTTTCATGTCCCAGCGACGTGATATTGTGTCTCCAGCAATAGGTTTTCAATTATGTCTGGTTTGTCCGGAGTCAAGTTATTAATCTCAACTACATTATTTACTAGACAAGCACTGGCTGTGCCAGGTCACGGTACACTTTTACAGTTAGTACTGTTTGAAAACAGAAATCAATAAAGTTCATTTTATTGCTCATTTAAGTTCAAATTCATTGGTCAAATCAACGGCAACATATTCTTTTGTATAGCTCCGTCTAATTGTGGACACTGGCAGCACAACATTGGCAGTAGCTGCCTATCCCCGTCGTGATCATGATGAGTATTTTCATGCTGAAAATTCTACAACCTTAATTGATAGCGGTAAAAAGGTATGTAGCTTTAATAATTTAAATCATTATTATTCAGGAGCCTCTTAAAAAACATTAATCAGAATAAATTTTTAAAACTGTTTTTTAATGCTGTAAACCTTTAATTACAAAGCTTATTTAAATTATAGGGTGAACCACTGGAGTTATTTGACTCTGATATTCACTTTAATTTATCTAAATTATAGTCAAAGATTTATATCATAATTATGATTATTTTATTATTTTGGTAGATTAAGCAATGCACAATATATTCACAATTGCATTGTTTTGGGGGGAAAAAATATTGGTTTCTATATTAAACACAGTGACATACATTGCAAAAATACTAGGAGTAAGGATAAAATTGCACTTCCACTCTTTAGGTTACAAAAAGTTTAAGGATCCTTTAAGGGGCAAGGAATACATTATTACAACAAAATTCCAAAAACCATTTGTGAGTTACCTTTACATAGATTCAAAAATCACATCAAAACAGCTTTATTAAAAAAGGGCTAATATACTACAAAATACTACCTTATAGATAAAAATGCCTGGGTGTAAGCTCTCTGCTCGATGCGGGATTAAATAGCTCTGTTGTAACAGATGTTTCATTGTAATAGTTAATTGGTATCTAGTATGTACTGACTAACAATTTTTCTTTTGGAATTGTTTAAATGAACTTATGTTTTATATTCATTTATGGTTGTTTTTTTTCTCTTTGTTTTATATTATTTTTGGTTTATTGTTTTAAAAATGACACACTGCTTGTACTTTACTAACGTCTGTTGTAAACCCAAAACAACTTTAAAAGAGTAACTGCTCAGTTTCTCGCCAGGTCTTCTCAGCAAGAAACAACTCCAACGTGGTGGTAGAGTCGCATTATGTCTTTAAACTGTTAATTTACATAACCATATTATTATGGTATTTATGTCTATTTTTTAGTATATTTTGCTTAAAATTTGACGATTTGAAAGCACTGATACAGTCTATTTGAATAAAGTTATTTGAGTTTGAGTTTGAGTTTGAATGTGACTTTTAATATTGTAATTATAAACCTTATTTAAACAGAAAGTGACCTTTTGATAAAACCATTTGGTCATACATTTTTGTTACCATTTTCAGGTCCAAGCGAAGTACTCACAAGGCAATTGGATAGGTCATTATGTGTCTGATTTTGTAGACATACCATCTTTAAATCAACACATAGAGTTAAGATCAGATTTTGCAGTTATAACTAAAAGTCACAAGTTCTTTATGAATGGATCAGGGTGGCAGGTTAGTAAGATTTAATGCATAATTTTAAGCAATAATGATATCAACGGTATTAATCAATTTTGTGATTTTAAAGAGATACATAGTTAATAAAACAAATTAAGATGTGCCTAAAGTGGATTGTTGGTCATTGAGAAACCATCCCAGGTAAACGTGGTTCACTTTCTGAGTGCACAGATTGAGTCTAGTATATTATAGTATGTAAATTTTTTGTTTCTAAGTTCACCCTTTAATAAGAAAAACTAAATAAGGCACACACATTTGCACATACACACTATTGTGCAGTATTATGTTAGCTTTGTTTGACGATGCGATTGGAGTGTAGCACGGTTTCTCCCTTTGCTTTCCGTGCTGTCTCCTGAGTTTGATACTCGGTCAATTTGATTCAGGAAAAAGTCTTTTCCAACTTGGCTTGGGTCTGGGTGTGCTGGAAGATGCCCTGGTTTAGTTTCTTGTCTGGTACCTTGTAACACAAAGATATTAAGATTATTGACGACACGATTGGCGTAGTGCGCTGTAGCACGGTTTCTCGCCTCGATTTCCCTAGTGTCCCGGGTTTGATTCCTGGTCAGGTCAATTCAGGAAACAATCTCTCTGAATTGACTCCGGTCTGGGTGTGCTGGGAGACGCCCCTGGCTTTTTTCCTTGTGTGGTACCTGTAACACAGGGATATTGATCCCTACTTTGAGACCAACAAGAGGTGTGTTGTCTGGCGCATATTTATTTATTTATTATTATTACCTCGAGACCGTGACAAGTGATTATTTTTATTCCTTTTGTTCAAGTTCTTATAAATAAAAGGCTAACTCTTATTGGTTTTTTGTCTGCTTGATGTAACAATTGCTCTTCTCTTGAATTTCAGGGTTTACTAGGGTTAGCTTACCTGCCTGTTGGAGCATGGGGTGACCAAATTGTAGTTGGATCGTGGTTGGATTCCCTTGAGTGCTATCTGGATAAAAAAGTCTCATTTGAACTCAAATTATGTGGTGTGCAGAGCGCTACTAATTCAACCCATTATGGAAAGTTTTCAATAATAGGTAAATCAATATTGAATTATTTATTTTGAGCTTAGCTGGTTTAATGAGCATGTTTAATGCAGTATTATTAATTAATATTTTAATGACATACATACTCGTACCTGTGATTTATTTGTACTGCTTTATTATTGTATGGTGAGTTTCATAAACCATTGTCAATTAGCATGTATTGTACCAGTATCTGCATGACAATAAGTCCGCACTTAAACAAAATTATATCCATGTATCACCATGTTATAGCAAACAAATAATTATCTTATCTTATCTTATAAAATGTAATGCAAATATTTATAAAAATCAAAAGGTTACTGTGCTGAGATATGTCATGTTTGATGCACCACTACAAGGCGAGTTAAAGTGGCTGTTAAGTCGAGTTGATCCATTTATATCTCACTTCAAGTACTTGCAAATATAATGCCTATAGTAAACGCAAAGTCTCGCTGCACGCGGGGCTATGAAATGTGTTTTTCGTAGTGTTGTGCTTGTGTCGAGCACGCGCTATCGATATAACTCAAATAGTGAGTAAAGTGGCATATTAACCAGAGCCTTTTAAATAAACCTTAATGACGATTCCTATGAAGATGACTCTGATGACGATGGCGATGTTATTTAATAATTAGCAATCATTATGCTCAAATTGTACATTGTTTTAAATGTAATACTTAGCTCTAAGTTTCTTTGTTTTTGTACAAGAAATAACATGTCTGTATTATTTTTTGTCTTTGTTTATCATTATAGTTATTATTTTTAAGTTATTCAATACTGTTGTGTTGTGTGTGTTGTGTTGTGTTCAGTAGTGTTGTTCAATACTATTTGATTACTTATCATTTCATAATAAATGCACATCCAAAAAGGCGACTTATTATATGATTATTAGTATAGTATAGTTTAGTATATGCTTCGCTATGCTCACACGTTTTATTGCCACGCGTGCAGCGATTACTTTGCATTGACTATAAATGTTTTTCTCAGATGACATGTTTTCAAGAAACACTACGCCTTATCAGACACCAATATTGCACAAGCGATGGTATGAGGTGGGTGTACTAGCAATCAACGTCAGACACCCATTACAATTACGCACAAACTCTCATACAAAAATCTCTATGGAGAAGGAGAGCTGTCAGATGCTCAACAGACAAAAGAGTATTGTTGATAGCGGCACTACTAATATCAGATTGCCTGATGAGATATACAGAAAGGTAACTGTTGTATTGTTTTTTTAGTAGAAAGTAAGTTAATGGAAGCAAGGCCTCTGGCATTTGAATCTAGTCATCGCTACAAATGATGGTTATTGGCCTAATCACCATGCTTGCCGAATGCAGGTTGGTGATACTGATCACATACCCATGCATGTTCCAAAAAAATATCCTGGCTTTAATTGGTTAAAGACTAGTTTCTAATCTTACCCCTCAAAATCTGAAGTGACATAGAAACTTAAAAAGCTCTAAAACAAAGAAATGCATCATGTGAGCCACCTTTTATAATTACTCTTAATTAATAGAGATGTGCCGATTATGACTTTGGCCGACTAGCCGATTAGTAGTCGGCCAAGCCGATTTAGCCGGTCACGGTTTCGGGGATTTCCGTAACGATTCGTTTACAGCTCATTCGCGTGCAATGCAAGTCGCAAACGCCGCCTGCGAACGTGTCAGAACCAGTTTTGTTTACGCCGCATTATTTTTTGATTTTCTCTTTTGAAAGGGTCGGAGCTCTGTTTTTGTATATAAAATTATTTATTCGTAGAGATAATACTTTTTTGTGTTAATTGAAGTGAAAGAGCGCAAGTGTTTAATCATATTAAAAAAGGAAATCTTGTGTATGGATGTTTTTTGAACAATTAGACAATGAATCCCATAAGTTTAACAGTAACCAATGTCAAATGATAATCTCTCGTGCTGGGCAGAGAAAAACAGCAAATACTACAAGTATGAGCAACCATATTAAACACCGACATCCAACCCTGATACCTCAGTTATGTTCTGCTATTACATCAAACAAAAACCTTGATTTTTATTGCAAAATACATACGACATACGAAGCCGGATAGTCGGCGCTCCTTGCCGACTAGTCGCCGATTAGTCGCCGATTAGTCGCCGACTACTATAGTAGCCGGATAGTCGGCTTTACCGCACAGATCACCCCCAATAGATTCCGCATGTTGAGAGTTTTGTATTGTTCCCAAAGTCACCAGAGATTGAGGAAGGCACGGGTTGCGGGGAGCGTGACAAAGGTGCTATGATTGGTTATTTCAAGGTCAATTTTGCATTAGCACTGCCTACGTTTGCAAATAGGGTTGGGACACCGTGTATCGACAGTTTTTTTCTATAATGCAAAACGAAATATCACTTTGTAACTATTGAGTAACATCAATATCTCCACACCATAATGTTACATACGACGATACAAAAGTAAGTATAATAAACTCAAATATTGAGTTCCATACTATAAGACCGTTCATTGGTCCTTTAAATTTTAGAAGCACTTGAGTCTTGGTGGCCTTTCACACGTTTGCCATATTGAGGTTTATTCATTTGTTGTAGGATGAGGATAGAAGTGGGGGCGATGAAATAAAACTTCTTGAACTCAACATGTTTCATTAACACACTAAAAGTTATTTATTTATAAAACTAATAAAAAACGGAGCATTTAGAAACTCCATTGTTTGGTATTTATTTACAGATAAAACTGATACATTAGAAAATCAATATCTCATTAGTTTTTCTCATTTTAGCTTAATATATCTTAATAATCTTACTATAATATTATAAATGCGAAAGTTTGTGAGTATGTAAGTATGTATGTTTGTTTGTTATCCTCGCGTTGCGCATTTTAGCCCTATAAGGGGCCGATTCAGAATCAATCATTTAGAAGCTATCCCACGATTCGGTTATTTTCTTTGGTACTTATTTAATTTAGATTTCCTATAATGGGACCGTTCATGTTATTTTTATAATACAAACTATAGACCTTTGGTTTTAACATATGAAAACATTGAATACTATCATTGAGCCAGTAATTTACGAAATATCAGAAAAAATAACCTAATCGTATGATAACTTCTGAATAAGTGATTATTAATTGGCCACCTGACCGGGAATCGAACCCGGGATACTACGGATATCACAGCGAGAAACCGTGCTACAGCGCACTTCGCCAATCGTGTTGTTAAATGTTGGTTTCAATTGCAGTATGAGAAATAAAGAAAAACTATATTTTTTTACCAATATCGGAAGGTGTAGAGTTCACATAGCGGAATCCAGAAGCCATCTTCGGAGTTTTGTTACAATAAATGTATCTGCCTCGAAATATCTAAAACAAATTACACATATTTTTATCGGGAACCATTCTTCCCCACGACACGTAGCGTCCATCCATTGGAGGGAATATAAAATATGAAATAAAAGTTAAATTTAACATGGAACATGAAGTAACTTCAGTTCAGATTAATCTAATGAAACAAAATTTACATCGATAATTATTTTATATTACTGGGTAATCATCATTAGTATTTTGTAAGAAGGAGATAGCTTACTGAAAAAAATCACATGATAGAAAGAGATTTTCAAAAAGACATCAACGCGTGCTTTTTTTTAAGACGCACGATTACTGTTTACATCCATTATAACTTGAGCTCAGTGGGACTGGTCAATGCAAATTATTTTACTTACCGATGAAATGTGATACCATCCTTTTTAAAATTTGATTTTCTTTTAGACTTTCCACACCATTTTATTGCACACGTAGCCATTTTCGCACACCTTAATGGACAATAAGTATTTTTTGGAGTATCAAAATACGCGGAACGCACGGGTCTGTAGTTTGGTCGATACTGAAATAGCGTTAATAGCGATCGGGACCGTATAGTAGCAAATACAACCATGTGCGGTGACTATTCTGGCCCTGCTATGCGGTATCTATTGGGTGTGATCTGTGGCTTTACCGACTACTCGGCACATCTCTACTAATTAATAATATTAATGGTTGAAATTTTGATTGAGACTGGTTCTGATAATTCCTACTCAAAAAAATACAATTCACATGATGTTGGATTTTTTTGCAGGTAGTGGACCTACTGAGACAGCAATCACAAGATTCGTCAAATATCCTGATTTTAGATGAGTTTTGGTATGATGGTGAGGTAAGTTGTGTTTACAATTCTTTTACTAATCTTAGACTAATCTCCGTCTCTTACGCCCGAATAATGAAACGATAATCAAAGTTGAGCAGTCCTTACATGTATAGCTGTCCATCTCATTTCCATTGACATGTGACAGGGCAGCATTAATTTGAGGTATGCTCAACATCTGATTATCGTTACTGGATTCGGGGATTTCAGTGTTAAAAATAATATAAAATGACGTCTTTAGGTGTGGCGGTTAGATGACATTCGCCGTGTCCTATGTTGAGCAGTGGCTTCCTAATGACAGTTACCAATAACGAGATCTTTAGTAAAAAAATACTGTTTTTGATAAAACTTTATTATTCAACAGTTTCGTAAACTCATTTTCAGGCTGCATGCTGGCCCGAGCCTCAAGATTGGTTATCATTACCCTGGTTGGACATAGATCTACTGAGTGATGCCGGTGACGATCAATACTTCACTGTTGAAATACCACCACAGGTAAGAGTTTCATTTAAAATAATTTAGATCCGAAAAGTGGCGTATCATAAGGGGCTCGTTAAAAAAAAAAATTAAAGGGATATTTTTAATTGCACCTCTGTTAAAATATTATGCAAACATAACAATCTCCTCTAATAAACTTATTTCACATCATAAACATGACTGTTCTACAAATTATCTGCTCATCAAAACATGTTCTCTAAAAAACCTAAAAGGAATACCAAAACCATTTTAAATCTATTCACAACTGGAATCTAGTTCCTACAACAGACTTATTCTTCTTAAAACAAAAATACTAATAGCATATTAAAAGTAGGTACTGACTTGCACACTAAATTGTTCAGTCGTAAAACGATTTTTCTGAAAACGATCTCTAAAGATGCTTAACCATCTAATATGTTTCCGACACCAAAATACACTTTACAAATTGACTATTTGTGTAACTAAAATACTTTTCACCTAACTGTAATACTTTTTATTCTTCCATTTGTATGAAAAGTGTTTTGGCGCGAACTCTTCTAACCGCGCTTCTGGTTCGTACTCGTACCTTTGCAACGACGACGCAGATGCAAGAAATACTGAACTATGCGACCTAATTTAAGTAATGGGCTTACATAAAAATACATTTATTGACGCCTGATAGCTAAAAAAACTATCGGTACTATCGATATTATCGAACTGTTTATAGTATCAAAACTATCAATAGTTTGAATTCGGCAATACTATCGATATAATTAATTGACGCCAGATGGGAACACCCGAAAATTCCGAAACACGTAATACCGAATTTCATAATTCCGAAACAACAAAATTCCTGATATTCAAAAGCACGAAAGTATTTTTTTCCGAAAGTCACAAATCCGATATTTCAAATTTCCGAATTTCATTAGTACGAAGAATTAAAAATCCTTAGCTTAATTTGTCCGAAATACGATATTCCGATTTTCAAAATTCTGAAAAAACTCATTGCAATTATTAAAAGTTTACATCAAAACTACTATTTACATATAAAATTAAGCTAAAATCCGACTCGCGGTGGTCATCCCAAAAATCCCGGGAACGGTGGTCGGCACAGACACCGGCCGGGGGGCTTAGCCCTCGCCAAAAAAAACTCAGTCGTGAAAAGACATTAATTCGGTTAGGTTAGAACTGCGACCAAAAAACCGAATTGTCGACCAGGTATCTATTCTGCTAAAAAAAAAGTTTATAAAATTGTAATAGATTTCGGATTTTAGGATTTTTCGGAGTTTTGATTATTCGGAATTCGTATTTATGAAAGATCGGATTATTATTGATTCAGAATTTTAATGATTCGGGATTGTGACATTCGGTATTCTGACTTTCGGACTTATGAACATTCGGAGTTTTGAAATTTCGGATTTTTAATATTCGGATTTATGAAAATTCGTAATTTTGACTCGGGATTCTGAATCATTCGGAATTATGAAGTTCGGAGTTTTGGAATTCGGGATTTGACTTTCGGAGTTATGTTCTTCAGAATTATTTAGTGTACCCGACGACAGATAGCTAAAAAATTTATTGATAGTATTGTTGTTCATACTGGTCACTCTATGGATTGTATTTTTTAGTATGAACAGCAATAACATCAGCAATGCTATCAGTAATACCATCAAAAGTATGGATACAAATCACGGTTTCATATAGGGCGAAGTGCAAGTATCAAAACTATCGTTAGTATTTCTGCGTATCAATAATATTGCCAGATTTTAACTGTCGATACTATCCATCACCATGCACTACTTACACTAATTCGTTTTTTTTTAATAGAGTTTCCACACTGTTGTGCAGGTCATTATGCCCATTTATTGATATTATGTGTCCTTAGTTAAACTCAAACTAAAATAACTTTATTCAAATAGACTGTATCAGTACTTTCAAATCGTCAAATTTACAGCAAAATATACTAAATAATAGACATGAATACCATAATAGTATGGTTAGTATATCCATGACAGATTAAATGATGTTCTTTTCAGAATAAGTGATGTTTGAATTTGATGATTGACATATTTTGTTATATGAATATATTATTAGATCTGCATTCCGAAAACAAATGAGCTGAATTGAAATAGTTTTGCTTAGACCAGAAAACTGATGCTTAGTTTGAATTACATAGAGTGCGTTTTTCGTGTGCAAGTACTTTTGGTGCTATTTTTGGTTTACTTTGTTTGACAAGAGAAAATTATTAGTTAGACGATTGAATACAATGCCATATTTAAATAGACCTGTAGAAATTACTTTAAAATAGTCAAATCATTGAAAAAAAAATCTGATTAAGAAATCTTAAGGTCACTGAATAAGATATGAAGATGCATAATGCAGTATGCTCGGTTTTGCACGTAATCAAATCAGGAAGAGGAGACCCTAGAACTTACTAACTACAGCGCGTAAACAACTGTCAAACGCCATTTAAAATGTCAATCGTAACAAGGCGCAAAGCCACATTTTCCACAATACTAGGATAATACATACCTAATAGGATAGGTTGTTTTTTTTCTGCTGAGTTTTCCAGTTTCTTAGTTTAGTCATAACAGAATACAGAGCAAAAGTGAGTGAAAACTAAGAAAATAAAACGAAACCGACGAGTGAAATCTGCTTTGAAAGCATTCACCGCTACTTCTCGTAATACATGCCGTTGCTGCTAGATGGCGTTGATACATTAAATAAGCAAATACCTTGAAAGCTTTTACATTACACATTATTGAACCCCAAACTGAGCAGAAGCCAGGGTGTCAGAGATTCATAAAAATACTTAATTTTTTCTCCGTTCATATCCAAATAGATTATTATAACAGACAGAAACTTTCGTCATTATTGTTCTGGCTACCCATTGAACTCTCGTTATGGGCAAGACCTCTACCTACTGGGCCAGACGGACCTAAAAAAAATGGGATGAGAATTATCATTAGTAAAATAAAATACTGTCTCAAGTACTGGTCTGGGTGTCTCCTATGTATAATAAGTATGTATTTACAAAAGAAAATGTATTTAAGTATGTTTATCCGTTGTCTAGTATCCCATAACACAAGCTTTAATTAGCTTACTTTGGGGCTAGATGGCGCTGTGTGGAATAATGTCTAGGGATTTATTTATTTATTTATTTATTTAAGTGCAGTCAGACAGACTGTACTTTTACAAAATTAGCTAGTGCCCGTTTGATCATAAATGCTATTTTTATTCCTTCTTAATACATCATAAACGCAAAACTTGATCTTTGACTTCGATGGCTGGATAGGCGTTCATGCTATGTTATTACCGTTCGTTCTCCTGTGAACCCTGTTGAGAAGCAAATAAATTATTCTTCTTCTTCTTCATCTTCAAACGTTAAAAATTCTCTCTTACGTTGTTGTGGTAGGGTGACCATGAGTTTAAATCAGATGAAAGTGCATTTTTTTTAAATGATATTTTCGCCATTAATTTTAAAATACCGCAACAATAAAACGTCATTTATGAATATTGTCTTCAGAATTACATGCGAGTAGTAACAGCCCGAAACACCAGCGAGAATGGCGGCGTCTCGCAGTTCTGCTACAAACTGGGAGTGGAGGCGGGCGGCGCTGACACCGTGCTCGGGTACACCGCTATGGAAGGGCTGCAGGTATAAAAATGTTTTCACTTCTCATGCTCTAAAAGTACGCCAATATAGCCCTACGAAGCGGGACTAAAGTCACCACTTTAGTCTCTAGGGACTAAAAAATAATTCGTTTTTTAATTTGATGACAAACTCAAACAGGCAGGAAAAAATACTATTATCTGTGGAGTGGACCATTTGCATTGCGAAAATGTTGAGAGTTTTAGTTACATGGTTTTCCGCAAAGAAGGTGGCGCCATGTGTTTTAAATTGTTAAGTCCGGTTTTAAATGTTTTTGTACTAAATTGACTATTTTTCTCGCACTCCAAGTGAATACAGTTTGCAGTACAGTTTGCACCTCGAGACTAAACGCCAACTCAATATGCCCTGACTCTTTATCAGGGAGTAACATAGCCTATACAAAGTGTTAATGAAAAAGCGCAAAACCTGAAAATAGTTCGTTCAGAATCGAGAGTAGAATCGATTCCACTAATAAAAACGGTGGTCAAGTTTTGACCAAAAAAATATTTTAATTACGCCGTGTTTAATCTTTACTTAACTCTTTTATTGCGATGGCACGCGAAGCGGCGATGTCGCACTAGATCGCGCGTTATTACCATAGACTTTTTAATTTGCAGACAAACACAAGAAAACAAAAAAGCTAATATCTTCGTAAATTATCCGCGAAAATTAAATTTAATAATTTAATTAATTCTTTCATGACAAAAATAAGTTGGGGTGTCTGAGGTTTTGCTCTTTTTCATTAACACGTTGTCTATTTTTTAAATTTAGGCTGTATTTTGTAGGGAAATACAGTCTATACGGGGGAAGCCACTGACGGACGGCTAGTAATTTATACATTTACGAAAATAATATGACATATTCGGTACATAATGTGGACACTATCTAAGTGAACATTCGATATTTTAAGTAACTTTTGAGGCTTCATACAAAGTCTGACAGACACTTGTGTTTTTGTATGACTTAGCTAATGTATTGGCTTGATCACGACGTTTGAAGGAAGTGTGAAATGCGGGTCGGCGCCCACAAACCCAGGTTATGTTACGAAAATATTCATAGGACATATAGATGTACTAGCTCTTCGCCCGCGTGAACTTAATTTTCATGACATATAGGATTTTTTCCGACTTACGATACTTGTCGTTATATGTATATTAATCGCAAAATCTCGTTTCAATGAGCACCTACATCTTAAAAAGAACCCCCATGCTAAATTTGAAATTCCAAGCTCTTGTAGTTTCTGAGATTTCGTGATGAGTGACCTTCCACTTTTGTAGAGATAGATTTAATGTCTTTAGAACTAAATGCGAATAAAGGTCGCAAAGCTCATGCCACCCTAACCGAAACAGCCCGAAAAACTTTTTTAAAACCCGGCTTCAATTTTCCGGATAGGCTAATTTTTGACGTTTTATTAAGTAAAACATCAAAATATCATGTTTTGCAAATGGTCTAACTAAAAACTATGTATATTCTCATTATGAAATTCGGAATGTCGCCTGTTCGCCCAATCGCAGTTGTAATAAATATAATCATTGACATCTTCATTTCAGGTGCTATTCAACAGATCGGGCGGTTGGATTAGATGGGAACCTTCTGATTGCGGTCCAAACGCCCGCGTCTCCGGTCCTTACGTGTCCAAATATAACCTTATAGACTTGTGCAAACTGTCCAAATCTGACTCAGAAGTGGCCACGTCTATAAGAGCGGCCCAATGGACATTATGTGCAATCTCCATCATAGCAGCGATTGTTCTAATATATCTGTTGGCGCCGTGCGTTAAGTCGATAATAGTTAAACGAAGGCAGAGGGCTCAATCGATGTCGGGTGAAGCTTTAGTTGATCAGGAGTTGAGTTAAGATTCCAGACGTAAGTGTTGAACCGGTGAACGAAAACTTTGAAGCGGTACAGGTGCTCGAAAGCAGCCTTGAAGAGTTTTAACTTCAATACGCGGAGCCTTAGATAGATCTAAAATGACGTAAAAACACAAATATAATAAAATCATTACGTAAACAAACGTCATACCGAACATGAATATAATTTATTGGTATAACAAATCAATGAATTTTACTTGACTGAACTTTTGGAGCGGTAATCCAGACAAAAATAAAAAAAAGGGCTAGCAAGAGCTCCGAAGTTCGTAATGTGGTTTTATTAATATTTATTATAGTTGGATGGCACATTCTAGGTTTTTACGGTACGTTATTAAAATCGGTAGGGATGCGAGTGGTTAAATATACATATCGTAAACCAACACAACGAGTATTTTGTTTAATAGACTTTTAAATTATCAACTGAAGACAACCGACAGCGTTACAGCAATGACAAAATGTTAAATTCATTCTAACATTTGTTTATAGCCTTTATTGTTGTTTGCCCCTGTCTATAGGCAAAGCTTCATTTCAGTAAAGTTACTCTGACTAGAGTATAGATAAAGGCCTCTTTATCGATACGTTTCTGTTATTTCTCAGTGCCTAGTGAAAGTTGTACAGCGAGATTCGAATGACTTAACCATTGCGTATTGCGAGCACGTGAACGCGAATTTGTATGGCATCGAGGCGCCACCTAGCGAAACGTTTTTCCCTCTTCACTAACGACCATCGAGTTTCGACTAGCCGTCCAAAGCAAGCAGGGAACGTACATTTTGGAGGTGGCCGTTCTATGTGCCTACATATAACACTTATTGCTGTTAGGTGGCGCTGCCTCGATGCCATACAAATTCGCGTTCACGTGTTCGCAATACGCGATGGTTACGTCATTCAAATCTCGTTGTACAACTTTCACTAGGCACTCAGAAATAACAGAAACGTATCGATATTCTAAATAACGGGCAAAGTTCGATATACTGCTGTTATTTTGTGTAATGCTTTTCTTTTTTCGTTGTTGAACCATGTCCTTAGATTGAACTTCTGCGGAAAAAATATTTGATTAAACAATGTTTATGAACATTAATTCGTATGTAAATCGTGAATGTATAGAATGTAGAAAGCGCCAAAGGCGCTGTAAAAGGTGTCCGTAAACACTACTTTTGGCAGCTGTAATATTGGTTTTGACATTTTTAACCCTATAGCGATCCCTTTTTTCTGAGGAGGGTAGAGCGAATGGTATTCTTGTTCCCCCCAATACAAAGTATTAACGTTAAATGTCAAAATGTTAATAATAGGATTGAGATAAGGCGGAGGAAAGGCGGCACTTATGATTAAATCTACAAAATTTTAGTAAATCGACAATACAAATTATATTGAAATGAAAAGAATAGAATGTATTCTTCAAAATCTGACTATATAAACATTGAGATACATAACTAACCACAGATATTCACTAAGTAAATGTTGAAAACGCACCAAATAATTACTCTTCTCGGTCACATAATATTTTTTTAAGAATATTTTTTTTTATGCAAATGGTAACATCTTCTTTGAAAAGCGTTTACCTTTTGTAAATAAAAGGACACTTAATAATTTTATAAGGTTATAAAGTGCTATCCATTTAATCTGAATTAATACCTAGCAAGTATCTAACAAGTATATAGTTATCTTTAGTCATCATTCATTTGATATTAATTCAAAGATATTTTGCAAGCATCGTTATGACTTCCAGCGAAAACGCGTAGCCAACTGTATTATATTTAGGATAAGATGTTTAAAAACCACGAGTTTTTACTGATTTAGCACAAATTATCATACTTATATTTCCTAAGTGTAAAAGTATTTTTTCAGATACACTTCTAGTCATGTAGTGATAATCTGATAGTCTGCCAAACAATTTCAGGGGCGTTTTGATTGAATAACAGTTAAAAACTACGTAATTTATATTTTGTAATCGTTTTCGATTCGTGGATGTCACTGAAGTCAATGGAAAATGTTAAACTATTGTAGATCTTTTTTCCTTAATTATTAAAAGATGATTTTGTAGAAAACTCTTATATTGTTCTTTTGAAGTTTTCAGTCACTTCTTAAACATGGTTTACAAATGTATTATTAGCTATATTAAATTAGCTTAGTCTACATAAAAAAATGTTCGCACGGATTTTTGACTAGTCATAAATTATTATAAAATCGTTCTAGATACTGCTTTTATTATAACGAGGTTGTAAAGTAACCCTATTTTTAGTAATTGACTTCTGCCCGTAGTTCTTTAAATCATATTCTTCATGTATTCCGTTTGGTGATCCCATGTTTCACAGACAGAATTTCATATAATTTCGGTTCACAGAAAATGTTTCATAGAATATTCGGTTCAAATATTTTCATTTCGAATATTATTGTTTCAACGACTATTTACTTCATAGAAACATACTGCACAGAAATTTAAATAAGTTAATACCAGACATTAGTTTAAAAAGCCTCTGTTGGTTAGGTTAGGACTGTGAGCACATCGCACGAGCGTTCCGCGGCAGCGGCCGGCGAGTGCCAGAAGCGAATTTTCGGCGAATGAACATAAGTGGCAAAAAAAATGTTCTTGAGAATACTACTTACAAAACTCAAACATCATGAGCAATAATAATACTTAATTTGAAATTCTGTGATATGAATATTCTGAGAAATGAATTTTATTTGTAACATAAATCTATTTGAAGTAACTATCCTGCGTATTGATTATTCGATAAAATGATAAACAATTTATGTGAAACGAAATTCTATGAATCGATTTTCTATAAAACAGTGTGAAACCATTCCGTTCATCCATACATAATTTATGTTTAAGTAAGTAAGTAAAGTAAGTAAAAAATCATTTATTCATTTAAGCTTGTATAAAGCACTTATGACATGTCAAAAAAAGTATACAGAAATAATAATAATAAACGTAAATAAAATAGTACAATATTAGTACACATCGTGAATATACATAATGTGAATCTACCACCGGTTCGGACGTTGCTTCTTATCGAGAAGACTCCGGCAAGAAACTCGATAGTTACTCTTTTCAACTTTGTTTGTTTTACAAAAAATAAATTCAGAGTACAGTCAATGCGAGTAAAAAAAGAACACAATATTGAGCAGAGGAGCAGATTATTCCTACTATGACCACAAACTTTTGTCGTTCAAGTAATCCTCTACATTATAATAACCTTGTTTCATTAACTTTGCTTTAATTGCAGACTTAAACTTGTGAAGAGGTAGATCAACAAGACTTTGAGGTATTTTGTTAAAGTATTTTACAGATTGACCCACAAATGAGTTTCCTACCTTGTGTAGCCTAAGACTGGGAGTTTTCAATTTGTTTTTATTTCTGGTATTATGTTTATGAGTGTCACTGTTTTTTTTGAACAGATGCAAGTTTTTGCGCACATACATTATGTTATCTAAAATATACTGAGCATGCACAGTTAAAATATCGATCTTCTTAAATACTTCCCTAAGCGAGTCGCGTGGTCTAAGTTTGTAAATGGAGCGGATGGCTCTTTTTTGAAGTACAAAAATGGTGTTCAAGTCTGCAGCTGAACCCCACAACAGTAGACCATACGACATAACACTATGAAAGTAGCTAAAATATACTAGTCTTGCTTTTTCAATATCAGTCAAGAGTCGTATTTTTCTAACAGCACAAGCAGCGGAACTGAGTCTCCCTGCCAGTTTAATAACAAGGCCAAAAAAAATATATCGCCATTACTTGTTATATTTTTTGTTGTTATTTGTCACGATATCAGAAATAATAATGTTCTTATTGATTCTCAACTCCGGTTTCTACCCAATCCTAATTGACCGGCAGTCGAATCTTATATCAACGAAAGTCATTGGCTGACAAGAATTTTAAGAGATTATCTTTTATCTTTTTTTTTCTTTTAAGATTTTTTCAGTTTTTTAAGAAAACCATTTTATATATCAATTTTTAGCAAATGTGCAATATATTGTAATTTTGATAATGCAATAAATCTCCTTTTAGAAATTTGATATAGCTTTATTTAAGCTATTTTGTTAAACCCAAAAAGTAGTCCCTGGTGCTTGTCTGGCGTTTCTGAAATATTTAAACCTTCTCTTCGAAGCTGTTAGGAAGGAATAATTGAAACTGGATTATTATTTTTAAAGTTTTTATTGATTTTTCTATACAACTATGTATAAATGTAGCCTTTTGTCGTGCAATCCACGTACTTGATCTTATGGGCCAGGTTGAATGGACGAACGTGTTTACTTGAACAAGATACTATCTCAGTCTAGAGATGGTCAAAGTAATATTGGTCTAGAAAAAGATGACATATATTGCGTGTCTCAATCATTTATAGTGTACTAAATAGATTAAATGTCGTTTTATTTAACAATTAGTTATAGTAGTATGCCTTGAAATTATTTTAAAGGTGGCTACTGATAATGCACATGTCACCATATGATTATAAGCACCGTAAGTTTATAATTTAACTCGCGAGATTAAAAACAATTGACAAATTGTGAACTGTACCAAGCCGTTTACAATTTAACGCATAATCTATCCATGGCAAACGAACTAATTGTAAACTGGCATCTAACTTGCATGCGACGGAACGCGCTGGTTGGTTAAACGCTATGTGCCCCACGCGCCGCCATCTTGGGTGATCAAATTTGTTCGTCGCTGGACATAATCAAACACATGTTTTTGTGATTAATTCTCTTCGTGTAGATGAAGGTTTTTGAATACCTAGTCGCCTGAGTAAAATCAAACCTATGCTTAGTAGGTCTACCACGAGTTGCCAATTCAAATTTACATTATCGTCCGCGTAAAAAAATGTATTGGGATTGGACATTGTCATATCATGTCATGTGTCATCCCAATACATTTTTTTTACGCGAACGATAATGTAAACTTAAGGCGGCAACTCGTGGTAGACGTACAGGTGATACAATCGGACAGATTGTTAACCCCGTTGGTAAGTTCAGGTTCGTTCACTATTTGACAGTTTGCCACGTTATAAACTGACGAACATAATTCATACGTTATAGCGGAAGGGGTTTTAAATTTTTCCAGGTTATACTCAGGTAGGTCATCGTTATGGCAACGTCAAATACAAATTGTCATACGTTTTACCGAAGCATTATGGTACAGTTCGCAATTTGTCGATAGCTTACAAAATCGCGAGATAGATTGTAAACTATGTAAACTATCATATTGTAACTATTATACGGTGACACATACATCATACTAGATTTTAGCTTAAGCAAAATAAAATGGCATTCTCTGTAAGTAATGTAATGTAAAAACCGATAAGGTTGAAAAATAACTCCATTAATTCTTCCATTAATTATTACATAGTTTTACATCACCGTCACCATGACGGTGTATGTGTGGTCCCATTTTCGTGACGTAATAAAACATTGTGTGTTTTGTTAAAGTAGATATGTTTGTGTAAATTACCCTTTACGCTTAAAAAGGTATTATTTATAATTCGCTCAATTTGTGAATCTGAGTGTTACTCTGATCCAAGATTTGTATAATTACTGTTGCGGAGATTTTAGATAAAAGTAGGCTTTTTGTTTTTGTTGTGTGGAAATAGATGGTAAAGTAAAATGGCGGTAAGTGCAATGTGTTTCAAATCGTATGATTTAGTAAAACTATAAGGTAGGGTCAAATATTTTGGCACCTTAACCATTTTGACTTCACTATACATTCACTATTCTGAGCACCGTGTATGTAACTTATTCACAAGATTATAAAAGATACACATATGTAGATATTGTATTAAGTTTTGACTAAGTATACTGACCAATTTAGGCAAGAGGATTGAATGTTAATATTGAATGTACTAAAATTATATTTCCTTATTAAAATACAATGTGACAAATTGTTGTTTTGTGTTTGCCGCCTATAATCGAAATTAGCCGTTATTGAGATTACCTACACGTCAGATATACGATATTTGATAAACGTCATTTGAATTTTATGAACCAAAATTCTAATCATAAAAATATGTTCAAGAGTAAGGCCCCAGGATCAGACGTGTCCAGTACTGTCAAGCTCATCAGTTTCTACGCTCCATCATAGCTCCATAAACCTTTTGCCAACCTTAACCACTTATCTATCCTGGCCGTTCGTGGTATATTTATCTAAATGTATCATAATTGCAATCAATTTTTAACCGACTTTAAAAAAAGGAGGAGATTCTCAATTCCGACTGTATGTTTTTTTTATGTTTGTTACCTCATAACTTTCGACTGGGTGAACCGATTTTGATCATTCTTTTTTTATTTAAAAAAAGAATCATCCAGCCGAATGATGCTTCCTGTGTGGTCCCATTTGAATTTGGTCTAGTTCTGACAGTGGCATCCATGAGAAAACCATGTAAGTCTTAAATCTAGATAGACAAAATGCGCGACAAATGTACGAATAACTCAATATTACGCCAACCGATTTTGATAATTATTTTTTTATTTGAAAGCTGATGCTGCCCGTTTGGTCCCATTTTAATTTGGTCCAGTTCTGACAGTGGCATCCATGGGAAATCCATTTAAGTCTTAAATCTAGATAAACCATATGCGCGACAAATGAACGAATAACTCAATTTCACGCCAACCGACTTCTTTTTTATTGGAAAGGATATACTTCAAGGGTACTTTGATGAGAGTTTGGTTAGATTCTGATTATGGGATCCATGACAAAGTAACGGAACTCTTCAATTCTTAGGAGCAATTGGACGATACTCTTTCGTTGTATAAAATAAATAAGAACTATTCACTGAAAATCAAGATATAAACAAAAATTTTAACAAAAAAAAACCCACTTCAAAAAAAACTATTCCAAACAAAGCACTAAAAAGTAAAGAAATAATTGCGTATTCTTCTAAAACTTATACGATGATATAATGTAGGTACAATTATTGTTATTGTTGGAGTCGGTGTCAGCTAATGCAGGTTTGTAACTACCTACATACATACGTAAATGTGAGATGTCAAAAATGGGTATATTGTAGTGTTTCCTAGCTCATCAGTTTCTACACTCCATGAACCTTTTGCCAACCTTAACCACTTATCTATCCTGGCCGTTCGTGGGATATTTATCTAAATGTATCATAATTGCTATCAATTTTTAAATATATTTTCCAGAGCCGTTTGCCAGCCATTCTTCACACACACAACAGCACATCAAACTTTAGATACACATATACGGGTATACTCGTATACGATGCCAACATAACACCAATACTGCAATGATTTTGTGACGGTTCTTTGTGCTGTGTAATTTAAATTTAAAGACTATAGTTATAAAGAAAAAAATAAGTAAAAATATGAAAAATATATTATACATGAATTTGTTCTAAAGTACTTAACTACAAAAAATTAATACAATACGATACGACGAATTAAGATTGGATATTTACATACTAAAAAACTTAAGAATAAACTTGCGCATTTGAATAAATTAGTAGCAAAATTAATTTATACATAGTGAGGGACCGGTACGGGAAGAATCTATAACTACCTACTTAGGTATATTGTAATTTCCTACTGGGAAGGAGCGTCAATTTCCTTCGACCTAATAACTCGTCTTCGTTGGAAATTACGACTTGAACGATTTCCGAATATGAATCTAATCGCGGAATGAATTTCTGTCCATTTTACGATATCCGCTGAGAAATGAAATTTGATTCGTGTTAAACTTTCACCCTGTATATTTTGCCTAATACCTTGTAGAGTCGCACTTATTTATACAGTAGGTAGGTATCAACACTTATAGATATGCTCCATAGCCGAAGGCCTCTATCCCTTACATCGAGTAATCGCTGCAATTAGCCTAGTCACCACGCTTGCCAAAAGCGGATTGGTGATCGATCACAAACCTGAGCTTTGCGCCGAAAAATCCGAAAATGCACCTGCGATTTGAACCCAGTACCTACGTCATCACGGGCCAAGCTCTGCTATAATAGCCACTTTTCAGTAAACCTCTGGTCAGCTGAATCGGGTACGTATCGAAATACATAAAATACTTAGGTACATTTTACATTTCTCATAAATTTTGTGACAACGACAGAAAAAACTCGATTAAAATATCGATGTTCAAAATACCCCTAGCTCAAAATGCCTATCTAGTGACCTAAATGTTTAAAATACCGAAAGATATTGATTAATTGCAAGCAGCAATGCATAGATGGCTTCTGTCAAGGCTCCGGCGGCGTTACACGTGTGCTAATCGTCGCAGATAGCTTTCGCTCACCACCGCAGCTTCGGGCGAGCGACGGCGGCTCGTTCGCAGCCACCTGCTCCTCAGCCCGCGGGCCGTCTCGCCCCTACACACGGGCCGTACCGTATTCACTTCGATTAGTAATAAGTGCAAGTGATTAGTGCAGGTGCCTAAGCTTAGTGAATATGAGAAAACACGTGTGGACAGCGATTGATTAGTGCGATTGTATAGAACACGCTTCTAATCACTCTACGACGCAGGGTACTAATCACTCGCAATAATCCATCGCTGTCTACACGTGTTTTCTCAAAATCACTAAGCACCTGCACTCGCACTAATCAAAGTTTGCATTCACAGCATTTGATTATTTCTTCGGGAATTTAGACTTCTGGATTTCGGTCATTGGGTAGACCGAAAATCAATCCTCAATCCTGAAAGTTTACTAGAGTAAACTTTCAGGATTTTGAACATTCGGACAGCATTCACTTGGCATTAATATTCGGTATTCCGTGCATAGGTTTTATGTAATTCGGTCTCATGTAAATACGGTATTATAATACGTACCTACCTAGCGGCTGAATTCCTATCAGACAACTTTTCTGTTTCTTCTAGGGTCGAGTTACTTTTACTTACCAACTCAAAGGTAAATTATTAATTTTTCCATGGACAAGTAGGTACCTAATAAGCTAACTAGTGTGAAATTTTTAGGAACTTTACAAGTTCTTAAGTGTTGTTTTCGTAAATTACCCAGTCGGAAATTGCAATTTCGCGTGAGCACGCAAATGGAAATAAGTTCGGTCATTTTAACTTGCGTGGGTCAAATGCGGCAAACTGAGCCGACGCTGTTGGCTGGAATTCAAAGCCCAGATTTATAGCATGGCTTTTATATTTTTTTTGTTTGTATCGTACAATGAAATCTATTGATATCTTTTGTTTTTATTGTTCAAGATCTATTCGAGCAGGAATGAGATGTGGTCAAAATAGATGTGAGTTTGCTCAGACAGAAGAAGCTTGTTCACTGGTGTGTTACTTTCTTATCTTAAATTGAAGGCGTTAGGTTATGTGCAATTGGATAGAGGCAATTTTATAACAATTCGCTGTTGTGCGAACTACACAAGGTGGATTATTTTAGATTCCGGTAAAGGCTGAAGAATTTTAACAAGATAAATTCACGCTGACAAATTCGCAGGCAACAGCTACCAAGTAACAAACTAAGTTTCCACTTGTTTTTATGGATTTGCAGGATATTTACAGCCGCTAAATACCCTACTGCTTAGCCCATTATTCATAAAAACTTAAACAATGCTTCATTACCTACATTTTATCATAGTGTTTTTTAGTTGTGATTAATGGGGTTAATCTCTAAAGTCGTCGTCTTTGTCGTTTTTAGCACAGATCACTTTGTTCTTATGTATACCCACCCAAGATACCCCATGAACACCTAAAAATGTCTCGGAATAAGAGTGATAAAAAACCAATTTAGCACACCTTAAATGAACAAAGTGCTTGTACTTATAGAAAATGAAAGAGTCTGGGGTACCTCTTTCGTGTAAGGTTGCTTTTCGAAAACGTCATTTACGAGTATGACTAAGGTAAATAGGTATGTGTGCGTTTTGTGTGTGTCACAACACTTACGCATTTGATCTAACTTTTTGGAGTTTATTTTATTCGTAATGGTGTATCTAGGGTATTTATGATAGAAAACAGATCCCTAAAAAGATCACGTCTTGACGATTATTTGTTTGTATCTACTTCCCACGGAAAAGTAATTGGAGGCCGTGTATTGACTAGGATTTATCGATAAGACGTGACATTCAAATATGTTTCAATTGAGTTGCTGTTTGTAAATTTTTTGTTTGTTCAATAAGTAGGTACCTACCAGACAACCTAATACACTAAGCTCTGAGATAATATACCTATTTTGTTTGTTCCGATAAGTCCTTGATGTTCAAAATGATGATTTGCAAGATTTTTGTTATTAAAACATAAAAAACTTAGGTTTAATTCTTGTATAGCTACTCTTAGAGTTATTTATGACTGAGTATTAACACTTATACGAGTAAAGCTGTGTAATTGTCTTATAGTCCAATTTAAAAGGATGTTGGAAAAAACAGGCAACAATCTAGCTAAGATAGGATATAAGATATAATTAACCTTCTATTGTACATGAATACCTACCTACCTACCTGCAACCAAAAAACTTACAAGGTTGCCTTTTTGCCATCGTGAAAATCTAAATAATGCAAAAGCTTTATACTAATGTTTTGGGTTTCCTTAAGGCGATGGCGGGCGCCTTGATTTAACTGATAGCTTTTCTATAAATACATTCCGATGAAAATATTTATATAATTAACTATAGGCCTCTATGGCAAGATGGTCTGCTACAGGGCTCCCTTAGTCCCCTGACTAAGGGAGCCCTGTAGCAGACCATCTTGCTCTTCAGGTGGGACTTGGGAGACATATACTGTTGGCCGGTTGATGGACCATGCAGTTGCGTAAAACCCGCCAAGTGACTCTGACCTATCCCGGTCAGGTCGCGTTCCGGGATCAGCACTGCACTAACCGGTGCCAGGGCAGGCCCTCAGGATGAGTAGGTGTGGCCAGCTCAGTAATTGCTTTGCATTATTGTGCTTGTCATCCTCATATCTGGACCTCAC
Source organism: Udea olivalis (assembly GCA_947369235.1). Lineage (NCBI taxonomy): Eukaryota > Metazoa > Arthropoda > Insecta > Lepidoptera > Crambidae > Udea > Udea olivalis. Next base: position 7,923,216 of record OX376352.1, on the reverse strand, counting down.
GACTGCTTTCCATCAGGTGGAGTGAGGTCATCTTGACGGCACTATATAAAAAAAATCCTCAAACAGCAAACTTACTAGTAAAGTTTTGGCTCCTCAACGCCTGACAAAGTGATATTAATTTTGCATATTGTCACGCCTGCAGATTTCAGAGATCGACGCAATGTCAAAATAAATAATCAAGTATCTGGGACAAGTTACACCAAGATCATCTTACCCCAAATTAAGCTTAGCTTTTACTATGGTGTCAGAGACTGATAAACATATCTACCTACTTAAATATTGCCAAATACATACTTAAATAGATACCTAATAACAACAACCAGCCAGACACACAACAAACACAATAAATGTTTGTGACATAAATGTTTGTCATAAGTGCGGATCAACTCACGACCTACCGGTGCTAAAGGCATGATTGCTAACTTTGTAGGTACTGCACTAAGTCATAACTTCTTTCTGGTTGAAAAAAAGGAGACTTAAAAGATTATTGTGTAAAAATATCGTTGTCCAATAATGAAATACCTACTAAGATATTCAGTAGGTTACTCGAAGTTCGATTAAATAATTCAGTCGTCAACCGTTTTGCGGCAATTTGCATAGAAACGAGATCAGACAAAAGTCGCTATTCGAAACCGACATGAAATTCCGATTATACCGAGATTGGAAAGAATCGTGCCTAATGCTTCGTAGGAAAGAAATTTAATTTTCTACGCGATGAAACTTTTACATTAATGCAATTTGGGCTGCTCCATTTAAATAATTCAATACTGCGGCAGTGTCAACTTTAGTGGACGCCGACGCGACGCTCCTTGCGTTGTTATACTATGGTTGTATTGACTGTCCTGCCACAGTCGCCAAATTAACAACGGTCACATTTTCCATAGTTATATACAGTTTGGCTAATGTAAAATGAGTTGTAATTTGCTTTTAGAAATGAAGAAAATATTTTCCTTATCTTTTCTCTAGTGTAAAACTTGGTTACGAGAAAAAATATAGGTAGGTACACCAGACTGCCGATTCATTTTATATTAAAGTCCCTTTTTTGACTTGCTGACACAGCGAAGTAAATACATCGAGTCTGCTAACCCACCTGTCTAAATACAGTAAATTATTAATATTTTGATTCATAGGGTAATGTATAAACATATTCTAAACCCCTCAAATGTGATCTGAGATGTTGATTTTGTATGTTAATAGTTGGGTATTAAGTAGAGCGAAAGGTTACTCGCACGTTTTGAGATTCGTCGCTATGAGGCAATAAGCTACCACACACACTGGGTCACTAGACGCGGCATTTTCCACTAAACAGATGTGATATGCAACGTTGCTGTGGATGCTTTTGATATCCAACAATCACATTCATTGGTCCACATAGCATAGCACTGGTGGAACCAGGGTATAATAGCAGGCTCACAAAGTTGACCAATGATTTTGCTCAAATCACACATTTTAGCTCCGCTGAGCAACATCATTGGTCAATTTTTGTTAGCCTCAGCTTAACTCCGCGCAGCCCCGCTTCTGTGGGAACGCACCCCTGTTGATAGGTACATCGCATAGCTCGAGCTGCGCATCTTTCTCGCGGCTGCGCATCCTCGTAGGACACGTTACTCACTCTTTTACAAAGCATAGCATCAATGGAAACGGTCCGATGGTTTCGTAGCTTAGCTTGCACATACTCGCAGCATAGCTGCATAGCATATTTGTGTTGGAAAAGGACCCTAAAGCCGTATTTTTAATTATACTCGGAATCGACTGACAGCTGCTAAGATCACTTTGTGGAATAACTTTGCCAAAGCCCGGGCCGGGACCCGATACCGGCAGTTCAGTGTTCTACCACTTATTAGGCTACCGAAAGTACTATACGGTATTATTTATAAATACTTTAAGTGATTTATGATTCGCCCTAGTAGGTTTAAATTATAGAGGTTGAAAAAGTTCATATTTGACGACACGATTGGCGCAGTGCGCTGTACCCCGATTTCCGTAGTGTCCCGGGTTCGATTCCCGGCCGGGTCAATTCAGGAAACGATCTTTTCTGAATTGACTCGGGTCTGGGTGTGCTGGGAGACGCCCCTGGCTTATTTCCTTGTGTGGTACCTCGTAACACAGGGATATTAATCCCTACTTCGAGACGATTACAAGAGGTGTGTTGTCTGGCGCATATTTATTTATATTTTTTTATATTTATATTGTAAACTCTTTTTAAATGGCTTTCAAAACTTAAAGAATATACAGTTTTTCTAACATTTCCAATTTCGTATTTTTTTTCTAGAGTTTTGAAAACCGGATGTAAATACTTCAGGATTAACTAAACCTAGTATTTATCTAATAATAAAAAAAACAGTCATTTACCTCAGCAGATTGCGCCATGATGACCGAAAAAGTAACTTAACGCTGTCAAAGAAAATAGGTAAGTATCTACGTTATAAATTTCACAATTCGAAGACTACAAATAATCGGATAGCATACATTTAGATACCCTTACTTACTAGGTCTAGACCATCCTGTATATGTCTAGTTTGTGTTTGTTTCAAGTTGTCAAGCTGATCAGTGGAAAAAATTAACTTGACTTTGAAATCATAGTCGGGTCATAGGTCAATTCTAAGCACTCAAGTAATAATTAGTTTCCAATAATATATATCAAAGCAATACTAAGCAATAAATCAAATCATACAACAACATCATAGATTGGAAGGTAATTGTGTTTACTTTATATTTACATAGTCAGGAAATTAACATTAAGTGCCTATATTTATGTTTATGCAAAATATATGAAACTAGGTGTCCGTAAGCGGCTTCGCCCGCGTAGACTGTCTTTCCCGCCAAAATATAGCCTAAATTAAAAAAAAATAGTCCACTCCCTGATTATGTAGCTTCATATAAGTGTTTTTTTTTTACAAATCGGTCCAGTAGTTTCGGAGCAAACAAAAAAACAAACAAACAAATCTTTCCTCTTGAAAATATTAGTATATAGACAATATCGATGTTGATTAAGATCTGGTCATTTTTACGATTGGATGATTGCCAAATTCCCACCCATGCATTTGAATACAGGACCCCTAATTTTGGCCCGATTGCTTGTTTACTCGCTAGGCCAGGAAGATACCTACTTAAAGACAAACTGACGCGGTGGGGGACTTCGTTTTACAATAGGTATGTAGTGATAGCACTTATAAGATATAATAGGTATCGTACTACTGACACTTTTAACTTCTTTCACACTTCCTAAACTCTAACTCCTATTCGCAAATGCTTCTTAACTGGGTTTTCAAAGTACCAACCGTCAGTGTATTTCCTTTGCTCAGCGTTTTGGTCTTTCTTTTTCCGCATATTCATAACAAAATGGTGAATCCTTGCCATTTCAAGCACAACTTTGTTCCAGAGGCAAAGTCTAGAATATTCCACACACACACTTTCTCTCTCTCGCTCACGCATGCATACACACACACCCGCACTCTCTCTCTCTCTCTCTCTCTCACACACACACATACACACAGACACACACCCATACACACAGCACACACACATTCGTATTTGCATCTTATTTTTTGTCTTTCCTTTAATTTATTACATTTAAATTAGTTTGTTATTTTGTTTGCAGCCTAAAGGCTGTTCTTATGTAAACCGTTATATTTAGTTATCTTCCCCCATAGGACGGGCTCTGCCTAGTTTGGGGGCCAGATATGTTTATAGTTGTTACTGGGTTTATTAATAAATATTTACTAATAATGATAGCGAAAAGCCTTCAATACGGTTGACCATACATTTCTACTTGGAAAGCTTTCTAGTCTTGGCATCGCTGGCAGCCTCCTTATGGTCTCAGCGCACCCATTCTTATCATTCAACTTCGTGCGTGCCCCAAAGTTCGCTACTGGGCCCAATCCTGTTTCATATTTTAATTAAGGATATCGTTCCTATTTTTGATAATACAGCTTGTTTTCTATAAGCCAATGATATGAAATTATCTAGGTAGATCAGAGATAGCAATGATTTGGTGTTTTTTCAGAAGGATTTAATCGATTGTAATGTAAACAGTACCGGTTATTTTTGAATATCGAGAAGTGTGAGTAGGTACATACCACCAACACACCATCAATCGTTCATTCCCATAGGCCTCGTCATCGCTTACCACCTGACGAGACTGAGGCCAAACGCAAACCCATATATTGCCGGTCAAACACTAGTACACTACAAAAGGCAGACTCTATTCGGGACTTAGGCGTGACTTAATATGAAACTACGCTTTCGAACGCACATTTACCAAATTGCAACAAAAGGCTTTCAAATGCTAGAGGCATCGTGCGACGAAATGCGAAAGAATTCTAGAAGCCTTCGTCATAGATTTAGTTTTATTTGGCATAGGTGCTTACTGGCCAGGAGTAGCTGTCAAGTCTGGGCGCCTCACTATGAGGTAAATGTTCAGCAAATTGAACTAATACAGAAGAGATTCCTTTTGCGTCTATCCTACCAGCCTAATAAGCAGCTGCACTCTTATTGGGAACGTCTTGCTTATTCCGGATTGGTTGGTCTATGGGAGCGGAGGTTCTTGGTGCATCTTCATCATCAATGGTATCGTGGACAACCCTGAGCGTTAAGTTAATTTTAACATTCCATTCAAAAAAATTGCCCCGTCGTGATCTGTATGTTCCACTCTCGCCAAAAGGGTCCAAGAGCAACTTGGGTCACCATGCCACCATGAAAAAATTATACAATGGACTCAGTAAATCATGTGACATTGATATACTTTCGGATAAAGTGCATACATTTATCAGTAACTTTTTTAATAAGTTTAAATTTTTGATTTTAAGTCTCTCGTTTTTCACTGATGTTATTTTGTTATTGTTGATTTGTAAGTGAACATTGCATGCCGTGGCAGATGATACTTAAGTACTTGCTTTAAATTTGTTTTGAACTGCCATTGTATGTTCTTGTTTGTCCTATCTAAATATAAAAAGTGTTTTAAGTTATTGCCGTTAGACCCCTGGCATTTGTTTCTGTGTTAACTTACAACCAATTATCAAGTGGTTGTAAAGCTGCTATAGATACACTCAACGTTACAAGCAAAGTTGCTGAGAACATAGTACTTAAATGATAAGATAAACATCTGATCAGCAAAACTTCCTCCAGAGATTTAACAGCGATATGTTAAGAAAATTACATGTTTGAACGTTATTGATTAAACAAAACGCACTGGAGGTCTATTACAGGTACGAGTAAATTGCGATTAATCGATTTTCATGCCGATGTTTGGCCGCCGGACAGAATCGAGACCTAGTGTCAAATGCACACCGCATCCTATCCAATTAAAGGGTCCACAAACAGGTTCTTATCAGATTCACAAGACCCACAAAAATCTTTTTAAGGAAACTCGGTTTGGTCGTTTGCTATAAAACACAAAGGTATTTTGCAGTTCGCTCTAGAGATTTCGGTTATAGATACCAAAATGGTTACAGTGATGGTTACGAGAATATTCGTCGGCGATGTTTCTTAGTTTCGTTTTGTTACTTGCGAAATGAGGAAAAGGTAACACAAACCTGTCCACAAGTCAACAAAGAGTCTGAACAAACTCTCGTGTAGATATTCGTGGCTAATATTTTGCTCAGATAATTTTTAAGCCTTGGAAGCGCATATAAAATATTTATGATGTTGACTGTACAGTATTTTTATCCAAATTATCAGCAACATAGCACATTTATTTACAATCGGTCACACTAAAAATCTATGAAGTCTTAGTTAAGGAATGGAATGGACTTATAGCTTTTAATGAAGAAATGACCAAGAAATATCATACACGTGCTGCTAAATAGCCTGTAAGAGTCGCTTATGTTTAACCTTTCACATTTTCCCCACTGTTATTAATCTATTGAAAGATCAAGTGGTAGTGGTGGTGGTGGCGGTAATAAGAAGCAATTTTCTCGCAATTAGTTGTTTTCTACTAGACTAGATGTTAACGACTCCATTTTATTATAACTGTGTGCATAGTTTATTATCATTTATTAACCCGTTCTAAGAACGAGCATTTTTGTTTTCCGCCAAAATGGCGAAATATGTTCAGTCTGGATAATGCTGCTGTTGATCTACTTTAAGGTTTTTAATCTTACAGGAGTAGATTAGGTACCTATACTTTTAGTATGTTTCATTTGTATCCAGTATGATAAGTTGTGTAACTATATCCAGTTGAAAGTGTAACATCGTTGAATAACACTGATTTTATTCTTGATGTCTTTCATTGAAGTTCCATTTAACCTGATGGGTGGAAAACTTAATTTATACGTGCTGATAAGTATTTACATAACTACGTACTATCTGCCTTTAATTTTACAGTTTGCATCATCTTGCAGACATTTTGTTTTACTTCTATGGTTCGCCGATTTTCACTGGTTCTGTGACCGTTCTCATATTTAATTATTTTATATCACAGTGCTTATATGATTCTGGCGAAGATCTATTGACAGTTCTGATTAATAAGTAGAACGTATTGTTGTTAATACCAAACAAAACAACCATATGCAATATAAAATCGTCAATATCAAATACCCAAAGAAGCGCAAGAGGTGTGTTAGGACCGTAGCAAGTGGAAAGATGTGGTCTCTGCCTACCCCGTTGGGAAAAAGGCGTGATGGTATGTATGTATATGTATGTAATATCAAAAACCACGAAGAAAAAAAAACAGTTAATTTTAAATGTATGTTAATAATTGCTTATCATTTACGGGTTGAAATCAGTTTTATTTGAATCCATGCACAAAAATATTGTGAAAAGCAGGCGTCAAGTAGTTACTTATTATATTGAAATAATTTAGTTTATTCCTCCCAAAAATCATAGAATAGTAAGTAGTAGTAGTAGAGAAACACGCTGGCTAGCACTGTCGTATCGGAAAGTGCTTCAATTTCCAAATATTTTGATTGGTTTTCGACGCGTCTTCCACGGGTTAACCTTGACACCACAAATGGCCATAGCTCTTTATATATACGGGTGACCGCACCGCGAATGACATAGTCAAGTGAGCAAGCACAGCTTCAAGTGAGGAAAATGAGTGCGCTATACTGGATTGCGCTCTTCATGCAAATCCTATTTATTTCCGCGACAAGTAAGTTATTTAATATGCAAATCAATACTAATATTATAAAGAGGAAAGATTTATTGTTTGTTTGTATTGAATAGGCTTCTAAACTACTACTGGACCGATTTTAATCATTATTTTACCGATGTAAAGCTATATTATCAGTGATAGGCTATATTTTTTGTAGGCTATATTTTAACGGAAGAAATCGTCTTTGCGGGAAAGGGGGCTTACGAACAGCTAGTATTTTAATAATTTGGGCTTTGAATTCATGGTACGGGAAGTTAAACCGCCTTATCAATCACTGGGGAAATTCGTGATCCAAGAACCGGCAGCTACCTACCTTGCTTAGTAAATTAGCATGGCAATATAATCCATATTAAAAGGGTAACTCACTTCAAGGTGGCAATGCCTGTTTTGTAAATCTATACTAATTTTATAAAGAGGAAAGATTTTTTATTTTATTTGTATGTTTGTTTTGAATAGACTCCGAAACTACTGGACCGATTTTAATAATTCTTTCAACAATATGAAGCTACATTATCAGGGAGTGACAAAGGCAATTTTTTTTGATTTGAGCTTTGTTATGACGGGAAAGACAGCCTACGCGGGCCAAGCTTTTCTTGTCCACACAATCCTATCCACCTTGACAATGACAAAAAGTCTGCAGTCTTCACAATAATGTCAAAGTAGACTCGGAGGACTCTGACTCATCGTGCATTAAAAAAGCACTAAGGCTCTTTTTAAAATCCCTTGTAACTTTGTCAAGTTTATTCCCTAATTGAGCCTAGCGAGCAATTTCGTAATTATGGTCTTCCATTTCTAGCCAGTCAGCGGTTACCTGGGACTTACGCATTATCTTGGCTGGATATAAGCGATTTTAATAAGGCTCCTGTATTATGACAACCTACTATAGGGTCGTAATGTGAAAAAAATGTGAAGTAGGTAGGTACTGTTTAATAGCCAAGCTGAAGAAGTTACTCATCATCATCCGTGCGGTCTATCCCGGTTGTGAACCCACACTGGTGTGTGGGGTCCCAGGGTCCGCTTTCTTATTTTCTTGGCCCACTTCGCGCGGTCTTGTGCATCCGCAGTAGTGAGTTTGTTGGCACGCATTTCACCCTTAACGACGTCTAGCCACCGCTTCTTGGGTCGACCTCTTCTACCGGTACCTGGCGGGGGCGGCATGGCCAGACATTTGTTGCCCACGTAGTTTGCTGATTACCGTGAGACATGACCATACCAACGAAGGCGGCACTCTTGCAGCTTGTCTGCGATGTCACTAACACGAAGGCTGCCGCGGATACGGGTGTTACGCACGCGATCTTTGCGTGGGACTCCACACATCCATCGCAGCATCTTCATTTCCGTGACGCGCAGCTTCTGCTTTTGTCGCTCAAGTAACGGCCATGTTTCACTGCCATTTGACAGAGCTGAAGAAATTACTGAACCTGAGATAATATTTAACTGCCAAAGCACCAAGGTCCAAGTTAGGTAGATTATTACGCAAAACTTTTGGAAGCCTTGAGCTTTCCTAATTGTAAATAGAGATTACATTTAAATGTGATTTTATTATATTTGATCGGCCCATTGGCACATTGGGCGAAGGGACGTGGGTTCCTATCAATTGTCAAATAATTGTGTGAAGAACTTTTGCGTCTGCCTTGGTGTTATTAGCGCAGCGTTGACTTTCCGACAGGAAACACTCACTGCGGAAGGTCTTCATTTTGCATTTAATGTTCGTGTCGTTACACTAAACTCATTTAAAACTGATTAAGAAGATGAACCAGAACCACATGATGGATTTAATTAAAATATTGTAGTTGGTTAGTAAGTACCTAGTAAACCGCAGATATGAGAAAATAGCAATAACAACAGAAACACAAATATTGCTTTGTAAATTGTGGTTTCTTAACTACAATTAAAATAAACAATGAGAATAATATATTTCACCGAGACACCATGGCAGCGTAACGAGTCGCCGCTACCAACAAATAGTATACGAACTGCCAAATTGGTTGCGCAACCAAACCGACACCAGGTTAGTCACTCTTTATAGAGCTGTACGAATGTTTTTGGTAGCGGCGACTAGTTGCGCCGCCATGTCGTCCCGGCGAAATACCTATATATATAGCCCTTAGTCTTTCTAGGAAAGAATAAGTAAAAAAAAAAGCAACTTGTTCTAGCATGTGAAGGTAGGAAATGTATTTCGAAATAGACCCTTGTTGTGGCGCTGATGTACCTATTAGTTAGACCGTATCCCCTGACACTATGCTATGTAACGAAGCGAGTAAGATATAATATGTGCTACGAAGATGCGCGGCCGCAAGGTACGAGTAGCTACGCGGGGAAAATGCGCCGCTCGAGCTATGCGATATATCGACAGTTCCCTACAGGCACGCACAGCCATTCATCATATAAAAAACATATCTTAATAGAACCCGTTTACACCAATGCTATGCTATGTGGACCAATAATTGGCGATTGTGATTCGTTGATTGGTGGATATCAAACGCATCCACAACAAAAGCATAGCACATCTCTGGTGGAAAAGTACCCTTCGGCAGCGCCCCCTCTGTTTCAATGCATATTGTTTTTGATAGTTATACCTATTCTAAAAAGTTTTTTCACTTGTTACAGCATTGCCGTCATGCAAACTCTCAGACTCCACCTGTCTCAAAGAGGTGGCTAAGGCATCCCTTGAATCACTGGTTACTGGAATACCAGACATCGGAGCGGAGACCTTAGACCCTTTGCACTTGAAAAAGATCAAGGTAGACCTGGCTGGGCTAAAGTTGATCATCAGGGATGTAGATATTGTTGGACTGTCGAAAAGCACCGTTGATGAAATCAAGTAAGTCTAGATCTACCGAGTAATGAACACCTGCAGAAGTGTAGACATAAATTGAACAGTTAGACGCGAGTTTACTTCGAGTAAGGTAGATGTCCCTTTTGCCGATAACGTCCCAGTACCCGATAACTACTAAGATTTTTATTTTTGCTTATTTCTACTAAACAGATTTTATAAGTATTTAAATGGCAAAATTTTGTCAGTAATATTCTTTGTATTTATAAAGGCAACACTTAACCATAACCGAAATGGTGTCTTAACTGTATAACATAGAAAGTACTGTGCCCGAAAAATAATTTTAATTCCGAAGTTTTGTCACTGAACTACGCAACCACCAGGTTTTATTGCTTAGCTTGCTGTGCTGATGATTTTAACCATAGGGTAAGAGTGTTAATTTACTTATATATTTGAATTAATTATGTAGCGATATAACCTGAAGCTAATGGCAATTTTTTTTGAAAAGTTATTAACAATACTTTTTACATCTATTGGTACACGCAAATTGCTACTTGACCCTATACCCGTTAAAATCGTATACTATTTTAACGGGTTTTGGTACACGCATCAGCCTAGTAGTAGCCGATGCACCAAAACCCGTTAATGTACCCTATGTCCTTGAAATAAGTGTCACTTTTGAATATAATAATTAAATTATTGCAAACCTTTTTTTCGGTTATTGGGACAAACGTTTGACAATGTAGGTACATTAGAACTATGACGAGCTTAGGTAAGCTCGTCATAGTTCTTAGCTACATAAGTATAAGTGTCATTTTCTTCTATTGGGTTTTCTTTGAATCTCATAATTAGGTTAGAATAATGGTGACATTTGTTATAATAATGTCATACAACTTCATTCTGATTTTTTATTCGATATGAAGAGTATTCATCGAAAATAAAATTAATATATTTTATATTTATTTGTTTAATGTCAATAAATCAAGTAATACAGTAAAAAAATATTTCTGTTTGTATTTACATTCAATCAATGCAATAAATACCATTCAAATATAAATAATTTAGGTTTATTCATCATTATCATGACATATTTATGTTTCCTATAGAAGGACTCCTGATAAATAGGTAGAGAGCTATCCCTAGCTGCTGTATCTCATCATGACGGCTCAATGCGAATTGGTGGCTGAACCAAAGAACCACCGAGTTGCTTTGCTTGTAGTTTGCTTGACACACATATTCGCACGAATAGGACTATTGAAAGGAAATAAGGATGCCTCGGAAGCACAAGTGGTTTGCGCACTAGCTAATTACTTGGGTCATCGAGGCATCCTTCTTCATCATTTCACCCACGTGACACTAACTGCTGAGCATAGGCTTCTTTCAGATTATTATTATTCTATTATTGATAGACCTGTTGGCGCAGGGGTCCTGTTCCCTGCGGTTAGGGGAGAAGAATACTACCGATGTATCCTTGCCTGTCGTAAGAGGCGGGCAAAAGGGCCCTTGCGACCCCTGCGTGTGCTTTGGTTTGCAATCCCGAGGAAGACGGTTACGCGTGTCTTCGGACACTGTGGTCTGTGTTATCGTGCACAAGAGTCGAGCTTGCTCCTCCCGAGGCTGGCTGCCAGGCGGCCTGGCTCGCCGAAGAGTCCTGCGAGGAGTCTCTCCCTTGTTGGGGATCCCGGGTCCTTTCCATTCTGCGCCGAAGATGACGACCGTCAGGTTTTAGTAGGTCTCTGTTCTCCCAGGAGTTCAGTCATCCCAGATGTCCCGAACCCAGGGCTTTGGGAATACCTAAATGCGATATCAGCTGATTCCACGAACGATGTTGGATAGATGATGTAATTCACGGTTGCTTATGCAATTGGATGTTCAAAACGTATTTGTAGGTTCTTTACCTAGAACCAGATCATTGATTTTCATCAACCTTCCATTCAGATCTTCTATCTTGCCCACATTTTCAGTATGGTTTACACATTCTGTTATTAAATTCACAAAATCATTCGAGGTTATAATTTGAGTCCTTCATCACATTCATTGATATCACAGGTATTGCTCTGACCAGACATTTGTGATAATCTCTTATATAGTACCTACTTCTTGGAAATAGTTGGAATCGTCTGGTAAATTTTAAACCTTAATTTTTCCCCCAAACCGCAAAGAGTATTTTCAAAGATTTTATCACCTTTCCACGTTGGAGTATTATTATCATAAAAGACCGAAGAAATATATTCCTTTTTGGTCAATGTGGCCGGGTTTAGCGGTGTTTGTTCGGTTACTTGACACACGCTTGTCGAAGTTAATTGCAACGAAGAGTAATAATTGTTAATACTTTCTAGGTCAAGGGCTTGAATCCCACCTAATACAAACATTTATGTGACGAAGCCGGTTTTTGTTGGTTGCTGGGTGTTTGTTTGTAAGTATTTCAGTAATTACTTTAGTGCCAAATAATGAATTAATTAATTAGGGTCTGATATCAGATGGCCATTGTGATCATCATTCATCACATTAGCATTACAAACAAATGTAAGTACATTTTTGCTAAATCAAGACGAAGACCCTGTTAGAAGCTAGCGTGTAGTATAATTCTTGTTGAGAAATAGCATCTATTTTGGGTCGCGTAGTAAGCTTATAGAGCCATAAACTGCCCAACATAAATATTATGGTTTTTTGCATCGAAGAGTAATAATTGGAAATTTCTACATCCATTCTGAATTGGAAAACCAATTAATATAGGAAATTCCTGAATACATTCTGAATCGAGTCAAGGTTTTGAAGCAGAGGGCAGGAATTAAATTTTTTAGTTTTATGAAACTTTTTTGTTAGGTACGCCAGACTTATCTGTTTTTTCCAGATCCTTTTAAAAGGTCTGAAAACAGCTACTTTCATCGGCTGAAGAACATGAGTCGCATTTGGATAGAAAGCGGTTGATTGAATGCTTCTCACGGCTGAAGATACTATTTCCGTGAACAATGCCCATCTTAGAAAAATATTATTGTTCTTTGAGTATCACAAGCCAGAACAGTTTGCTATGTACTCATAGAATGACCAACCCTTTGGTATAACTCTTTTAGAAATTTTGTGCGGCATCGACTTTAGCTATAACAACACCATTGTAGGTGCCTATTCGACTGTGTTTGCGGTGATCAGCACTGTCACGTATTTTCTGTTACCGCTGGGGATAACTTTGTAATATTTTTCGCCCTACCTTCTACTAACACTCGGTTATCTGCAGGGGACAAAAAGAATGCGCTTTCTTCACAGTTTAATATTCGCCTAGGATATTAAGCCACTTCTTCCAGTTGTGCCAATATAAAGCAATCTTCTATATCCTAAACCATTGTCCATCACGATTTTGTGCTACTCGTTGGCCTACTTCAGGGTTTCTCTCATGAAACGGTTCAAACCAGTGACGACCCATGAGTTTGTTATTCTATTCTAGCAATCGAAAACTATCTCTTGTATAAAATTCACGTATGAAAGAGATAAATCAAAAGATTCGTATTATATCGGGAATTGTGTTTCAAACAATAATAGGTTTTTTTTTTTTGCGGTTCTAAAATTTTTGATTTGTTGTTACAACACAAAGAAAGATTGTTTTTATGTTCTCATAATTAATTATAACAAAAATAAATAATTTACCATAAAGTTATGGCTTTTCTTTAAGAAAGTATAGTAACAGCCTTACTATTATATATTTCTAGCATCAATAAAAATATTATATTTTAGTGAACTTTATCATAAGGCAACTGAGTTCAAATTCGCAATAAAAAATAACGGGTTTTAGGACACTTAAACGCTTACTAGTACAATATTAACGGGTATTGGTACAATTCAGTGTTTTTTATATTTCTCTGAATTTATGTGTATTAGCATTTACATATTTAGAAGTAAAATTATTTATTCATGAGCTAGATTAAATTACTTGAATGCTCATGTAAAAATATTTTTTGTACCTCTACCCATTTTTACGTAGCAGACGTGCAAACTCAGCCATGTTCAAAACTTAACGGTTACTGGGACGTTTACCTTACGTAGACGCCTTCGTGCCCGAGTGGTTTTAGAGCTCGGCCCGAAACCCGGAGGCCCTGGGTTCAATTCCCTGGTCGGGCAAAGTGGGTTTTCGGATTTTTCGGAACATAGCCCGGGTTTGTGAACACCAACCCGCATTTGGCAAGCGTGGTGATTAGGCCAATACCCATCCACTGTAGCGATAACTTGATTTCAATGATGGACAGTATTGCAATCGCCTAATAATTTTTGACTGCCGTGTTTGGTAGGGCAAATTGCCGTGTTTCTAAGGAAAAGCCATCTTCGATTGCCATGGCAACTAAATCGAACATAACATGTTTCTTTTTTAATGTATATCTTAATAAACAAACACACAATTGCCCCATTTAGGTATCCATTATTTCTGATACTATCAACAAAATATTCTTTATTTTTATCAAGTTTGTCGCAACTATTAAGCTAAATTTGACCCTAGTAGAACCGACCACAAGAGATTCCCTTTTCAGACGTATATCTTAAGATTTTTGGCTTTAAAACCTACCTAAATACGACTTTTTCAAATTGCCGTAGATTTTGCTACGGTAGTAGAGTTAGTGTCATAGGCAGTAGATAGTCCTTTCGTTTGGGCTATTTTCATAGAACACGGCAATTACCGTAGCAATGGTAACACTGATGATGGAGGCATTTGCCCAGCAGTGGGACAGTATAAAGGCTAATTTACTTTACTTACTTCGAGTGTCAAAAAAGAGTGCTGTGCATATCTTTTACTCCATTTAAAGTGGTTTCAGAGTAACGTTTACGCGCGTATACGCTCGCTTCGGCATAATTCCCTTTAACAAAACATACGCGAGTATACGGGCTTATTGCGGGTGTGGAAAAAGACGCGCTTGAACGCAAGTCTGAAACTGCTCTAAAACGCCATCGCGATGTCGAAAAAGCGTTTGTTTTAGAACCAAAACGTCTTGTCTAGTCTTGCATTATCTATTTGGATTTTTGTCTATGTTACTAAAAGTTTTATTCTAGTAGTTTTAGTCACCACAGCCAGACCGTAGCGTAACTACCTATTCGAAATCTGCCAGGGTACGATCAGCTAGAAAAGTCGTTGAACACTTTACTATGTCACATTATCATAGTTAAAGCTTTCATAAAAATTGTTAGATTAGCTACTTAATATAGCAATGTTCTAAAGTGATCAGCTAATGTAACTGTACGAAGTCTACAGTCCGCATAGAATTATTGTTTTGAGTGAACTGTAGACACGTCATTTTGTTTTAGACTTTAATATTGCTGTAGGTACCTTCAATTGTTTTTATAGCGTCAATGAATTTATGCAATTTTGTCGTAATGGTGGCCTCAAAAAATTATATAATGAATTCTTCCCAGGTAATTGACATTGATGTTTTGTGACTTTGTTAACATTTGACCGCAGATTAAGGATATGCATTTGACTGATTCCCTATTTATGTATAATGGACGGACATTTATTTATTTATTTTTTGTTTAATGAACTGACTTTTTATTTATGCTGGAATGCTCTGACGAGTTATTCCAGCTTATCCCACCCTCACCTTTCCACTCCCGTACCACGCGTGCTGGACTACGGCGTCACCCACACACAATTCAACATTTGTTGGCCCGAACTAAAAGGTTCGGTGACTCGTTTCTTTGTCGTACCATCCAGACGTGGAACGCTCTTCCAGCACATGTGTTTCCTTCCTCGTATAGTCCCGGGTTCTTCAAGCGGGGCGTGAAAAGGCATTTCTGCAGGCCTTCAAGGTGAGGATGGCCAGCCCAGTGATTTGCCCAGCCCAGAGAATGACTGGGCTTGTCAACCTCATATCTGGACCTCACGACCGCTTTCCATCAGGTGGAGTGAGGTCATCTTGACGGGCAATATAAAAAAAAAAAAAAATGTATGATAGGCTTGGAATTTAATTGTAATTACATTGAAATTATCCTAAATGTACTTACCTCAATCGCATATTAAGTTTAGTGTTTTTATTAACTTTTTAGTCATCTAGTTATGCATGACGATATCATAACATTTGTATATCGATAGATCGATTAAACATGTATGCACGATACCTAAAAATATGAACCAAAAGTGTACCATGTTTATACAAATAAATATTTTATCTCTTATCTTTATCTCTTCATTAAGACGCGCGACGGCTACCTAAGCCTATTGTTATATCTTCAGATCATAATATCATGTAATTGATGTACCACCAACCGTACATACACGTACACGACTTAAACACAACCTTAAGATAATAATCCATAAGACGTTGTTGCTTTGTTTTTAACAATTCCAGAGGGGCTAGCCAAGAGCAACACGCCACGAAGATTTCTACAATAGAAATCGTTCAAATGTATGGGGATGACATAAGCGCCAGTGACAGCTATGTGTTGCTCTTGGCTAGTTGGCCGTTTGAAAAGTTGAAAATTTCTAATTTCAGACTTGAGCGTGATTCGAACCTTCTTCCGGTTGGTTTCGTTTTCACAACATTAACACCAACAAGTTGATGAAACAGATAAACTTGTTGAAATTATTGCCTTTCATTATTATTCAATTATTTTATTTTTGAAACAAACCTTCATGAAACATTTCAAAAGTACGAGACAGGAAGTATTTAACGGCTTATAATACCTAAAACAGGCCCAAGTAGCTCTTTGGATTATCAACCTTCAAAATTAAAATAATTCAAAAAATCAAAAGCATTGTCATCATGTTACCATAATTATGCTGTTATTAATCTTATAAATGACGTAGTATGTAACTAGAAGTAAAAATATTAAAAATGCCTTTTGGTGTACTATAATTTGCTTAATTATGATGTTTTTTTTTTCAGAGTAGATGTGGACAAGAAAGTGCTACAAATTGTTTACCACACAGATGCGTTGATGGCAGGAAAATATAAGGCTTCTGGTCAACTTCTTATTCTGCCGATCAGTGGTGATGGGGATATGACATTCAAATTCAGTAAGTTATTTATAATGCACACTACGTAAATCAAGCACAGAAGTCTTCTCACTTGTAGCAGCTTGAATACGGTATTTGACAACAACATTAGATTCTCAAAATAATTTAATATAATCAAAAAATACAATAAAAAGGGGCCAAAAATAACTTTCAGTTTATTTACTTTTGTACAATTTAATTTCCGGCCCTTCAAACTTGGGTAAGCAAATCCATTTTTGAAAGTGTAAAGTAGATAAAAAGACCGGCCAAGTGCGAGCACTCGCGCACCGAGGGTTCCGTACAAACCTATAGGTATTTTAAATAATTAAAAATATTTTTATTAACTGATTTAACAAAAACATTACGGTTTTCACAATTTTTCCTTTATCTGTGCTATAAGACGTTGCTTCGTAACAAATTTCAAGATTCTAAGTTCACGGGAGGTACCCTGTAGGTTTTGATTCTCTTGCGAGTGTCGAAAATTTTCGGAAATTTGTGGTATAAACTGCTGTATCTTTTGATTGCGTTGGCTCAGAAGTTTGATTTTTTAACAGCTCCAAGAGACAGTATAGGCTTGAGTGTTCAATATATATTCCAGCTTGATACCTCCACGCGTTCCTGAGTAAAAGGGTCTTGACAGACAAACAGACGGACGGACGGACAACAAAGTGATCCTATAAGGGTTCCGTTTTTTCCTTTCGAGGTACGGAACCCTAAAAACTATAAGTATTCGAACTATAGTCGAAACTATAGTCTACACAATTTATAGCAACTTTTGTTAAGAAACCATATTCATGAACGCAAAATTTTATATAGCTTTCGAACAAATGTTTGCATAAAGGAGGTCCCTCACCTAGAGCATTTTCCTGTACTGCAACGTTTCAGATTCGCTTTTGAGCATTACATTGCAGTAAGTACTGCCTACCTGACATGACGAACATTCGCGTGTAATGTATATTGCAGATTCGATTTTGCGCATTAAATTACAATACTGCCTTACAAAACTTCGGGGAACTTGTATTAAAGTACCTATTACACATTGTAACAACAAGTTGCGCACTGCAATGCGCGGTTGTCCTCCCTCACCGATATAATGCTCGACTCTGTAGAGTTGCATTACAGTAGAATGCTCTACGTGAGGGAGCACCTTAACGCAAAGAAAAGATCACAAAATGAGGTCATTAGCAAGCGGCAGTTTGTAGGGAACGTTTTTGGCAAGCCCAAAATATGTTTTTTGAAATTGCTATATCTCGGAGCATTTTGACGCTTTCGAAATATATTTTTTACCAATGTTTCTACTTTTGAGAGGTCATTCGATAACGCCACATCAAAAAAAATGTCAAATACCCTATTCATAATCATAAATCTTTATTGCTTCATGTGGTCAGCCACTAGACGCTGCAGACGCAGCAGAGTTTGTAATGGGAGTTAAAGAGCTATCAACATAGTACTTAAATATATAAATAAATAAATATACTTCAATGAATGAGAGCGTCGTGGACTAGGGGTTAAGCACCCCAACTCAGTGGACCGTTGGTCCCGAGTTCAAATCTGGCTAGAATCATCTTTGTGTTCATTTCTAATTTCCGACTAACTCTGCAGTGATGGAAAACATCGATAAAAAACCAAATCAATCGGATAACAGCGGAAAGCTCACCACCTACCACGTAGTTTTCTAATGCCATTAGTGAAAAATGAGCTGAGGGTTCCGTTCAACATGACGGTAACAGTCACTTGCCTTTGACTACTCATTTGGGATATAGTCGTGATGATATGTTGTGTTAAATAGATAAAAGTACTCAGATCCAGAGCAAACCCAAAAGCTTTTCTTATGCTAGTTTGTCTTAAGCGTAGTTTAAATTGCCACCAGGCTAGTTTAGGATTTAAAATAAAATAAGTTGTATTCTTCACAGAGCAATTGGAGGTCCAATTAACAATGCCGTTTGAGTTCAGCAAGAATCCGGAAGGCAAAGACGTGATGGACTTGAAGAGATTTGTTCTCAAATACGATATCAAAGGCGCTCACTTCAACCTGACTAACCTCTTCAACGGCAACAAAGAATTAAGTAAGTCCTAAAGCATATTAAGTAGACTTAAAGCAAGGTAAGTAGAGTTAGAGTAGAGTTTGTTGTAACGGAGCACAATAAATTATGACCTGATTAAAAAAATGTGCCAGAAAACATATGACAAGGATTTGAGCTACAGGCGGGCGTCACTCAGCTAGACCCGAGCCAATGCAGAACAGTTAGTTTCCGGAATTGGCCCAACCGGGAATTGGAACTGTTCTACTTGTAATTCAAATGTAGCGCTAAAAGCACAGGCTAAAACTGAATGAAACCAAAAAATCCAGAGAAACCATATACACACAACAACATGGTCTAGGGTCTACATATATAAAACTTTTTTTAATAACTTAAAAAGTACTGGCCTTACAAATAAACTATTAACGACAGATTATAAAAACATTATTGAGTTCCTTTTTTAAATTCAAATTTGTATTTAAAAGGTTTTGTTTTAAGATGAAATTCCCATTCATTGAATTTTTTCCGAAGATGTAAATCTGCACGAACTTCTAACTTGATTAAAACTCCATAAATTTCTATAAATCTTTGTCAAACGTATCTCCGGTGTTCATTTAATGATGCCACGTAGACACTTGACCAGGAACGAAATGTTAAGAGCAGTGGGCATGATTCAAGCTGGCGCTACCCAAATTGCGGTTTACGAAGCCATGAGGACCAGTCAGAGCGTTATATCCAGGCTTTGGTCACGTTATCGTGTCACGGGGGAAGTGGTGGAACGGCACCGAGGACCTCAACGCATTACAACACATGTACAGGACCGATTCATAGTAAATGCTGCACGAAGTCAACCAAATGTAACGGCGATGCAATTGGTTCAAAGGCTACAGAGAGAGTATGGTTTGCTGGTAAGCGGTCAAACTTTGAGAAGACGACTGCATGAAGTCAACCTACGTGCTCGTAGGCCACTTCGGGTACCAGCGCTAAGGAGAGGCAATCGAGGAAGAAGATTACAATGGGCTATTGCACACGAGCCAGCTATTGCAACTGGAACCATTCTCAATGGTCACTTGTGCTTTTCACTGATGAATCCAGGTTTGGATTTCATCCTGATTCGCGAAGAGTACGCGTTTGGAGAGAACCTAGACGTTGGAATCGACTGCAGCACCCACAACAAGTTCATGCATATCAAGGTGGCACGATTATGGTTTGGGCAGGAATTCGTCTCGGCGGTAGAACGGACCTCAATACAGACAGCAAATGGGACAAAATTTCCAGCTAATGCGATAATGCCCGTCCACATACGGCGCCTATCGTTACAAGTTGGTTACAACAGCATTATATCCAAGCTTTAGACTGGCCTGCACAATCCCCTGACTTAAATCCTATTGAGCATGCCTGGGATATGCTTCAGAGAAGAGCTCTTAGGAATTTCCCTGAAAATATTGTGCATGAAAACCAGCTTTTCTTGCATCTTAGCAAGACTTGGGACAGTATTCCACAACAGGATATTGACACCCTTGTTTTAAGTATGCAGAACCGCTGCAGATGTGTCAGGAGAGTCTTAGGTGGAGCCACGGATTATTAATTTTAAGTTTTCAACAATTTTTATAAAAAAATAGTTCTTTTGTTTAGGTTTTGATGTTTCAAAAATAAAGTAAAGCTTGAAATTTTGTTTGAGTTTTTCCAATTCAATCTAAGTTTTTTTAAATTTAACTTCATCTAAAAGTTTATTTATCAGATTAGATAGGCTATTAAACAAGGTTTATTTTAATGTGTAGGTGTCTTAACAAAAAGTTAATAGAATTTTAGTTATTTAGGTTTAATTGAAATATCCCTAGGCCATGTTGATGTGTGTATTTCAGCACTTACATACTGAAGTAGAGATCAGAACTAGAATTCCTATACCTATCTACATGTTACTGGTAATGTGTATAATTAAGGCGAGGTGGTTCTGCACAACATTTCCCAAGGGAAACTGGTGAGCGCCACGCGGACCGAAAATCACTAAATAATCGATAAAAAAATAAATTGATGTAATGAAAAGAACCATTGGATGAATCCCTCTAGTTATCTAACTTGGTTTGGTAAGGGATGGGTCCCTTTATTGTCAGATAAATTATTTAAGGAATAAAACCAAAAATAGAAGACAAAATGTCACGAAAAGAGGTAACTTTGTGAATTTATTCTATCGAGCCAACATTATTAAATCATGTTTCCACCGAATGGACTCCCTGTATTATAACCTCAACAATATCGGTAAATTTTATTAGATTTTATTTTACTGTTTACTACTTCAAAAATGAATTCTAAAAACGTGTTTAGTGAACCACCTCCCCTTAAGCCTATTTATTCAATTCCTAGGCAATGTATACAATGCCGGGTGCGTTTAGGCAATGTATGAAATTTTACTAATATGATTAACCATTACATACTTAGCCTAGGCATTGTACTTATACAATACCGGATGCGCAGCAGGCAATGTGTGTAAATGGGTTCTCTAAGAAGAAAGTGTACTGTCAGAATTGTCCTTTGGCATTGGCATTCATTTTGTGTAGGAAAGATAAATCGATTCCTATGTTTTATATATATCCGGCAATTCGTATATATCTGGCATTGTATACAATTATACAAATACACACATTGCCGATAACATATACATTTGTCTGAAGCAATCGGCGCAGCTGGACCGTATCTATTAGTTGATTAAAATCTTGTTGAGCCAGAAAAATTCCGAAGGATTTAAATAGATTAACGAAACGATTCCTTGAAATTCTCAGCTTCCGGAAATCGAGTGCTTAAACGAAATAGGACAGAAGTTTCGTTTTAAAGCTACAGAATATTTCCTTTAAGAAAAGACTGAAGGCTCCTAAAACAAATGAAATCGATTCAATTTCAATTTACTGCCAATCACTAATAAGAAAGTATTTGATGGTGAAAGTGATTTGATTATAATATACTTAGGAGCAAAGAAATTGAGCTACCCCTGTCGTTATTAATTGGGAAAGTAATGATTCCTAATAACAGGAGTAGCTCTGTTTCTTCTTATGCTGCTCCCAAGTGTAGTCTGAATCAAAATTACTAGTTGCTCGTTCTAAATAATTTGAAAATATAAAAACATTACATAGACTTTCAAAAAAAATAGTAATAACATAACAATTTTCATTATTTCATTCAATAGTTAATTTCACTTTTCTATTTTTAAACTTTCAGGTGACTCTATGCTTACGTTTATGAACCAAAACTGGAAAATATTGACAGAAGAGTTCGGTCTGCCCATACTAGAAGCTGCGCACAAAAAGATATTCGACTCTATAAAGAAATTTGTGGCCACACAGCCGATAGAAGACAACGCATCTTAAAAATCTTGCCAAATGACTAGACTTGCTAACGCTATGTGATTACTTAATGATATTTTTATTTATTATTAATTTATATTTTATGCATGTTGTCACTGGTCTATAGTTTCTATGGCTGCTTTTGTTATTGTTTGAAATTTAAGTATAGTTCGCGTCAAACATCCAAAACATTGAAGTTGGTTCTGTGCACGCGAATACCTATTTTTTATAAGAAAAATCAGGGACTCAGGACAACTTCAGAGTGGACGAAAAAGTTTGACGCGAACTATACCTATGTAAAAGAAGATGTATGTAAGTATGTTTTATAAATAAATGTTTTTAAAACGATCTGTGTGTGTTTTTTCAAATATTTCAGCTTACCTTATTTGAAAACCCAAAATTCAAAAGAGATCGCTCCCCAGCGATAAGACCACCTATACTAGCTACTACAGCAATACTACTGCTTTGTTGTTATTTGTACAATAAGGTTTATTTATCTAATCTTTTTGTACGGTCTCTAGAGAATACCAAATCTTGTCCGGATCTACGAATATTGCTTATTTTCATGACCTGTTATTGCAATGATAGCAATCCTGCCTTTGGCAAAGGAGTTCGTGGGTTCGATCCCCACAACATGACAAGCCTTCACGTGACGAACATTTGTGTTTGTTGTGTGTCTGGGTGTTAATATGTATTTAGAAATACACAAGTAAGTTTATCAGTTTCTGGTATATACCCACAGTTCAAGCTCTGCTTGGTTTGGGGTCAGATGATATTGGTGTAAAAAAAATGACAGCCTATAGAGGCTGTTATTTTTTTACAATATCATAGCTCCCATAGTTAAGTTCAAATCGATTACTTGCATTGATGCCTGATTAAGTAGGTCATTGTAATTGTTAATACCCGTTTGAACATTATAATAAAAGACGGAAATAAGTACACAACAATTTAATACGCTACAATTCGTTCTAATTTACTTACAATACCTAATATTATACCTAAGGATTTAGGACTTCCTCAAATTTAGTTTAAAAGACATTATCTGTGAACAAAGTGAAAACAAAGAGATCAGCCATTTTTCTCGAGTATAAATACTAACCCATCAGTTTTATAATCTTATGTGTATATTTATATAGAATTAGAGTCTTACGAATACGAAGAGCGCGCGCGCAGGGCGCAGGGCAAACGCTTAGGTAATGTACGGCAGTTAGACTTGGGTAAGCCAAAAGAATGATTAATGCAGTAGAAAAGAGAGCATTTTAATGTAGTGCAGGTGTATTGGGTTATAGAATCAGTAATAAAATAGATAGCATTGTGGTTTGAAATATGGTGTGGTCACTAAAATTGAGATAATGATGCTAAAATTGTTTGGTCATATGGAAAGAATGAGGCGATTAACGAAACATAATAAGGCGAGGGTAGATGTATCTGTTGGGAGGGCTTTCCTTGTTACAAGGCCTGGACATACGAACCTAGGACAAGGCCAAAACGTTCTAAAATAAAATCAGGTTAAGAGTACCTACTTACGTAGAATCATGAGAGTGTAAGAAGTGTACCTAAAGATGTGGTCGCTGTCCACCCCGTTTGGAAAAAGGCGGCATTTTTTGTAACTATAGGAAGAAATTCGTTACCAATTATAGTTTAGGAAATTAAATGTAAAAAAATGTTTTTTTTTCTTTGGAATAAAGTATTAATATAAGCCACCGTACTGGTCTACATACAAATGCTTGGTACCTTGTGTAATTAAACGCCTAATATAAAATACATTGCAAAAGTATTTCTAAGCGAAAATTCTAATAGTTTCTGCTCACATTGCATAATATTGGCAGTCTTCGTGAATTATGGATTTGATGTAGCCCTTTTAGTAAAGGAAACCCTAAAGATTAGTCCTGACTGGAGTTTTGCAAAGGTTTATGATGAGTTCCGCCAAATAAGTTTGACCATCAGCTGGTATGGCCAGCGAACTAAACACACATGAAAAACCTAACTAACCTAAATTAATACACAAGTTTTTCGTATGTGTTAAGGAAAGGCACAATATCACAAGCATCTATTGTTTTCAGTAGCTACCTAGTAGAATCGATTCGTAGACCTTTTAAGAGGCATGTAGGTAACCTACAGAAGAGAGATAGAAGTGGAAGTCATAGGTCGGGTGGGCACCATAGCTAATCCATACACTGGATATAGCACGTCATTCAATTGAAGAGCTTAAACGTGGCACACGCGTGACAGTGACATCCTGCCTTCTGTCTCTTTCGGTCATGTATGAGTGAAAGGAGTAGGAATACATCTTAACTCAAGGTAAAGTGTGTTTAGAATGACGTCAAGCACACTTTTCGTTGCGCCGTTGATGGCGCGAAGATGCTAGGTCCTGTATATTAAAGGTAATTGGGACGAACACTCAATGCAATCCCCTGCAAGATTTCACATTTCTTTCAGATGGGATGACTTGTTGGCGCAATGGCAGCGATCCTGCCTTTTTCGCCGAAGGCTGTGAGTCTGAAATCCCGCGAGCATGATGAAATCTGCACAGCAAAATAGCCTAAGACTGGGTCACATTGCTCATTGATTGACTAGCTATCCGTAAGCGGCTTCGCCCGCGTAGACTGTCTTTCCCGTCAAAATAAAGCCTAGGTAAAAGAATAGCCTATGTGACTCCCTGATAATGTAGCATAATATTGGTGAAAGAAGTTTTAAAATCGGTCCAGTAGTTTCGGAGCCTTTTCATTAAAAACGAACGAAAAAACCAACAAACTACACTCGGTTCCAAAATTACGGGTCAGTCAACAAAATTGAAATACCTCCAGAACTGAAAAAGTTAGATCAATGAAATAAAAAACAGAAACAAGACTTTTTAGTTACGCTTCTAATTACATATATTTATTAAACTGGTTGATGACAAAAACTGGGTTAGAAAAACAAAATTTAAAAAAATGCCTATTTTTAAAAACAAAATTTTTGCTTCATGTCATCATGGTTGCTTTCCATTTCTATTCTGTCACAAAAAAAATATATCGAGAAAGGCTTCCAGTCAGTCAGGCTAGAGGAATGTACCAGAATCCTAACTTTTTTGGAACTTGGGAGGAGCCAGCGTGAAACAGCCAGAAACATTGATGTATCTTTGTCGACTGTTCAGCGAGACCGGATCACACCGAAATGGCAGACCAAGATGCACAACGACCAGAAAAGACAGACAACATGCTCCGAACAATCGTTATCAAACTGCTGACAAATTTGAAACCATTGTGGCCCGCAAATGGCCCCAAACCGGAACGGGGACATCGAATTGTAAGACAGAGATACGTGCGCGAGCACCTAAACTGGACAATAGACGATTGGTCTAGTGTAATGTTCACGGACGAGTCTAATTTCATGCTTTATAAGCATAATGGTAGGCAGTTGGTGTACAGAAGACCAGGGGAGCGTTTCCATCAAGCGTGTGTGGAGGAAAAAGTGGCGTACGGTGGAGACTCTCATTCAAAATGGAACTCTAAATGTATAGAGGTACGTGGAAGAGATCTTCAATGAACATGTAGGACCTTTCATGACCAGGATGGACCAACATGGCATAATTAATGCATGATAATGCGCGTCCCCATACCGCCAGAATTGTACATGACTACCTTGAAGAGGTCGGTATCGAACTCATGCAGTGGCCAGCGCGAAGCCCGGACTTAAACCCCATCGAGCACGCCTGGGACGAGCTTCAAAGATGCGTGAAAGGTCGAAACCCCCCACCAATCACGCTTCCCGAGCTCTAACAAGCACTGGTGGAGGAATGGGAGGGTATTCCTCAGCACCGGCTCCGAAATTTGATGTACAGCATGCCTAATCGCCTGAAAGCTGTCAGAAGAGCTCGTGGAGGCAATACAAAGTATTAAATGAAGGAAGTGATGAAAAACAGCAAAAAAACAATCATAAAAAAAAATCGAAAAATATTAACTTACTTTAGTTTTTTTTAAATTAGAGATTGATATTGTAGGTGCACCTAAGTTTTATTTAAATTTTTATCTGTTTAATTAAATTCTCAATTGAACAGTCTTCGTTTCGTTAGGATGGCATACGTACGTAGTTCGGGAGATATTCGGGTTTATGTGACTGACCCGTTATTTTTGGAACCGACTGTAATCTATCCGCTTTTTAATATTAGTATTGATCACCATATCACGCCTGAGACAATTCCTGGTATCTGTAGAAACTAAACTTTAAAAGAGCTAAGTCACGCTGGATAGATTTGTATTACCTACAGCTTGTAACCTATATTTGTAAAACAGTTTCATTGTCACAGTGTTTTTCACACCCTATTGTGTCTAAAATTGCATGTTAAGTATTTAATTTGAAAGGAATGGCTTGTTACGCTCAGCTACCTAAGGGAATACGCTGACTGTGCAGCGTCCCCGTTCTTACCTAGAAACAAGCATTTGCGTCAACCGACGACACGAGGCGCTGAATCGGCACAACGTGAGGCATCGCGCCACCGGCGACCATCGTGGGACCCAACTCACTTTCGTTCCAACATTGAACATCGTCAAACCCCTCTTAATTATAATTGTAGTTTTAATTAAATTCTTTTTAAATACTTTTTGTTTTTTTTTGCATCCTCCGGCTGTCTTCATAATTGGCGCAGTCGGTAGGATAGTCGTAAAGTAGAGTCAGTGAATCGATCACACGACGAGCGGCTATCCAGAATCTACAAGAGCTGCAGTCCAGAGGAGTGTCAAGATATCGATACGGCAAGAGAATACCAAGAGTAATGAAATTGTGAGTACACTTGAATCTTTCATGTGTTGCATCCCATATAGTTCATAATCCTAATTTTTTTTCTCTAGTTTTACTTATCCCTTCCAAAATTTTCCACCCTAGACAATCGGGGTCCAATTCCCCTAGGCTAGATAGACAAAGTAGGTTAGACCTTAATAGAAATATTAATTTAGAATTAGAAGAGTCAGTCGAAGCAGTAGATTTTTCTAGTGAATCAGAAATAATCATAATGTCCGATTCAATAGACGAAATTTTTAAGTCCTTAAGACTAGTCCCCGAATTTGACGGGAATCCCAATATTTTAACACGATTTATTCAGTTATGCGATCAGTTAGTAATTAAACACGTCCAAACTGGTCCCGGACATGATTTAGCAAATCAGGCTATTTTAAATGGCATATTAAATAAAGTCACGGGTCCTGCCGCCCGTCTTATAAATTCCAATGGTATTCCATGTGATTGGATTGGCATTAGAAATGCTTTAATAAATAATTTCGCGGACCAAAGAGACGAAACTGCTCTTTTTAACGATTTAAGTCATCAAACTCAAGGCCAAGATACGCCACAAGAATTTTACGAACGCTGCCAGACCCTTTTCAGCACAATAATGACCTATGTTACTTTACACGATAATCTTGCTACAACTATTGAGGCCAAGCGTCAGTTATATAAAAAGATCGCTATGCAATCATACTTGCGCGGACTAAGGGAGCCCCTTGGCTCACGTATTAGGTGCATGCGTCCCGAATCCATAGAGAAAGCTTTAGAATATGTTCAAGAGGAAATGAACACATTATATATTTTACAAAGAAATGAAAACTTACCAGATAAAAAGTTGCAACCCCATATGCTAACCAACCCACCACCTAAGCAACCTATTTATAGTCCACCCGTATACTTACCGCCCATCAAACCTCATATATTTAATCCTTCAGGACCTCCACGTCCTGCACCCTTTTATATGCAACAACCTTCCCATCAATGGAGGCCTAATCCAGTTAACCCCCAAATGAACCGAGGTCCATCCCGTACCCAACAAATTTTCAGAGCTTTACCTCCAAATTATAACCCACAGGCTAATGCATTTAGAATTCCCAATCGAAATCCCAATAATTTTCAGGGTCCAAAACCCATGAGCGGGGTAAGTCATTTTGTTAGTAAGCCTTTGCCACCTAGTGGACATGATTGGCGCAGGTTGGGGAACCCGCCACCAAGTAACTATTTTAAATCCCGAGAAATGAATTTTAATGAGTGTCCTGAGTACGGCCCTTACTATGATAACGCGGAGTACTACTACGCGGAGCCGGAATGTTATTATTATAATGACACAAACTATTATTACGACAATAATTACCTTGATGAATCCTACTATTCAGAACAACCTAATCCAGAGTCAGTTTCTGAACCTCTAGAAGAGAATCCCTCGTCTAGCAAGGCTGAGGATTTTCAGAAAGTAAGCCGATCAGGCAAACCAAAATAGAGCTTAATTTACAGAACCAGAGACAACTTCCTTACATACAAATTTCAGACCCTCCATTAAAATTACTCATAGATACAGGAGCTAATCAGTCTTTTATAAGTCCTGAAGCAGTTAAAAAATATTTCTCGCATATTGAGTTAAGCTATGATCCGTTTGAGGTAGTAAATGTTCATGCCATAAGTAGGTGTGACTATTCGATTACAGTACCTTGTTTTTCAGAATTTAACGATACTACCGATATAACGCTTTTTGTTTATAGATTCCACGACTATTTCGATGGTTTAATAGGGTCCGATTTATTAAATAAATGGGAATCATCCGTAGATTTTAAAAATAAGGTCCTTGTTACCCAGCATGCCACTAACCCGATTCTCGTTTATGACTCGCGAAACATTAATTTGTATGAGGACATTATACCAGCGAACTCATCTAAAATAGTAAAGTTACCTATTAATATCAGTGACGGAGATGCGTTTATCCCAGAACAGGTTTTATCTAATTGCATTATAGGTGAATGTCTAACAACAGTACGAGATAACCGCGGATTTTTAGAGATAACGAATCCCAGTCAGCATGACGTAATATTCTCAGTCGACCGCCAGGTCAGTGCCGAAGTCTATAATGTGAATGTAGAGTCCCCGTGTACCGAGCAGAGTGCTACGGAGTTTTACAGCGCTACGAATGACTCGCATCAATCGTATACTACGAAGCCACTACGTCACACAAATGCTACATCGTTCCAGCGTGCTACGGACGTTCTCTCTCGACTACGGACCGATCACCTTAACGTTGAAGAACGCGCGAACTTAGAGAATTTATGCACCGAATACGCGGATGTATTTTACATAGAAGGAGAACCTTTGACTTTTACAAATCAAATTAAACACTCTATTAAAACTACAGATGAGTTACCAGTCTATACTAAAAGCTATCGTTACCCGTACATTCATAGGCAGGAGGTTAGTGATCAGATTAGTAAAATGTTAGAGCAAGGCATCATCAGACCATCTCAATCAGCATGGAGCTCACCCATCTGGATAGTTCCTAAGAAGGCCGACGCATCTGGCAAAACCAAATGGCGTCTTGTCGTTGATTTTAGAAAATTAAATGAGAAAACCGTTAACGATAAATATCCAATTCCCAACATCTCAGACATTTTAGATAAATTAGGCAACTGTCAATATTTTACAACTCTCGATTTAGCAAGCGGATTTTATCAAGTGGAGATGGAACCCTCAGATATTCACAAAACAGCATTTAACGTAGAACATGGTCACTACGAATTTTTAAGAATGCCAATGGGACTTAAGAATTCTCCTAGTACCTTTCAGCGAGTTATGGACAATGTCCTAAGAGGGCTCCAAAACGTAATATGTCTCGTTTACCTTGATGACGTCATCATTTTCAGTACGTCATTACAAGAACACATGATTAATCTTAAAAAAGTATTCCAAAGACTAAGAGAATCGAATTTTAAAATACAGATGGATAAGTCCGAGTTCCTCAAACTTGAGACAGCTTACTTAGGTCATATCATCAGTAACAAAGGTATCAAGCCCAATCCTGATAAGATTGAAGCCATAAAAAAATACCCATTGCCAAAAACTTCAACAGAAATAAAAAGATTTTTAGGATTATTAGGATATTACAGGAAATTTATCCCAGATTTTGCACGTATAGTCAAACCGTTAACACAATGTTTAAAGAAAGGATCTAAAATAGTACTAGATCATAATTATACTAGCTGCTTTGAAAAATGTAAATTATTACTTACCAACGATCCTATCTTACAGTATCCAGATTTTTCTAAGGATTTTATATTAACAACTGATGCATCCAACGTAGCATTAGGAGCTGTATTATCACAAGGCCCTGTTGGTAGTGATAAACCACTTGCATACGCATCAAGAACTCTAAATTCTAGTGAGATAAATTATAGTACAACTGAAAAAGAATTATTGGCTATAGTGTGGGCAACTAAATATTTTCGCCCATATCTTTTTGGTAGACATTTTAAAGTATTAACAGATCACATGCCATTACAATGGAGTCTCAAAGAAACCAATGCTCGTCTCACTCGTTGGAGACTAAAACTGAGCGAGTATAATTTTACCGTAGAATATAAAAAAGGCAAACTTAATTCAAATGCCGACGCCTTATCCCGTATAGAAATTCATAATGAAGAGATTAGCTCATTAGCAGGGAACCCAACTGAGAAACCCCCATCTTTAGATGGCTCAGAAACGGTAACAGAACATACAGATGCCGAGAACCCTATTTTAGAGACCCCTATTACAGATGATCCCCTTAATAAGTTTCATAGACAAATTTGTTTCATCGTTGTTGGCGATATTAAAGGCAAAACGACCGTGTCTAAACCTTTTGAGAGTCATACACGTACATCAATCCAATTATCTAAATCAAATCTCGAGCAAGATGTAATAAACGCAGTTAAAGAATATGTTAACCCTAAAGTAAAGACCGGTATTATTATTCACCCTCCTTTAGAGATGTATTCAATTATCCCTGTTTTACAGAATCATTTCAAGAGTTCCGCTATGAACATAGTTATCACTAAAGTTGAATTAGAAAACGTTAAAGATTATTTACGCCAACAAGAAATAATTCAAAAATATCACGAAGGTAAAACCAACCATCGCGGTATTACCGAATGTTACCTAGCATTATCTAATAAATATTTCTGGCCCAATATGAAAGAAAGCATAACTAAATATATAAATGAATGCAATATATGCGGCCAAGCTAAGTATGACCGCAATCCAATAAAGCAACAGTTTCACATAGTACCGCCACCCACTAAACCTTTCGAAATTTTACACTTAGACTTATTTACAGTAGAAACCGAGAAATACTTAACGCTAGTTGATGCATTCTCTAAATACGGGCAAGCCTATCACATAAGAGATGGCACCGCTATAAGTGTAGTACAATCTTTATTAAAGTTTTGCACACATCATGGCGTACCTTCGATAGTTATAACAGATCGAGGTACAGAGTTCACCAATCAATTGTTCTTAGAGTTTACCCGTGTCCATAAAATCCAGCATCATAAGATCTTAGCACATGCTCCAAATGAGAATGGAATAGTAGAACGATTTCACTCAACACTTTTAGAACATCTTAGAATTTTGAAACTACAGCATCGTGGCGAATCAGTCTTTAATCTCATGGCATACGCTATCTTAGCATATAATAGCTCAATCCATAGTTTCACAAAATGTAGACCATTAGATGTTATAACTGGACATTTTGATCCTCGTGATCCTCTCGATATTGAGTTAACCGAACACTTGTTACAGCAGTATATCTTAGATCATCGCGCTAGAATGACCAAGGCTTATGAGATGATTCAAGATTCATCTCGACAGCATCGTATAGAGATCATGGAAAATCGTAATAAGAATAGGGAGCCTGAAGAAACGTATAATCCAGATCAGAACGTTTTTATTAAAAACCCCATGGCCAGCCGTCAGAAGTTAGCACCGCGCTATACAAATGATACCGTTTTAGCCGATCTTCCAATTCACATTTATACTAAGAAGAAACGCGGCCCTGTAGCTAAATCCAGATTGAAAAGAGTCCCTAATACCGCACGCTTGTTACAGGATAGTAGTGATGTTCCTGGTACGAGCGGTAGGAGCTCAAGAGATCATACTTGACAGCCTTGGAGATGGTCCAGGCATCATTCCTTTTAAGTTAGGTCCTTCTAAGATAATATCTCACTATCATTCTTTCTTGCAATTTATAGATATAGATAATATCAAATCTAAGGTAAATTTAGTTAGGTCACAGATAAATGATGTTCGGCCTCAGTTAAATAATAAAACTTTATCTTTGTATGAACCTCATATTGAATATCTTAGTAAAAAGCTTGAAAAGGTTTCTGATCAGTTACAGACGTTTGAGATAAATCGCGTCAAGAAAGGATTGATAGACGGATTAGGGTCAGTAATTAAAAGTATCTCAGGAAATTTAGATTACACAGATGCAAAGCGTTATGATAGTATTTTAAAAACTTTACAAAATAATGAAGATAAATTAGTTACAGAATTTAACAGCCACATAAGTTTGAGTAAAGAATGGATGTCAGAGCACACCATCATATTAAATTCCATAGTAGAAAATCAGCGTAAGATAGAAAAAGTACTTGACTTAGTTCTAGTAAGTGAAGCCGATAAGGAAAATGATTTAGTTAAGTATGCCCATTTGGCTCAATTACTTTTAATATTAGGAGATAACATAGAAGATTTAGCCGACGAATTATTAAAGTTAGAAAATCTATTAGCTTTTATACGTGCATCGAGCACTCATCATTCTATGTTAAGTTTAAATGCATTAAGATTAAGATCTATGTTAGATAAGTTAAAATTATTATATAATAAAGATGAAATCATAGATTTGAACCTTAGAGAGTACTATGACGTAATCAAACTAGGTTCTTACTATAGTAATAATAAAATAGTCATAGCCTTTTAAGTACCGATTGCCTCTCCTTATACTTACGACCTTTATAAATTATCCATTGTTCCTAATAAAAACCATACTATAATAATCCCTGCCTCTCCTTATATTGCAATACATAGAAATGATTTCATGTACATAGAGACAGAATGTCCGAAGTCCAATACTTGGTACCTCTGCCAGGCGAAAACTCAATACAGACCACGAGATCAAGCGGACTGCCTCCAGACTCTCATTACTACGCAGAGACTGGACACTACATGCAAGCTCTCATCAGTTCTACTCGACAAAGAAGCCCTGGAGAAGCTGGACGACAAACATTACATAGTCGCTTATCCCAAGTCTACAAAGATCCAAACATTCTGCGGGAAAGATACTTACTCTACACTTCAAGGCAGCTACCTCGTTACTATACCAATTGGATGCTACTTACAATCGCCAGAATTCACCATCACCAACAGTAACGATCGCACCAAAGGCACTGCACTCAAGATGATGAATCTTCCAAGATATGAAAGTCCTGTATCACCCTCCACGGGACCTTCAATCAAACTAAACTCCATCAGCTTAGAACATCTACACGCCAGTAACACCAAGATATCTCTGCAGCATCCGATCGAAATAAGAAAACCCAATGAAGAAAGCATATATCATACTACTATACCTCTTTACGTAGTATTATCAAGTGCATGTGCACTCAGTATTGTCTTATTGCTTCGAAGATATTATATGAAACGCCGTGAAAGTAATCTTAACAATCAAGGTACATCTCACGACATATATGCAGATATCCCAGAAAAACAACGAGATGCACCAGTTCTCATCCCAGCAACATTCTCGAAGAAAATTCTCCAATAGTTGCTGATCTTCGGGGGGAGGTGTTACGCTCAGCTACCTAAGGGAATACGCTGACTGTGCAGCGTCCCCGTTCTTACCTAGAAACAAGCATTTGCGTCAACCGACGACACGAGGCGCTGAATCGGCACAACGTGAGGCATCGCGCCACCGGCGACCATCGTGGGACCCAACTCACTTTCGTTCCAACATTGAACATCGTCAAACCCCTCTTAATTATAATTGTAGTTTTAATTAAATTCTTTTTAAATACTTTTTGGTTTTTTTTGCATCCTCCGGCTGTAGTCTTCATAATTGGCTTCTTGATTGATGGGTAAATGTTTATTTTTATAAACATAATACATACAAAATTTTCAAAAACAAAAACAAGACAATGTTTTTATATTAATATTGATATTGGAATTATAATAAGGGCTTTCCTGGTGACGGACAACGAAAGCTCGTCTTCAAAGGTCTTTAAGTGTACCTCCTCCGAGTGCCTAAGTGAGTAGTAAGAATACTCGACCGGATCTACCTGGGTTTAATTTCCCTTTTTATACAGATTTAAAAATAAAAAAAGGAGATTCTGTAGCTAATACAAAAGCAAAAACTTACAACCCTTACAACAGTACAGAGATATGCCTCGTTATAGAGGCATCAGGGAACTGGTCCCGCTCGAAGCTCGGACACTTCCCCAATACCATTTTTAATTTGGTCAGCTGGGCCCACAGCTAAAAAACTTAGAAAATCTCCGTTAAGGAACTTAATAGTATGAAGGGGTCAAGACATGTACTGCATATTCTGTATTAAAACTACCAGGAAAGCAGAAATTAACAGCTTCGAGCGGGGCCAGTTCCCTGAGGCCTACTCGAGATAGACTTGAGCTTGAGAAGGACAAAGGCTACCTGTTATAGCGAAAATTAGACTTGGAGGCGACTTCCGCGTACGGAAAGCTAATTCGCTTTTAAAGAAATTTAATCTATATTAATATTATAAAGCTGAAGAGTTTGTTTGTTTGTTTGTTTTCTTGGACACGCTAATCTCAGGAACTACTGGTCCTATTTGAAAAATTCTTTCAGTTTTAGATAGCCCATTTATCAAGGATGGCTCTATAGCCATATGATGATGTAGCCTATGCTATATCATCATTCCACGCGGACGAAGTCGCGGGCAGAAGTTAGTTTGTTTGAAACTGATTTAACTTATACGTGTGTAACAAATGAAAAAAATGGACGGTGCTTCCCGTACAGCTGCTCACAATAACTTCCTTAGGTATGCTTTTAAGAATTATAAATATTGCTCTGTCTGTTGTAGTGGAAAAAGACGGATTGTTATTTATTATTTTCTAACCCATTAATAACTTTAAACAGATTAAACGCTCGAGATCTGTTTATAATTATGAATAACATTATAATTATGCAATTTATTTAATGGACGATGCAAAACGGACACAAGCTAAAGTGAGTAATGGCTGCATAATTAGTTAGATGCACAAGTAAT
Organism: Udea olivalis; assembly: GCA_947369235.1. Classification (NCBI taxonomy): domain Eukaryota; kingdom Metazoa; phylum Arthropoda; class Insecta; order Lepidoptera; family Crambidae; genus Udea; species Udea olivalis. The sequence continues at coordinate 7,887,958 of OX376352.1, read as the reverse complement.
TTAAAAAAACAGATTCAAAAATATTGTTTCAGGTTTTTACAGTATTTTTTCCTTTGTGTGTGAAATCTAGTTGGTTAAGCGATAGTGTAACTTGACAATTGGATAACTCGGTTATCAATAGACAGTATTTTAAAATGAATAGAAATATGGTGTGATATTTAAGGGTTCTAGGACGGCTGAAACAAATAGGCTGAAATACGGAAGCAAAACTTTTTAAGCTCAAACACAACACAAAACGTTTCACAAGTTATGGAAACAAAAATAGAAAGAATATAAAAAGTAAACATGTGGACTCAAACTTGCGATAGGCTGCTGTTAGAAATAGGATGCATAAAGCTGGGTATAGCTCGCGATGGCCTATGTCCGGCAGTGGGCTCTCATGAGGTTGGATAGCCCATTGATGAGGACGTTATATCGGACTCCTACCTACTAAAACCTCTTAGTATTCGACCGTGGAACGTCACCAGCAAAGTGGGATAGCCACTGCCTATACAGTGAATGTCACCAACATGACTTTTGTCGAATTCGATATGAGATACAGTCGATTACGGGTTTCGAGAATCACACTTCCAACTTTGCGTCGTCCTCGCGTGGTCTGTGACACTGGCAAAAATCGAAATAGATGAAACGCGGGTATGTGTTCTGCGTGTCAGAATGAAATTGGGTACATCATCGGATTCATATAATTAATCAAGCTTATGGAAAAATACATCAAAAGAGGACAATATGAAAACTTTTAGTTTGATAACTATATTTATAATGTATTTATTATTTTATAACATATTTGCTCGTAAAGGGTCTCTTATTTCACCAATTTCAATAACGTAATGTATCTCATTACGCACTTGTGCGGTAATGTAATGTAAAACGCACGAGTTTTTTTTATTATGGTAAAACGTACGGTTTAGCAAGATGCTCCGTCTAAAACGAACGGTACTTTTTTAAATTTTAGCAAAGAGTTTTTATGTCAGAAAAGAGGTCAACATTTTATGAATAAAATTAACTTTGGGAGATGAAATATAATAAATAAACATTTAATTCTTTAATTTATTTAATTTTGACAATAAATTACAACCATCTGTAACAAAAACACAGAAATATTAATTTACTTTATTAGTTATACTGGCTGTTTTTAATGCCTTTTGCCTTAAAAAAAGCGCTGATGCGCGCGCATCGCTAATTTGTGAACAAGTAAACATTTTCTAACTGCTCTAGCAAGTGATTAAAGATTTTATTTGTTTTAGAAAGTCCGATTTTTATTTATTTCCTCTCAAATATGTTATAAAACGTCGTATGACATACGTGCGCTTTGATAATTACAGCCTCTGCTTTCTTGTAGCCCTCGCCTACGGCTCGGGCTAGCAATATCGCCTCGGCTGTAATTTTCAACTTACCGCACTTATATCATAATGTACTATTAAAATCAATTCAAATACCCAAGTGCGCTGTTATCAAAGGTAGGTACTTAATTTAGTCCACGGTCAACCGTGATGGCAAAGGATGACAAAATCAATTAAGTATATTTATCATTCCTGTTTATGAACTTAAATCGAGTTCATTTACATCATCCAGGGATCCCATTCCATTACTTTTCATCAAAACAGTGGCACTCTTGGGTTTCATGAAGCACCTAAATTGGAGCCATAAATGGCTCCAAACGGACCGCTTTCTAGTGTTCATTACAGCTCCGCAATGTTCAATGTCAAAGCGCGCCGCACGTAAGCAAGCAATAGTCACGCATGTGTGGATCGGATTAGTGCTTATTTTTGACGGGGCGGTTGTATGAAGACTATCCTTTTATACGTTATTATTCTAAGGTCGTGGCCTAGGGTTAGGCACCCTAACTCGGATCGTGGATCGTGTGGTCCCGGATTTCAAAACTGGTCAGAACCAATCTTTGTGGTCATTGTTAAGCCGACTAACTCTCCGGTGATGGTAAACATGGATAAAAAACAAATTAACACTGATAACGGTGAAAGGCTTACCACCTCGTTGAGTTCTAATACCATTAGTAAAAAGTGGCCTTTCTGAGTGTTCCGGTCACCATGATATATATATATATATATATATATATATATATATATATATATATATATATATATATATATATATATATATATATATACATATATATGCCACTGACTACCCTGTTTGAAATATATTCGTAATGGTAGTATGTTATGTTAAGAATGAACTAAAGGGATTACTTTATTATATGGTCCTAAATATTTAATAATTTTTTGACAAGTGAGACAATTTTTTGCTACTTTCTGGGTGAAACGTTGGTTGTTATAGTTTTTTTTTTATATTACCAAAATGTTAGAAATAACCAATTCACATTTTTGACACGATTCAAAAAGAGCTGACTGTCTCTATCCAGCGAGTTCAATAATAAAGGATCTCATTTTCATTTTGCATTGTCCTTCGACAAAAAGTTTCGATTCGATTGTGGCCTCTTATTTGGTAAACACACCTTTTTGGTAAATTCAATGGCGATATCGACCTTTGTTTGGCTAAATGTGACCGAAGCCGAACTAAATGTTTCAATCGCCCTATGAAGTTATTAAAGTCGCAGAGGTTAAGTGCGAAATTGATGGTAATATTTTTGACCTTTAACAGATTTATAAATAAAGGTACGATTTTATGGTTTTTTTTAAACGAGTAAGATTCGATTTGCTGATTGTTTCTGTGGTTCCATACCCATTTTTTTTCTAAATGACCTATGCTGCTAGCCGCTGATGGCTTTCACAGTTACACCGGACAAGCGGGTGAGCGTAAGGCTCTAAACCCAAAACAGGCTTTCTAAGCCTTACCCAGAGTAACTACTATTTTTCACACGATTGATATGACGTTTATTTTAAGATAAGATAAAATTCGTAGGTAATTCTTGATAATAATAATAAAAAAGACCAACCGTTGCGTTTAGTTATAACAGGAATAACAAAACAAGGAACAAAATTATTAATTACAATGACTTTTGATTCACTGCAATTATTTTCGGACAGACTGGACAATAGTCTCCTCATTGCTGTAATTACCGTCATTATAGATATTATAAATGGGATATGTAAGGATAATTCTATAATTGTCGTAAAATCGTTCTATTATATGGTCATTTATCATCACGGTCACGGAACCACTGCTAAATGAGTATATTAACACAAGATCTAGGTTTCCTCTCTCAGTACAATCTTACTGCGAGTGTAAGATAACTTCAAAATGTTGTTAATTGTTTCTTTTGTTTTTTGTTTGTTTTGTGCTGTTGGATCGAATGGTTAGTTTGGAATTTTATTTTTGAAGTTGTTGTGTATAGATTTTCTTTTGAGTTTTACTGCTTAAAGTTACCGTAGCTAGTCACAGTAGGTAAGTGTCTAAGATAGGGATAAATTTTGCTTAAGTTTCTTATCAGTTTCTTATTTTGCAATACATCGCTGTGATCTAAAAAAGAGATATTTTATCAGAATTTTAAAATTGCGCCATTGAGACCCGAGCCGCCCGTTAGGTGAGAGCCTTAAGAGAGCCGAGGACGGTTATCATCAATACACTCGGGTATCATACGGCGTTTTTCAACACACTTGTGAAGAAAATAATACTACAAATAACTGTAATTTCAACAGTGAAAACGAGTTGTGAAAAATTTATCGCAATGGCGGGAAAAAATAATCAGTTTTCCTATGCGTGCGCATCTTATAATGGCGATCGGCCATAGACCATAGATAGACGATCGGCCATAGATGAACGATAGGCAACATAATGAGGTTTCTTTTCTTTATCTTTTCGTTGATAGCGTTTTAGCCACGTATAAAATGGGGAATTCCAAGTTTTCTTTATTACAGAAAAAACTACAATGATTTGAGTGAAAGTTTTATTTATTATACACGTACAAGTTGAAATTATCTATTTAAGTTAATGAGCAAGCAATAGGTACATTAATTTATTTGTACTATTGAACACGATCTTTTTTGTATCAAAACTTTTTTAAGAACAAAGCAACTCAACCAATGAAAAAAAAAACTTTATAACTCACTTGTGAATAATAGCAATGAAAAAGTCACAGTTTAATTACAGGTGTGATTATGTGCCTAATTGCAGTGAAATTAGAGCCACTTTATGAGCAAGTGTGTTGAAAAAACATTCTCCAACCAATAGGAACATTGGCAGTGTCAATCTGCTTAAAATACAATTTTGAAACTTGCTCACATCACGACATCATCGAGGCATATACGTTGACAAATGCGTCGTCAAATTATAAGAGCAAAATTTTCGTTCGTTCTGCCATTTTTCCCTTTTCTTTTTCAATGTTGTGAAAACATGTTTCTGATATCATACGACAGGCCGATTTCTTTACACATGTATGGCTTATACTCAAATTGGCCTAGAGATAATGTACAAGTTGTGATCGATTATGTGTAGTGATTAGGTAGGATTAATCTTCATATCAAGAAATATAAAGAAAAAATTATTAACCCCCTTAACCATTGAAACTAAAGCAATGATTTGAGACTTCATTACCATGGTGAAAGATATGCTTCATTTTGTTATGATTAAGGGGGTTAGCTTTTTAGGGTCAACTTCAAAGGCTAACCATTAAACATTTAATAAAATAACTCATCAGTCAGACATCCATTTATGTACCTACATTTGTGATAGTTCGGTGTCTGGATGATATTATTTATTTATTACATCTCAGTGTCAGATGTTTATTGAGTTTTTGAATTACCTTGGTTAAACATCATAATATGAAATTATTTTATAATTCATAGCTTACCAGTAATTTAGTTTTCCTTACTTAACATTAATTGCTTAAGTCAAGGGTGACATGCGTGCCAACAGACTCACCACTGAGGATGCACAATACCGCGCAAAGTAGGCCAAGGAAATAAGAAAGGCGGACCCTGAGACCTCACACACCAGTGAGACAGGTGTGAGAGGTTTCGCAACCGGGATAGACCGCACGTATGATGATGATGACATGAATTGCTTAAGAGCTCCATGACCATCACAATGTTTCTGGTACTACATATTTAAGGTAATTTGCCACCGGGACCTGTACGTCTACCACGAGTTGCCACTTTAAATTTACACTATCGTTCGTGTAAAAAAATATACTGGGATAGGACATTGTCATGTCATGTCATGTCAAATCCCATTACAAAATTTTACGCGAACGATAATGTAAATTTAAAGTGGCAACTCGCGTTGGAAGTACTGTTCTCCTTGAGAGCAAATCAGCGGTTTTCTGTCTGCATTACAATGTAATTGAGAAAATCACCGTATGGTGCCGCATCTTTTGCATATATTGAATGCTGGTTTAGGTAACCATCGCAGTAGGAGGGATTCAAAAAAACTGATTTATTCATTTATTGCATTTCTTGGCATTACGTGTCCCTGACCTAGTGATAACAGAGATTGGCCCAAATCACGGACGTCCTCGGTACCAGGGATTCTGGGCCCACCACAAAAAAATAAATATCCATGACAAATTCCACCAAGATCATCTGACCCCAAGCTAAGCAGAGCTTGTATTATGGGTGTTAGAGACTGATAAACATACTTAAATATTCTTAAATACGTACTTATATAGATAATAACACACGACAAACACAAATGTTCATCACATGAATGTTTGTGATGAGTGGTTCCCACCCATGACATTTCGTTCGTTAATGTTCCGGAAAATCAAAAACACAAGGAGTGTTGCCTGACCTTATCGTTCGCGTAAAAAAATGTTTTGGGATTTGACATGACATGACATGACAATGTTAAATCCCAATACATTTTTTTACGCGAACGATAACGTAAATTTAAAGTGGCAACTTGTGGTAGACGAACTGAACCTTAAAACCTCCGGATTTCAGGCCGAGCTCTGTAACCACTCGGTCGACTTGTAATAGCAATTGAGAAATGGCAGACTTCCTTACTAAATTGCTTTCGCCTCACAATATGAACTAGACCAGCGTCACTTTCGCATACGCGCTTACACGCGCTGACATACCAAACGCGCGTACACGGCGTGTTCGCTTGAACCGGTAGTGGTGTTAGTAAGCGACACGCGTATACGAGTTTAAAAGCGGGTGTTCCTATGTTTTCCTTTTTTAGACAAAGTAGTCAAACTCGTTTTTGGATGTTTGAACACAGCGGAAAGTCTGGCCAATTTTTTAGATTTTTGAAGGTTCATACCAATGGACATGCTAGTAGTTGGACGATAGATGACTAGACTACCAGCAATATCCAGTGAGGAAACAGGGGACTACGTTTTTATGGAAAAACGACGCTTCTGTATCCTATCAAACGTGCGTACACAACAACGTATGGAACCTCACTGAGCGTTGAAAAAAGCGAATTGCCTTGCGTTATCTGTCAATACATACATATTCAAGCCTGTGCAGTCCACGTGTTGGTGAGCAGTGGTCAACTAACTAGATACACCGCTACGATGGGACTCCAAAAGATTGCCATTTACTTTAATTCAATAATTGCTCTCTTTTTTTTTATAATGATGATTATCTTATTTTATTATATCTACTTATTCATTATTAATTTATCCATTATTATTTCAGTTACATTCGATGTATTAGATTCAACTTTTCAAACTCACACTCACTCAAATACTATCTTCATTTTAATAGACTTAATCAGTACATTTAAATAGTCAAAAAATTACTAAATAATAGACATAATCATCATCATCCGTGCGGTCTATCCCGGTTGTGAACCCACACTGGTGTGTGGGGTCCCAGGGTCCGCCTTTCTTATTTTCTTGGCCCACTTCGCGCGGTATTGTGCATCCTCAGTGGTGAGTCTGTTGGCACGCATGTCACCCTAACGACGTTAAGCTACCGCTTCTTGGGTCGACCTCTTCTACCGGTACCTGGCGGGGGCGGCATGGCCAGGACATTTGTTGCCCACGTAGTTTGCCGATCTCCGTGAGACATGACCATACCCACGAAGGCGGCACTCCTGGAGCTTGTCTGCGATGTCACAAACACGTAGGCTGCCGCTGATGTGGGTGTTATGCAAGCGATCTTTGCGTGAGACTCCACACATGACGCGCAGCTCCTGCTTGTGTCGCTCTAGTAACGGCCATGTTTCACTGCCATATAAAAAGACAGGCCTATTGATGGTTTTATAGACCTGCCCCTTCAGCTTGATCGGCATTTTGCTGTCACAAATGATACCAGTCACCTCACGCCATTAGGCCAAAGCCGCAGAAATTCGGGTTCTGACGTCGCGGTCGATGTCCCCGGACGCGCTTAACACAGTTCCCAGGTATTTGACAAGGTCCGGACGCTTGACCACGTCAACGCCTATGCGGACGGACTGGGGATCTGTGGTGCTGCAGGCCATGTACTCCGTCTTCGCCACATTAAGTTTCAGACCGCTGTTTTCAAGTGAATTTTTCCATTTATTCACCCGTTGTACCAGCCGTCCCCTGTCCGAATCTGCTAGCGCAATATCATTAGCATACATGAGCAACCATAGTGGTTGCTCGTGGTGGTCTAGGATGCTGTTTGACAGAACGTCTAATATTACGCTGAACAGAAACGGGCTAAGCACAGAGCCTTGGTGTACTTCTACGGTAATAGGGAAGGGAAGCGTGTCACCAACCGCAGTCCTAACTATGGACATGGAATCGTGGTACATGTTCCGGATAATGTCAATAAAGACTTCGGGAACGGCCCTGGACCGCAGCGCCCAGCTGATCATCTCACGAGGGACACAGTCGAAGGCCTTCTGCAAACCGGTCGAAACCCATACTGACACTCCGAGATTGTACACTCCTGTCGAATCCGAGAGTTCACAATGCGCTCGAGGAGCTTCATGGTGTGGGACATCACTTTATGCCACGATAATTGCGGTACTCCTGCACCAAGCCCGTGCCCGTGCCCTTGAAGACTGCCGTGATAATGCTCAGTCTCCAATGGTAAGGTATCTTCCCGGTGAGGAGAATGCGGTTGAAAAGGTGGGTAAGTATGCCCACACCACGAGAGCCCATCGATTTCCACGCTTCGATAGGGACTCCATCGGTTCCGACAGCGATCCGGTTTTTCATGCGGCGAAGCGCCGACTGGACTTCATCAGGCGTTACCGGGGGTACTAGTCCTTGATTTGGAGGGAGTTCAGGTGGTTGTACTTCTTTGTGCTGCTTGTTAAGCAACTCGTGGAAATAAGAGCTCCATCTCTCCTTCACCGCGCGGTCCTCGCATAGCTTACCGAGAGTGTCATTTACACAGCGGCACATGGAAATATCCTGGGCCGCTTTGACTCTCGAACGTGCCAACTTGTAAACGAGCTTCTGCCCCTCAAACGACACCAACTTATCGAACAAAGGACATAAGTGGTCACGTCTGGCTCTGGCTACCGCTCGTTTAGAGGCACGTTTGACATCCCTGTACGTGGCGCGATCTTCAGGAGATTTGGACGCTTGCCACGCTTTGAAGAGGGCTTTCTTTACCTTGATCTCCTTCTGGATTGCTTCGCTTCACCACCAGGTCTCCTTGTCAAGCCCACGTCTACCCCGAGACACACCCAACGCCACCCTTGCTGTCTGACACCTATCCCAGAGCTGTTGCCCGGACTCACTATCCGCTGCGATGCACAGGTCACCGACAGCGGCAGCAAAGTCATGGGATCTGGCTCCTTCAAGCAGCCACCACCTGGTTTGGGGTGGGCAGCGCTCCCGGCATTTGCCTCAAGGCTTCACTCGCAGGTCCATCACAAGTCTGGTGTTGGGCAGTAAGACTCTCTCCGGGTATGACCTTACAGTTAGCTACCTTGCAGATCTGGGCTCTCCTGGTGAGAAAGTAGTCAATCTGGGTTGCGCTCCTACCGCTCTTGTAGGTGATCACATGCTCGGGACTCTTTTTGAAGAACGTGTTTGCGACGGCCAAGTTGGCAGCCAGACACTTCCAGAGAATCTCTTCGCCTTCAGCGTTACGACTGCCAAAACCAAAACACGCCCGTATTCCTCCCCTGTTCACCCACATGACCGTTCAGATCGCCACCCAGAACGACGCCTTGGGATAGTGCAAAGGAGCTGGTCGATTTGCTCCCAAAACAGTGCCTTATCCGAATCTCTACAACCGACCTGCGGTGCGTAGGCACTTATCAAATTGGTCGTGACCCCTTCGATAAGCACCCTCACGACCAAAAGGCGGTCGCTAACACGATTTACTTCCAAGACACTATTCTGGAATTCCTCGGACAGCACCACCCACACTCCATTGGCCCCACCAGGAGAACCCGTGTAGATCAGCTTATAGCCGTGCCAGATGTTCTGGGACCTGTTGCCTCTCCAGCGAGTCTCCTGCAGGAACGCCACGGCCACCCTCCGCCTGGCGAGCACATCGGCCAGCTCGCGAGCGCGTCCTGTCAGCGTGCGAACGTTCCACGATGCGAAGTGAACCTTCTTCTGGACTATTGTCTTTAACCAGGCCTGCCCATGGCCCGGTAGCCCTGACTCACTTAACACAGGAGTAGGGCGATCCCCCTGCGCGTCGTTTTTCGGCAACGCCCTATCCAAGTAGGGTACTCTTTGCTGACTTTCCATTTAGTGTTTGGCTTGAGTTGGCTTTATGGGAGCGACTGCCATGTGACCTCCCAACCCATAAAGGCGAGCCGTCGCCAGAGCCTCCTTCGTTGATCAGCAGGGTGCACCAGCTTGCAGGCGAGGTTGGCTTGGGGCCCGAAGATGTTGGAGGACCCTTTACAGCCACCTAAATAACAGACATAAGTACTATAATAATATAAATATATAAATTAACAGTATACAAACATAATGCGGCTATTCCACCAACGTTGTTTTAGAAGTGTACACCTTGCCCCATAAAGGATCCTAATACTTACAATGGAAGCGTAATTTTATCCTTATTCCTAGTATTTTTGGCGTGTATATCGCAGTTTTTTGTGAAAAGACTGATATTCTTTCTTACCGAGACAACTACTTACTATTATTATTATTAATACAGTTGTCAATAAATTGGGAAACCATTGTAGGAATCCCAATTCCCTTAAAAAGCCCTCTGAGTGAGGCCCGTGCGCAAAGCTTATAGATAAATCTGATCGCTCGTTTTCCAGGTTCTAGATGGTTTTTACATCCGCCGCCTTACCCCAGAGTAAAATGTGTTAATAGCTGAAATAGACAGAACAAGCAGTGTCAACATCTGTTAATAACCTTATTTTACAGACAGCGAATGCTGCCGAACTAAGTTTACCCGGAAGGGCATTTATATGAGGGTTCCATTGCAATTTCGAGTCTTTTGTAACTCCAAGAAAAACAGTGGAGTCTACTAACTCCATAGCATTATTATCTATTTTCAAATCAATTTAGTTATCTTCAACATTAGGCAATATATAATTAATGCATTTATTCTTTTTTGGATATGGGGATCGATTGAACCCACGACCGGTATCAATACCAGTCTATTAATATTCACTTATTTTGTTTCTCTAACAGTAGTGCCAGAAGCAAAATGTCAGCTAGAAGACTCAAAATGCATGGTGCCAGCTTTCCAGCAGGCGGTTGTGGAGTTCGTAACTGGTATACCAGATTTCGATGTCGAGGTTCTCGACGTGATGGCCATGAATGACGTGAAGTTCAATCTCGCAGGGTTAGACTTCAGTTTGTCTGAAGGTCGACTGAAGGGACTGAAGAACTCAGTTGTAGATAGTGTTAAGTAAGTTGCTGTATAAATTTCTGAGCAGATTTAAGGTAACTTGCACAAACCGTTATTTGAGCGAACAGATGACATGACCGAACATTTTCATAAAATTGATAGCGTCCCAATCCAGCAGTGATGAAGAAAATCTACCTATAATAGTTGAGGTACATGCTTATTTTTTTTTTGGTAGCTAAATACTATACTGATTTAGAAGCATTTACATTTATAGCACTGAATAATCATTTAAAAAATAAAGAAGAAACTGCAAAAGTGAAAAACTGTTTATCACTTATTTTTAGGACAACCTGTAGATTACCCGTGACTATACTCACTAGTAATGTATAGTCACGGACAATGTTTATATAATTTCCTATTGATAGATTTTATTGGCGTTTAGAGCTCTGTTTTTTACTTTGAGGATCCCCCCTTGTCAAAGCTTTAGCTACGTCCGTGCCATAACGTACAACCATCCATTATCATACTGAATATGAACGAAAGCCAGATAATCTCTTCACTATAATTTGTTTTTATACCACATTTATTCTTTAATATGTAATGAAATCACGTGGTAGTATCGAATAAATCGTTTACATTAATAAGAATAACAATTATTTAGATGGAGTCAGAAGAAGAAGAGATTCGAAGTAGAATTCCATGTCAACTGTAGCATCAGAGGACATTACACGGCAGGCGGTGTGATCCTCATCCTGCCCATCACAGGAGATGGGCAAATAACTCTTAAAATGAGTAAGTAATTTATGGTTTAGTCAGAGAGTATATCAATAATCCAAATTCAATATTTAATAAACTCTTCCGTTCAAACGTTCTCGACACAAACGTCAATCAAAGCTGAGCAGTCATTACATGTATAGCTGTCCTTTTCCTTTCTATTGGCATGTGACAGGGCTGCATTCATTTGAGGTGTGCTCAACTTTTGATTAGCGTTTGTGGATACGGGGATAGTGACTGACAACAGTGACAACGCATAGCCAAAACAGTAGAAAGTTTAAATTTCGCATGAATGTAGAATACTTTGGGAGTTTTGGGGAGCTATAGGAGAGATTTTCCCGAAATTCATACGAGTATAAATTCACGGGGAATAGCTATTAAACTTATGAGCCAGCAAAAACTGAAGTCTTTCGATGCTATGCTTAATGTTATTATCATAATTCGATTAAAAATAACATCGAACGACTGGAATATACTAGGTGAAAAGGTTCTGAGCTAAGCAAACTAATTGTAAGCCGCTGGCAGTAGCTAGACCCGAATAAAAGCAGGTTAGTACCGTTATTAATGTAATAAAAATATATTTTTCCAAAACGCGTTTCTCAGAAATCCTGTTACAAGAAAATGTGCTTACAAATATTTGGAATAACACTATATTTCTTATCATTGCGAAAGGAATATTTTATATCTCATGAGCGCCAAGTAAAAACAAGAGAAGTATTTCCCAGCCTTGTCTATACTAATATTGTGAAGAGAAAATATTTGTTTGTTTGTTTGTATTGAGAAGGCTTCGAAACTACTGGACCAATTTCAAAAAATCTTTCACCATAAAGCTACATTATCAGGGAGTGACATAGGCTTTTTTTTAATTTGGGCTTTATATTAACGGGAAAGATAGTTTACGCAGACGAAGCCACTGACGGACAGCTAGTTTTCAATATCTAAAGAACAATTTTATGATTGGATTTATTTATTTCAAATATATGTATTTCATGCGTGTTTTCGCTGACTTGAAAACGTTGTTACTAAGTTAAACATCTTCTCAAACAAAAATCACTCGTAGCTATTCAACTTTGCTTATAAATTGTATCCTTTGTGTCTCCGATGCAATTTCAAATTAAGCCAATTACCGTTATTTTTATCCGTGTTTCAGAAAATGTGGTGGTCAAATTGTACGTTGATTACGATGTTGAAAAAGATGCGAATAACAAAGAAATTATCGTGCCCAAGAAATTCAATTTTGACTTTGAAGTAAAAGATGGCGCTCACTTCAATCTGACTGACCTCTTCAACGGGGATAAGGAATTAAGTAAGTTTTTGGATTATGTATAACGAACCCATTTATAAAAATGAATTTAGTGTGTCAACAATTACACATAGCTTTTTTTCGATTTCGGTTTCAAATTAAGGGAAAAGTTTATAGTTCTAAAATCGGAACGAACGATAGCTGACAGTCTCCAATTTTGACAGAATTTGCTACATATTTGAAAATGCTCTTGTTTCAGTTTTCAAAATTTATATTAAAAAGAAAACACGATAGTTTTATTGTGGTGCAAGCTATCATGAAATAACACATCATTTTTATAAAACAAACCGGGTCTTCACCGCAATCTTTTAAGACACTGATTGAAGTCATAAGCCAACCTCTTGTTATGATAAACTCATTAGGGGCCTTATTTCAACCGCTTATATCCAATCAAGTAAGTAGGGAATTATATCCAGCGTAGAAGATGCGTTAATGTATCCGCTGACTGGCTGCAAATGAAAGATCATATTACGAAATTGCTCGCTAAGCTCAGTTTAGGTAATGAACTTGACAAGTTTTATGGGATTGTAATAAGGCCCTGTCATTTAAACTGAGCTGGACTACCGTTTTAAGAAGCAGCTCTGAATTTGCTGTAATAGCAATATTTGACCTAAACTCAATATTGCCGCCAAATATAAATATTTTCCTATTCCACAAATGCTCTTTGTCTCGGCCATATAGGGCTTTGATCGCGCCCTAACGACCGTTAATGGCATTCCGGCTGCAAATGACAGAGGGAAATGATTACTCTATTGTGTCTTTAGTGGGATGACAACGGACTTGACATCTTTGAACGCCAAAATGTCCGCAAGAACGTACCGAAAAAAGAACCTCTTTTCCAAAATGATTCTTAACATGTTAGACATTCAGCCGTATAGTAGTTTTCTGAAATACTTTCAGACTTTCGGAAAATTTTGTAAATTGTAAAAGTTGTTTTTAGTAAAATTGGAGCGCATTATGTACCATTCTGACGGTTGTTAAAAGTAAAATTTCGTAACGAAACCATGCTATAGTTTTAGATTTTTTCAGGGTAAGTTCTAAATTGTATACCTTAACGTAATAGTTCTTTACGTTTTTATGGTCATTTCAAGGTATCATATGCATGTGGGGCTGTCTTTAACCTATTTGGGGTCTTGGGCACATCAGCACGGTGGGGCCCTGGGCACATCAGGATCGTGGGCCCTGTCTGACTTTAAGTGCATAAAAATGTGTATTGTTACACGATCACTGAGCGGTGTGGTGACTGAAAAACGGTAATAACGACGTCGCTTATTAACAATGAAGTCGCTTTCCTTCAGTAAAAATGTTTTAATTTACTTAATCAGACTCTTTTGTTCAATTTTTGGAGACAATTAAAGACTTTTACTTACTAAAATATTTTTCTTAGTTTACATTGGGGGCACGTGCCTAATGTGCCCAATGGAAAAGAGTATTGAAAATATTTAACCTAAATAATATTAAATTTAATGTGGACGGAGTTGCAGGCAGGATAGTTAGAAATTATCGTATTGCAAGTGTATTGTTCCAAAGTTATTCGTGTAGATAGTTACGTGACTGTATTGTCAACAGCTAAAGCTTAACCGTTTGCATGCAGTATGCAAGTTCGTAACGATTAGAACTTACTTCCCTTATGCAGGCAGGGTTAACATAACACGCAGAAGAGCACATGATACTAAAAATTTATCATTTTCTATCGGTTTTTTTTAAGTCAGAACAGAACATAATGAAAAGGTAATACATAGAAATACTTTATTGTGCAAGAAATAAGGTACAATAGCAGATCTTATTGCTAAATAACAAACCAGAGCTCTTATTTCTACTTTTACAAGTGTATACACCTAGAACCATTGCAACTAATCCACTACATGTGACACAAACATACATGGGTAACTTATCTATAATTTAAATAAAATAAATAAATAAATAAATATCTGGAACAATTCACACCAAGATCATCTGACCCCAAACTAAGCAGAGCTTGTATTATTGGCGTCAGAGACTGATAAACATACTTAAATATTTCTAAATACATACCTAAATAGATAATAACACTCAGACACACAACAAATACATATGTTCGCCACACAAATATTTGTCATGGGTGGGGATCGAACCCACGACCTCCGGCGCTAAAGGCAGGATCGCTGCCATTGCGCCAACAGGACACTATATTCTTGTATACTGTAGAAGGACTTTTCAACTAACCAAGCTTTGATAACTTTTTTAAACTTTGCAAATTTGTACACTTTGAATTTATCTGGTAAATTATTAAAGATTTCAATACACATCATGAAGACATTATTAGAAACTAGTGTTAATCTTGCTAAAGGCTTATGCAGTTTATTTTTATGATTTATAATTTAAATATTATATTTATTTCAAATGTTTAATTTGTTTATAGTTGCTTAGTAGTAAGAGCAGCCATCCGGATTGCGAATATGTTCGAATCCCGCTCGATATCTTTAAGGACCAAAATACAGTTTTTTTTAATTGTATAATGCAAAAAAAGAACTATGTACATTTAATTTTTCTTTTCACTTTGCTGCCTCTATCCATTGAAATGGATGGATGGCAATTCTTTTTACTGTTGTGAAGGTTATGGGTTCGATCCCAACACTGACAAACGTTGCTGTAATAGTAAATTGTGTTTCTTGATCTTTTTTAAATTGGCTTATGTCAGAATTGTTGGGAGACACCCTTATTACTAAAAAAGATATTAATTAATATTTCGAGACCATGACTACGAGTATAATTGACAATTTGTATCTGATTCTAACTACATTAATTTGTTAAAGGTGACACGATGCACACATTTTTGAATGAAAATTGGAGACAAATATCTGTGGAATTTGGAAGACCCATCATGGCGGCGGCTGCAGACAAGATCTTCGAAAGCGTAAAGAATTTCTTCAGGCACAATCCAATTGAAGATATAACTGCCTAAATAGCTGTAATTTTATTATAGTAATGATATTTGGAAATTCTAAATCAAAACGTTTATAAGCGAGTTTCATACGTCCACTTGTGAACAGGTGCCACTTTCGGAAACTGGTCTGCTCAGGTTCACTATAATTTGGGTATCGCAATGATAACTAACTATATTGAGTTCAAACTGTATGACTCTGGTTACAAAGGCAAAAATAATTGTAAGTGACCAACCAGAATTGTAAACCACCTCTTTTTATAGAGTCACATTGTATTTATGTATTACATTTAGTATATAGATTGTTTTAATATTATTTATGTATATACTATAGCTGAATTTAAAATGTAAATGACGATTAAAAAGAACTGTATCTTCATGGTCTACTTAAATAAAGCATTTTTGAGTTTGAGTTTGAGTTCATTCATTATATTAAAACAATAAACTTCACCCAAACTTCGCTTACATAAAAGTTGATATTTATTATCTCAACTTAATAATAAAAATCAAATTTGAAAGAGTATGGGAAGGATCGCCGACAATTTATCATCACAAACATTTGACTTCATGGCTATTTTGAATACTGGTGAGTGTTTTAAAAACTACCATGTTATGAACATGCAATGACGGAGCTAAAAAGTTTTGAAGAAAAGTTATTAAAGACAACATTCACAATTTCCTTTTGAATATTTCTATGTGATGGTCTTTGTAACAGGTTTTTTTCTTCAATATTCTTTGTGCCACATTCATATTAATGAATGTGGCACAAAGAATATTATTTATTTCAGAAATCGGGTTTCATATTCTTTATAGACGAAGACTGTAAAATAACTAACAAAATAAATAAAATAAAAATGTTTCACTCATGTTATTTCGTATATTTTTTTCAAAAGTGCTGCTTACAATTCTGTTGATCTGAACCATTCTTCGTTTTCCTATAAACTTCCTAAATCTCCACATGTAAACAAAATTGGACTAAGTACGAGTATATTATCAATATTATCATTGTAGCCATTTACCTGCCCAATAAAGAGTTAATTTTCCGGCTCAGTGCCCATTCCATTCTCGTCTTCAAACATAGGTGTGGACAGTTAATTATCGGTTGTTTTTGTTTTTACATTCGTTCACTTTCGCGGAACGAATGCGCAATGAATGAAAATCGGTACTAATTTAATCAATCGGTTCAATGGGTTCATGGATTTAAAATCGAATTGTTCAGTTTCATCTGTTCAAATTCCGAATTAATTCACTTTCCAAGTAATTATAATTTAAGTATTATGTTCTTAAAAAAACCCTCCGCCTAAGTTCGTTAAAAAACAAACATCCAACTGGTTATTACTATTACTATGTAAACCATTTCTATGGTAACATAATATTGACAACATAAAAAAAAAACTACATGACTAAGTATATAAACTGTATGACGTTTTTCAATTGCGGAACAAGTGCTTATTAAGACTAGATAGATATAGAAGACTAGGACTTCAGAAGGCATGTTGAAATGACTATTTATTTATTTATTTATTCTTTGGCGCAGTAACAAAATACAAACCAATACATATATCGATTTTGAGTACATTGTAACATGGTCAAATTTGCATTTCGATGACAACCGCGCACAACGTTTAAATAGATTTTAAAAAAAGAATTACAACTTAAATTAAAATCTCACTTCATTTTGTGAGAATGCATTTCGAAACCCTCAGAATTTCTCAAACTGTTGAAAAATTATGTAGCACTCTGATGAAAGATGTCTAGATCATTGCACAACAAATTATAATTTCTGCAAATGCGTGTCAGGGGAATTAAGCAAGTTATACCACTTTATTTGTATACCTACTTGGCTAGTCGATCGGCTGCGTTCGCAAAATAAAAAAAATTAAAGACCAGACACTTGAATGTATAATTAGGGTGGTCTTATTACTATAGAGCGATCTCTTCCAGCGCATTCCGCTGAAGATAGAAATACATATTTCGACTCACGGAAGAGTTAAAAAGTAAGGACTCCGTCAGGCCAACATTTCAATCAATGCCATGCAACCGGCTGAGTTTATCGTAATAACGTATCTCACGCACACATTTGCAAATAGGATCGGCCGACCGGGCTGCCATTTTGCAATCTGTCATGGCCCATGATAGTGCTTCAAAAAAAGCAAAATGAAATAGCGTTTTGTGTGGTAAAGTGGTATAAAAACAATATATCATCCCAAAATAAACATCAAGGTTTTACATTTCACAGGTAAGCCAAAATTTATTTAGTTATTTACAGTTTTTAAAAAATTACAAAATTAACATAAAGTTGGAACACAAAACTTCAACGGCGCAGCTCCGTGTTGTCATTATAATAAATGGGGATTTTACCCGGAAGTTTAGGTAATCTATTATCTTAATAAAATATATATTTATTTTCATCGTCATTTAGGTTCCCTTCAAGTTATAAACCGTGGAAAAACGATTGGTTAAGTATTATAAATTGATATTAAGTATACGATGTAATAATAAATTGTCCCTTGATAGAATATCATCGATTTTTCACTCAAACTCGTATATATTGTTTTAGAATTATAAGTATTAGGTAGGTACTGATCATTTTGTTTTTTATGAAATCCAACTTCTTTGAAAAAAGTTTTAAAAAGTAGGGAGAATCTTCTCGTACTGGTATCCCTAAGGTGACACAGCCAAAGATTTGACAGTGCTTCACACTTCACTTCTAGTGTCACAAGGGGGAATCCTTCCTATTTAACTCGTCCGTGTTTCGACTTTGACTTCGGCTTATTTTAACAAAATGTGTGTTAGTGATGTACTGCTATTTCAATTCCTGGGGGTATAAATAATATAACATAACATACCATCACAACTATATTCCAAACGGGGTAGGTGGTCAGAGGCCAGCGACTGTTGCAGTCATCGTGAACGGAACACTCAGAAGCCCTTTTTCACCAATGGTATTTACCCATTAGAACTCAACCCAGCCTTTCGCCGTTATCCGGGTTGATTTGGTTTTATATCGATGTTTTGTATCAAACTGAGAGATAATCAAGAATTTTAATAATTAACACTAAGATGGTTCAGTACGTCTACCACGAGTTGCCACTTCAAATTTACATTATCGTCCGCCTAAAAAAATGTATTGGGACTGGACATTGTCACGTCTTGTCATGTGTCATCAAAATACATTTTTTTACGGGAACGATAACGTAAATTTAAATGGGCAACTTGTGGTAGACGTACTGGCCAGATTTAAACCACACGATAAGATGGGATGATAATTGTGATAAGTTTTTTTATTTAGCCTCTGCGGCAATTATTGTCATGATCTACTAAGTGAAGTTAATTACATGTCAGTACTAGTACAAGTTTCTTGGTAATAGTCGTCTACTTTGTACGCAAACAATAATTTAGCTAATGACTTAAGTGAATAATGTGCCTTCTAATATGTTACAAAGGTATTAATTAAAAAGTATAATATACTTTTCTGAAGCCAATTATTTGTAATTTTGCACTTTTAAACGATGGCTAGTTACCTGGTCCGTTGGCGCAACGCATACAGGGTTTTGTTTTTTATACCGGGTGTAAGACAAAAGACTAACAAAAACAATATTATGGCATACTCAGTACCTAAGTGATGTAACTATGTTAACGTAAATATATTAAAATTCATTTTTTTTATTTTTCAGACAACATAGGTCCACGGCTTAGTAAGACTTATGACTAGGGTTAGTATTCTTAGGGATAACGATGTATTTATTTATTATTCAATTATTTTAAAGATACGTCATGTACCTCATAGGCACTCCCTGCGATCTCGTCCCGGAGGAGCTTTTAACCTCTACTCCAGTCATAGTCCGCACGAAGTGCCTGAGTATGGGTGCATGCGGATCATCTGCCACTATCCTTAGCTCGATTTATCAGTGACACCACTTTTTTCCTAACGAGGACTTGAAAGGCGTCAGTTCTTGCCTGCGCGAACATTTCGTAAGCAGTGCAAAAGCGAGGAAGTCTTAACATCATCCTAATGTATTGGATACGAAGGGTATTTAGCGTTCGTTTGGTACAATTCACCCACAGACCGCCCGTGTACAGATTCTGACAGTAAGCCTTAAAGAGTGTAATTTTGACTTGGTCTGTACAACGAGCGAATCTGCGGGCTAGCATGTTACCACGGACCGCTAAAGCCCTTTGCTCCCTTTCTATGTCTATATCATCGCTAAGGCCGTCGCTAAATATGTATTATTTTAAAATTTAAGTATAAAAATATCAAGTTCTACTTAGTTGACTCAGTGTCCGAGGAAGGAGCCATGCGATGAGGAGAGTTTCGTGAAGGTTGAGAGGAAGAAGAAACCCGCCAGTCGTAACCATCGAGGCTCTGCACCGACTGAACTGGATTGCGCCCTGCGTCCTGAAGTACCGGCCGACGCAGCTGTACGTGTCCAGATTACACTGGTCTACGAAAGTCGAGGACTTTGTAGACTATGTGCGAAGAAAGTCCAATTTCACCCTAAGGGTCGAACGGTTGGAAACTCGCCGCAAAGTGAATTTTAATTCTTTTGTGGTGAGAGTGCCGACCCACCATCTGGCGACCTTCATGAAGGAAGACTTTTGGCCGCAGGGAGTCGTGTTCCGGAAATTCGGATGACGGCTGCCTGCTGACAACGCACGATACACGTCGCTGACTCAACGTGGAAATTAGTTTTAAAATTAATTATTATAACTCATATGTATGTTAGTCTGTAAGGTATTTGTCTATGGGCCTCTGTTATATGTAACTTTTGTTATGTATAATATTGCCTGAAATAAATGATTTATTTATTATTATTATTAGTATGGGATCTATAGGGCATGTACAACGACGTCTTTAACTTTTTTATATCATGGCAATTCATATCACCAACCGTACCTAAACCTGGTGCTGGGGTCTTACTACAATCCCTTATTACTTGTCAAGTTCATTCCCTAAACTGATAGTAGCGAGCACTTTTGTAATTAAACCTTTTTTTCCCAGCCAGTCAGCAGTTACCTGGCACTAAACCATAATCCAGGCTGTTTGTTCTTTCTCATTTATTTATTTATTATTTCATAATTCGTACACCAAGAGACAAATTACATATAAAACAATAAGGACTAAAAGTATAGATAATCTTATCCCTAGAAAGCTATTTTCCCAGCAGACCATGGCGACAGGAAGCTCATTCAAAACTGTTGTGGATAGACAAACTGTGTACAAATGAGTTAAACATTTAATAGTAGTAAGAAACTAAAAACATACCTACATGTTTTACTCACAAATAAGTAAATAAACCCAAGCCTAAACCAAAGTAGGTAATAAATCTTAGTGTGTCTCAAACTAAAATCATGTCTTTACTTTTTTTCGCATTTGATTTACCTGTAATCCAATGATAAAAGTGGCTACCTGCCATATCTGGGATAGCTTAAAACTCATTAACAAGGTTATTAAAGCCTGTAACAACTGATATGGTTTTCTAGCGAATAGGGATTCAAAACCAAACAAAACCAAACAACTCATCCTGTATATTTGCTCGTCCGACGAAAAGATGTTTCCGAATTCATGGAACAGACCAGCAAGAATCTTTCGTTTACCGAATTGATTAAAAGCTGCGGCTAATATTTGTAAACGAATGAGCGAAAAACTATCGAGCTCCAATCAACGTGGACGTAAATTAAATCGCCGCCGACCGCGCGTCAAACAAGAGAATTAAATAAAAATATTGTTACGAATGCGAGCAGTTATATCTTTTTTTGATTTATTCCCAATTTGCGGATTATTTGTTGTTTTCACTGAAAATGACGGGTGATAGTTTTCGAAAACGGATTACGTATATTCATATTCAGATGCGTTCATTTTGTTCATTGCGGCGTGAAATACTATTTGGTTGCGGTATATTTGAAATTTATTTTATAGCGAGTACGGAGGACGGCAGGTCAAGCTCTTTAAAACTATTGCAAAATAGGTCTTATGTATGCAGCATAAGGTGCCCAATGTAAAGCTTGGTGTGATTGCGGATGTACAGACGCGCTCACATCAACATTTACAAAAGCAAAATAGTTCTCAAGTCTGCAGCATAAAGTGCCCCTTGTAAAACTTGATGTGATTGCGTTTGTACCTACCAACGATAGCTACTTTATAGTCAACTGCAATTTTTTTGAATCATTGATTTCAACTATACAATTTACTGATCGCGTACTGACAGATGGAATTTAAGGCTTAGCTACAAGGGTATTTAGCGTTCCCCGGTGCATGAGTGAACGGCCCGGACGTCTAGGAATGCCTCAAGTCATTTCTCTTATAGTTTTTTCTTACTTTCATTTTGCAATATACGAATATATACTATTATACGAATAATGTATTCTAGAATGTATTTTTTATAGTACATAATACACTCCGACAGTGGACTTAATGATTTCGCCTGGACGAATATGTATTATATCGTGTCTTGTGTTATTGCATTTTTATTACAGTAAAATAAGTTTATTACGGTAAGTAAGTATATATTTTTGGTTGCACAAAAATATAGAGAACTTACAGAAAATCAATGAGTTATACAATTTCAGCGGATTTATCACTGAAAAGCGATCCCCACCAAGCAATTCACAGGCGATTAAAAAAAGAATTAAGACTAATTTGAAAAAAAAACTATGTATCTCTATTTAAAGATTGCCACTTATGACAGTCTCCTCCCTCTTAAGTTATACGTCGTGATACTTTTATCAGCAGTTTTTTGATAATTGGATAATGTCGGGGATAATTTACGACGAGCGGGCTTACTGAATCCGTAACGATCTTGATCCAATTTAAATCTCAATTCGATTTTAATAACGATTTTAACCACAACCATTCTCTTAGGAATAGGAAGTGCGTTAGTTTATGTTTTGGTTGAGTGTTTTTGTACTACACAAATTACTGGTATGACGAACAACTAACGCCCGAACCCAGAAACGCCAATCAAAGTTGAGCAGTCCTTACATGTATAGCTTTCCCTTTCATTTCTATTGACATGTGACAGGGCAGCATCAATTCGAGGTGAGCTCAACTTTAGCTTAAGTGGATACGGGGTGAAACTTTTAAACATCTAGCAGCGATCCTGCCTTTAGCGCCGGAGGTCGTGGGTTCGATCCCCACCCATGACAAATATTTGTGTATTTGTTGTGTGTCTGGGTGTTATTATCTATTTAAGTATGTATTTAGAAATATTTAAGTAATTTTATCAGTCTCTGACTCCCATATTACAAGCTCTGCTTAGTTTGGGGTCAGATGATCTTGGTGTGAATTGTCCCAGATATTTATTTGTTTATTTTTTTATTTATCTGTTATAGCATGAGGTAGTCTGGTGAATGTGAGATAGTCTAGTTAGTTACATCTCAAAAGAGAAGCTAGGGGTAAACTCCACTGTGGTTGTCTTTCATGGAGACTGCCGATCATTGACAAAAAAAGGGTAAATTAAAAATATTGAAACAATAATGGGCATTCAATCAAAGAACAAGTGTAAATTTATTTCGTGTGCATTCCCATACTCAAGTACATCAAGTACTTCAAGTCAGAACAAGGTCATCCAAGACCTTAATTTAACTTTGTATGATCTGACATGTCGTCATAGTGACATTGACTTTCTTGATACAAATCTGTTTGTACCATACTTTAGGTTAACTGAAGATACTATGTATCTTCCCATTAGGACTAAGCAGAAACTAGCTACTTTGTTAGAAAATAACATTAACAATGCCGCTATTGGCAGTATTTTCTATTCTGACATTAGTACTAGTACTAATTTATCTATTTCATATGATGCTCCTTCAGCGTCTTGTTTAAACTAGGACCTAGGACAACAGCCAAGCCCAAATACTTGAATTTATTCGACCAAAATATTCAAAGCTTGACGGGCCAAGAATTAGAAATATAACTATTGCTGGCAAACCAAAATATTGATATTTTATGTTTTACTGAACATTGGCTGACTGATGAAAACTATCAGTCTTTTGTCCTTAATAATTTTAGATTATCAAGCGCGTTCTTTAGAAAAACCACTATTCATGGTGGTTCATTAATTTTTACTGCAAATAGTTTGAAATGTAAAGATCGCACTGACATTGTAGGCCTGTCCATAGAGCGTATTGTCGAATTGTCTTGTGTTGAGTTAGAGGGCTTTGTTGTGATAAGTGTATATCGTCCCCCAAAAACTAACTTAGATAGATTTGAGACAGTTATGGAGGAAGCTTTGGGTAGGTTAAGTGCTAAGTCTAAACCCATTATTGTGTGTGGTGATTTTAATATAGATTTGCTAGTAACCTCATCCGAAAGCAATAGGTTATTGTCGCTATTTGAATCCTTTGGTCTAGATTATCAATTCCATGAACCCACGAGGATAACAGCCGCAACATCTACTTGTCTGGATAATGTATTTTGCAACTGTGTACCCATTGAAAAGGCAATAGTAACTGAATTAAAGTCTGATCATTTTGGGCAGAAGATAACATTTTTAGATTTAACTAACAATAGCGTTAATTACAGGGAAATAACATGTAGACCGAAGACGGGTAATCGCATTAATAGTTTTAAAACTAATTTGAAGCATAAAGTATCTTCTATTCCTTACAAGCAGGGTGACCCTGATGCAGTCTACAAAAGACTGTTTGATTGTGTTGAAAATGAATTTGATGCTTGTTTTCCCACCAAACAAGTTACTTGCAGAGTTCAATCTAAATTTTGTGAATGGGCCACGCCTGGAATTTACAGGAGCAGACGTAAGATGTATGAGTTGTACGGCATGAAAAAATACAATTTCGATCCACTTTTTGTTGAGTATGTCAAGAACTACTCCAAAATATTCAGAAAAGCCTGCACTACAGCTAAGGCATTGCACATTCGTGATAAAATATCAAAGTCCACTAACAAAATAAAAACCACTTGGGACGTCATAAATCACGAAATAGGTAAAGCTAAACAGCGCGATACCTCATACACTCTTAATATTAACAATACCGTCTTACAATCAGAAGCATCTGTTGCTGAAGCATTTGATAAGTATTTGAGTAATATACCTTTAATCACTATTAAATTCCTCACCAACTAGAGCGGAACATTTGTTGAAAGATAATGTATCTTGTTGCAGTGTATTCTTTAAATTAAAAACATGTTGAGTCACTAGATATATTAAAAGCATTCAGATTAATTAATTCAAAAGATACCGCTGATCTTTGTATATCAGTCAAAATTGTTAGCCACATAATTGACGTGATTGCCCCTTATTTAGCCGTAATATTCAATGATTGTGTTTTTCCAAACTTAATGAAACACAGTAGGGTTGTACCACTTTTTAAATCAGGCACCAAACAAGACCCAGGTAACTTTAGGCCTGTTTCAATCCTACCAGCTCTAAGTAAGATCTTTGAAAAAATCATTCAAGAACAACTATTAAGCCATTTTTATGAGAACAATCTCTTACACAGCGAACAATATGGATTCACGAAAGGCTGTTCTACTACTGATGCTGGCATTTCACTTCTAAAACACATCTTTGGGGCTTGGGAGAATTCACAGAACGCTCTTGGCGTCTTCAGTGACTTGTCCAAGGCCTTTGATTGCGTTGATTACTATACACTTATACGCAAGCTTGATTTTTACGGGGTTAGGGATAATGCTTTAGATTTGGTAATTTCGTACCTTAGTTTAAGAACTCAAAAAGTAGATGTTAACAGTGTACTGTCTACAGGATACAAGTTAAAATGGGGGTCCCTCAAGGATCCATTCTAGGTCCATTACTATTTCTGATATATATAAATGATTTACCTTTTTACTTAAAAGATATTTGTGATGTTGTATTGTTTGCAGACGATACATCTTTAGTCTTTAAAACTGACAGAAATAAAAACCTTTTTGATGATGTTAATGACGCACTTTCAAAGGTTTTACAATGGTTTACAGTAAATAATCTACAGCTTAATGCAAAAAAGACTAAATGTATTAATTTTAAGTTGCCTAATGTTAAAGATAACCCCATTAGTCTAAAAATTGATGGTAATACTATGAAGCTTGTAGATACAACAGTTTTCTCTTGGAATCACACTAGATTCAAAACTGCATTGGAACCCTCATATAACAGCTCTCTCAGGCAGACTTAGTTCGGCTGCATTTGCAGTGAGAAAAATTAGGTTATTAACAGATGTTGATACTGCTCGTTCAGTTTATTTTAGTTATTTCCATAGTGTAATGTCTTACGGCATTGTACTTTGGGGTCAAGCGGCGGATAGATAAACCATCTTTATCCTCCAGAAGCGAGCGATCAGATCCATCTATAAGCTTCGTGCACGGGCTTCACTTAGGAAGATTTTTAAGGAAATTGGTATCCTCACTGTAGCGTCACAATACATTTACAATTGCATTGTTTTGGTGAGAAAAAATATTGGTCTCTATGCTGAACACAGTGACATACATTGCAGAAATACTAGCAATAAGGATAAAATTGCACTTCCACTCTTAGGTTACAAAAAGTTTTAGGATCCTTTATGGGGCAAGGTATACATTATTACAACAAAATTCCAAAAACCATTTGGGAGTTACCTTTACATAGATTCAAAAATCTCATCAAAACAGCTTTATTAAAAAAGGGTTATATTATACTACAAAAGACTACCTTATAGATAAAAATGCCTGGGTATAAGCGCTCTGCTTGATGCGGGATTAAATAGCTCTATTGTAACAGATGTTTTATTGTAATAGTTAATAGGTACCTAGTATGTACTGACCAACAATTTTTCTTTTTGAATTGTTTAAACGAATTTTTGTTATAATATTCTTTTATGGTTGGTTTTTTCTCTTTGTTTTATATTCTTTAGTTAAGAATCTCATTAGGATTATATGATCAAAATTACACTCTGCTTGTACTTTACTAACGCCTGTTGTAAACCCAAAACAAGTTTAAAAGAGTAACTGCTGAGCTTCTCGCCGGGTCTTCTCAGCAAGAAACAACTCCGACGCGGTGGTATAATCGCATTATGTCTGTATACTGTTTATTTACATATCCTTATTATTATGGTATTTATGTCTATTATTTAGTATATTTTGCTGTAAATTTGACTATTGGAAAGTACTGATACAGTATATTTGAATAAAGTTATTTGAGTTCGATTTTGAGTTTGAATGATTCTGAGATATGAGGTTGACAATGAGAGTAAAGTTGAAACATCAAGTTTAGCATTTAAGTCACTCATTAAAGACACTACTGCTAACCTCCTGTACTTCTAGCATGAGTTTCCATTAAGTCAACTACGATAGTTTAGTTCAGCAATTTGTACGCAATTTTTAGTTCCATTTCTAATAACTAGAGGTCCTGTACCGAAATCCCTTACAAAAACGTCAACGCTGGCGGTAGCATCTGTCATTGCTGTAACAACAGCAGAAGAGACGTTTCATTTAATTCATTATAATGGATATATTGCTGCTTGTGATCATTTTTTTTACGTATTTTTCATTTATAAAAACAAAATGGAAGTTTGTTCAATCATCATTTACTTTTGCTGTTGCTGTACGTAATTAAGTCCAGAGGCGAACTCAAATTGAATTTTTCATTTGCAGAATGAGGCTTCAGTCGTATATGCGCACTGCTATTGAGCCTTGAAGAAAACAATACAATTATTGTGTGACATTTATTTTATTAAAACAGGATTAGAGTCGAAATTCAAACGGTTTCATTACGAGATCACCCTTATGTCTTACATTCAGTCTCAATTGAATTAGTTAACTCCTCTGATACCTGCAGCGTTGGATTGCCAAGCAACTTCATCCAGTTTCAGATATTTGTTCAGTAGTTGGACTTGTTCAATTGCCTGCGTCAGGGCTGCCAACCGCCGGAAACTGTCGATAGAGCTGAATTGAAGCAATTTAAGCAGTTTCTAACATATGAGAAAACTAAGTAGAATTTCGTGTTTGGATCTCGTGGGGTAGTCACTCTTTCACGTATTTGCTAGTTTGAAAGAAAGTTGATAACTAATTGATGCTAGTTTTTTAATTAATATTGGTCTTTTTTGAATCTTCTATTTGAAATGAACGAAATTAAATTCAAATACCTATTTATTCATGCGCGTCACGGAAATGAAGATGCTGCGGTGGATGTGTGGAGTCTCACGCAAAGATCGCGTGCGTAACACCCACATCCGCGGCAGCCTTCGTGTTCGTGACATAGCAGACAAGCTGCAGGAGTGCCGCCTTCGTTGGTATGGTCATGTCTCACGGAGATCGGCAAACTACGTGGGCAACAAATGTCTGGCTATGCCGCCCCCGCCAGGTTGGTAATTTCAATCAACACGATTTTTAATTAAGGCTCTGATGGTAGTAGTACTTACTTTTAAGCAAATACTTATAAAAAATAGTAATTGACATTTCAATATTTTAATAGTTTTAGCAGGGTAGTTTAGTTCTATCACAATCCTTACCTATTTTCAAATCCCAAATCAAAGCTTATTTTCTCTCACTGTAACTTTCAAATGTCTCTAGTGCGTGGATAAACTAACCCTGAATAATCTTTTTAACCTCTTTCAAACAGTTTTGTATACGTTTACAGATATTAACCATTTTTACTAAGTATTACATTTATATGCATTCATGAATGCATAAAATAGCTTAATGTATGTTGTATATAATTCCTTACTTCTCTTTTTAATTTCCTCTACCTGCAGTTTATCTGGAAGAGATCGCATCCTAGTTTAAATTGTACGATCTAAGGCAATGTAATGCTAACGTTATGGTTCGTTGTACATTTAAGTGTTTTTATCTTATCTTAGTTTCTACAAAATTTGTGGAAGCTCAATGAAATAACACATCATGAAAGAATTAGATGTTTGACTTATTTAATTCACAATGCAGTTATCCAAAAGAAGTGTATATAGTGCTGATACAGCAATATATCTGGATTCCAGGATTTTGTGATTATTTTAAAAGACATGTAATTATTAATATCTTTACAAATATTATCTATGTGTACTTAAAGGTATTTGCATTTGAGTACATTGCAAATACTTTTAATCCCGCTTGAGTCCCAAGACCAGTTAGATTTTTTCTAGTTTCTATCTTTATGTAAATACTTCTAAGTTCGGCAACCCTACATAGCTTGGTGTTTCGCACCCAAAGCAGAAACAGACGGACTATGCAAATTAAGGGTCTGTTGTCTGATCAATGTCACACATTAGCAATTCAGAGTAGAACATTTATTTGTGTTCGCTTTACCTCTTATCATTCAATCCCCAAACTAATGATTTTGTACAGTTTTTTAAAGGATATTTTAGTAGCTTGCTGAAGGAAGTCATACCTATTAGTCTTTATGTTGCCCCACGGCTGGTTGAAAGTTTCATCTGTTTGGTATTGGCGGATTGTCTTCCGGGTGGAACTTGGCGGCCACAAGAGCCAGGTTTGGGCATGGAATCATTGAATTGATGTGCTGAATCCTAGAAACAAAAAATACTTACTAATACCTATTTGTTATACTGAACGGTGATAAAAGTGTTAGTTATATTCGTCACTTATAGGAACTACGAGCATGATTGCCAAATGTTCGAATTCAGAATGGATGTACTGTACGCCTACCACGAGTTGCCACTTTGAATTTACACTTTCGTTATCGCGTGAAAAAAAGTATTGGGATTTGACATTGTCATGTCATGTGTCATCTCAATACATTTTTTACGCAAACGATAACGTGAAATTAAAGTGGCTACTCGTGGTAGACCCACGTTTCAGTTCTGTATTTTTCACACATGCAACATGACGGAATACAAGAGGCTAAATTGCACTTTGTTAACAACACTTTTTTAAATTCAAACATTATTTTAAATCAGAGACAGTACAAAAAAGTACTCTATGAAACTTAACCACAATAGCATATGCAACTGAAAACTTTTATAGAGCTAGAGTAGAGCATTAGTATTAGCATCACGTTATCGCTTATAAATATTTTTTTAAACAGTGGCACTGACTTTCAAAAGGATCTGAATTTGTTTGTCGTTGACAACCCTACCAAAACTGACGCTTGGTAACAGTATGTACTTCCCTTGTTACAATTTCTTATATTAATCTTCAATAGCCTCATTCAATAATCAATTACGTCGATTGCTGATTTACTAATAATCGAAATGTTCGAATATCTACATCATATTAAAGGGTTAACTTCCTCGGTTTGTGTCCGTTTCTTATACGCCGCCACGGTCGGTAAAATAACTTTAAGCGTGACGATTTGAAAGTACTCTATTATCTATTTAAATATGTACTCATACATAATTTAATTTTTACCAGATTCACATAGCCAAAGATAAAATATTCTAAATTAAAAAATGATACTCGCACAAGAAGTACCCACGCAACCCAACAAAGCATCCTGCGCATTTAAGGCGGTTAATAAACCCGTGGTGTTGGAAGGAGAACAAAACTAAAATCTGTTAAGTTCATCAATAAAATATCTAAACAGAAATCTTAACTGTACCCCACCCCTACTACGAGTATTCGCCGACGACAGTCTTAAAGCATCTGTTGTTAAGTTTTTGTAAAGGATTTCGGTGAAACAGCTCTAGAGAAAAGTAAAATAGCCATGTAACTGAAAATGGCATACAAGTTACTCCAGTTAGCAAAACTTACTGAACTCAGTTCTCTAGTTTCCGAATTGTGCAGAAACAATGAAACAATCCTCGTCAAACTCGGCTCGTTTCAATTAGCGAGCAACCGCGCAGTTGCAAAGCCACTCTTCACACACTCGTCACCGCGGTAACTTGATTAAGTAATCACTTCATCACTATTTAGTAAACAGCCGGTAAGTAATGAGTGTAAAAAAGGTAATACGACTTATTTTCAGAAAATGGACGCCTTTTTGGTTCGCGAAATCTCGATTAATCGCATGATGACTGTTGTACATGGAAGCAACATACTCGTATTCAACAATTATGCAAGGAGTATTCAAGTATTCATACATGTGAAATACTGAAAATTGTGATTACTTACATGTTTATAGAGTTGTTATTTTTATAGTTTATTTTGGCATCACAAATGGCGCGCCTTTTTATAAATGTATAACTATCCTTCTAGGTGTACGTATTCTAAGACTGTGAAAATAATAGCGAATGTGACGAGTGTGTGTCTCTCTCCCCTGATCAGTTTGTGTGCGTGTGTGTGTGTTTGTGTAGGTAGGTGGATGGGTAGATGTAAATCCACGAGAACTACTGCCGACAAACTGTTTTTCAGTTTGGCAGATGTTGTGAAAATAAATAAGTGTTGTTATATGGAAAATAAACTAAAAAAAAATGCACTAAAATCAACCGATTTTCGTATGCCTTGTGGCAACTAACAAAAATGTCCAATGAAGAAACTGCTCTATTAGCATACCATGGCTAGGTAGCCTCAAACCTAAGATATGGTATTCTTTTGTGGGGAAACTCAAATCAAATTAATCCAGCATTTATAGCACAGAAACGGTGTATTCGAGCAATCTGCGATGTCTCACCAATGACCAGCTGTAGACCTTTGTTCAAGGAATTGAAACTGTTAACATTACCTAGTCTTTACAGTTTTGAAGTATGTAACTTTGTGACGAAATACCCAGCTTTTTTAAAAAAACTGGGTAATGTTAGTAGATTTAATACAAGTTATCCAAATCGCCTTGTGCTGCCTAGCAGCTAAGCTGATATTTGTAGTAGAAATTGCCATACAATGTGTGTAAAAATATTTAAACATTTGCCAGGTTAAATAAAGAAACTGACGGGTAACAGGTTTAGGCACAAATCACGCATGTTTTTAGTCGACAAATCTTTTTATACAATTAGTGAATACTTGCAAATGAAAATAAATCCTTAGAATATGAAAATTGAATGTATTGAAATGAATTGAAATGTATTGAAATGTAACATTATTTTTTATATATTAGGATTGCTATTATTTAATTATTACTTTTTCAATATTAAATTTAAATTTGCATGCTGGTCAGCAGTTAAGTGTGTGAAGCTAAATATTTAAAAAAGACCATAAAGGTATTTTTTAACCACATTTATTGCAAATAAAAAACTTGGACTTTGACTTTGTAAATAAGGTCATATCGGCTAGCAGACTTTTAAATGAAACTCATATCAGTTTATGTTTTACTCGTAACTAGCCTGGGCTCTTATTACAATCAATTATAACTTTGATTACCTAAAACTGAGCGTAGCGAGCAATTTTGTAATGATCTTTCATTTCCAGCCAGTCAGCGGTAACCTGGCACTTGCATCTTCTAGGTCGGATATTGCCCGTTAACCTCAGTTGAGGTAATTAACTTGACTGGATAATATGTGATAAGCGATTATAAGGCCCCTGACCAAGAACACTTGGATCTGCAACCATAACTTAAATATTAGTAAGATGTTTTAAATATTCAAAAAAACACAATTATAACTCCAAACACAAAAAACTAAGCAGAAATCCAAATTAAGCAAGATCTCAAGTACCCAAATGTGCAGAAACAGTGAAACAACCCGGAGTTAAATCGGCTCGTTTCAATTAGTGGACAACCGCACAGTTGCTAAGCTCTCGGCTTTACTTCTTGTTTACTTGATTAAGTAAGCTTAACACTTGATTGCAAAAATATAACGGCTTGGCGCTTTTTGCGAATGATATAATTATTATTATTATCCATTTTGATTTGCCCTCTGTTATAAAATCACTTAAAACTACACACTCATGACGTTCTCCAATAAAACTTGACATCGCACACGCTGCACAAGCACAATTAAAAGTAGCAACATTAAAAATAACAGTTTTTTTCTTAGTGTAGTGATTATGAAGTATTTTTATCTTTGGAAATGTTTAAATAACTTGGTACAGCCTTTTGTTTTATATTCTGTAACTTTGCTGTACTTGTTAGGTAGATCTGTCTATTAATGTTAGAATTTAAGTAGTTTTTTAATTAACAAACAAATTGTACTCTAGTTCTACTAACTCGCATTGTAAAACCACAAGTTTAAAAGAGTAACTACTGAGTTTCTTGCCGGGTCTTCTCAGTAAGAATCAACTCCATCGACGCGGTGGTAGAGTCGCATTATGTTTGTATATTGTTTATTTATATATTCATATAATTATGGTATTTAATTAGTGAATTTTTTGCCTTTTTCAAAGTACTGATTAATCTATTTAAAAAAGATATTTGAGTTTTGAGTTTGAGTTTGCTAATGGGTAATGTATGTTTACATACCTTACTTAAATGCACACTGTTATTTTTGATAATACTTAATACATTTACAAGGAGCCTCCGCCATTGAAATCAAGTTATTGCTACGACGAATGCAGCTCGATGATGAAAAATCTGAACCTTTTCCCGATTTTACCAAAATCTCAGTCTTGTAAAATGGTCAGGGGTCAATTTAAATGTCTAGTGAAAAGATTTCATGTTAAGATTTGCTCAACAACGTCCGGCGGTGCGAACTATACGGTTTTTGATCTTTTCTCCACACGCTATGTCCTAAATGATTTGCGGTTCAATCGTAATTCAGAGGATTTCAATCGTATCCTTCTAGTCTTGAGGCTAGTACAAACTATAGTCTTCGTTTTAAGTCGTCATAATTTATTTGAAATAAGTTACCGTTTGACTTCTATCTCTACTAGTACCATAGACAAATAGCGTGAGTAACCATTGTTATAGAAATTAAAGATTAAATTAAAGAAACGTCGGAGACAGCGTTACTCTATATTCACGACTTAACGTCAACCTAAACCAGATAGTAATAAAATATAGACGTATGACTATAGTATTAACACTGCTATAGTATATTACAGTTGGACCAATTATTGTACAAATTATTTGATTATTCTGTTTTCAGCAAAGTTGCTACTAGATTACGGAGGCACATTTCAGATTTAATTATATCAATACTAACCGCGAGTTGAACTAACCTCGCTCCAAATGCTTCTAAAAGCAACAAGACGTTATAGAACAAGTCAATTTAAAGTTATTCCTACGCTTACTCCACACCATATTAGCATGTCGATGGGCGTAAGCTACTCTCAGTAGGGTTGTGTCCTAAAACAACTCAACTAGTTCGCATTAGCATCACTCGCAGCAAAAGAGCGAACTAGAAAAGCCTCTCAATTCTCTATAGACCGTGATCATTCCATATTGACCGTGCTTCATGCACTGAAATGGACCTGAACCAGGTCGTCAGTCTCCCTCGAAGAATTATCTACCTTAACTGCTGCCTTTTTAACCTATTATTCGTATATTTATGAGACTACATTGGTGAGGTCTCACAACGTAATACGTCGCACTGAGTCATTTTGTTGTTGAACGTTTGAAATTGTGCTTCTAGTTTTCCAAGTCAGGACAGTAGCTAACCTGTTCTTACTCTACCAGTCGATCGCAAGGTTAAACGGAGAACATATTTAACAACGCTGTTCAACATTATAAAATTGGTGCAAATAGTAGAAACACGCCAAATTGTTAAGTAGTTCGTTACAACATTTGTGCACATATTCAATCGTACTTTACCAAACTTTGTTATTAAAAGTCAAATATGTCCATATCTATAATCTATGTTAGTAATAAGTGCCAACCCTAACCACTTATTAGTGGAGGTTGAGAGTCACAAATGGCGTTGGAACTTTGCATCTGAGAGCAGTAGGCTTCAAAAACGACTGCGGTATTATATTAAGTAAAATGCCCTTGTTGTTGAATTTATTTAACAAGAAATTGTTTCTTATAAAAAATAAATGGTAAATAATAGGAAATGTATACAATGTGTATGTATATTAATAACTAGCATTCCGACAGCGCCTTCGCCCGCTTGGGCTTTTTATCTCGTAAAGATAAAGCCTTATAATATAAGAGTATGCCCGAGTATACTGTATGTTACTCGCTAATAATGTAGCTTATATTAGTAAAATAATTTTTTAAATCGATCCAATAGTTTCAGATCTTACCTCTTATAATATTAGTATAGAAAAAGGCCCTTGTGCTACTAGACGTAAAATGGCAAAGATCCTAGTATAAGTAAGGCTTGCACTCAAAATTTCGGAAACGAATACATAAACAATTTGTAAATATTAAAACAATTCAAGACAGATTATAAGAGCGAGATTACAGTAAAACATCAAGTGATTTATTATTTTTGTCATGGGATCCTCAATGTGCTAATGTAAAAAAGTAATATTTTAAATCCTACAAGTAATAAGTCTAAGGCGTCGTAGGGAAGGTTATTAATGAGATCACCAAGCGGATCAACCCCATACTTCATTTTAGGGGGTTGAAACACCCTACATGATCTCCCTCATCATCATCTCTAGTCGACTCAACAACAATATGTTTTTCTGACCTCTTAGGTAACCACAGATCATCATAGTCATCACTTTGAGAAGGCCACACTGCTTAGGTAACTGTAATAAATTATTTGTACTCAAAGTGGCAAAACAAACAAAGTACGAAATTGTTCAGTGATTTCATATAAAGCATTACGAAAGGAACCCTAAAGGCGGATCTATTGGAATCCGCCATCTTTTTTGAATTTGCAAACGAAGGGTAATCCTACTTCGAGGGAGGTCATTATCCCTGAAAACAGAAAGTTTATGTGGCAAATAATATGAAATAGATAGGGCCATTTATTATTGGTGACACAAATAAAATACATATGTGCGAACTGGAATGGGACAGTAAAACTGGGTGGTTAATGTTACAGAAAATGGTCGTGAACATTGGGGCTAAGCAATAAATAATTTCCAAGTCTTGCTTGGACAATAACTACTTTTTCTTCTTTACGTGTCAATCTATACTTATAATTTTATAAAGAGGTAAGCGTTTGTGAGATTGTGCGTTTGGGAGTTTGTATGTTTGGGACAGGTAATCTCCGAAACTACCGAACCGATTTGTAAAATTGTTTCCCTGTTTAAAAGGTACATTATCCCTGATTGCTATAGGCATATTTGTTTTGAAATAATTCGTTTTCAGCCAGATCAATTAACACTTCTAAAGTAATCGGGAATAAAACGCTACCGAAAATCTTTTCGTGCGTGCGCTGGCCCCACTTGATAATACTTACATGCAAACAATGTACTACAAAAATAAAGGTTTTTAGTAGGTTCATTAGAAAAGTCCGCGACACAATATATTTATTTTTTATAAATAAGTAGCTTTAGCGTATGTTATGTGTTAAAAAATAGGAACAGGTTGATTTTGAGAAACATTACTGATAACGCGCAGGTTCTAAAAGATTAATTAGGCATTCTTTTTCTAATATTTTTCCCAAAATCCCTAAAAGCAGTAACGATTAGAATGAGGGACAGGGGGGTTAAGGAAACTCACCGTTAGGCAAAGATGATCTCGCGTATTACGAGAAGAGGGTGGCCACCCACACTTGCACAGCACTTGCACCTTTTCTACAGTTATTTGCCGTTTAATTAAATAAATTCGGACGACGGATTTGTTTTACGCGCACGAGCAGGAGATTGTTCGGCCTCCATATATTTTCTTATTATTTTTCACATTTTGTTGGTCCAGAGGGCGCGCACAGCATTGATTGCGCGCGCTGATT
Organism: Udea olivalis; assembly: GCA_947369235.1. Taxonomy (NCBI): domain Eukaryota; kingdom Metazoa; phylum Arthropoda; class Insecta; order Lepidoptera; family Crambidae; genus Udea; species Udea olivalis. The sequence continues at coordinate 7,851,804 of OX376352.1, read as the reverse complement.
GGCGAGCTATGGAAAGGAGGGAAAGGGACGGGAGTGTACGGAATGCAATAGGTGTGTAAAGGAAAGAAATCATTACTGCGATATTCTAAACTAATTCGGATTACACATTTACCTATGCAATTTGGCTACATAGTTTGGCCTAATCATCCCCCCGGGCTTGACAGGATGCAATCCTTCAAAATTGAAAAACATAACTAAATTATTTTAACTTAGAATTTGTTTTATATTAAGAAATATTTATTTTAGACTTATGAGATTAACAAAATAAGCTTTATTAAAGAATTAATATTATAAACTTAACGATATGTAGCGGACTGTATAGAAAATTATTTAATTTGTTTATTTATTGGCTAGGTAATTTAAAAACCTTTCCAATCGACCTCCGATAGACGCCTGATTTTGTACGGACATCCAAAACGCGAACAATGTTGTCAGTTTTATTCGGGTATGTACGGTCGACCACACCAATAGGCCAATCTAAGGGGCTGCTATTATCAGATTTTAATAAAACTACAGATCCTACTTCGATTGGTTCACTATGAGTCAACCATTTACTACGCACTTGTAAAGTATTAAGGTATTCAACCTTCCATCTTTTCCAAAATGACTGAACAATGTGATCAATTGCGCGTTTTCGTTGTAGAAGAGTGCCCTTCACATCAGTCACGTCTTCAGAAGGAAGTGATTTTAGGGGTGTCATAACCAAGAAATGCGCGGGAGTCAATGCTAGAGGCTCAGCAGGGTCGCTACTCAGTACCGAAAGGGGACGAGAATTTAGTACCGCCTCTATTTGAGCGAGGACTGTAGTCATTTCCTCAAAGGTCAACAGTTGTTTTCCTACTGCTCGGGTGAGATGATTTTTCACACATTTTACGTTACTCTCTGACATACCATTGAAGTGCGGACTCAGAGGTGGAAAGAACTTCATCTCAATCCGGTTATCACGCGCTTCATTAGCGAATTTGTCTTTATAATCTTCAGATTCGAGCAGCTGATACATTTCGTCTAAATAGGACTTCGCACCGACTAAATTCGTGCCGTTATCGGTATAAAGAACCGCCACGGGACCGCGACGTGATATAAATCTTTTCAAAGCATTTATAAACGAGTTAGTACTCAAATCATACGCAAGTTCGAGATGAACTGCTTTAGTTACGAGGCAAACAAATAAGCACAAGTATGCTTTAATACTATGTACGCCGCGACGACGGTATGGCACTATTTGTAAAGGGCCAGCATAGTCTGCCGCAGTATGACAAAAAGCCTTTAAATTAGAATTATCAAACCTACATGACGGTAAATCGGCCATGAAAGCCATCGTGTTTCGAGGATTGGCCTTGAAACAAACATTGCATTGCTGCACTCTTTTTCGTACAATATTGCGGGCGGCTAATATCCAGAACCTCTGTCTTAATAAAGACATCAGCAATTGAGGACCGGTATGTAGGTATTTTTGATGATAATAGTCAATTATTAAATTAACTATGTGATCTTTCCTGGGGAGTAGCATTGGATGTTGGCTATCATAGTTTAAATCTGCATGCACTAATCTCCCGCCTACACGGAAAACCCCGTCCTTGATAAAAGCATTTAGCTTCAAGAAAGCATTCGGTAACTTATTTCCTGCCAGAGCGCTTTTGATCTCCTCTGAAAAATATACTTTCTGGAGGTGTTTGATAACATATTCTTCTGCACGATGTAAATGAGAAACTTCAAATTTCCGTGGTAATTTTTTCACAAACCGAAGAACATAAATAACAATTCTTAACAATTTAGACCATGAAGACACTCTAGCAGAAAGAGCATAGAAGAGTGGTGCGTGTATCGGAGAGTCAACAGTGGTGGTAGCTAAGACATTGACCTTTCTTTCGGGCAATTCATCCACTACGGCCATTGGGTCAAAGCTACTCACTGGCCATTCCGCCACAGGCAATTTCAAAAACGGTGGTCCATGGAACCAGAGTGGGTGCTCAATCAACTGAGAGGGAGTAAGCCCTCGGGATAGACAATCTGCTGGGTTTTCCTTTCCACTAATGTGATGGAAGTGTCGCGGCTCTAATTCATTTTGAATTTTGGCAACTCTGTTAGCGACGAAAATCTGCCATCGAGTGGGATGGGAATGAATCCAGGACAATGCAACCGTACTATCGGTAAAAGCATGAACATTGGCTATTTGACAACGCTCGGCATAGGCGTCAATGACTACACGCATTAATTTAGCTAATATTAAATTAGCACACAACTCCATTCTAGCCAAAGTGATTACAGTTTTTGAAGGCGCTACCCTTGATTTACCACATACTAAATTGATTACGGAACGATTTTCGTCCGGAAAATATACATGAAGATATACTACGCCACCGTAAGCACGCTCGGAAGCGTCCGCGAAGCCCACGACTGAGACGACGCATTCGCCATTTACGCCTATGTGCCGGGGCAGTTTTATCGTTTGAAACAATGGCAGTTCAGACTCAATTTGTTGCCATAAGCTTACAATATTAGGAGGGGGAATATCATCCCATCCAATGTTATTTTCCCACAAGGACTTGATAATTAATTTACATAATAAAGTTACCGGGGCCACGAAACCCATTAAATCCCACAGGCGGGCAATAGTAGAAAGCATATTTCTTTTAGTACACTCGCGTGACTCGACATTAACGCAAAAAGTAAACACATCTTCAACTGGTAGCCAAAGAAGGCCTAGTATTTTGAGATGACTTTCCGGGCTGAATTCAATCGCCTCAGTAACACGATGAGAAGCTGGAACACTATTCATCACAATAGGTGAATTACTAGAGAATTTTACTAAATCGAACCCTCCAGCTGCGAACAAATCAATCAGCTGATTTGAAAGTTCAATGCCCTCAACGGGGGACAAGCACGTGATCGCTAGATCATCCATGTACAATTGTTTTTCAGCTACGGAAGCAGCCGCTGGAAAACGCTCGCGTTCATCATTGGCGAGTTGCCGTATAGTACGTATAGCTAAGTAGGTACTACAGCACAGACCGAAAGGAACTCGTGTCATCTCAAATACGGTGATTTCATCCGTACTGTCAAATCTATATAACAGACGGAGAAATTTCCTGTCATTTTCGTCGATTAAAACGCGTAAATACATTTGCCGTATGTCAGCGCTTATCGCTACAGGTAGCAATCTGAAATTCAATATTATTTGGAACAAATCATTTTGTAGATTTGGGCCAGTATGCAACAAATCATTAAGAGATTTTCCAGTACTAGACTGACTGCTTGCATTCAATACTACTCGCAATTTGGTAGTACTCTTATCTTGCCTTACCACCGCGTGGTGCGGTATCACATATTGCTCATCAGTAGACGAAATCTCAGAAATTTTACCAATAGGACGTATATAATTATTCTGTAAGTACTCTTTGAAAACGTTGTCATATTCTACCTTTACGGCAGGATTCGATAACAATTTACGCTCCAAAGATAAGTACCTACGCTCGGCCGTACGCATGGAGTCTCCCAACGCGGCCGGCTCGTCACGGAACGGTAGTGAAACTACATATCGCCCGTTCGATTCGCGGCGCGTGGTCTCGCAATAATAATTTTCGCAAGCTTTTTCCTCTGTAGTTAGGCAATTGCGTACATTGGGTACTTCTTCCAATTCGAAAAATCGATTTATGCGATTTCCTAAAGATTCATCCAGAGTGCAATAAGAACGCACGATATTACACACGGGTTCAATGACCGGGGCCTGACCGATTATTACGTAACCTAATGAGGTTTCAATCGCGACAGGTTCTCCTTCTCCGCGAGATATTGAGTTCGGGCCTAAGATCCTAGCAAATAAGTTTGTACCTACAATAAGGTCGACATTTGCGGGTGTGTAATAATTACTATCTGCCAGAGGAATATTACTTAAATAATCCAGGCGTTTGGCGTCAATTTTGGCGGTAGGTAGTTCATTGGTAATACGATTTACGACTACCGGCTGAATAGTGTACCTAACCGAATCATCGAACCGAGACCGAATGGTGAGACATGTTACTCCTTCTATAGGATTAGTAACATCTCCTACACCCGATACGTATTTACTCTGCGGTTCGTATAGTTTTAAATTTAAACGTTTACAACATTCAGTCGTTATTAAATCCTTTTGCGACGCACTGTCTACTAATGCGCGCAAAACAAATATATTTCCTTCGGCATCCACAGCATTACATTGCGCGGTGCCGAGCAAGACGCATGACGCGGGAGACGAACCCGGGACTTGGCGTGCGGCGCACTCACCGACCGCACAGAGCGACACGGCCGCGGCAGGCTCGGACGCGCAGGGCGCATTTGTCACCGCCATTGCCGTTGTAATCATACGATGTGTCGCGTTACTAGCCGACTTGCTATTAGGAAAATGCAGTAAACTGTGATGACTGCGCTTACATTCGCTGCAACGTCTGGAATCCTGACAATTCACAAGGATGTGTTTGTTATTTAAACAATTTACACAACATTTACTTGATTTTACGAATTTATAGCGATCATTAGGGATCATTGCTAGAAACCTGGGACACCGAGCTAATTGCGAATGGTCACTCTTCTCACAACATACACAGTTATTGTTTTCGTGCATATTCACGAATGTTTTTACGCTGTAATTATTACTAAGCGGGCGTGGACTTGATTTTCCTGACGTTGAAGGAGTATTTTTACTTTTAAATGGCTGATTACTGCCTGATTTTGACACTACACTTGCGACATTTTGCACTCGTGATAAAATATGAGATTGATTGCGAACGAAGTTTATGAATTCTGAACAACTCACGATTTTATCAGAACCATATTTAAACTCGAAAGATTTTACTGTTTCTAACCCTACTTTTTTGCACGCAATGTGTATAAACAGAAAATCCTCCAGGCTTTGTAATTTTAGTTGCTTTAACGCTGAGTAAAGTGATGAAAATTTATCAATAAATTCCTCTAATTGCGCTGGGGAATTTTCGTTCACACTTGGCAAGTTAAGTAATCTGTCAAGATACGTAGCTGCAAGTATTTTTTCGTCATTAAACTTGTTGAGCAAAGCTTTCCATATTACACCGTAATTTTCGGCGGTAGGCGCGATACCTTGACAGATGCTTAGGGCTTTGCCTTCTAATCTACCAATCAAATATTGTATTTTTTCACCGTCAGTGAGGTCCGGGTTATCGTTAATAGCCGACTTAAAGGTTTCAAAGAAAATAGGCCATGATTCAATTTCACCATTAAATGAACATAGTTCCAGTCGCGGTAACTTTAATGAAAGTCTTTCGCATTTGACTTGGGAACCCCGTTCGTCGCGACTTTTATTTTCAGCCATTTGCGACATTAATTGATTTACTTTGTATTTTATTTTTGCATACAGTTGCTCAAACGAAATACAAGAGCTATAGCTAGGCGGAGGGCCATCACTAAAGGACAATTGAAAATTATTTCTTTCCTCGATGGTTGCCATAAAGTCATTACGCAATAAATCGATCGTAAAACTATCCGCCAAAAACTCTTCAATTTTTAAAGGATCATTACCTAATTTGGCGATTGAATCGTATATTCCCTGTGCTCGCCCGTACAAAGCCGAAAGTTTATTTTGATATTTCTGCATACAACGTTCATTTGGAGGTGTTGCAGTGGCAGTAGGAGGTGGATTGGATTGCATTTTGCACAAATATGGCTACCGCGTGGTTTTCGAAAACACTGAATCCTAACTAATCCTCAACAATTCGCGGTCGATAGGACCAAAATGATAACGCGCAGGTTCTAAAAGATTAATTAGGCATTCTTTTTCTAATATTTTTCCCAAAATCCCTACAAGCAGTAACGATTAGAATGAGGGACAGGGGGGTTAAGGAAGCTCACCGGTAGGCAAAGATGATCTCGCGTATTACGAGAAGAGGGTGGCCACCCACACTTGCACAGCACTTGCACCTTTTCTACAGTTATTAGCCGTTTAATTAAATAAATTCGGACGACGGATTTGTTTTACGCGCACGAGCAGGAGATTGTTCGGCCTCCATATATTTTCTTATTATTTTTCACATTTTGTTGGTCCAGAGGGCGCGCACAGCATTGATTGCGCGCGCTGATTGGCGAGCTATGGAAAGGGGGGAAAGGGACGGGAGTGTACGGAATGCAATAGGTGTGTAAAGGAAAGAAATCATTACTGCGATATTCTAAACTAATTCGGATTACACATTTACCTATGCAATTTGGCTACATAGTTTGGCCTAATCAATTACCACACAAGCATACTCGTATCATCAAGAGAATGTTACGGAGATACATTTTGTCCTTGACAACACATTAATTGGATTAATAGATTCTGATATACCGTGAATTTAAAAATACGCACGCAAAATATTATATTATTATTTTATTTATAACATATTTGCTCGTAAAGGGTCTCTTATTTCACCAATTTCAATATCGTATTGTATCTCATTACGTACTTGTGCGTTATTGTAATGTAAAACGCACGAGTTTTTTTTTATTAAGGTAAAACGCACGGTTTAACAAGATGCTCCGTCTAAATGCTCCGTTTAAATCTTAGAAAAGAGTTTTTATGTAAGAAAAGAGGTCAACATTTTATGAATAAAATTAACTTTGGGAGATAAAATATAATAAATAAACATTTAATTCTTTAATTTAATTAATTTTGATAATAAATTACAACCATTTTATGAGTTACAAAAACACAAAAATATTAATTTACTTTGTTAGTAATACTGGCTGTTTTTTATGCCTTTGCCTTAAAAAAAACGCTGATGGGACCTCATCAGACAGCCGCCGGGTATCCCATGACTCATGAGTTGGTTGTCAACAGCCGCGTGAAGCATTTGTATCTACGTGAATTTTGCGGTTGAACTGATGCGATGATGTACTGTAGGTACTGACTACTGACATCTATATCGAAAGAGGTGGCCCTGGCAATATATGTTTGTGCCATGACAGCACGCATTTAGGATTTAGAAAATTGGCTTTTTTCTATGGATGTGATTTATCTGTTACGTAGTAACTGGAGGTGCCCGTGGCTAAGTGACGGCAGCGGATCGGCAACGATCCGATGTTAAGCAACGCCAGTCAGGTCGGGTTATGGATGGGTGACCATTCCGACCGAAATTTAGTGATGTGATTTTCGGGCATCTCCGTGCTTCGGAAGGCACGTTAGAACAGTTGGTCCAGGCTGACGTCGCGAAATATCAGTCGTAAAACCTCGTCAGAGGCCTAAAAGGGCGGCTTGATAACATCTGACGGTAAGGTTTATCACTGGCCTGACATTCATCTCTCCAACAATCCACACTGAGCCCGCGTGTTGGAAATAAGGCTCGTACCACCTCATAGTTGAGGTGAGGCCTGTGCCCAGCAGTGGGACATATAAGGCTGTATTTGTTGTAATAACTATTATGTAATCGGTGACGGAGGTGTTACATTACAATTTACTACACTATGTAGATGCCTTTTCACTTCCTCTTTTAGACGGGCTATTGAATACCTACTGTCCGGTTACGCAGAGGTCGAATGCGTGCATGTTACATCCGTGTAATGTATAGTCTGCATCGATTTGCACTTTATCAGTTAAACACAATACGATCGTGTTGCCAAGCGATGTTATGTGTGTGAATGTTATTGCTTTGGCCGGTCGCCATGTTCCGACGGTGACTTGCCTAATAACGTCTTGGCAACGAGTTTGATAGGTCAGATAAACTGTGGTTATTACTTATTGACAAGGCGTTAAGGATTGTGAAGATGATTTTAGGAATTAGGTTACTTACATAGTCATTCTTAGGTTTAGCCGTTGTTTCACATTATTCGATATTTTTTTACTGCATTGTAAATTTTGCAAATAACCCTGTTAAGTGGGTTCGATTCCTATTTTCATCATAAGTTTAAATATTAATGGCATAAATCAGAAGGTGGCGGTCGCTTTGTTTTTTTTTATTTGTACTTTGGGCAGCAGCACTTTTTTTTTAATAAAGTTATTGGGCTTTTATTTCCATTCCCAATTCAAACGTTACTACTAAACAATATTTTATTTAAAAACAGAATGTGCTGACAATTGTTTCTGAATCGAAGAGATGCATCATTGTAAAAATATCGGGTGTCTATAAATACCCAAATACACAAAAAACAGAACACAGAGATTTCCAATATCGAATTTCAATTCACAAAAAAATTGTTTCACAATTATTACTTCTTTTTGAAATTCACATATAAACACAGTTTAATTGGAGTTCTTTTAACAATAGAGATGCGATCTATGAAACTATGTTTCCAATTTGTTTTTCTTCTTTTATGTAGATTAAGTTGTCAGCAACCACTGTAGGTACTTTTTATTGAATCAATTAATGTAACTATTCAATTACAATTACATAGCTCAATAGCTAAGGTCTAAACTTAAACCAAAAGAAGAATTAAAAAATAACGATAGATGTGATTCTTTAATGTTTTTTGTCGATAACTTTATTCTAGTTTACAACCTTTGATACATAAGAAATCGGTCACATTGCTTTACATTTATTATAATTGTTTCACTTCATTAAACGCCGGGGATTTTTTACAATTCTTTAAAACGTGTTTTAGAAGGAAAAAACCGAATTAAACGTTCTAAAAATCAAGTGAGCTGTGGCAGTAAAAACTTCCACAAGTTGAGCCATTAAAAGTGGAATAACAACAGATGGTGGTATCCTACCCTTGTTAAGGGTATTCAGAATTAAAATTTCCACCGTCAGCGTACGAAATGCGAGTTTCAAAACATTATTTCTCACAAGTTGCAAGCTCGCACCTATTCAAACTGGTGCAAGTCATTTTTAGGTTACACTAAGGGGTTTCGGCGTAGTTTTGAATAACTTGAATAAGGAGTTTCGGTGTTGTTTTGAATATCTAAGTATAATTATGAGGATTGTTTGCACAATGCTTGTAGATATTGTTTATTAAGCGTTGATTTTATTATCTGTCGAGAAAATATACAAACCTCATATTTTCTCGACAGATAATAACAATCTGTCTTAAAAAGCCATTATCAGTCCGGCTTACAGCCCGCGTACGGCCTATGGCCTACTATGTTAGGCCTATCCGTACATAGCTTAGTTTCGAGTAAGGTGTAGATGTCAGTCTACAATCTGTATCAGGCAGTTTTTATTCTCAGGTTTCACAATTTTTCGCGCGTTTTTAAACCAAAATTCATATTATTTGTGAGTAGAAGCTGTAAAATGGGAATAAAATGCTGTTTACCATACGTGCACGCAAATAAGACGACTCGTTACTTTCAGTCTTGTCATTTCAAGAGGGTCGTAAATTTGTGATACCTACGAGTTCAAGTGTCTAAAGCCGCGTTCCCTATGTAGCACAAAAGGGAACGCACTGATTGGCGCATTGGCAGGAAAGTTCTATAAATAAATAAATATCCCTGGACATTATTCCACACAGCGCCATCTAGCCCCAAAGTAAGCTAATTAAAGCTTGTGTTATGGGATACTAGACAACGGATAAACATACTTAAATACATTTTCTTTTGTAAATACATACTTATTATACATAGGAGACACCCAGACCAGTACAAACAGACATGTTCATGCACACAAATGTTTGTACTGTGCGGGGATCGAACCCGCGACCTCTGGTGTAGTAGCCAACTACTTAACCATTACACCAAGTCGGTCGTCAAATCTATAATAAGACAAAATATACTTTATTGTATACAAACAATCCATTAAGAGTATTACATAGTCTTAGCGACTGCAATTTAGGCAGTCTTATCGTTAGGATGCCAAGAGGAAATTACAAGATTAAAAAAGAAGTGGGTAGGTAGACCATTATATGATAATTATAGTAGAATGGAGACCAGTACACGATAAAGACCGTGAGTAGCATTTTATTGTGGTCGGACAAAAGATTAAAGTCGCTTAGTAAAACTTTTTAACTGCAAATGTTTATTTCCATTGTTATTGTCGAATATTTAAACTAACAACCTTCCGCTCATCAGGATGTCTACCATGAGATTCCGTCATGTAAACTACGATAGTTGACTTCCGTACGTCTACCACGAGTTGCCACTTCAAATACACATTATCGTCCGCGGACGATAACGTAAATTTAAAGTGGCAACTCGTGGTAGACGTACAGGTATGCCAATTTTGGTTGCATTTATAATCCCTGGGAGCGCTGTTAAGAAATTACACACAAAAACCCGCCCAAGGCGACGATTTCATTTCTTCAGTACCTGCTTCTATCATCTTACAATTCTTACTAGCAGGAGATATTGTCAATGAAATAAAGAACGATGGAAGCATTGATGCGTCGAGTGAAGGTTGAGTGACACTAAATATTCAATTTCCATACAGTGTGCAGAAGGCTTTACTCGCGCCTTTGACGAGATACGCAGATTGCTGTCAATAGGCCGTCTTATTTGGCATTTCAGTCAGCTCCATGCTCTTATTCGCTTCGTATGTCCTTATCTGTAAAGTATTTGTTATAAATGAATGTTACGAAGCATTTTGTGTTTTAGTATGTTTTTAAAAAATATTTGGGAATCTTAATATTTTCTACACAAAGATAGAAACTAGACAAATACGACCAGTACGTCTACCATGAGTTGCGACTTTAAATTGCCGTTATCGTTCGCGTAAAATATTTGGATTTGGATTTCGTACAGCGCCTCTGTTGAGTCAAAATGGAACTGAAAACGGTACTTTAAAACTATAAGATGCTATTGTTACGTTATTTTTGTGCAATATTAGATAAAATAGTGCATTGTTAAATGCTAACAATAAGAATACTATTATAAAACTATAGGGGTTTACACGGACTTAACTATCGTGCGTACTTAGGAATATTTTATTAGTCCCAATACACAAGCTCTGCTTATTCGTAGCTTGGTAAAGTATACAATTAATTTAATTTATTATCTTTTAATTAATTAAATTAAAAGATAATAAACTATTAAAATAAATACTATCCTGAGTTTAAATTGATTCTACTATCTCTAATGATGCGGACTCATACTATTACCCTAATGGACGAGCTATGATAACAAAATAACATTATAAAAGACTACAAAATAATTCTCAAGTGAGGTGAATTTCACATTTTATAGTTTCACCGCACGATGTGAAATGTTGTTAGTTACCGTTGCAATAAATTGCACGCCTCGGGAAGACATCGTGGAACATGTCGTAGCATCTTGAGTAGGTTTTAAATTACGAGCTATCGTTACGTAATACTTTTAGTTGAGTTTTGCGCAGAACTTATCCTTTTTTTATGCCACTACACTGTCACTTTAATCGTAACCAGTATGTCAACCATGAGTTTACTTATAATATAATAAAATAAAATAAAATAAAAAATAACTTTATTACTCAAAATCCACATTTAAAGTATAGAGACAACCCAGAGAGTACTCCTATTTTAAACAGTTTTATTTGAGTAAATAGTGACATTATTAGTACAAAGTCAGCCTATATTACTAAGTGTGTGTGTGTGAGTGCGTGCGTGTGTCAATTTAGTTAACTTAAACTAATGACAGCCGCTAAGGTCCGCGACCACGTTGACGTTTCTGTATGAGATTTCCGTACGGAAAATGGAAACTCATGGCAGACGGACAGTATTTCTACCATGAGTTTCTGTCACGTAAACTACGATAGATGACTACAGAATTTTTTATGCAATTTTAGTTACATTTCTATTTACTAGAGGCGCTTTTCCGAAATCCCACACGGAAACGTCAACGCTGACGCTAGCGACTATCTTTGGCCTAACTCTAAACTCATGGTACTGCTACTAAGTTGAATGCTATTCGGCTACCAATAATTGTGTTTTTCCACGTGTTATTCCACGCCAACACGTCTTCAATGTCATTAATTTAGATAAGATAAAATTTATTGTACAGTAAAAGTAAAAACTTTATTCATATAGACTTATAAAAAGTACATAAGACGAGTAAAATAAAAAATAAAAAATTATAGCAAAAATATACTAAAAATAAACTTACATAAAATAATACTATGATAATCAATATCATAATTAAACATAATGTGACTAAGGTAAAACCTCCTATTATGGCGGTAAACAAAATCGACTCTAATTACGGTGGTATTTTTATTTACATGATTTATTCTCATTAAAATTAGTTTAGGTACACGAAAATGGAATTTACTAGTTCAAAGTCTTTTGCTTTATTACATATCTGACATTTGAGAATATAACGTAGACGTACTTTTCAGAATAAGTCAGTCTCTGCTACGGCGGCGATGTGAAAAGACGTTCCTATATAAACGCGGTGCGACTCAGGTAAGTACACTCATATTAACATAATTGAGTTTTTTATAGGAATATACTGTTCATATGTATGTTCATAATTTCATCAGTATGTTATTTATATGATAGTTTTATTGTTATTATTACCATATATTTATTGCTTTTTCATATTTGTAATACAATATATTATACCCAAGAAAAACAAAATAAAGCAGTAACAGGAAACGAATGTTAAAGGTCAATCCTAATACATTGGTATCATCCGTATTAGGGAAAATAGAGCTTTAGAAGTATTTGCTTATAACTTTCAATATGATAAGATAATCAATTGTTTAAGAGTTTAGTTGAAATTATGTTTAATAAAACCAACTTAAAACCTTTTTCTGTGGTATGTTTTATCCTCTAGAAATCCTATTTAAAAGTGACAACTGTGATTGCGAGTACATACCTCCATAAAAGGAACTTCATAGAACCTATTACGGACCTAAAATGTATACAGTACTTCGTATTATAGGGTTCAGGAAAAAATGTTACGTAGGCTTAGTGAAAATAAGAAAATAAACTTCTATTTATATTCTTCGATCGTTCTTTTGATAATACTGAAACCAAAAACGTACAAAGTAGAAGTAAACGTAAGTAGAGAGAGACTGGGGAAATAAATACTGCAAAGCCAACGGTTAGTGTTTGACGGGACTATTGTAACTATGGAACCCACAAGGATTAAAAAAAACATAACAGAACTATGCTATTGGAGTTGCCAAATCACTAAGGGTGAAATGAAATAAAAAATCCTATAAATGTGACATTTATATTCTCTTATATTTAGTGCACAGGTTTCATTACCGTAGTTCCCGATCTAATAGGGAAAATAATTCAGAGACTAAAAATAAAACAAACCAGTAGTATAATGTTAATGTAAGGTACCCCAGTACATTTAACGTTCTGATTCTGACCCTCTGATTTAGGAGCCGACTACCGCCGTAATTAGCTCGAACCTTAGTTATACCTCCGTTATAGGGAAAATTTACCTGAGCACTTAAATATATATTTTTATGTATTTAATCACCTAAGAAACATCTTTATGTTTCTTAGGTTATGTCAGAAGCAATGTAAAATATAATATATCTTTTTGTCGAAACAAAAAAAAATCATTCTTTAAGTTATTGGTAAATGCTTATTTTCCTTTCTCACTTTCAAATGTTGCCATTTGCCTCCGTATTTAGGAGCTTTTACCTTACCAACGCTTCGGAGGTTGTTTCCGATCGAGAAGACTCCGGCAAGAAACTCGATGGTTACTCTTTTCAATCTTGTTTATAAACACAAAAATTGAATTGACAGAGTAAAGTCATAACAAAAAAATGTGCAGAGGAGCAGATTATACCTAAGATGACCACAAATTCTTATCATTCAATTAAATTCAAGTTAATTAAATTAGGTGTACAATTTAGGCGGCCTTATCGCTAGTAGCGATCTCTACTAGGCAACCTTCAGGTAGAGAATCATGAAGAAAATTAAGTGGTGGTGCAAGAAGATAAATAAGAGATACAATAACTAATTTACAATAACACAAAAAAAGACATACATACAATACCGCAATACACAATAATAAACTTACATATTATTATACATACTTATCATACATAAAATTAACCTTGTAAAAAGTTTAACCCATTAAAAAATCAATTTACTGTCTGATACTGCAGCATCAAGCCACCAAATATGTTTAACGCAGTGTGAATGTAGACGCGAGTTATGTGTTATGATTTGCATATTCATGAGTCTGATGAAGATGAGGGTAAGCTGCCAAAAACTAACGTATTTGAATTGCTTTAAGACGTGGCACACAGGAGCCTAGCCCCGTGGTGTAATCTAATATCAATATTGGTATGAAATCTGAAATTCTGAAAAGCAAACTTGTTAAAACTGTTTAACTCTGTAAAAGTGTCTAAAATAGTTCCATTCGATGGCTAAACTGAGTTGTAACCTTCTGGAACAGAGTGCTGAAATGCCAGGTCATACTTTTAAAAACCACCTTCTGCTGATGGTGGGATCAAATCATGTTGAACATCAGGATGGCACATGTAGTGTCTATATTCGGAACAATTGGCCTGTTGGTTCAATGGCAGCGATCCTGCCTTTGACGCCGGAGGTCGTGGGTTCGATCCCCACCCATGACAAACATTTATGTGACGAACATTTTGTGTTTGTTGTGTGTCTGGGTGTTATTATCTATTTAAGTATGTATTTAGAAATATTTAAGTATGTTTATCAGTCTCTGACGCCCATAATACAAGCTCTGCTTAGTTTGGGGTCAGATGATCTTGGTGTGAATTGTCCCAGATATTTATTATATATTATTATTAATTGTACCTAAACTGTACTAAATAGTACCCTCACAGAGATCTTAAAACCTTTGTTAAAACTATGTGATATTGATACTAAGCAATATTTTACACATTAATAATACGTGATGATGGAGAGCGGCGATTAAAATCTGGCCAGAGCCATCTTTGTGTTCATTGTTAAATTAACCCTCCGTGGATGTTCGATAAAAACATCGAGAAACAACCAAATAATCCTGGATAATGGCTGAAGGCTCACCACCTACTACGATGGGTTTTAATCCATTGGTGAAAAGTGGATTTCTTAGTGTTCCGTTTTACATGAAGTCAATTATACTCAGCTTGCCTTCTGACTACCCCGTTTGGGATAAAGTCGTGATGGTATGTTAAATGAAAACAAATTTACAGTATAATAGTTTCACCATCGCAGCAACGGTAGTCCTTTTTTTTTGCTTTCAATTGATATCGGTGGTAAGCGTTTTCCCATCTCTAATCCACAGAAATATCTGCACCTAAGCAAAACGGCAGGATACACACTTTCCGCTTCATTCAAATTCAAATTCGGTAGAAGGTAGCCTTATTCAGAAATCTAAACTAGTGTGTGTTGCCTTTAGTTGCTACGACCTCGTTATAGCAAATTGTAGAACGTTAGTGATGCGACTTACCACCGGAATGGTATACCTACTTGATTAAAACATATTATTTGATTTCTTCTGTGCTGCAAATTGAAATGAAGAATTCCGAGGAAGAACTAAAGATGACGAATTGAGCGCAACACCTGTCCACTAAAAATGATGAATTAATGAATTATGGACGATGATTGTTCCGAAGGATACTTAGTAATAGTGCCATTGAAGTCTTCAGAGTAACCGGTTACCAAGAGTAACCTCATCAGTAAACTCATCGTGTTTGAAAGGGCCAAAACGTTAAATCTGACAGAATCGTCTCACGCTGTAGATAACGCAAATAGATGTTAGAAACTAGGTACAGTCGACAAGAGTACAGGCGTAATCTTTGAGACTTTCTGGCATCAACGAACAGTAAATCAGTCTACAGCAATCTAATACTGACAGGCCTCTTGGTACAATAGCAGATTGCTTTCCCTTAGCGTTGGGTCGTAGGTCGCGATCTTCAGTATCAAGTTTAAAATGTCAACATAGAAAACTGAAGGTTGCTACTTAATGGAAGTGATAGACAGACATACATACTTTACTATAAGTAATCATTAATTGACGAGGGGTGCTTATCTTTTATTTTCCTATTTTTATCGGTCAGATATAGGTAGGTACATAAGTATGTACCTACCTATATCTGACATATATATAGTTAAGTAACTAATTACCTACACATATTATATTATGATAAGTAAATAAATAAATAAAATTCCTGTTTAGTTATCTTTTAATAGGCTAGATGGCGGTGCAAGTATAAAACAAACACGTTCAGTAAATCTATCAATATATAAATTATGGCACGAATATTTCGATGAGCGTGCGCTTAGTAAAGGCATTTGGTACAGAACCATGCAGGCAAAGCCTCCGAGCTTCACCTGGGTGGATGGTGCTGCTATGAGCAGGTACGACATTGTCACCGCGCTTAGACTGAGTTCCGGACACACCCCTGTGAATAGGTTTGCTTACCTTATGGGTAAAGTAGAATCACCCAACTGTACAGAATGTCATGTTACTGAGGATACATACCATATTCTTATGGAGTGTGTCCGAAACGAAAGAGAAAAACGGGACTTTTTAACTAAGTTTAATTTTGATGACTGTAACCTAGGCTATTTCAATACTGTGTTATCCTACCCAACGTCTGAAATAGCAAAGTCCTTGTACGCATTTGTAAACAAGGGGATGAACCGTAGAAATTAATGTAATTAAAATTGTAGTCCAAATTGTGAATTAAGTTACTATGAGGGTGATGTTTTCTAAAAAGAAAAAACCCTCCTCAAATAAATAAAAAAAAAACTATCAATATATCTATCTATCGATTATAGTTTCGATATTTAAAATACTTGTGTATAGTTTTGAATCAATGTACAGGGAACATTATTCATTCATGCATCATTTGAGCTGAAAGAATAGGAGATAAAAACTAATTATAATATTGCAAAAAGTATGTAATACAAGTTGTGGGTGGTGGTAATGCTATTTTATATTGTAGGGTGGGTAGTACCGCGTAAGCATTTTGTATTATCTTGAAAATGAAGGTAAAAGTATGTTTTGATTTTTACAACAGAACAAAATTTGCAGTTCCTTGATTGCGCTCTGTACTGGATTATGGATGGTACATTTAGGTGTACTGCTCGTCCATTCCTAAAAATGTATACAATACACGCTTTAGTGGGTAACGACGAGTCAACACGGCGATTACTGCCAATGGTATATGCTTTTCTGCCGTCTGAGACTGAAACATGTTATGAGAGATTTTTCCAAGAAGTGAAAAAATGCGGTGATCCTTTCGAGCTTCAATTAAGTCCACTATATGTGCTAACCGACTTCGAAAATGCCGTAATAAATGCCTGCAAACGGTTTTTCCATCGAGTATACATAATTGTTGTTTTTTTTTCATTTGACTCAAAGCGTGTGAAAAAAAATACAAAAACTAGGATTAGCTTCAGATTATGGTACTCGTAATGACTATGACTTTGCAATTAAAATAAGATATTTATTTGCTTTGCCTTCAGTAGAAATTCCTCAAGCATTTGATAGATTGATGGAAGAAAGTTCAATTCCAGACAAAGCCCATGAACTGGTGCAATGGTTTCGGCGACATGGCGAAATAACTAAAAAAAAAAAAAATTCAACTACTGCTGTTATTAAAAAAAATAGAACCATTGTTTAATCCAAGTCTATGGTCAATCCATGAAAATTTGTGCCAAAGATGCCATGATCGCAAAACTCAATTGAAGCTTGGCACAGAAGGTGGAACACATTATTGAACAATAAAAAATGGAATTGTTCGAAGACTAAAGGAATTAATAAAAGAGCAAAAATCAACAAAGTTAAATCTAGAAAAGATCCTTGCAGAGGTGCCACACACACCGCCACGAAAAAAACTTTTGAAGATGCTTTACAAGGTTATATCGCCAAAGGAGGAAATGAACACAATATCCTTTTTAAAAAAAGTTGCTTTACTCTATAACATATCAAAGTAAATAATTACAATTTAATTTTTAATTTGGTATGAATGTCACCAATATTTTTTGTTATTTTTTTGTTGCTGAATTACAGACGCAATCTTATAAATGTTATAAGAACTTGATTTGAATCGCTTTATTATAAATTATGTTTTTTATTTTTGGTATTACTCGTTGTTTTAATAAAAATCAACTATTAAGTTTACAGACATTGTTATTTTTCCTAGTCTATTAGGTAAAAGATAATTAAACAGGAATTTTATTTATTTATTTACTTATTATAATATAATATGTGTAGGTAATTACTTAAGTATGTACCTACCTATATCTGACCGATAAAGATAGGAAAATAGAAGGTAAGCACGCCTCGTCAAATAATGATTACTTATAGTAAAATATGTATGTCTGTCTATCACTTCCATTAAGTAGCAACCTTCAGTTTTCTATGTTGACATTTTCAACTTTGGTCTAGTGAACTGTTGCTTACTAAGCTGCTGAGAATCTGAAGTGTTGAGATTTTGAATCGTTGATCTTAAGGTGTTGATGTTTTAATTGTTGATATTATGACTGTTAATCTTCAGTATCAAACCCGTATCCACAACAGATTAAAATCGATCTTGATAACGCAAGTCCCTCCGTCAGTATGAAAACCCATTTTTTACCCGATGGCTTCAAAATACTGCTTTAGTTAAAGGAATACTAATTTTTTTCATCGATAATTAAGTTCATAAACAGAAGTATGCTAAATGTAATCTCCCGCCAATATCCGTGATAGGCTGCGAACTACAGTGTTCTATTTGCGGCTGTGTTCAGAGTTGTACGAGACTTTTCCAAGGGATTGACGCTTCAGTCCCCATAATAAAAGTATTACGTTAAAGTAAGACGCACAAGCTAAAAGAGTAACAAGTTCACAGTAAAAACTATTTTTTACCTTGGTGTCTACCTAATAATCGAAGTTCCAACTTTGACAATCCGCCTGTGGCGCACACTCTTAACTCAACTTTAACAGGTATTTCCTTTCATGTAAGGTTTTACAGGCATTCACACATTTCTTTGGGGGTTTCTTCAAGATAGGGTTGTCATAAGAGTAGCCTTTGGTTTTCCACGTGCCCATAGGCTGCGGTAACCGCTTACCTGGTGTAACTACAGTGGCATAAGGAAGACTAAATGCTAGTTTGATACCGAAAAGACCAATAGCAATTTACAAATCAGTAAAAATATTAATATCTTACCATAACTTTATTCATAAAATTTATCCGGCTTACATTAAGCTACACCAAAAAGCTCAGGAACTCTTTTCCAGATTTTTTGATAAAAATAATTGTGACTACAGAGTAAAGTAAAAAAAAGTTCAAAAAGTCAAATGCTTAATTAAGTTCTGGTAAACACGCTGTGTTCACGTAGTCCTCTGAGAACACACCTACATTTTAATCACGCAACCAGACACAGTGAGTTTACATGCGGGACCGGTCAGAATCGGTGTCGCAGCCAGTCACACTGTCTCTAGTGTTTCTGTTTTTGTCGAACTGTATTTTATTTTTGGCGGGTTCTGTCTAATCGAGCATATACCTACCTACATTTAAATTTAGAGCGAATGTAGATATAGCCCTGGGCGGTCAGGTAAGTTTAGGTAACTGTACTAGAAAACAGCGCGCGCGGTTTTTTTGTGAACTGTTTTTTTGCGTTTAAATCACAAATTAAAATTATTTGTTGCAAACTGAGCTTTTGATGTTTGAAGGAGAGCCTAAGTAATCGCATTATATCTTGAATTGTGTTTACTTTGGCAATCGTTAATTGCCAACCTTGCTTGCATGCCTGACGAGGGTAATCACCTACCGCGAATTAATAGACTGTTACGTTAAGCTTCAAATAAACAACTTTGTTATTAAATTAATAACGTGAAATGTTGGTCTCTTGTTACCGAACATAGTGACCACGAGTTTGATGCCTTGCAGGCGGACGCTAACGCTGCGCCTACTTTGAAACAGTCTCCTATCTGGTTTTTTATATATTATTTATTGCACACTAGAAAATAACAATAACTTATATACAGGGTTACAGGGTAAGTCCAGCTGAATATTGAAGGACGTTATTATTTAGGTCATTTCTGATGAATTTGACTCTGTAACATGGTGTCCGAAACTTAACCGTTATGGAGATATTGAATTTTAAAGTTTTTTTTTAAAATCCTTAATTTTTTTACTTTTTTGTCGATCTTTTTGGGATTAAAGCTCTTAAGGTCAATTTTTTTATGTATCTAGTTAATAGACAAGACAATAAATAAAAATGACCATCCAAAATTGAACCTACTACTAACAGCTTACAAGAACTGCTCGACAAAGGTTAAGATTATTTATTTTTTACTAACTGTTCTCAACTTTGAAGTGATTTTCCTTTGAAAAAATGTATGAAACTTAGTCTGCAAACAATTTTAAAAACTTCTACGTCTCTTCAGCTATTCAAAATGGTATAACATCCACTAGGTAAGTTACTAAAATCTTAAGATAATGTTATTTAAACCGGCCCAAGTGGTAGTACAACATATCGGAACTTCGATACCATTCGATACAAAAGAATCCGATTTACTACCTGGACACCTTTAAACAATGACAAAAGGATCGGATAGACATTTTTTGTGCTCGTGGTGGCGCGGCGTTTAGTCTGCTCATGCGATTCTTCCGTGGTAGATGTGTTATCCGTGCTCTCCTTTTTGAGGGAGGAGTTACCCTCTTTGATGCTAGACTTGCCTATTGCATTGAGACGAGACATGTTTTTTCAACACGATGGCTGCCCAGCGCACTACAGAAGAAGTGTTCGACCATGGTTGGACGAGAATTATCCAAACAAATGGATTGGAAGAGGCGGACCCATAGCATGGCCGGCGAGGAGCCCCGATTTGACGCCGATGGATTTTTATGTGTGGGGTCATATGAAAAGCATCGTATACGACCAAATGACGCCGATCGCAAATATCAACATATAAAGACAAAAAAATATTTATGCGGCTGAGGAAATAAGGCGGGACTTGCGAACTTCTGTCATAAAAAGCAATTTAAGAAAAATAATGAGACTGTGTGTAAGAAATCGCGGCGGCCATGTAGAACATGAATTATAAAATTATTATGATTTTTTTGTTTTTTTTACGTATTTTTGCTATTTTTCCCTCAAACAAAAATGTTACCTCTGCTAGCATAACTGCTAATTGGTCAATGTTCTGCCTATTTGATAGCAAGTGTTTTACCTTTTTGAATAGTTAAAGAGACGTAAAAGTTTTGAAAATTGCTTGCAGACTAAGTTCCATACATTTTTTCCAAGAAAAACCACTTCAAAGTTAAGAAAAGTTAGTAAAAAATAATTAATTTTATCCTTTGTCGAGCAGTTCTTGTAAGCTGTTAATAGTAGGTTGAACTTTGGATGTTTATTTTCATTCATTGTCATGTCTATTAACTAGATACATAAAAAAAATGACCTTAGGAGCTTTAATCCCGAAAAAATCTACGAAAAAGTAAATAAATTAGGGATTTAAAAAAAAAAACTTTAAAATTAAATATTGCCATAACCGTTAAGTTTCGGACACTATATTACGAAGTCAAATTCATCAGAAATGACCTAAATAATAACGTCCTTTAATATTCAGCGTGACTTACCCTGTAACCCTGTATAATTAACACATTGTACAATTTGGGCGGCTTTATTGCTAACAAGCAATATCTACCAAGCAACCCACAGAAAAAGTAAAATTGACATGAAGGGCAAGTACGTGCTTGAAAGAAAAGTTGAGAATAGCTTTAAATATAACGCAATATTTTTACTTAAGTAATACGATTACAACAACACATAAACATATCTTACAAACAAAACCTACCTTATCCGCGTACACAGGAACCAAAAATGATCAGGATGGTAAAAAGAAGAAAGAAGAAGGTGAGAACAAAAGTGTCAAAGTGTTAGGAAATGAGCTTTGACCCTGGCCTTTATGATGGATAAGGATTTTTTTACCCCAACAACCAACTTTTCTTTTCAATATAAATATTTATTTGATATTTACACTGATTACTGATAATTCACATTGATAGTTAAATCCCTTAATATAAATATGTTACATCCAAATACAGAACAAACACAAAAGTTACTCACTCAGCCTGGACTGAAGGCTGTTGATGATGATGTAACTTATCTAGACTTTAGTCGTGAATCTTATGTTTAACGTTTCGTTTGATAGCAAAACAACTTAGATGTTGAGCATAGAAAATTTAGAGCCGACATAATAGCAAATTAATATCAGTACCTATCACCATTTTTATTAATTCAAAATGAAGTAAAATAACTCATTTTCGTAGAAAGAAAATATCGCAATAAACATAAATGCTAAAATAATTCATATCACTTATTTTAACGAATTTCACGCTTAGCTTATTGAAAATAATACGACAGTGTCATACCGAAGTAAAATTAATTAGAATTTGTAATAATTCAGACGAATTGCTAAATAGTGAAATTAATTCCAGTAATTAATAGTCAGAGCATTAAAAGATGCCGACGTCAATTACGTAATAAAATCATTTTCAGCTGTAGACCCTGCCTTTTATGTTAAGTAAGAAATTAGTAATTTATCTCCCACGTATAAATTATAATTGAACATGGGTCAAAAGCCGGTCATAAACACACTTTGGTGTGTATTCTTACTTAGAAGAAACAATCCTATTTATATTTGGGGGGCTAGCCAAAAGCAACACGCCGCGACGATTTCTACAATAGAAATCGTTCAAATGTATGGGGTTCACATAAGCTGTCACTGGCGCTCATGTCATCCCCGTACATTTGAACGATTTGTATTGTAGAAATCGTCGTGGCGTGTTGCTCTTGGCTAGCCCCCCTGAATAGTAAATACTACATTGCCGAAACATGATAAGCGTTAAAAAACTCATTGATTAACATTATTTGGCATTACTGATTTTTATTTATAATTCGAGTTAAGTTTAGTACATGGTTGATAATTCGGATTTTGTGCGAAAAACAAGCATCTTGAAACGTCATTAAGAAGTTCTTTGTAAAAGTATATTGGGCTGCGTTCCAAATTGAGTGGAAATCACACTCTGTGGAGTGAAAATCACTCGAACCCGTTCCAAATTGACCTCGAGTGAAATCGAAGATGACCGAGCTGTCACCTGACTTCCCAGTTGTTTAGGAACGGGTTGGGGTGACGTTTATCACTCTGGGAAGTGCGAATTCTACCGGTGTCTGGAGCCCGATGAAATTCACCTGAGAGCACAACACGAGGGTTTTGCTCGTTTTGTCTCTCTCTATTCGACGAGGGTTAAAATCACTCTTCGAAAAGCGATTTGGAACCGGACCCTTTTGGTGTCCTATTCCTTGAAAAGGATTTCTCAAAACTGAACCTAAAATCTATAAAGGGTGAAGAAACTTTAAGTAAATAAATCTACTTACACTTTAGTTTAACTTCCACTTAGTTGCTTTAGCCAAGTTCGATTTCTCCCTTCGGCTTCATTGGTAATGAAACTAACAGTGTTTCTTGAAGTTTTGTTAATTATTTTGTAGTCTTGATATTGATTATGACCAAAGTTGTACAATTACCCCATGCAGTTCGGACCTTACAATATTGCCAAAGTATTCCAATGATGTAGGAGTGCAAGTTGATGGGCCATGGGGCGTGAAATAATCATTTTTTTATTTTTGTTTAAATAACTCCGATCAATTGCTTTCTTTCTTACGGTCACGAAAAAGAAGATAACTTGTTGTAGAACGGATTTGTTCCTCTAGAGCTTCTCCACGTGACTGAGCGAATTGGAGGATTCCGAGAAGCTTCCCGCTTTGGAAATCCCGGATACCTTCAGTTACTCCTACAAGTACACGCCACCGGCAAGTTTTAATAGGATCTATGTTTAGGGTCATATGGTCAATGTTTCTCAAGAGTTCTTAGCCCTATATATCTGTAGGGAGTGTGAGGAACAAGAAATACCACCACGTCAAGGTCACCAGTTATGGGGTCGTGAGGAACAGGGTGTGACGTTCCTCATCCACCATTGAAAAGGGAGGATCCTCCGACCAGACGGGAGTTGTGTCTGGTGGGCTACTGCCCGACGGTTGTTGTCGGGTTCTTGTATATATTTTCAATCGCTCGGATAACTTTAATATCGCGATGTAGGATACGCCAGTGTTTAGTTCGTCTGTGGCGAGATAGATGTCGCTACATCACTCCCCTCCGAGACCGGAGGTCGATAGTGGAATGTTCCAGTGAGTTGGAGCCAGATGCCGCATAGTTCACGGTGAGTTGGAACTGTCTGCGGTGATGCCCCAGTGAGTCGGGGTAATGCTGCGAATGCTCCAGTGAGTCGGAGTGGTGCAGTGCTGCGTAGTGGCTGGCTGCTGCGTCGACCAGGAGAGAAGTGCGTCTCTGCTTACTGACCGGGCGAAGTGCAGTGTGCTGTGCCAAGGTCGCTGAGAAGGCTGTTTGACTCGCTGCTCGAAAGCTTGAGGAAGTGATGATCACGTCGGGGTCACCAGTTATAGGGAGTGTGAGGAACAAGAAATAGTTCACAGGCACAAGCGATAGACAACAACAATTAGCAAAATAGTAAGCGCGTAATAGGTTCAAGCGGTCCGGCCGAGCGACATGGGCTTCGCGTCCATCAATGTCTCAACGCTGACTGTCCGAACGGACCAATAATATGCGCGGGCGCCGTCCGGCCGCGAACAGTAGGGATGAGTTCACAAAATGTTGTTTTCCACTGGGTCGTTATGCGATGCATGTCGACACAAATATTTTATTGCCTACTGGTTTATGTTTTTAAGTTGTTGTAATTGTTAAGTGTATTTGTTTGTGTTTATGCGTTGTAAATACTTAGTATATAAGGTATATATATATTATTTAGTATTAAGATAGGTATTTGAATGTACATATATGATTTTATATTAGATGTTGTGGTTTAGGTATGTAAATAAATAATGTGAAAATATATAATGTAATTATGTAATGTATGTATGTATATGTTGGTATGTAGGATTAGGAAGAATCCCTACATATCCTATTGACCTGAGCCAAGTGTTTTAGATATGCGCAACAAGACTGGAGTAAAATAATTTTTAGACTTTATACGGATGGTCCAAAAATATACGTCAATAAAAAAAATTAAGCTGCATCACACTCAGGTGTATCCGAAAATATCCCATGTATGTTTCCGGATTTTTTGTTCGAACTATGTTTTTTTACGATTTTTTGAAAATTTCTGGGTTTACTTTTTCGGTCACTGTAGCGTGATCTGTGGTGATAAATGCTTGATTTTTTTCTTTTATTAGTTGAATAATAGCACCAGATGGTTCTGATGAATTTTCATCCATGATGTTTATCATAAATCTGAAAAAAATATATGACATTGAAAAAGTTAGAGATGCTGTTTTTTCGCTGAACTTCAAAAGCTGTTTTAAAAAAAAAACTAAAAATTTTCATCTAAATATTTTTTTAAAACTTCACTACACTTTTAACTAATTACCATGTAACAATGAGTTTCTTCAATGGCATCATACAGGGTAATAAACAGGATTTCCAGCTTTTTCAAATTCATATATTTTTTAAAGTTATTATAAGCGTTGTGGATATAAATTCTTCAGAATCATCTAGCGCTATTATTCATCTAATAACGAAAAAAAATAGGCATTTATCTTAACAGATCGCGCCGCAGTGCCCGAAAAACTGACTCAACCCAGAAATTTTCTAAAATTTTCACTCGAAAACTACAAAAAATCGGGTAACATACATGGGGTATTTTTAACACTCAGGGGTGTGAGGGAGCTAAAAAAATAATAATTGACGTATATGTTTGGACCACCCTGTATACAGCTATTCCATTCATATACGTCGAGCACTTGTGAAATGAATGAAATGAAATTAAATTGTATTTTTTTTTTGAAATTTTTATTGTGAATATAATTTTGGGTACACAGCATTTAGCAGTTACAGTTGCTTGAGAGAGAATCTCCAAATTTTACCTATTAAGCGTATTTACATACTTTAAAAAATGAATAAACCTATTTTAACTATTTAACAAATGAAATAACTCAAGCTATATAATACAAAACAACATTATTCTTTGTATTCATAAAATTATTTTAAACTATAAAAACAATTTTTCAGTAGCAATATCTTAGTCAATCTTTTAAATTTACGTAAATTAATATTTTCATCCTTGAACTAATCGGGTAATTTATTAAATATCTTGATGCACATGTTAAAGGCATTTTTTGAAACTATTGACAGTTTCACGGGAGGTTTGTGCAGCTTATACAAATATTTGAATCGAAGGTTTCTTACCGTCCTATTACATCTCAGTTGAAAAAATGACTTATATTTATAAACAAACAAACATATTTCATAAATATACAATCATGGTATTGGAAGGATATGGTTATTGAAAGTATGGACGATAAGAAACAGTTCTTTTGATTCCAAATATTGCTCGTATACATCTCTTTTGCACTATGAATATTTTGTAAATATCTTGCTGATGTCCGCAACTACGAGTATGTATTATAAATAGATAGAAAAACACGCAGGAAAAGCCACACTACAAGAGTTTTTTGAATGATTTATTATCATGAATTATCTCCTAGATTTTTGACTTCTACGCCCGAATCCAGAAAGGACAGTCTTAGTTGAGCAGCCTTTGCAGGTAGGTACAGCTGTCCCTTTAATTTCTACTGACATGTGACAGAAAAGCATCAATTTAAAGGGTGCTCAACTTTGATTGTCATTTCTGGATTCCTGGGTTGCTGTCTTAAACTTCAAAAAGGAATGTATTGCTAACTGTTTTTTAGTAACCTTCAGTGTCCTACTGCTGGTTCAAAATCTGTCCCAATTTTCTCTACACATAAATCTTGTACCAAACTCAGCCAATCTTTCTTCTAATCTTTCAAATCGTCGCTCCACCTTCCTTGTTAAGTACTTGGTTTTATGTGTGAACTCATTAAGCAACTAATTTTGCACTTTGTGAGCAATTTTACTAAGTTATTTGTAAATTTGTAAATAGCAAAGCAGATTTCTCTGAAGCTCGGCGTTTATTAAGCACGTTTCCTCATTATCGATTTATGCTTCCAATAAATTACGGCTCCAGTCTAGTGAATTATTACCCATCTTTAAAGGCTCTCAAGCCTAGGTTTCGGTGGGAAAAGGGGCAAAGGGGAAAAAAGTGTAAAAAGATTCGAGGTACTGGGGAACTTTCCCCCGACACTTGGTTGGTGAGTAAATAAACAGATTTATCGACAACGTTCCGTATAGCGTCTTTTGAGTTTTCGCAATGAAGTTGAGAATTTAATGCCCATAATGAACGAAGCGGTTCCGATAAGGCTGTATGTAGTGTATTTGATCTTCTTGAAGTTTTTATTTTAATTTGAAAAGCATTAGTTCCAATGAATAATTTATTTAAACTGGTTAATTTTTTATACCTTTGGAGAATAATATGGCATCCTCAGTGCATTAAGTAGAAACTAAGTAAGTTCATAATTAAGACAACTTATACCAAGGTAGTCCGAACCCCAAACTAAGCAGAGCTGTGGTATGGGTCCATGAGACAAATGAGCACAGACTTAAATATTTCTAAATTACATGCATAGGTAAATAATATTATCCTTTCCAGTTTCTACGCCTCGTCATCATCAGCCTATCATAGTCCACTGCTGGACATAGGCCTCCCCCAATGCGCGCCATCGCGCACTATCCTCTTCTTTCTACGCCTAATCCTGGTTATTTAAGTTCCCGCAAGAATTTTGGGAAAGCCTATTTCAGTGCTACCGACCAGTAGGGCGACCACTTGGTAGGTGGACCGACGACTTAAAGAACGTGGCAGTAAGCGGCTGGGTGCGAAAAGCTGAGGACCGTGTGTGTTGGCGCTCTCTAAATAATGCCTATGTTCAGCAGTGGACGCGTACGGGCTGAAGAAGATGATGGTTCATAAGTAACTGATATGTACCTTGAAAGCAGACTAACTTATCTAGGCCAACAGTCTTGCAGGAAGGTTCTATATGTGCGTATAATTATTAGTGACTCTATATTACCAAGGTAAACATTATACCTAATTAACGTACAACTGTATATCCTCAGGTTATTCGTACCTTCTGTATAAAGCAAGAGCAGGCTACAATTATACCATGTAAATGGGGCAGACAGGGGCGCATGAAAGATTAATACCGCAGCCATAAATTGACAAAGGTAACGCAAGTCTACCTTCTGTATGAAAACGAAGCGTGTTACTTTTTCAGCGCTTATTGTGACGCCTCTATAGCGCTTTATTAATAGGAATTTATTGTATTGACGTATTAAATTAAACAATGAACACAAAGATGTAAAATCTAAAAAAAAACGAATTTCGGTCCCTGAAGAAATCAGGCAGGATTTGAACCCGCGTCTTCCACAATCCGGGTTGCTCTAACCACAGAGCTACCGATATTTTTTTCGAAAATGTTTGAAGGGACTTGCCTTAGAACATTGATGAAATAACGTTGGGTAGCAACGTAAGCACATATACTAGAAATATTCGTCTGGTCTAGTAATATTCCGGTAGCTCAGTGGTTAGAGCAGCCACCCGGATTGTGGAAGACGTGGGTTCGAATCCTGCCTGAATTCTTCAAGGACCGAAATTCGAATTATTCTAGTTTTTCTATCTTTAGATATAAGAAACAAGCACTGTAAAATGCTAAAATAAACAAAGTTATAACACAAAGATGGTTCTGCCAGATTTTACCACGTAATCACATGATCCACGACCTGAGTTGTGTGTGTCTCTCCGACGCTAAATACACTAGCATCATCTATTTTGGTTTATTTCGGTGATTAATACTAACAAATATCCAGGCGAGTCACGTAGTAAGCATTAACTCGACCGCGTTATCCTACACAGGATCACTAGGCTTCTCGTTCAAGAGTGAATTTCCCAGGCACGACATTATTGTTGCGTGGAATATTCATCATGTTCTATATTTTTAATAAAAAGTTGTCAATTGCCTTGTCAACTTATAAAGTTTGGCAAGTATACCATCTTCAAATAATAAAAGAACTACTGGTATTTATTAATGTAATGAATAGCCATGTATCGATGGTTATTTGTCAGCGTAACTATGTACATATTATTTCAATAAATATATAAATTTAGCCTTACTTTTTACCTTTCTTTTTATTGCATTTTAACTATTACTTGAAGGGAACCAATTCGCAGTTCCATACTTTAACCTAAAGAAACTTCTCATGCTCTAAAATTACGCCAATATAGCCCTACGGGCCTAAAGTGACCACTGAGTGAAAAGTAATTAGTTTTTTTAATTTCCTTCATGTGACATAGACAAACTCAAACAGCCAGTAAATATACTATTATCTGTGGAGTGTAGACGGACCATCTTCATTGCGAAAATGTTGAGAGTTTTAGTTCCATGGTTTGTCCGCAAAGAAAGTGGCGCCATGTGTTTTAAATTGTTAATCTGTGACTGGTTTGAAAGAAAAAAAACTGACTGCATAAATGTCAGAATTTTTGTCGAGAGTAAATTTGTTCGGATTTAAATAAATTTATTAAAAATGTCCTGTGACAGTGAAGAGTTTGACGTCGAGCAAAGAGCAAAAGACATAATAGATAATCTTTTGCCGCCAAAATCGCAGAAGATTTACCTAAAAACTTACGAAAGTTGTATGGACTGGAGGAATAAGAAACATTTGTGATTTTTATTTTATTATGCAATATTCATTAAATGTTTTTGTACTAAATTGACTATTTTTCTTGTGTTTTTTGACTCCCTCGCACGCTCGGCAGTCAAACCACCTCTGGTATATTATGGCTTCGTTTAGTTAGTCCCTCAATATAAAATAAACTACTAAAAAACTTTCATATAAAGCCATTCAAGACTAAGCTCTTCTAACAGCTATAGTTGAATTAACATGTAAATGTTGTAAAGTAAACATGTAAAGAAAATAATAAAAATATACCTCATTTAAATTAGACAAAAATAATAATGGTTGGAAATCCCCCGTAACATAATAATAACTGACAGTAAACCAACATTATATCCGGCTTAAGAAAAAACCACCTGGCTCACGACAATTTATAATAATTTGCCATCTAAATACGACGTATAAAAATCACGGCAAATTGTGACAAATTATTATGTCTTCGGACACATAAAAACGTGCAATTACTTTGGCAAATTTATCAAATATAATAGCAATCATTTATTATGTTGAGGGAGGGTGATATTCATAAATTTTTATGAGGTGCATTTTTGGAAAATCTTTCGAGCTATCGTTAGGCGTACTTACTTACTTTTATTAAATCTTAACAACGTTGCAGGGTTAATTATTACTTATTACTTTTAGAAATGTTGTACGTTTGTTATTCAACCCCGTTGCGTTGAACTATTTATTTCTCTATTGAGACAAAACTGTCTCGATACTGTGTCTATACAGGGACTTGTTGAGTTAATGAGCATCAGTATTCAGGGAATAAGGTACAATACCTTTCCCTTGAAATAATGCCAGCCGCACGAGAGAGAAGTTTTTATCTGGGGGCACGGTAGTGCTCCCGCCAAGTCGAGCAAAAAAGCGGCACAGTCGTACCATTCTTTTATCTGAACAGTTTAGGCCATTCCCGACCCCCTATAACTTCGTATAATAACTTAGGATTACAAAGTTACATTTGTTGCTATCTACAAAGAGAAATGAGTAGCCATCAAAAACATAACTTGTAAAAAATTAAGTCACGCAACTCAGTCCTTATACCGTAAAAAGTTGTGAGATCCATGTAACACCAAGTCGGTTAATATAATAAATATAGTGACTTGGCAATCGCACTAAACAATCTAATTGTAATATAATTTATGTACGAGTATCTCACATCAAGTCAATATATTTTACATGGATCTCGCAAATTTTAACGGTAGAAGAACTGAGTTGCGTGACTTAGATAGATAGATAGATAAACATTATTGCACAAAATAGGAACAAAACCAGTACAATTTAGGCGGCCTTTCTTCCAGGCAACCTTTGGGTAGAGGAACTTTTTAAAGCTTGAGCTTTGTGTGAACTGAAAATAAACCTATTAGAAAAACCCAAAAAAATATTAATACTTCAATCAATTAATATTATACATACTGGTCGTCTGACGATGTACCGCCCGGCGGTAAAATTGTATTGTTTTCCTATTGTGTCTAGCACATACGTCATACTATGGTTATACCTACAAATACATATATTATACGAACCAATAAAATGCATACCTACATAATACAATAAACATACATAGTATACCATACACACATACAAAGATTTATTATGGCAAGGACGTTGCAGCATACTATACCTCACCAATATAATAACTATGGGGAGCAGAAGGTCACAGTGAGAGGAAATACGCTTTGACACGTGATTTAAAAATAGGAATGGATTGAGATTGTTTGATAGGCAAAGGCAAGGAAATCGTTTTTTTTTCAAGTTATGTTTTTGATGGCATTCTTCTCACACGTCCCACAAGCGTCTGAGACCTAAAACCGAGAACTAAACCTATACAGTGCATGGAGGATTTGTTTACTTAATGATAGCAGACTCATATTTTTTTCAAACTTGACTAGACAGTTATTTGATCGCAATCGCATCTGGTGGCAAGTGACGATGCGATCTGTGATGGAACATGTCTGCCTAGTAAATACGTATTCACTTTTAACTACCTACTTCGTCTAAAAGAGAACCAGATTGTATTGGTTTAGAAATACCTGCACGGGCAGCGAGTTGCACTCCTCTGCTGTTCGCATTATGAAGGAGTCCGGGAAACGTTTTGGGCGAAATTTATTTCTTAATAAAAAAATTGTTCCTCTCTTTCTTTCTTTCTTTTATTGATTTTTTTATTAGATTGTTAACAGGATAATTGTAAGTATTTGAACTGTAGGTGACTGGACATCTGTGTAACAATGTCGAATGCTATCAAAATAATTTATGACTATTACTAAATTATTAATGAAATATTTAGGCAAAGAAAAACAATATACGAGAGGCATGCCAAATGAAATTAGATTCTCAAAAATGTATTACAAGTATCGATCTTTTCGAAGTATTCACCCCGAGCACGTATTAGTACATTATTGCAAAGGCAGCGAAATAGGCAATTGCAGGTCGAGTATGAGTTTGAAGGCCAAGCCGCAGGCGAGGACTTCAATGATACGAGACAGGCAATTGCCATTTCGGCCGAGGCATAAATAGTGCTTTTCTTAAAAAAATGCAAGGAAATAAAAAGGGCCTTTTACATAATAAATTTAATTAATATTATTAACAAAATAACAACTCCGCTTTACCGCCAATTTGTTTTTTTTTATTTTACAATTTGTGCCGAAAGGTAAACGCATCTGTGGCTATACAGCCACGAGAACGCAATGTGTACGATAGATGAAAGAGTTCTAAATTCAAACAGCACACCGTTTCATACAACATTGCCGGCGCGCTCTTCGTTCGAAATTCAAAGAACGCGCCGGGAAGTGATTTTGGGTTTTCAGTCTACGTAAATATGATACTTCGCGTGTTCTTTATTCAAAAGTAATGACAATATTTCCGAGCATGTTTAAGAAAACACTTTTCCATACGTTTAAACCAATTGGAAAACACCTTCGTCCACACTTCTTTAGACACCTCAGAAATCTCGAAATTAAAAGCAGCCAGTGCATCTTCTTTGCTTTCAAACCTCATCCCCTTTAGTTTTTCTTGAATTTTCGGAAACAGTTAAAAATCACAAGGCGCTAGGTCAGGGTAATATGGTGGGTAAGGAAGGATTGACATATTTTTTGAGTTAAAAAAGTCAAGTGTTCTGGCAGACGTGTGCGGCGCCGCATTGTCGTGGTGCCAGAGAAGGTGCCGGATTCCTGACTTTGGTCGCTTGTCACACCAAGGTGACAAGCGACCTGTGTAACTGTTGGAGCACAAACTGTCACATACCATTCAGAGTTCACCGTTCTTTGATCCTCTAGCACTACAGTAGCAATATGAACCGTTTTGCAGAAAAACGAGGTGACCCTGTGATCTCCGAACGCTTGGATCCCTTGGCCCTAAGGAGAGACGTTGCATCACTCTGCGTGTTCTACCGTCTTTACAATGGGGAGTGTTCAGACGAACTGCATAATCATATACCTGCCGCTGAATTTCATCACCGCACGACACGCCATAAGTTGAAATTCCATGCTCATCACCTGGATGGCTGGCGCTCAACAACCGTGCGTTTTTCGCGCCAATTTCTTCCACGTACAGCCAAGATATGGAATGATCTTCCTGCGGCGGTGTTCCCAAAGGGATATGACATCGGGGCCTTCAAGAAGAGAGCGTATTCCCATCTAAAAGGCAAGCAACGCATCGGTGACACCTCTGGTGTTGCAGTTGTCCATGGGCAGAGGTGATCACTCTCCATCAGGTGACCTTCTAGCTCGTTTGCTCCCTATTACATAAAAAAAAAGACCATTTGTTTCTGTGTGCTTCGTGCATGGCGACATTTCGTTGGAGTTGGTTCATCTTCAAAACACCATACATCATACACCGAATGTCGCTTTGTTTCGGGATCATAGTTATATAGCAATGTTTCGTCACCAGTCAGTAGAATCATACACGTTTTTTTCTCGCCACCGTCGAATTTATCTATCATGAATAGGCACCAATCCACCCGACGGTCTTTCTACTCATCGGTAAGTTTGTGCAGCACCCATCTCGAACAACGTTTACGAAGAGAAAGGTGGTCGTGAAATGGTTTGCATTGCTGCTGATCTAATTCTCAGTTCTCGTTCCAGCTCTACATACGTAATTCATCGGTTTTCGCGAATGAGTTTTTCGACTGCAGTAACGTTTTCTTGTGTGACCGCGGTTGGCGGCCGATCTGTCTTCACTTCATATCCGAGACATTCCCGTCCTCTTTTAAATTCAGCAAACCAATTAAATACAGTTGCTCGTGAACAAGCAGACTCACCAAAAGTAGTAGCCAAAAGTTCAAAACATTCTTGAGGCTTTAACCTTTTATAAAGTGATAATAAATCATAGCGCGAAAATCACGTCGACTGAGCTCCATTGCTGCAAGCGAATTCCCGCCAGATTCTCGAAAAAATGATGCTCATGCAAATAAAAAATAAATAAATATGTGTGTTCTGTTTTCAAATATATCAATGAACAACCAGCCTTTAATATGGTGTATAACTTGCCAGTGTTAATCAAATGAGTAAAGAGTATCTAACTTATTTTGGCATCCCAGCTCGTATGTCTTATGTACTTTTGATAAGTTTAAATGATTATAGATATTTTTTTAAATCCTCAAATCAATCAAATAATACAAGGAAGTATTTTCTGATGATTTTTTTTAATGAATGTTGTCTGAAAAATAAAGAAATTTAATCTCAAGTGATACGTTATATCTCACCAATGAGCAGGTCTGATTGGGTGAAATTTTATGACGGAAGCCCCAGAAACATACTTACTTTGATTCTCTTTAATCTGGCACAATTGTTAGTAAATTTGTCGATCCCTTTTGACACATGTTATATTGTTGCTCTCAATAATGTGAGTATTTCTTTTAAGTCGTGTTCCCTTTCTTTTGTGTTTGTATTGAGGCCTTTTTACCCTTCAGTTTTTCAAGCGAAGGGAGCAGCGACCGGGTTAAGTGCAAAGGTTTAGGGAAAAGCTCACAATGCCTTTTTGACACTCTCCTGATTTCTCGTGACGTACGCTTGAGCGTCTGTAATCTTTTTTGTCAAAAATAATGGCGCCTATCCCTATTCTTTTCGTTTTCGTCTTAGTTGTCTCAATAGTTAACGACCTACCAACTTTTTCTATCATCATCATCCGCGCGGTCTATCCCGGTTGTGAACCCATACTGGTGTGTGAGGTCCCAGGGTCCGCCTATACCAACTTTTTCTATCACTGCGTAAAATTAAATTGTATCAAAAGTGCTTGAATCAGGGGCCGTATTACAATCCCCCACACCCTGGCTGCGCGACAATTTACGGTACTAAAATGCTCAGTTCACGTTTTAGTCTATATCGTCATCCTATACAAAGTAATCGTCTTAGTCTCGTAAACGGCCACGCCGCGGCAGTGGCAAAATAATGTAATACAACCCCTGGGCAATGTTATTAAAAGTTTAAAAAAATTGAGCGGTTACAAGTTTTGGGTTTATGGAGCGCTCTGGACCTCTTCCCTGCGTCTGCTTTGATGCTTAGAGTGGTTTATACGCGCGTATAAGATTTATTAGGAAGCGTATGTAAGCGCGTACAGGCGCGCCATTTGCCAAACCATAGATATAATTGCGCGAAAAAAAAATGCTGGTCTGAAACCGCTCTTAGTGGTCACAATGCGGAACCTTGTTTTGCCTCCTACCCTTGCTACTCTAATACAGCCCAAGAATAAAGACAGTTTTATTAACCCTTGTCACTTTTACGACACAGAATGACTGCCGCAGCCTTCTTTGTTTATTGTATCATGATGTCCGTGACAGTGAATTTAAATTGGGAGATCACACCAAAAAGTGTTAAATGATGACACTATACCAAGATAACACCTGCGCCTTGAACATCAACACGTTTATTGCCGTTCACAGCGTTCCCAGTAGTAAAATCTCTGGACTGTACATAAATTTACCCCATAAACTGGAAAATCTCATAGATACTGCGTTCATGTTACACTGCACTTTTACGATGCAGTCTGTGTTGATGTTGATATGAAGTTTTTATGATTATCGGCTTGGCGAATTCAATTTTCAAAAGAAAATTACCAGGCTGCCATTTTTGATTTTTGAATTTAACTGTTTCGCCCTCAATAGCTTCCTGTTATAGAGTTAGAGTGTCGACAACCATTTCTTCAGTGCTCTCTGAATTGATTAATTATTTTATTATTTATCTTAATTATTTACTGCAATTAATAATGGCTATCGTCTGCGTTGACCACGTCGACGTTTTTGTATGGGATTTTAATACAGCGCCCATATTGATTAGAAATGGAACCAAAAATTGCATCCTACAAATTTCTGAGGCCCTAGCCTAGAACATCACGCTACTTTCGCTTTGACAAGTCCAATTAAAAATATACGGGAATGACATTAGCACTCGTATAACCGAAATGACATTTCATGTCAGTTGCATACCTTTTCAAAGACATTACGGAGTGAAATTAACGTGTTGCTCGTGAAAGCATAGTCTCGGCCCCCCTGATGTCAACGTATCATAATAAACGTGACAGACTCATGATAGACTTTCACCTATATACCTTATGCTGACAACATAAGACTCATTTTACAACGGTTTTGTGAAGGTTTGACTTTCTTTCCTTCTTACACTAATTTGGTGAAGTGTGATTATATTTCGAGAGTTTTAAAGCATTGAAGCTTTTACGGTATTTGTATAAATGTATTATTTGATTGAAATATATGTATAATTGTTTATAAATATATTTATGGGAGTAAGGTTAACAATGATAACAACACATATAAAAACCATTTATTTCTCTCCTCTTGGCTGCATTAACATTTAGGTAGACATCAACAATTGTTATTATTTTATATAGAAGAAAAAGTATTGTATTGTGCGATTCTGAATATCCTTATGAAATCTTCTTGAAACAGTCTTATGTTATTATTATTATACATACAGTTGAAGAGCAAATCATTTAAACTTAGAGAAAAGTAAATAGAAAATAGTTTTCACAAAGGCCTACAGCATACTGAATAGAATTGATAATGAAATGATTAAGAAACAAGTAAGTTAAGTTAGTTGTACGTATTTTAAAAAGAAGTGAATAATTAGTTCAGGAAAACCAAATTTGATAAAGGAGAAATATGATTAAAAGGAACTACGACTATCTAGCATCCTTTTGCCTTTAATACAGTACAACTATTACAAAAAATACAAAAATTTCTAATACATTTCATCAATGTAGGTAAGATATTTCTCAATCTGGCGACAGGTACACTCATTCGCAGTATCCACAGCAACTACGCGTATGATATTTTATACTTAATCAAACTAATTAATCAAACTGACTTAAAATTCATAGAATCTGCACTTGACATCATAAGAGCTTAGATTAATAATATATTGGCACATGTTTGTGTTTTATCAAAGATTCTATATTGCTTAATGAAACTTAATACTGAATAGTATACAAAAATTAGACCTGAATCTACTGGTCCACGTATATTTAAACCTATTGCTCATCTATCTATCCATCAATAAACTAAGGATTTCTTTTTACTGTAGAAGTACACATTTTTCTACAATTATGTCTGTGTTCCGGGGATAATTCCAAATGAACAATGTTCACAGCTTTATCAAAAGTCACCCGCGGGAGTCATCGCGTCAATGTCACTTCTGTATCACTAGAACTTCTCGAGCTCTCT
Source organism: Udea olivalis (assembly GCA_947369235.1). Lineage (NCBI taxonomy): Eukaryota > Metazoa > Arthropoda > Insecta > Lepidoptera > Crambidae > Udea > Udea olivalis. The sequence continues at coordinate 7,814,668 of OX376352.1, read as the reverse complement.
TTGATCACATCTAGTTCTCGGTTAGATAAAGACGAATTTCGAGAAAACTTATGTGTAGCACTATATTCACTTTTTTCATCACAATTTTCACGAGCACTCACGGCATAGTCTTTGTTTTCATCCGAGTCGTCTTCGTCTACATCATTCACTTCAACTTCTAACAAATTATCGTCGTCTTTTATGCCGTAGGCGTTAAAGTTTCTTTCATGGCTGAGGCTTCTGATCCTATCCAGATTATGTTCTAAAATATGCATTCCGTCGTCTACGCCAGGCGAATCCTCGAACTTCCACTTGATGTTTGTGTTAAAATGTTCTACTCCAGGATATATGCCTATGCTATTACTTCTGTGCCCGAAGACCGGACAGTTTCGGAAATCTCACAATTCTGGATGCCTACCGTTACAGGATTTGTTGAAATTACCCTCATCCAAACTCAGGTTTGATCTAGATCGTCCACATTCCATTTCTGGGTTTGGTCGAAATAGACAAAAGTCGGAGTTTTTTAGTCTGCACTGTCTTGAACAAGATTCTATTTGAAAAGCTGATCTATCAAGATGCCTATATTCTGTAGGCCCGTAACCATCGAAGAATCTCGGGTCTTGTTTACATGTGCTGCTAGGACACCCTTTGAAAGATCCAGTACATCGAAGAGGATCTCTGTGACAAGCTTTTTGTATGGCGTGAAGAGATGTCGAGGAGACAGTGCGTTCTAATATTTCTCCCCAATATTTTTCTCCGAGACCTTCGAACTCTCCCTTCGAGTGCAAGCCATCTGATGTGACAGGGGACCCACAGCATCCTGTTGGTTTTTCGTAGCTGGGAAATGATTTGGTTCTTCGACAGCATACCTGAGAAATAAAGTGAAAGTTGATAAATAATACTTTTGCAACACAACTTAACAAGAGTGGTTTTATAGCTCTGCTAAATGTACTGTTATATTGAAGATTAAGTCTACAAGTGATAACAAAAATAAAAGAAAATGCGTATCATTTAAGTTGCAAGGTAGTAAAATTCAGCATGTTTTTCGATGGTGGTGTTTTTAAAGCAAAAACTAGTAGAGAAATCGTTGTTATTTTGAAGAAACGCAAGAATTGCGGTTCGGATTTTACGCGATTAGGAAACGCCATTCCAATACGATTTCCGCGGCAGCCCGAGCACTGACTTGGGACTCATCGTTCGGAAGATTGAAACTACTATTGCAATATTTTATTCAACAACATTTTAGAAAGCAGTTTTATTAGAAAACCTTCGAAATTGAATCCAAAAAATAAATTCGGGAAAAATGAGGAAGAGAAGAAGCCGTTTTGTTAACAAAAGGACAATTCATTTACTAATTAAGTACTTGTATTTACTACAGAAAGAATGGAGGTACCTTTTGAAGAACATTAATGTTATTTTGATTATTTTTGAAGTATAAAGTAAACACTATGCGTACTGGTAAGAGTGCTTAGGTCATAATAAACTTACAAAATACTGTATCAGTTCGTTGCTGATCCTCCTAAAGTGACTATTAAGAAGCCAATAAAGAAACGGATTCCAGAAGCTGTTGCTGAGAGCTAGCCACGTCACAATGAAGTCCAGGGAAGGCGGCACCTGAAAAACAAAAGTATTAAAGAACTGATCAATAACAAGTTCTGCACTTAAAACTTACACAGCCGTTTTCGAAGTTTGAATTAAACTTACTATCTGTTGAATTTCTTTTTCTTTCCATTCTTTATTTCTGTTCAAGAAAATAAAATTTTAAAGGGCTGATATTGTTGTATCGTTCACGTGCACGTCTTTCTCATCCTCAAAATTTGGAAGGCGACTTAGACTTAAGAAGCTCTTGAATTGATGTTATCCTCCACTTCGTAAGTAGAAAGAAAGCGCAGTTTTCGTTGTAAATCTGTTTAAATCTGAATGCCGTTTCTGATTCAAAGAGTTAGTCGCCTAACAAATATTTATAGTAAGGTGTTTACAAAACAAGAGCGAAATTATAGTAGCACCAGTTTTATAAGAATATAATTAAATAAAACACAGTGGATGTTTAGAACGTTACCTAAAAAGAGGCGGTACCACCAATTTCAACTTAATTAAGTTTTCTTTATTTATGTCTAAGTAAAGTACTTCTAATCTGTACCTACCTTACATCCAGTACAAGCCGCCACTACTTCCTGGATAGTAGCTGGTGTCACCATGACGATAAAGCCAAGAGACATGGCCGCCATAGTCCTCGATGTACTGACGCTATGAGGTCGGACTGGTGGTTGAATTTGCTATAGAAAATAATAGCAATTTAGCAAAACAACAATTAAAATTTGTAAAATTTTATGGATGATTAAGTTAGGATTACAATGTCTGTCTATACCAACTTAATGATGATTTGTTCGTACAATCTTTTTAAAAATAAATGACTATAAATAAGCTATGAAACGAAATTGAGTAGATATTTTGTGTTTGGATGGTTAAAAGAATTGTCTTGAGGTAATCAGCGTAAAGATGGTTACTGTTTATGTTATAAAATATTAATTTACTTTCAACGTAATAAAAACAAAAATGTTATTAGAGAAATGTACAAAATGGAGTTTGTTTGTTTGAGCAGAGGAAAATGTATATCGTTCATTGATGTAATTTGGCTTATAAAAAGAAATTCCTTTATGATTCTTATTACAAAAGTTTTGCTCCTTGGATAATGTATTGTGAAGGGATACACCACAGTGTTCCGTAAAAGATTTGCTATATAAAAGCAAAATGCCTGCTGACTAAATTACTTTTATTTGTCTTCACATTCGAGGAAATACAGCCACTTGGATGTTGCTGCCTTGGCTTTTATATGAATCTTCCAAACGCCTGCCAAAGTAACTTCAATACGACGATTACTGATATCTCATAAGCATAAGGTCTCTCTTATACAGCTTAATTAAAACTCCTCAATCGTATGTCCATTACTCTGAGGTGTCATTTAAGGGTTTCTGTTAGCTATCATTGGCGATTTTAATGTGGACCAGCTTAAAAACATTGACAAACACGAAATAAACTGGATGATACTTTTAATATTTATGTCGTCAAGTCTTATGTGATTGAAAAAAAGATTCACGAGATCATGGTTTATTTGATGGACAATGGATGCTTGTTTAAAAACCTTTTTTAAGGCAAAACCGTCAAGTGAGTCGTAGGCCCAAAGAAGGAAATTCTGAAAGCTAGTAAGATCTAAACGATGTTTCTTACCACGATGTCATGTTCACCGCGGGCGTTCTTAGCACAGGCTACTGGCACACCGTTAGGTCTTGTGGGCTCTGGATCACATTTACTCC